>OY728153.1:1600204722-1601454722 GCA_963277665.1 Viscum album | reverse complement strand
TTATGGGAAAAAATATATTTAATATACTCTTGAATTATATGAATAAATATAAGTAAAGGTAATTATTCATTTTATGAAATTGATAAATTAAATTTGTTTATCCAAATAAAAAATATGACTGATTTATTAACTAATGATTAAAAATTAAAAAAGATGATTTTTTTTGTGAAAAAACATATATAATGGAAAAATAATGTTTTTATACAAATAATATATTAAAACATATTTTATTTGTAATTGATAACAAATAAGATTAAGAATTGTACATGTTGTAAAATGTTCTTTTTATATTAAAGTAGTTTTCAGTTTACAATTATAATTTTATGTATATTTAAAATTTATAAATTTATCATATTAATGTTAAAAAAAATTCTTTTTTAGACACATCATGTTAATATTTATATAAGATTATTTTTGTAGTTTTTTTTTAAATTGATGATTATTAGCAATATAATGAATAATAATGGTTTTTCTAAAACTGTAAACATAAGGACACTAATACAATATAATAATGATGTATATGACTATAAAACAATTAAATTTTTCAAATATGTACTTATTTATTGTAAATAGCTATTTTAAAATACCATTATAAATTATATAATTTTTTGAATGTAATTAATATTTTTGAATAAATTTTTTTCTGTAATTTTAATAAAAAATTAATTTGGTATAATTTTTCTTCATATTGATTTAAATTCCAAATAAAATTTATTTTGGTATATTTAACTAAATTATATATGGAAAATCAAAAAATAAGTTCATCATACAAATAAATATTAATCATAGATACAAATAGTTTTAGAAATATATTTTTTTCATGTTAAATGCACTAATGATATAAAATAGTTTCATTTAAAATATAAATTTTATCATATAAATTTGAATTAATATTTTTAATAAATATTTTAAAAATTTATAAAAGGTTCAATTTATTTTTTAGGAAGTAAATTTAATTTAATTTGGATAAAATCAGCTACATTGGTAAAATAAATTGTTAAAAGTAAAAATTATAAAACGTAATGAGTGAGAGACATGATAAACTTGTATCAATTTTTTGAGGGATTATAGAATTTTACTCATCCACACCTTCATTAATTTACATTTTTTATGCTTTTTGACATGAAAAACATGTGGTTTTTATAAATTAAGTTAAATTATTTAGAAAATCCCATTTTGACTACTTATAAAAGTAGCCATTATCAACCCATTCAATACCATCCTTAAATTATGATTTCCCCAGGAAAATATTATAGAATTAATTCCCCAATAATATAATTTAAATTTTATCATTTGTAAAAAAGAGATTATCATAAGACCTCTATTTCAAGAGATTCCACCAAGGGAAAGTGTATTCCCTCACCATGCGTAATTTTTTCAAGTAACATTTTTTTCTTTTCATTATTACATTCAAAAATATTATTTTTAAAATCATATATAATGAATGTAATATTTTATATTCTAAATTTTGGATTCACTATTCATAACTATTAACTGCCTTTAATCATTAAAATTAATATAAAAATTATCATTCATCTGTTGTGCAGTCTACCACTTCTATAAAGTAATGAATAATAGTTTTTTACCATTAACCGTATATTATAGATATTATAGATAAATTTAAGAATAAATATGAAATAATTTTTTTTATTTTTAAGAGAAAACTAATGGAGAAATTATTTCCCCTCATTGTTTGGGAAATGAAAACATAAACCAAGTGATGCTTGGACTACAGCCTCCCTGAGGTAACACATCTCACATTTAAATTTGATTTCTTAATAGTTATTAATTACCATTTAATTATTTTTTATAACATTAAATTTATCTAAATTATAAATTAATCTTTTCTAATGAGTATATTATTCAAAAAGGATGCCACTTTCATAATCATAATCATCCATTAATTAAGATACATTCTGGTTTGCCTCTGTCTAACCACCTACATGAACATTATATAAAATAAAATCATAGATGAATATGAGAATATAGTTACCAATAATTTTTTATATTAATAATGAAATAAATATTTAATGTTTTATCTATAATAATACATTAATCTTAAACACATGATTACTGATACCAATGTCCCTTTTTTGAAATCAATGAATCATACAGATCATCGATTTGATTTTATACTCATCATAATAAATAATACCGTAGCTTTTAATTATTAAATTATAAATAAAAAAATACAAAAACCTAGTATTATTTGGTAACGATGAAATATTTATATCAATGAAGAACAACACCATTATTTCAAAACTATTACAAAACAATAAATATTACAAATGGTCGACATTGATGTTAAATAATGACGGACATAAAAGTAATGAACTATTATAAATAGAGTATTTAAAATTGTATACATGTGAATAATGTTATTAAATATATTATTATGATAGTTATTATTCTATAAAAGTGTTTCAAATGCATTTTTGGAATTCAGGAATTAAGGTAAGAGTTTCTTGTCTGAAATTTTCACCACATGAGCCATATTGCTTATTATAAACCATTTTTGCATTACAATGATGTAGTTAATGAAACACTTATATATTATATATTTATCCCCAAATTTTATTGGTTATTGAAATTTTTATTTGTAATCTAATCCTTCATTGGTGTTTTTGTGGAATGTTTCAAATTTTGTAAGGGGTTCATTGTCTTAATTTTAATTTCATTAGACATGTTTCCTATTAAACACAATTATTTATATTTTATAGATTATTCACTAACATAGTTTTTTGGATTAATATATTTAATTTATAAATATATATTTTACTATATTACAAAATCTTTCTCTCAAAAACAATTTATTATTCTGTTTCTAATATTTTGAGGATTTCATTGTCAATTTCATTTTAAAGTGAGGATAGCATTGGAAATAAAATAAATAAAATAAATATAGTGAATGTTTATAATTGTTTATCTAAATAACTAGTAATTTTATACTCCATCATTCATTCTTAATGTTTTAATTGTTTTATCTATATTTCATTTCCCCCCTTAGAATATTACTTAGTCATTATATGGAAGCTAAATTTACTTTTTATCATTAATCATTGACCTCCTTTATTATTATGTACAAATTCATTTCATACTTTTATAAATTTCATTATATATAAATAAAAAATAATTAAAATAATTTTATATAATTTGACATTATTTAAATGTTTTAAATTAATATTAATCTTATCCATATGGGTAGTTTTCATCAAAATATGAAGTGAATATTTTTTTAATGACTTATTTTTGAACAAAATTTTCAGAAAATATTTTATTCTCTAAGAATAAATATTTCAAAAAAAACTATTATCTATTGAAATTAATTATTTTCATTATGTTTTATAAAATATTTATTTTAATTTTTTTGATAATAATGATGTTTTTTATTTCCAAATATTTTTTGGAGGCTCTTAAAAATTATATTTCACCTAGCTCATCTTATGTTGACATATATGTTTTTTATCAGGGATTTTCTTTATGTTTTACCATAAAACATCATTTATAGGATGGTCTATGTATTGATATTTTTTATTAATGATATGATATCATCATTTTTACAAATAATTTAACCTATCTTATACACATCATTTGTCTTTTAATTCATTTCTACAATGAACACAATATATTGTATTCTTTTGATTGAGGGTTTTCTACCTCGATGAGAATCATTGATTGATAGGGTATATTATTCACATTAACATATACCCCTTACTATATAGATATTTATTTTGAGATATTATAGTGTTGAAATAAATTTCATTTATTGGTTGATTAAATATTAATAATTTGAATACGTTTTTTTCAAAATGATTATTTTTTATTTATAAAAATGATGGTTATGTATTTTATATTATATTCATTACATAAAAAGATTAATTCATGATACATAATTATATAATGGAGGGGCCTATCATTAATATCTTTTTGATGCACTGATAGCTCTCATGAGACAAAATAGACTTTCTATTATAGTATTTTCATGTCTAGAACATATATCACCCAAAAAATAGGGCCTTGATTGTATAATCATGATGTAGTGGATTGTTACAAGGAATTAGTTTTCAAGAATTATGAATTTATTAAATATCGAACTCATTATTGTTATATATTATTTCATTATTAATATATATACCATAGATATGTTTTGCATACAGATGATTTTTATAATAGAAAAATTTTCATTATCCATTCCTCCAAAATTATTTATTCCCATATTATACTCAATTAGGATCATTTATTATTATCATTTATTTTTACCATTTAAGAACATTTATTCTCATAAATTATTAGGCTTCCATTTACCCATGTTATGAATAAATACATTATATAAGATAAGTATACAAAAATATATTATGTGGATAATTTAGTTGCAGATGTTGTTTGATGGATATGTCAATAATAAAAATTAGGATTACTATAATTCTATTATGATGTTTAAATTTCAAGTAGGGTAATTGTAGTTTTAAACCCCTAGATTATGCATTTATTAAACTATCTTTTTGATGGGATGATAGGTCTCAAATAAGTGGTATTTATAAAAATTAAGGAAACTATAATAATATATTATTAACCTCAAATATGATACTATGAATAATATTTATGTATCTTATATGTGAAAAAATTATATATTTATGTCATTGAATATGTGATGAATTATTTTGAAAATGATAAATTATGTGTTAGTATTTTTGTGATAGGGAATGTTTTTAATTAAATTGCTATAATTAAAATAATGATAGAAAATAATATTTGAGTTTATAAAATTGATTCAGAAATTAATATTTTGTTTTTATATGATTATAAGGTAATTTTATGATATGTCAAATACATTGTCAATGTGTTATAAAATCATTTATAATTTTAAAATTCGTATTCATTGAGGATATGATGAATTTAATTAAAAAATACATTTTTTATATCTAGAAATTTCTTTTCTAATTATAAAGTTCATTTGTAAATTATTAATTTAAAAAAATAGATTGGGTGAATTTTTGGGATTATTCTAAAAATAATAATTTTTTTGAAAAGTAAAATATGATAAATTACAATATATATACATTATAAGTTAAATGAACTATTCATTGAGATATATTGGATTTTATACCCATAATATCAAACTCTCCATCCTTTTTATATATATTTTTTATAATTCATAAACTATTAATTTTCATTAGCCCAAATAATAATCTAATGAATATAATACAAAAACACCCCTCTCCTCTACTATAAATACCAGTAGTTAACACCAAATTTTCTCACACCTCCATTCCTTGAAGATTGTTTAATTTTTAACCAACTTCCTTAAACATTCCTTTCTCATCATCTAATACCTATTGGTCTCAACAAAATTACAAAACGAAGGCCCTTAAGGAGGTTCTCATAGAGAAGAATTCATGAGGTAAAATCCTCTTTTATTTTCATTTATTTTCATTTATATTTCATTTATTTTCTTATTCTATATCAAAGTCCCCTTATCCAATTGAAATAAAAACTAATATATCTTATATATAATCATATTTTATCATTTTTTTGGAAACTATTATATTAAATCTTCTTCTCCTTTTCATTTTTTTAAAAAAAATAGAATATTGTCTATGATGTGTTGATTTACCACCATCATGGATGAAACATTTCCATTTTCCATTACTTCCTTCATGGATTGTAATAAAATAGTTACTGTGGTTAAATAAAATTTAATTATACATATTATGATTTCTTTTGTGTTATGGAACCGATACATAAACATTGTAGTAATCAAAATTATATATGTTCTGGATGGTCTTAAAAACATCAAAAATAAATTTAATCATATTCATAAATTTTTTATCTAATAAATCATCATCACATCAGAAAAAATGTTATAAATTAAAAATTAACGAAAAATATTAGCCCCATTTCATTCCAATTTTATAATTTTTCTTCCATTCGATAATAAAAATCACTAATGGACCGACCCTGGAAACCATGAAATGAATGCACTCGAAACAATGAAAATAAAAAATATTATCAATAAATGGGTAAAAATTAGGTATACAAAGAACCTATAAGTTATTACAGATGTGAATAAAATTATTTAATATATTAATAATAATATTTAAACCATTACCCTGGTGGTTTGATCACATTTAAAGTAAGGTAAACATGAGACATGGGACTTTTCATTAAAAATTATCATTTAAATTTATATTTTTACCAAATTAAAAAGAAATGTTTTTAAGATGTATGGATTGGTATTTTATGATTATTTTATCTTACATGGGTATTGTTTATAAGGAATTCTGGAACCTATATCTTCCACTAATTCATTGTTTATGGTTATGTTGAATGATGATCGTATGCTTACTCAAATTGTAATTTCAATGGTTACACCATAAGGAAGTTGTCAGGGATACATCATAAGGTAAACATGAGGGTTACATTTTATGGTATCTATGAGGGATAAAAATCATATTTTATCCATGTGAGTTACAAATAATATTTATGTAATTCCCAAATTTAGCTATTTGGTTTTATTTATATTTTATATGTTTTAAGGATGCCAGAAGTTTTCAAAAAGTAACTAGATGATGCTTAATGGTTGAGAAGTATGTTATTGTGTAAATGATCTTATAAGTTTATATGTATTCATTTAATAATGGTTTCACTCCTTTTTATTTTCCTTAGTATTCTTTTTGATCTCATCCCATGTTATTAATTGTTTTTTCAAGGATTGTGGAAAGCTAAGAGAAATGAAGAAGAAAAGTTAAATGTTGCGAATAATTCATGATATATTAAAAAATGATTATGTTGTGGAGAATTGGATGTTGTTTTAATAGTATCAACTTTGTAATATTGTGGGTTATTTTGTATGTTTTATGACCAAATTAGAAAAAAACTAAAATGTTCATTGAGAATGTAATTAATGTATTCCAGTTTTACTAAAGTGATTGATTATTGTTTAAGGATATACCCTTATAGTTGGAATCCATGATCAGTTTAGATAAATATTGGGGATATGATAACTTTAATTTAATTCCATAAATTATTTTTACCATATGGTTCTATTTAAAATGTATAAAAGTTAATGATTACCTTGTTTGTTCATCTATGATATTTCTGTTCAAAATATTATTATGCAGAATACATAAGGATGCTGAAGTATGAAGGCAATGAGATACTAGAATCTTTATGAATCCCCAACTTAGAATGGTGGGGATGAAAATGGAGATTTTTTTATGGTGATGTTTATTTTATTTAGGATAAATGGAGGATGAATCCATGAATGATAACAACTAGTGATACGACAAATGGACATGACAATAATAGAAGACTTTTTGAGAAAACATCCTCCATCTTTTAGTGAATCATCTCGACGATAAGTTGATAAAGAGTGGATTAAATCCCTTGAAATGATATTCAATGTCAGTGGTTGGAAAAATAATAAATAGTATAGTATTTATTTTTATCATTTTAAAGGTGAATCCCCCCAGTGATGGTTAACGGTCATGAATAACAATGATTTCATATATTTTGAATCCATTGAATGAGATGAATTTGAGAATATTTTTCTCAAAAAATGTATTCCTAAGGTATTTATATATAGGGTGGAAATAAATTACTAGAATTGAAAAATTTTTGGAGGATTCAGTGGAAATTTATGAAGAAATATTCTCCAAATTGGAAAGGTATTCTCCTAATCATATTCAAGATCTTGATATTAAAATAATTTGTTCTTAAATTGGGAATGAATTCATGATACTGAAGTTATTGGACCTCCTATGAGATCAAATGTGATGAGAAACCTGTTTGATATACTCTTATGGAAAAAATGGGGTTTTCTATTAATGGTGTGTATTTTGAAATGATGATGAAGAAGAGGTCCAAATGTGAAGCAATGGGTGGGAATCAATGAAACAAATCTAAAGGTAAGAAATTCCAGTTTATAGTTCGTGGGTGGTGTGCTAAAAACACCATGGGGAATTCCTTAACAAATCGTGGGTGTTTTTAATGTATTATGTTTCTAAATATGTCCCAATGTTTCAATAAAATAGATCATAGTATCTGTATGTTTAATTCTGAAAACCAAATGGTAATGTGTTTCAAATGTGGTGAGATGGGTCATTATGAAAATACCTCTCTAACAGAAGATCTAAATGATGGAATACAATTAGATTATAAGAAAAAAAGGTGATGATAAATCATTTGTGACTACAAAAAAAATATTTTGGGCCATCCAATTATGTGATATCATTTACATTGATTGTTTACTATGATTTTTCTATAGTCTTTTTGGATATGGGGACTACACGTTCATTGATTGGGGAAATTTTATGGAAAATTTGAAATTTTACCTCATGAAATCAAATTAGAACGTATTGTAAAAACACCATGGGAAAAATTAATAAAATAAATTATAAAAATTCTGGTGTTGTTTAATGTGGAATTAAAATAACTAAAAACCAATTTGTTTTAATAGAAGTAATGTTTTTTGTAATTCTGGATAGGGATTGGATATTTTTTACCTTTATAAGATTGATTTTCTATCCAAAGTAGTTTTTTAGAAATACTTTTATTTTTTATACAAGAATTAACCAATACAATTCATGACATATTTGGATGATGATATACTATTAAAAGATGGAAATTTATGTTATATTATACATATTATTGAAAACAATATAATTTCATTGTTAATTTATATTTTAGTTGTAATTTAATTCATTGATGTTTTGTCAAATGAGATTCCCATTGTTGTACAAAACTAGGATGTTGAATTTACTATTTATGTAATTCTTGAGGTTATGTCAATTTAAAACTGCCCTATCAAATGGATCAAATGGAACTTGTCGAATTGAAAAAGTAGTTGATAGAATTTCTTAATAAATGATTCATTCATCCAATCACATCACAATTGGGGGATCTTGTTTTTTTTGTTAAAAACAATGTTGGTTCCATGAGAACATTCAAAGAATACAGAGCATTGATTAACATTTCTGTTAAGAATAAATATACATTTCCTCATATCGATGACTTGTAGGATGAGATCTATGGAGCATACTATTTTTTTAAATATTTACATGAGATCGTGGTATAATTAGATGAATGTGAAGGAGGATAACATTACAGAAATAGTGTTACAAATACATTTGGTCAAATTGAGTTTGTTGACATACACTTTGGAATAAAAAAATATCCTATAGTATTTATGGATCTTAGGAATATAATATTTTTCAAATACATTGAAATGTTTCTTAGTGTTCTTATTTATGATATTCGGGTGTATTCAAAAAATTTATATGGATCCTGATAAACATTAATGGATTTATCATCAATCACTAAAAGAAATGTTTTATTGAAAATATAGAAAATGTTATCTTTTGTTGCAATAAAAATATTTTCATTAAAATGTTATAAATAAGGATTTAATAATGGTTGATCACAAAAAACAAGTGGTTGATGAATCGAAAATAACTATAAATGTTAATTACATTCACAGGTTTGATAGACTATCAAGCTATTAAAAATATTTTTTTAAAAAAATGAAGTTCTCTATCATTCACACTATTTTAACATGAAAAGGGATAAATTTATTAGGATAGAATAATGTGATGTTTGTTTTCAGGAACGAAATAATTGACTGGTGAATTATTTAGTTCTGGCTCAGCCTTCTATAAATAGAAAGTATTTCATCTACACCGATAATACAATTAATTGACTGGGATACATTCTGATGTAGAATGATGACATAATTTCTTATGCTTCAAGACAACTAGAACAACATGAGTTAAAGTGTCCAGCACATGATCTTGAATTTCAATTTTTTGTTTTCACATTAAATCCATAGAGTCATAATATATATGGAGCCAAGTTCTTAATATATGTTTACCAGAAATGTTTGGGGTATATATTCTCTCAAGATGAATTTAACATGATCCAAAGAACATGGATTGAACATGTAAATTATTATGATTTCATGATCAATTAAAATCATGGAATATAAAACAATGTGTTGGATGCCTTGAGTATAAACCATTATGTATCATTAAACATGATATCTTTTGAACATGAAACCTTTGTTTTTTATATGATGAACTTTTAGTTGGATGTTTTTGGTTCCAGAAATTCCATTACATTCTTTTAGGAATCTGTTCGGTCATCTCTCTCAGAAAGAATTATGAAAGTGCAGAAGGAAGGCTGCTAGTTTTCCAAAATGGAATACTTTTTAAGAAAGGGTAAGTTTCTAGAATTTAATTGATAATGATTGTGTACTGATATTTAGAAAAATAATATATGTTCCTCATGATTCCAAGCTGATTAATGATTTGTTAGAAGAAACTCATAGTTCTCCATTTTATGTACATCATTTATATGTTATGATGTACATATACCATTGAGAGAATTATTGGCAAGATGGAAAGAAAATAGATACTGTTGATTTTATCGTTAAAAGTTGGAAATGTCAACGTGTTAATACAAAGTGAAAATACCAAATGGGATGATTAATCCTTTTATAATTATATATTTTAATTGGGAAAATATATTCATCGACATCATGGTGGAAATAAAAAATAAATATTTATTTAATAATAAAATTTTGGTGATTTTCTGATATACGGACTAAATATGTACATTTAATTCCTATTTTAGACACCATTTTCATGATTAGATTTCACGTTCGCACATCAATGATATTTTCAGGTTAAATGGAGTTCTTATCTCCATTTTATCTGGTCATGACCGTAGTTTTACTTTTATCATTATAAAATTCAATCAAAATTTATTTGGAAATGAATTAAAATATAGTACATCCTGTCTTTCTCAATATAATGGATATAACCCGTAAAAAATTCCAAAATTGAATGAAATAATTCAAGTTTGTTCAATGTATTCCCATGTAATTTGGGATCATCAAATTTAATTATTTGTGTTTTATTATCATAATAGTTTTAATTCCAGTATACAGATGTATCCTTTTGAAGAATTATATAGAAAGCAGTATCGAACTCCAGCATTTTGCGATGAAGGCAGTGAACAGAAGTTTATAAGACTATAATTAGTAGTGTAAGTGGCTGAGATTGGAAATATAATCCATAAAACCCTAAAGAATACATAGAAAAGGAATAAAAGTAATCTAGATAACAATATTAATAGTTTTCATTCGATGTAGGTGATCATGTTTTTCTTAAAATATCTCCATTTAAAAATGATAAATGTTTTGGTAAGAAAGTAAATCTAAGTACAAGGTTCATTGGACCTTATGAAACCCAAGATAATGTTGGAATAGTTTCCAACCAAGTAGATTTTCCTCCTATTTTATCTCAGGTACAAAATGTTTTTCTAATTTCAATATAAAGAAAGAATGTTCTAGATTAATCTCATATTTTGATCCCAGAATTAGTTCAGTTCTAAAAGAACCATTTTTATAATTAAACACATGTTCAAATTCCTGATCATTGAAGGAATGTATTGAAGAATAAGGTAATTCATTGTGTTAAGGGTTTTTAGGGATATCACATGGTTAAAAAATAATTATGTTAATATAAAAATGCTCTGAGGGAAAGTTATCATCAGATTGTTAATGTTTAATAAATAAATTTTAGGAAATAATTTATTAAAGAGGGAGAATGTATCAACCCATGTATATATAAAATAATCTATTTTGATTATATAATTAAATAGTTAAACTCGTTAAAATATATAATCAAATACCTTATATTTATATAATTTAAGGAATTTATAATAATAGAATAGAAACCTCATCAATGAGAGTATAAATAGAATTCATATATCTTACAGGTGAATATAAGATATGTTTATATCATGGAATAAGTGAATAAATGTTTTCAAAATGATAAATTATGCGTTGTTATTTTGTGAAAAATTAATTTGTATTTCAAATATTATAAAAATATTGATTATTTGAATAATTTATTTAACAAAATATATTCATTAATTAATATTTTTTGTCTTATTATCGTAATAAAATTTTCTGGGACCATAATTGTTTTTTCAATGTGTTGTAAAATATGTTTTAATTTTATAATTGATATTTCATCGAGTTAATGATAAATTTAATTTCCCATATGTACAAACATAATTTTATAAATACAGTTCATTTTTGAATTATACACATTGAGAAATTCAATTGGTGATTTCTATGAATTTTTAAAAAATACGTGAATGTTTTGGGAATTGTAGAATATTGTAATTTATGCTATATATACATTATAAGTTAAATACACTATTACACGATTCAATTATGATTTAATAAATATAATATCTAAATCCTCTGAAATATTTTAAGAAATATATAGATTATTATCATTCTATTCATAGTCCCTAAGGGAGCTTAATAAAAAAATGAATATAATAATGAGAAAGCACCCCTCTCCACCACTATAAGTATCCTCCCTCACCACCACATATCCATACACCTCACATCATTGTAGCTTGTTTAATTTATTCTCAATTCCCTTCCTAGGGATTTTCTTTATGTACAATTCCTGTTGGTATAACTGAATGGACAAAACCAAGGTCCATAAGGAGGTTCTCAATGTGAATAATTCAAGAGGTAAAGACCTCTTTCATTTTCTTTTATTTTCTTTTTTATTTATTATCTTATTCTATTTTAACCTATCAAAATAAAAGTTTCATGATTACACCAGTATCTTATATATACTATAATTTTATCATTTTCATGGAAATATTGATGTTCAAACACTTTATCCTCACCCTTTTATTATAAAAATGAAAATATCATCTTTGATATGTTGATTTACCACTATCATGGATGATACATGTTCATTTTCTATCACAAACTTCACGAATGTTAATAAAATAATATTTATGGTGAAATAGGATTTTATAATACATATTAAAATTTATATAATGTTTCAAAACCAATATATAAACATTATATTAAATAAAATGATATATGTTTGTGATGGCTGAAAAACTACCATAATAAATTAAATTTTTTCATTAATTTTTTTCTAAATAATCATCCTCATTTATGAAAAAAATAATATATGGTTTCATTTATAATTTTGGGAACATATAAACACAATTTCATTTCACTTAAAGAGTTTATTTCTTAGTTCCCAGAAACATGCGTTCTGATTTCAAGAATTACTGCTTCTTGGAGGTTTATATTAGATTTATTTTTGGAAATCTAAACATACAATAGTTTTTTATCAAAATAGGATTATCATTCCATAGTTAGACGTTTTATTATGATTGAACATTATGATACTTTGGATTGTATATTGGTAGGGAGGATGGGAGGTCGGACTCATCACACCCTCTTGGGGGGAAATTATTGTCTACTTCAAGACTCTCTTTATAAATTTAATAAAATTTTAGGAATCCTTATTAATTCACCATGTATAACATATGTTTCCCTTGGAAAATTCATTCACTTATTAGTATGTATAAAATTTATAATCATCAATATGTATTCAAGGGTCTTCATTAATTTAAATATCTGTATGTATTCAAGGTACTCCATCAATGGTATCCTTTAATATAAGAATTTTAAGAATCTTTTAATCATCTTTCTGATGAAACTGGTTCTTAAACCACTCAGCAGGGCACACTAGATTTTATTTTCATCCCAGGAGACGAATTTTTTTCTGAATTTGGGATCATACACATGAAATGGGTTACCAAGGTATTCTTGTTAAAGGAATCAGATCCCTCGAAGTTTGGTGTCACTTAAAGGGAACATCATACCTTTTATGGTCATGTGATAAGGACCTAACCATATAGTTTAATTCCATGTGGTATATATGTCTAAATGAAATGTTCTTAGTTAAATATTGGTGTGGGAATTATGCTGAAACATCCCAACGAACATGGAATGGATATAGATTTTCAAGATAGATTAAACCCTATTGGGAATATGGACCAAGGAGAACATGGTTGATTTGAAATGTGGGGTTCAAACCCCAAAGAGGATTCTTACGTCTCCCATGTGGATGGGAATCAAAGACCACATAGTCATTTGAGAAAAAGTTGTTTGGGATTACTTCCTAAAAAGGATGACTTGAGTATTTAGGGGTTTAATTTGGAGCATAATCTTAAGGAGGATGCCATGGTTTAGGGAATTAGGGTTGGATTCCTAAATAGTATATCCAGGGTTGGATTCATAAAGAGGATATCCAGTGATCTTGGGCCCTGAAACGGATTCCTATGTATTTTGGTTTGAACAGGAATCAGAGTTCTCATAATTCCTTCCCAGTGAGTGATTGTGCACACGTTGTGATCATCACAAATATCTATGCCAACATGAGTCTTGCTCAGTGTAAGATACAAGAGGATTTGAATGATTCAACAATGGAAAACACACATTTTTTCATCTGCTGGTGGAGGAGGGTGAGCCTATGGTAGCCATGGTGAACGAGGTCGAGGCGACCTAGGAAGAGGGCGAGGCAACGAGCCCTTACTCTATTCACATTACATTGGACAAGGGTCCAAATTAATGGAATAAGGGATGAAGGTTAGGGTCATATACCTAGATTTATTACCTAAACAGATTAGTTGCGGCCTTCTTCTAATAAGTATTCCATTTTGAGATTGGATGGGGCTTATTATTAATGACAATTCCCATTTGAGATTTCTTGGGTCTTACTCTTAAGGTGGTTGCCCATTTGAGATTTACTAGGGCTTAATCCTATGGAGGATTTCCATTTGGGATTTAATGGGGCTTAATCATAAGGAGTAATCCTATTTGAGATTGGTTGGGGCTTACTCAAAAAGAAGGATTCTTATTTGAGATTATTTGGGGCATACTCATAATGAGGATGCCCATTTGTGATTTAACCTATCATGGGAGTTAGGTGATGAGGTTTGAGGAATTTCTTGAGGATTGTATTGACTCAACATACATATGGAATACATAAGGAGAGTCCAAACATTCACATGTGAAAGGAACCATGAGGATTAATTAGGCTCAATGCACATCAGTGTGTGTGGAAGATTATCCCAATCAATGGTATTCGAAGGATGGAAGTTGGGCCACATAAAGGATGCATTGGAAAATTTCGTCGACCAGGCACAAAAATTTCGCAGTGCAAATCCCCATTTTTTATGGGTGTTAGTGACAAGAGAGAATGGAATGTCCCAAAGGGATGGGACCAATGCCCGACACTGATCCTGAGAAATGGTGAAAGGGTGCAACCCTAGTGGTATGGGCTAGTAGGGCCGCACATGTTCTTTGACTTGGTGCGTCACTCTAGGGACTCGTGCAGGTGCTATATGCAGATGTTCCAGGAAGATGCTCCGAAAAGGTGCTCCACGCAGGTTCTTCATGCAGGTGCTCTGTGTAGGTGCTTCTCGTAGGTTCTCTCCACAGGTACTGTATACAGGTGCGTCACGTAGCTCTATGTGTTCTAGAACCAGATGGGATTTTGAAATATTTTTCCCCATTTGATTATCTATTATCTCATGTAATAGAGAGAAACCTTAGAAAAATTAGGGGATCTCAGCGAAAGAGATACTCAAGTGGTGATTTGGGACATCTTCCAACTTTTTCTGTCATTGAAATGGGGAGACCAAGGGTCCTATTTATAGTCATGGATCGGGCCTCATTGATGGAAAGTTGTTTGTGTATTCTCTCCATGTATCTCTTTAGGATAGGTGTGTAGAAATTATATTTTCCACGTAGGTCCTCCATGTAGGTCCTCCACATAGTTACCTTTGTAGAATATATATGTCATCCATGTGCCATTACTTATGATCTGTAAGTATGTTTAGAATCTATGACCAGTATAATCAATGGTCTTGAAGAGCTCTACACTTCTGGAGATGGTATATAAACCATGTCTTCTCGGATGTAATGTGGAAATTAAATTTAATGAGTCAACACCATATCTTCATAGATCATGGAAATCCAATTCCTACTATTGGATGGGTAAATCATTCCACTTATTCATCGATATAGAATAGTATTTTGGAATATTGAAATCCTAATTGAATTTTCTTCCTTCAATGTGAAAACATATTTACCCATACATGACATTTTTTTCTATGTGAGAACCATATATTCACTCTAAGGAAAAGAACATGGAAAGCATTTCTTGGTGTTAACAAAAACCCTCCTTTGAATTTGATTCGTTAGGAACAAAAATATTTTTGTTCTAACATAAAATTATGGCAAAATGACGGATTCCAAACATTATTTTGTTAGATTTGGAGTTACATCATTTTTGGAAGGATGCTCAAATTTTTTCCTATGTTATGAGGCCTAGTAAGCATAGAAATATTTGTGGTAGGGTTATATGGATAACCCCACAATCATTGTATATTTTGTCTTTTTATTTCTCAATATTACTTAAATCATACAAAATTTATGTTTCGTGAGCTGGGACATGAATTTTGTTCAAATTTACTTTTCCGGGTTCTCCATCTGGTGAGTACCACATATCTTGTTATTGGTTGTTTAAAGTTATTCATGTAGGACTGTAAAGGACTAATGTTTAAGGTCAAATCACTTTGACCATAAATTTCGAAATTAGAACCCAAACAAAACATAGTGACTAATAATTGCTCTAATATTATTTATATATTTTCAAGGATAATATTTAGTCATGATTTTAATGGTTACTGAACATAAAAATTGGATCAAATTAAAGTTAGACTACTCCAACAAAGATTTTAACTTTATTGACAAACTCGTCATGAATGTTCTGTTATGAATGGGAAACTAGGGAATATGTTAGATAGCCATATAGTGGAATATTTTTACTGACAGTCATGTAATGTCGGAAACCTTATGCAAGTCCACCTAAGGGAATGTGTAGCATAGTCAGGCAAAAGAGGTCAAAAAGTTTTAACATTTTACTATTGATAGACAAGGAAAAATAATATTTGGGTGAGTCAAGACCACAGTGCGTTGTTTTTCCAAGGAAATGGATTTTAAGAATAAAGGGCTATATTATGCTGACATATGTCACAAATTTGGAATCCACTTATAAACAAATTTTGTGTATGAAAAATGGTTAAAAAGTTTCAAAAAGTGGAATTTATGAAATAAAACTGTTTACTTTTAAGTCATGCAGAGAAGAAATTGTACTATGCAGTTTTAAGTCAGTCAGTAAGGACATTGTGTGGCTTTAATTTAAGGTATCTTTCATCAAACTAAGGTATGAAACTCTCCCACTTTCATGACAATTTGTTTTGGAACATACCACGATGTTCAGGTATGGATGGAAAAATTATAAACTGGGATTTGTGAATTTCTAGATCTGAAAAATTATAAAAAAAATAGTTAAAGACGTTTGTGGATGTCTTTTACAAGAACTAAGTAGAAATTATTTGACAAACCCATTATGGGGGGTGTATTATGCAGGGCCAACTAGGGCATATGCTGCATAGCCAAATATAGGAAACTTTTGACTAACAAGCCCGTTATGTAGGAAACATATGAAAGGAAACCTAATGGCACATGTGGCATAATCAAGAACAGAAGCTCTTAATAATTTTGATATTTTATTGCTAAAATCCGAATAAATTTTATGGAAATTTATATTTTCCTATAAACAGATCTTGGTTTGTGGAGAAAGGAACCTAAATATGGAGAGTGTTTCTCTAACCAAGATTTCCAATGAATCTGTGGAACATGACTTATACGAAGGTCTAACCCAAATGTAGGAGGTATAATGTCTATATATTAATGTCATACAAGTAGGACCCGAAACTTGAATAGTATATGATTTGTGTCCATGTGATTCCAATGTTATTTTATATAGCTTTGAATACATAGACAGTGAAATGCATAAACCATTTCCTTGAAGACTTTCATATCGAGACAACGATAATGGGGCATATATACCTGATTGACTAATTTAAATAAATATTCATGTATAAATTCATCAAAGTGTGAAAGATACAATAATACTATAGCAAAGAACGAAATTATCATCATTTGACAAACCCGTTATGGGGGCTTTATTATGCAGGTCCAACTGGGGCACATGCTGCATATCCAAATAGTGACATTTTTTGACTAACATGACAATTATCTATGAAACATATGCAAGGAAACCTAAGGACACATGTTGCATAGTAAGGGAAAAGAATTCTCAGGTATTAGAAACACAGTCACTAGAAATCGTAAGATTGATTATAAAGATTTGTAAATATTCCAGATTAAGATTGTAAAATATAAAAGGGGGTTATGATCACGGAGGGTATGAAATATTTGAATAAATATTTCCCATGAGTTTGATGTATTTTACATAGATATGAATCGTATATAAAATCAATACATTCTTTGTTTCCTTTTGAATTGACATTGTGATGTGTAGTTTAAATTTATTCAATGAGGCCATTATACTGTGCAATTTCAAGTCATGTAGTGAGAACATTATACTGTGTAGTTTTACGTGACGTAGTGAGGACACTATACTGTGCAGTTTTAAGTCATGTAGTGAGGATATTATACTGTTCAGTTTTAAGTCATGTTGTGAGGACATTATATTGTGCATTTTTAAGTCATGCATTGAGGACATTATTCTGTGTATTTTTAAGACATGTTGTGAGAACATTGATACCCCAAAAGAAATTGAGGCATCTTATTCATTTAAAGAATAATTTTTACCATTTCTTAAGACCATTTGATCTATGCTCGGTATGAGAAAAAGGATTAGTAAGTGATATTTATATAACACAAAGGTGACACATGTGACGAATATGGTTGTTATATTTCCATGCAGTTCAACGTCCAGCGGTAAGGAATAAGATGAACCGATGTGAAAGGAATGAATTTTTATATGAGAGAATGAATATGTACGTTGTTCTTTAAACATTCATCTCCCATACCAATATAGGTTGACATGGGATACTGGGGGATTCAATATATTCTAGAAGAATGATTAAATTTAAGACACAAGATAGTATGGAAATGAAATCATGTATCATAAAAAGTCTACTCTGTATAGATCTAGTTCATATACAGGAGGAGGAAAAGGGGGAAATTTTTTATTTTGGTTGGGCCCACTATTGGAGATCTAATCATATCTACATATCTAAATTAGATGAGAATCATGCCACACATAGTAATTAAAATAATGCCCCTATGCTGATCTAACTGAGACATAGGGAAGATATGGACTCATGTCCCACCAATGATTATGAATGATATCAATTATGTGTTCTTATGGAAGCTTCAAACATCAAGTAGAAAAGACATTAATCATACATTTTAATGTCATATAGTGAGAAAAATTGGTTTCATGCTGTTTTATGTCTTGAAACAAGGGAAAAAATGCTACGTATTTTAACGTTGTGCAACCTAGACTCTTATGGTTTTTATGCAGTTTTAATGTCTTGTTACAATGACTTTGTACTGTGCAGTTTTAAGTATTTTTGTTTGGAAATTTGGGGCTATACAGTTTTCAATCTTGCAGCGAGGACATGGGGATGCAATTAAACATAGTATTTTTTCAAGAATATTGCATTGAATGGAGTTGTAATGATCTCTATATCCATTGATATTAAAGCATAAGCTCTATTTGAGTAAAGATTATGTATAGAACATGTTCCTTCCCCCTTTGCCTCAAGATTTGGAGGTTTTTTCCATGGTATCATTGGAGTCTTGGGGACCAATGCCAATTATCCTTGATGAAATGAACAGAAGATAATTTCTTATTAAATGCTCTCTCCATTCTATTCTGATCAACTTATAAATGATGCAAAGTATGAAATGTTTTCTCGTATAATCGTTCCAACTCAACTAAATATTTTTGAGACCTCTGATATGCAGACACTAATCACAAATTTCAACTCTGAAGGATAGAAATTTTATTTCAATTTGAAAAACATCTTCTATTCTGTATACCAATGAATAAGGATTCTCCTGGGTGGTATTATGGGTAGTAATTCTATTAGCCTATAAAGAATTCAAAAGATTATTAGACCATGATTTCTTATCATTATCCACAATCTTCTAGATTATATATTATACTTTCATATTTAAAGCCTTTATTTGTCCATTTTCCACTTCATGATAGCACGATGAATGGATGTATTTGATATTATATTCCCGATATAACTTTTTTACCTCTGTATAAAAAAATGGTGACATTTTCCATCAAAATAGAATGACAGACCCCAAACACGGTGATGGTATTAGTTTTGACAACAATAACTACCATGTTTCCTCTGAATACTTTGAGAGTTATCTACTAAGCCCATCTGGGAAATAATTCAGTAGCAGAAAGAATATACTTGAACTGCTTAGCTCGGGATAGAGGATAATTTCATACTCTATCAATTGCCCATGTGGAAAATGTCCAGAATTATTTAGTTATATGGAAATTCTATTGGGTTTGATGAATGAATTTTGTATACAATTGGTAGGGATGATATTTCAAAGTGAAATCTGTAAAATACTATGTCATTAAAGGACAAAATTATCTGATCCTTCGGATCTGATCAGGTAGTTTTTGCCCAGACTGATTGGCACCACTAGCTCCTGAATGCATGTATTTCTAGACAGCAGCAGTTTCTTATCCATCAATACATCTCAGTATGATTCCATCGAAGCCTCATATGTGAAGGATCTTTGGTGGTATCGCCTATCATAAAGAGTAAAATTGGATGCTCTTCATTAGACTAGTTCTTTTTCATCCTTATCAGGTGTAAGTACCCCATTTTGATGGTATTACACAATGAGTGTTCTCTAAACTGTTGTATGAGCATATGGCTCAGAAATATGGTTGATCTCATTAATTTCCTCTATTTGGATGAAGTAATGGTGAAACCACATGACAATGGGATATGCTAATGATTGCCTCAACCCAATTTGGATTGGTGACAGCTGTAGTTACATTATCCAGTGCATCAGATTGACAATTTTGTGATCCCAGGACATAATTAAATGTCGGTATGAGGGAAATTAGTCCATTATCCCTCAAAATTAACCACAAAATGGGATTAACTATTATTTTCTGATATAATATTCCCCATTTATTTTCTTGATTAGTAATTATGAATCACATTTAACTTTTATGTGACTCACATGCACATGAATTTCCAATTACAATCATTCAATGAGAGCTTGATATTCTACTCCATTGTTGGTATCGCCTTCTAATAATTGGAAATGAATAAAGCAACACTACCTTTTTTGGGTAAATATGGAAAAATTATAACCCATATTTTTTGTGTTTAGTGTTTTTCATTCTCTACACTGTTGGACTTATGGAGACACCATCAATGTATGTTACCTTGTTTGTGAATTAAATTGAATAGAGAAAACTTCTTTATTGGGAAGTTCAATATTCAATGATATATCTTTCGTCGACGGATGTTCAGCACGGAAGCTGGCCAGATATTGGAATTTTACTACCTTATGGGGAACAAACTGTATATAAAGAAATTAAAAAATAACTTCCCACCATGGAAAATGCCCTGTAATCATAAGATGACTTAGGATAAATTTTAGTGGGTTATTGCGAGATACCAATTAGACATCATGATGTTGCAGGTAATGCCTCAAATTCTAAACTACCATGATTAATTACAGACATCACTTTTGAATTATTGAATAATGAGTTTCTAAATCAAGCATATTTTGATTGAGACTGTAAAGATTGTTCTCAATATTAGCATCAATCTTACGAGCATGGAAAGCATCCAGTGATCACTTTAAAGATGTCACATAGAGAATAAGTGGTCTCTCTTCAACTGGTGGAATTAATATTGATGGACTCATGAGTTTTTTCTTGAGGGTATCAAATTATTCTTGGCAGTCTTCTATCCATATATAGGTGACTCCCTTCTTTATTAATCTGGTGAAGGGAAAACACTTTCCTTTCAAATAGGTGATAAAATGCCTAATATAGGCCAATTATCCTTGGACTCCCCTTAATTAATTCAAATTTCAAGGAGGTAAAATTCCAAGGATTGATATTGATTTCTTAGGATCAACTTTTATACCATGATGGCATACACCGATGCCAAGTAACATTCCTGATGTTACCCCAAAATCACATTTCAAGGGGTTCATATTAAAACGGTGTGCCAATGATTATTGAATATGATATCTAGACCTGCCAAATAATTTGAATGTTGTTTGGATTTGACCACCAATTTATTTATATAACATTCAAAAAGTTTCTCTAAAAGGGGTTTGATGATACAGTGTATGGCACATTGTTATGTTACACCTACATTTGTTAAGCCAAAGGGAATTACCTGATAACAAAACACACCTTGAGGGATCTAAATGCTATAGATTTGTCATATTATAATGACATAAATATTTGATTATACCCAGAGTACCCATCCATGAATGAAATATATTTATATCTAGTTGTTTCATCAGTTAATAGATTTGTAATCAGAACAGGAAAATCATATTTTTAATAATGCCAGTTATGATCTCTGAAATCAATTCAAACCTTAATTTTACCATTCATCTTTTTCAATAGGATAATGTTGGCCCACAAAATGGGATATTGAACTTACCTGGATATGTTATCCTTCATAAGCTTATCAACTTCAGCTTCAATTTTAGAGGTATGAGTTGGGTGTGTTCTTCTTGCTTCCTTCGTGAATCCATGATGTTCTTCTAGAAAATCCTAATGATGAGTGGCCACATTGGGATGGTATATAAACCATGTCTTCTCGGATGTAATGTGGAAATTAAATTTAATGATTCAACACCATATCTTCATAGATCATGGAAATCCAATGCCTACTATTGGATGGGTAAATCATTCCACTTATTCATCGATATAGAATAGTATTTTGGAATATTGAAATCCTAACTGCATCTTCTTCCTTCTTGGTGAAAACATATTTACCCATACCTGACATTTTTTTCTATGTGAGAACCATATATTCACTCTAAGGAAAAGAACATGGAACACATTTCTTGGTGTTATCAAAAACCCCCCTTTGAATTTGATTCGTTAGGAACACAAATATTTTTGTTCTAACATAAAATTATGGCACAGTGATGGATTCCAAACATTATTTGGTTATATTTGGAGTTACTTCATTTTTGGAAGGATGCTCAAATTTATTCCTATGTTATGAGGCCTAGTGAGCATAGAAATATTTGTGGTAGGGTTATATGGACAACCCCACAATCATTATATATTTTGACTTTTTATTTCTCAATATTACTTAAATCATACAAAATTTATGTTTTGTGAGATGGGACATGAATTTTGTTCAGATTTACCTTTGCGGGTTCTCCATCTGGTGAGTACCACATATCTTTTTATTGGTTGTTTAAAGTTATTCATGTTGGACTGTAAAGAACTAATGTTTAAGGTCAAATCACTTTGACCATAAATTTCGAAATTAGAACCCAAACAAAACATAGTGACTAATAATTGCTCTAATATTCTTTATATATTTTCAAGGATAATCATTAGTCATGATTTTAATGGTTACCGAACATTAAAATTATATCAAATTAATGTTATACTACTCCAAGAAAGATGTTAACTTTATTTACAAACTCGTTATGAAAGTTATGTTATGCATGGGAAACTAGGGAATTTGCTGGATAGCCATATAGTGGAATATTTTTACTGACAGACATGTAATGTAGGAAAATTTATGCAAGGCCACCTAAGGGAATGTGTAGCATAGTCAGGCAAAAGAGGTCAAAAAAATTTAACATTTTACTGTTGATAGACAAAGAAAAATAATATTTGGGTGAGTCAAGACCACAGTGCGTGGTTTTTCCAAGGAAATGGATTTTATGAATAAAGGGATATATTATGCTAACATATGTCACGAATTTGGAATCCACATCTAAACAAATTTTGTGTATGAAAAATGGTTAAAAAGTTTCAAATAGTGGAATTTTTGAAATAAAACTGTGTACTTTTAAGTCATGCAGTGAAGACATTGTACTATGCAGTTTTAAGTCAGGCAGTAAGGACATTGCGTGGCTTTAGTTTTAGGTATTTTTCATCAATCTAAGGTATCAAACTCCTCCAATTTCATGAAAATTGGTTTTGGAACATACCAGCATGTTCAGGTATGGATGGAAAAATTATAAACTGTGATTTGTGAATTTCTAGATCTGAAAAATGATGAATAAAATAGTTAAAGACATTTGAGGAAGTCTTTTACAAGAACTAAGTAAAACTTATTTGACAAACCCATTATGGGGGATGTATAATGCAAGGCCAACTGGGGCATATGCTGCATAGCCAAATATAGGAATCTTTTGACTAACAAGCCCGTTATGTAGGAAACATATGCAACGAAACCTAATGGCACATGTGGCATAATCAAGAACAGAAGCTCTTAATAATTTTGATATTTTATTGCTAAAAGCCGAATAAATTTTATGGAAATTTATATTTTCCTTTAGCAGACCTTGGTTTGTGGAGAAAGGAACCTAAATATGGAGAGTGTTTCTCCAACCAATATTTCCAATGAATCTGTGGAATAGGACTTATATGAAGGTCTAACCCAAACGTAGGAGGTATAATGTCTATATATTAATGTCATACAAGTAGGACACGAAATTTGAATAGTATATGATGTGTGTCCAAGTGATTCCAATGATATTTTATACAGCTTTGAATACATAGAGAGTGAAATGCGTAAACCATTGCCTTGAAGACTTTCATATTGAGACAAAGATATTGTGGCATATATACCTGATTGACTAATTTAAATAAATATTCATGTATACATTCATCAAAGTTTTAAAGATACAATAATACTATAACAATGAACGAAATTATCATTAGTTGACAAACCCGTTATGGGGGCTGTATTATGCAGGTCCAACTGGGGCACATGCTGCATATCCAAATAGTGACATTTTTCGACTAACATGACAATTATCTATGAAACATATGCAAGGAAACCTAAGGACACATGTTGTGTAGTAAGGGAAAAGAATTCTCAGGTATTAGAAACACAGTCACTAGAAATAATAAGATTTATTATAAAGATTTGTAAATATTCAAGATTAAGATTGTAAAATATAGAAGGGGGTTATGATCACAGAAGTAATGAAATATTTGAATAAATATTGCCCATGAGTTTGATGTATTTTACATAGATCTGACTCGTATATAACATCGATACATTCTTTTTTTCCTTTTGAATTGACATTGTGATGTGTAGTTTAAATTTATTCAATGAGGACATTATACTGTGAAATTTCAAGTCATGTAGTGAAAACATTATAATGTGTAGTTTTAAGTGACGTAGAGAGGACATTATAATGTGAGGTTTTAAGTCATGCAGTGAGGACCTTATACTGTTCAGTTTTAAGTCATGTAGTGAGGACATTATATTGTGCATTTTTAAGTCATGCATTGAGGAGATTATTCTGTGTAGTTTTAAGACATGTTGTGAAAACATTGATTACCAAAAATAAATTGAGGCATCTTATTCATTTAAACAATAATTTTAACTATTTCTTAAGACCATTTGAGCTATGCTCGGTATGAGAAAAAAAGGATTACTAAGCGATTCTTATATAACACAAAGGTGAAACATGTGATGAATATGGTTGTTATATTTCCATGATGTTCAACATCCAGCAGTAAGGAAGAAGATGAACCGATGTGAAAGGAAAGAATTTTTATATGAGAGAATGAATCTGTATGTAGTTCTTTAAACATTCATCTCCCATACCAATATAGTTTGACATGGGAGGGTGGGGAATTCAATACATTCTAGAAGAATGATTAAATTTAAGACACATGATAGTATGGAAATTAAATCATGTATCAAAAAATTCTACTCTGTATAGATATAGTTCATATATAGGAGAAGAAAAAGGGGGAAATTTTTGATTTTGGTTGGGCCCACTATTGGAGATCTAAGCATATCTACATATCTCAATTAGAAGAGAATAAAGCCACAAATAGTAATTAAAATAATGCCCCTATACTGATCTGACTCAGAAATAGGGGTGATATGGACTCATGTCCCACTAATGATTATGAATGATATCAATTATGCGTTCTTATGGAAGCTCCAAACATCAAGTAGAAAAGACATTAATCATACATTTTAATGTCTTATAGTGAGAAAAATTGGTTTCATGCTGTTTTATGTCTTGAAACAAGGGAAAAAATGCTACGTATTTTAACGTCATGCAACCTATACTCTTATGGTTTTTATGCAGTTTAATGTCTTGTTACAAGGACTTTGTACTGTGCAGTTTTAATTATTTTTGTTCAGAAATTTGGGGCTATGCAGTTTTCAATCATGCCGCGAGGACATGGGGATGCAATTAAACATAGTATTTCTTCAATAATATTGCATTGAATGGAGTTGAAATGATCTCTTTATCCATTGAGATTAAGTCATAAGCTCTATTTGAGTAAAACTTATGTATAGAACATGTTCCGTACCACTTTGCCTCAAGATTTGGAGGTTTTTTCAATGGTATCATTGGAGTCTTGGGAACCAATTCCAATTATCCTTGATGAAATGAACAGAAGATAATTTCTTATTAAATACTCTCTCCATTCTATTCTGATCGACATATAAATGATGCAAAGTATGAAATGTTTTCTCGTATAATCGTTCCAACTCAACTAACTATTTCTGAGACCTCTGATATGTAGACAACTGATCACAAATTTCAACCCTGAAGGATAGAAATTTTATTTCAATTTGAAAAACAGCTTCTATTCTGTATACCAATGAATAAGGATTCTCCTGGGTGGTATTATGGGTATTAATTCTATTATCCTATAAATAATTCAAAAGATTATTAGACCATGATTTCTTATCATTATCCACAATCTTCTAGATTATATATTATACTTTCATATTTAAAGCCTCTATCTATCCATTTTCCAATTCATGATAGTGCGATCAATGGATGTATTTGATATTATATTCCCGATATAACTTTTTTACCTCTGTATAACAAAAATTGGTGACATTTTACATCAAAATAGAATGACAGACCCCAAATACGGTGATGGTATTAGTTTTGACAACACTAACTACCATGTTTCCTCTGAATACTTTGAGTGTTATCTACTAAGCCCATCTGGGAAAACATTCAGTAGCAGAATGAATATACTTGAACTGCTTAGCTGTGGCTAGAGGATAATTTCATACTCTATCAATTCCCCATGTGGAACATGTCCAGAATAAGTTAGTTGTATATAGAATCTATTGGGTTTGATGAATGAATTTTGTATTCAATTGGCAGGGATGAAATTTCCAAGTGAAATCTGTAAAATCCTATGTCATTAAAGGACAAAATTATCTGAGCCTTCGGATCTGATCAGGGAGTTTGTGCCCAGACTGATTGGCACCACTAGCTCCTGAATACATGTATTTCTAGACAGCAGTAGTTTCTTATCCATTAATACATCTGAGTATGATTCCATCGAAGCCTCATATGTGAAGGATCATTGGTGGTATCGCCTATCATAAAGAGTAAAATTGGATGCTCTTCATTAGACTAGTTCTTTTTCAGCCTTATTAGGTGGAAGTACACCATTTTGATGGTATTACACAATGAGTGTTCTATAAACTTTTGTATGAGCATATGGCTCAGAAATAGGGCTGATCTCATTAATTTCCTCTATTTTTGGATGAAGGAATGGTGAGACCACCTGACAATGGGATATGATAATGATTTCATCAACCCAATTTGGATTGGTGAGAGCTGTAGTTACATTAACCAGTGCATCAGATTGACAATTTTGTGATCCCAGGACATAATAAAATGTTGGTATGAGGGAAATTAGTCCATTAACCCTGAAAATTAACCACAAAATGGGATTAACTATTCTTTTCTGATATAATATTCCCCATTTATTTTCTTGATTAGTCATTATGAATCACATTTAACTTTTACGTGACTCACATGCACATGAATTTCCAATTCCAAGCATTCAATGAGAGCTTCATATTCTACTTCATTGTTGGTATCGCCTTCTAATATTGGAAATGAATAAGGCAACACTACCTTTTTTGGGTAAATATGGAAAAATTATAACCCATCTTTGTTGTGATTTGTGTTTTCCATTCTCTACACTGTTGGACTTATGGAGACACTATCAATGTATGTTACCTTGTTTGTGAGTTAAATTTAATAGAGGAAACTACTTCATTGGTAAGTTCATTATTGAATGATATATCATTCGTCGACGGATGTTCAACACAGAAGCTGGCCATATATTGGAATTTTACTACATTATGTGGAACGAACTGGATATAAAGCAATTGAAAAATAACTCCCCACCATTGAAAACGCCTTGTAATCATAAGATGACTTAGGATAAATTTTACAAGGTTATTGCGAGATACCAATTGGACATCATGGTGTTGAAGGTAATGCCTCAAATTCTAAACTACCATGATTAATTACAAACATCACTTTTGAATTATTGAATACTGAGTTTCTAAATCAAGCATATTTTGACTGAGATTTTAAAGACTGTTCTCAATCTTAGCATCAATCTTATGATCATGGAAAGCACCCAGTGATCACTTTAAAGATGTCACATAGGGAATAAGTGGTCTCTCTTCAACTGGTGGCATTAATATTGATGGACTCAAGAGTTTTTTCTTGAGGGTATCAAAGTATTCGTGGCAATCTTCGATCCATATATAGGTGACTCTCTTCTTTATTAATCTGGTGAAGGGAAAACACTTTCCTTCCAAATAGGTGATAAAATGACTAATATAGGCCAATTATCCTTAGAATCCCCTTAATTCATTCAAATTTCAAGGAGGTAAAATTCCATGGATTGATATTTCTTTCTTAGGATCAACTTCGATACCATGATGGCATACACCGATGCCAAGTAACATTCTTGATGTTACCCCAAAAGCACATTTCAAGGGGTTCATATGAAAACGGTGTGCCAATGATTATTGAATATGATCTCTAGACCTGCCAAATAATTTGAATATTGTTTGGATTTGACCACCAATTTATTTAGATAACATTCAAAAAGTTTCCTTAAAAGGGGTTTGATGATACAGTGTATGACACATTGTTATGTTACACCTACATTTGTTATGCCAAATGGAATTACCTGATAACAAAACACACCTTGATGGATCTAAACTCTATAGATTTGTCATATTATAGGGACATAAATATTTGATTATACCCAGAGTAACCATCCATGAATGAAATATATTTATATCTAGTTGTTGCATCAGTTAATAGATTTGTAATCAGAACATGAAAATAATATTTAGAATAATGCCTGTTATGATCTCTAAAATCAATTCAAACCTTAATTTTACCATTAATCTTTTTCAATAGGATAATGTTGGCCCACCACATGGGATATTGAACTTCCCTGGAAATGTTATCCTTCATAAGCTTATCAACTTCAGCTTCAATTTTAGAGGTATGAGTTGGGTGTGTTCTTCTTGCTTCCTTCGTGAATCCATGATCTTCTTCTAGAAAAGCCTAATGATGAGTGGCCACCTTGGGATTAAGATCTATCATTTCTGTTTAATTTCCGGAAAATATATCTCAATGTTGCTTTAGAAAAAAATCATTCAACTCTTTCTCTTCCGAGGTCATGGTCGCCCTAATTAGGGTGGGGTGTGGATCTTGTTCTATACCCAGATTTATTTCCCTGAGCTCATCCATAGTGGTAGAGAAACCTTATTAAAATGATGGAGGTCCATCCATGATATAATTTTCTTCTTATTCATTACATATTAGTTATTCTATTTCTATTTTCCTTTTAAATGATGAAATAAAACGTTTTGAGTTAGGGGAGGAGTATGTATTTAAACATCCCCAAGAAGAGGCCACCATTTCCAACCCTACTGATGATGATGTGCCATTATAGAGTAATAAAGAGGAGATAATGGATTGTAAATCAACATATTATTTTTTCTCTAGCATTACTACAACTTGTTCAAAACTGATTGAAAAATTACAAGCCTGATTAAGTTCAGTATATGATATGAAGACATCTCCATATACGCTACCATCACAACATGGTGAATAAACAATTTCTCCCATGCTGACAGATTCAATTGTTGCAATTGACATTTTGGAATTTATTGGATGAGTGCTAAGATTTGGTTTTACCCTTTATATTTGATTTTTGGGTAGGATATAATCTGTACTCATATATATGAATGGGTTTTCTAGAATCATTTCCAAACCATTTGGAGCATGAACTATGGTTATTTCTATTCTCATGGACCTTGTTCCTTTTGTGTGTTAAAACCATGCCATAAGGTATTGAGATTCAAAAAATTTTAATGAATCCTTGTCACCATTCAATGTACAATTTTTACCATTGAAAGAATAATTAAGACCTTCATGGTATGATGATTTTATCACTACATGTTGATGTATCCAGGGCCTTACATGAAGAATGATGAATGTTGTGTCTATAAGAAAAAACATAACATTTGAATTAAACACAATATCAACATATTGAGTACTGATTTTATTCTCACCAGTAGGTTCTTTCTCGTTCTTGTAATATCTTTGGAAAAATAATGTGGAAGGAGATAAGCCAGATTCAGTTAGTCCCAATCAATGAAGTGTGAGAAAAAGAATGAGGTTGACTCTGGAGCAATTATCAATGAATGCTCGTCGGATGTCTATGTCATTGACTTTTCAAGAAAAATACGTGGGTATAATAGTTTCACGTACAACATCATCTTCGTAATCATCTATAAAACATATGACTGCCTGAAATTTTGCAGGACCATTCTCTATATAGTAATCCTCTGTAGTAGGATCTTTAGTTTCAAACTCTTGAGGACATGACAAATCCTTAATAAGTGCTTCTAGATGATCTGTTGACATATTCAAGGAATCCAGAATTGATAGCTTGGATGGTAATTGGGCTAGTGGTTTCAAATAATCATACTTTTAATCCTTAGGTCTGTGCTTCCCATCATGGGGATGTAGTTATATAGGTGTCATAGAAGTTGATGATTTCGATTTAGATGTACCCTATATCGGAGCAGAAGTTGGAAATACTTTTGGCTTTGGTTGATTAGATTGACTAGGTATATCTACTTGCTAATAGGAAGATGGAATGTCTTCTAATCATTCCTATGAACTAATCATGTCAATACCGAATCTATCATTCTTGGAAGAAACAATTTGTTGCCTTGTTGATCCCACTTAAGGGATTTTCCACGGGTTTTTACAGCATAAATGGTTCAAGCAGGGGAAGAGTTAAAATATTGGTTTTTAGAACTCCCACATATTTCCCTATATCCTCGACCTAGTCTTCTTTCTCTGGTTCCCCAATTAGATATAAATTACTCTTTCTCATTATAATCAGAATCACCATTTTCATAATGATTTGTTAAGTGAATAACGTAGACAAAACCAAATATAAATTCATTATCTGATGAATATTCTTCTTGATAGGATATTTTTGGTTGTTTCATTTTGTAGTATGGTTGTCGTGCTTTTGAACTAAATGGCATGAAATCTGCTACGGTTAAGGAAAACATTGGCCTTAACCCAAGCTCATCTTCTTCTGGCTGCACTTTGTCCTTATGATCACCTCGTTTCTTTGAGGATAGACTTTTGATGAAGGTTGTTTTACTGTGGCAGGAGTGGCCAAAGATACTATCGGTTGTTTCAACTATGTTCGTAAAATTGCATGAGTTCAGTTGATCAATTACCCGATCATCCAATATTCTTGTTTTTGTACATTTTTACTCTTAACTTCCTCCCATTTTCCATTATCCTCTGGATCAGCAGTAGTAACACATGCAACTTGATAAGAAGAACATTTCAGTTTCACTTTTCCAGAGTCTCTCATTTTTTAGGATATCTTGGAAAACAAAACACTCCTGAAATGGATTGCCCAACATCATGTGAAAGGTACAATAATTCTAAATATCTTCTTCTTCTTCTTTTTGGTTTCTTCGGCCTTGCCAACTGAACCAAATTATTTTCCAGAGCTGACATAATGTAATTGGGAACTTGTTCGTACCGAAAAGAATAATCATTATTCATTAATTCATCAAACTGTTTGTGCCTTTTATATATTTGATCATTTGGATAAGGCGGTCATTGCTGCTAATTCTCTAGAGGTGTATCCCTTCGATACCATGGAGGATTTTATGTTGATGCAGGTAGAGGTGCTTGCTTCAGTGTAACAGCTGCAACCTCTACTTTCCGTTTCTTCATACACATTGTTGATGTAATTACATGAGTATTATCCTTATTTTCTATAACAGAATATTCAATTTGTTGACTAATTGAAGTAAGGTCTTGAAACCCTCCTGTGTATTTTATATGGATCAGTGGTGTGCATAACTCATCACGTAGACTTTCCACCCAAATTGGCAGTAACTATTCCAGAGGATGTTCCCGACCTAAAGAATATGTTAATCCTATCCATCACGCAATACAATCAAAAACACATTCATTATAAAGTTCTTTTACAATCTGTAAGACCAAAAACAATCTCCTTTGGTAGTGTTGCGCTAAATTGAAGAAGCAATTTCTGGATGATATCTTCCCATCCTGTAATTGATCGAGATTGTAAACTTCTGTACAAGACAAAATCTTGTCCTTGTAGTGACTGCAAAAAACACATGATCTTTACTACTTCTTGTTGTAGTGCAGTACCCTTCATAAGATCACAATGAGAAAGAAATGTGTTAAGTGTTTTTCTAGATCTCCCGAACCATTAATGAAAGTAAACATTGTATTCCAAATATTCGGTGGGTGTAGAATTAGGAACTCCAATTCATGGTTAGCATTCTTTTCCCTCTGAACTAGCACACGTTGTTCCTCTATAAAATCCAATATAGTCTTTAATGGGTCAATTGTGTTCATAATAATTTGGGGAATATATGAATTAGCTAGAACCTATAGAGGTAGAATAACTGGATCTTGAGTAGATGTAATGACTGGAAAACCCCCTTGTGATGGTCTAGTATTTGCCTCAGATAACCCCTGGGAACAACCCTATCAAGATATGTTTGATCCTGCCTTGGTAGTATACCACATGTAGGGAACTCATTAACTCTATATGTAGTTACTACAAATCCTTTTTTTTGAGGACCAAGTAAAAGATGTTCATGTTAAGGATCTTCCAAGGTGGTACTTCTTGCAGAAATACTACTTTGATGTAGCTATGTATTTAGTCTTTTCACCTCTTTTATATCCTCTTCATGCTATGAAAATATCTCTTCAAGAGAAAGAGATTGAACTTATCTAGTGTGAAAGTGAGATTCAATCTTAATTTTACCTTTCCAATTATTATATTCCTTTCAGAAGGGTGGAAGTTTTCTATTTGAAGGAATACCTAGGTTCTGGGTATGTCTCCGATTTAGGTTAGACACACCTTCTTCATTTGACTTAGTGTGTACTGTATTTTGGACAAGAGCTTGATCTTATGATTCACCTAAACGAGACACATTTTCCGGAGGATGTTTTGTAACGGTGTTAATGAGATTTACTAAAGCATAATGCATTGATTTAATTTTGTCAGTATGTTAGTAAGAATATTTCCCTATGTATCTTCCATGAGACTTTGTTCCCTGGTATGATGAATTCTCAGTAACTGTTTGGCGGAAAATAACCTAATGTGAATCCTCATATAGTTTAGTTGTACGCTATATTAATGCAACATGTCTTCCAATTTGGTGAATTTTGGTTCAAACAATAGCTGAGGGCATCATCCAAAAAACCACTCAAATCACTAGTTTCGGAAGATCAATGTTCTATTTTTGTCATTGGCATTACTTGATGGCTGACATCTTCTATGTAGGACACATGCTCATGATTTTTATATTCTTGATGTAAAAGTAACTCAACAACTTCTTTTCATTGGGACTGACCCTGAAGTGAACTAGTTGGGAATTGTTCTTGAGAATACATTTGATTATAGACGAAATATGTTGATTGAAGCCGACCGTGGGGAATAACATTGCATGAGACCACATTTGACGGAAATTATTGATTTTGGAGTGCAGTGAAATGCAATTCTCCATGTGCACCCCATCTTCTTATACGAACATCAGATTGGGTGTCAAAAATTAACTGGCGTAGCCTTTGATGAGGATTAAGGCATGCACGATAAAGGGTTATCTATTGTTTTTCAGCCTTTGGATGTAAGGAAACTGAGAGAGATGCCAAGTCAGTTTGGCTTTGAAACCCTTATATTAACATTACATTATTTTGATATTCATCATATGGAAATACTTTGATTTTCAAATGACGAAGAGACTTCCATAATTTGAGGCAGATGTCATGAATACAATCGTCTTCCATAAATTCTGAAATGCTACATTGAGAATTTTTCAAAAGCTATAATATGACTAGTAATTTTCCATTAGCCAATTTTTTCTCATATTTAACATATCTTCATCAATATTTACTTTAGATCCCTCCACCTAGTCTAACCAAAGTTGATCCTTTGTATTAGAAGGAAAATGACTCAAGGGAGGTTCATTGAATGATTGTTCCCTTAAGATATTTTTTGGTTGAGAAAGTGTTTCACCCCTCAATGATAAGCCATCAGACACGACTATCCTTATGTTTGTTAGAGCCTCATGATAGGAGGTCTTCTTCATCGATACATTATCAATTATAGAATTATCATGACAATGCAAAACACTACTGCAGAGATGACATTCATTGTGGATTCCATCATAGGGAGGACCCCCATGGTGGATTATAACAAAGGATGAATCCTCTTGCTCCCTAAGATTCTGGCCACACGTACGGTTGTCATGGATCTCATCCAGAGATAGGCTCTCTAGATGTATAGAAATATCATGAATCCAGTATTCATGATAAAGTGTCCAACGGTGAACATCTGAATTATTTCTATCACCCCCATAATTTGGTAATGAGAGGATATGATCATGATCTACAACAAGTAAATTTCTCAGGGCTTCAAGAACTCCAGCATTAAGAGAATCCAAATTTGGTTTGACTCATTATTTTCAAACCATGTTTGACAAAAATTATTTATGGTTGTTTTCATACCCTTAGTTGGGACCACTTGCTGGGAGAAGAGGTTATCATGGGAAGGTGTATGTGCCTTCCTTGGATCGTCCATTAGAACAGACCAATTACCATGAATTAGAAAGGGTGTATGTTATTGAAAATATTGTCCATATGATATGGGAGAATATTTTCCATGAACCTCCTAAATAGGACTAGAGTTGTGAATATGCTCTGGGATGGCATGCTTATGTGTCATCCATATGTGGGGATAGAGTTATTTGTCTGTTCCAATAGGAATGCTAATGTTGTTGTTATAATGTCATGGCATGCTTCCAGAAATATATGCAGGGATTTGGATTCCCTTTCATCGTTGATAAGATATGTTTGGTTATATCAGTAGTTGGAATGAAAATATATTCCCATTCTGTATCTACAATTGGTGTATGTGCCTTTTCATTTCCTCTTTCTTCCTTTAAATTGGTATTGATATTACTCATGCATGGGGGAAGAGAGTTGGGTCTTCCCTAGATTTCTCATTCGAGCTTTCCGACTAACTTCTCAGGGTGATGACAAAGAAGACAGTTGGAAGGCTTAAGTAATGCTGGCATTTTTTGTGCCTACTGGTTGTTTCCCTTTATGTATTGTTGAAGGACATCCTTCAAAATTGGGAGATGATACTGTGGGAAGAATTGGTGATTGTAAGCAGGTGTATGTTCTTGTTTACTCATTTACACCACATTAGATTGGTGGGCTTCGTAAAAATACAGTCAAACGATCCTGCTGACTGGATGATAACATGTAAGCAGGTGTGAGTGCATGTTTTCTATACTCCACCAGATTTATCTAGTGGGATTGGAAGGTTGCTGCCAGACAAGTCTGCTGGAGAGAAATATTAGGACGGACGGGTGTATGTACCCGCTCATTATTCTCCATCATGTTAGGTTGATTGACTTCTCTAGAGGGGAAAGAGATAATAACCTACTCCATATTAGCCGGATATTTTCCCCAATGGTTTTTTTAGCATGTTGCAGTCTGAGAGACCTGAGCCGAACATCCAGAGACAACACCCCCATCAGGTTCGGAGTTCACTATTACATGATTCTTCTGGCGGCGATTGTTGGTGGGATTCCTAAGGAATGATCCCTAATTCGTTGAATTGATGCCCTGAGTGACCTCTTGATACCCCTCCCTGTAGTATGGGAGGGGCTATATATTGAGTTATGGGGACAATGTCTTAAAGAGGATGAAAATGGTGTTTGGAACCATCTTCTTTATGATCATCTGTGCTCATTGACCCAATGATTGAGGATTATTGTTGACTTGTAGGGCCTGTCTGACAGCCTCCAAAGTCAAGATAGTATCATGCTGGCAATACTCCATTACCAACATGTTGATGACCCAATGATGAAGATGTTGAGTGGGAGATAATGTCATTGACGTGGATGAAGATCCAGCTTTAGAAGCGGTCAGAGAAGTTCTTAGATGTCCTCTCGGGGAAAGTCATTTTGGACTGAAGGGAGTTCTGAGAAAAAAATAATAAATAAAAACAAAATACCTTAAAGAAACATCTTCTAGATGGATAAATGCTTCATTTATTTCTTTGTCTTCCCTTACTTTTTTAATTGATAGGTTCCAAATAGGTGGGTAACATTATTAACTTTATTAAAGATTCTCATCGGGTTCTCCATTTTTGTTTCATTGTACCTTGAAATGTGTGTTTTAGTTTTAACAATCAATGCATCTAGGCAGTGTTAATTGGATTAACTCATGGAACTGGAAGCATCCTATGGTTATTTATCTGAATGGGACCTGCTTTCCAAAGGAAGGCATTCAATAGGTTCGAACATTATGATAATAAGGAACATACATTGGTTGAGAGGATGGGATTTCAGACTCATCACTCACTTTTTGGGGGAAATTATTGACTAAATTGGGACACTCTTTATAAATTTAAGCTATTTTCTGGAATACAAATTCATTAACTATTTATAACATATGTATCCCTTTTAATTTTCATTCACTTATTAAAATGTGTTAAATTTAGATTCATTAGTATGTATTCAAGGTTCTTCGTTAATAGGAATATATGTATGTATTCTAGGTTCTCCATCAATAGTATCCCTTCATATACTATTGAATGATTCTATTAATCATCATTATGATGAATCTAGTTTTTAAGACACCCAGTGGGTCACTCTAGAATTTATTTTCACCTAGGGAGATGAAGGTTGGTTTTAATGTTGGTATCATACCCAAAAAATGGGTTACCTATGTATCCCTGTGAAAAGAATCAAACCCATCGATGATTCGTGCATCTTAATGGGACACATCCTGCCTTTTAAGTTCATGTGATAAGTACCTAACCATATTTTTTAATGTCAGGTAGAAAATACATCTAAGCAAAAGGTGTGAAACCAATGTTTCAGTTGGTACTTATGCCGAAACAACCCAATGAACTTGGAATGGATATGGGTTTCCATGTTATATTAAACCTTGTTGGGAATGTGGCCCAAGGAGAACAGGAATGATTTGAAATGTTGCGTTTGAACCTCAAGGATGCTTCCAACGTATCCCATGTGGAGGGGAATCAAAGAAAATGTAGTTATATGAGTCTCATAGGAGAGTGTAATCCTTTGTAAAAAATGATTTTGGGCTTAATTCTTAAAAATTATTCTTTGAGGATTTAGGGGTTTAATTTGGAACATATTTATAAAGAGGATGCCCAGTTTAAGGGAATTATGGTTGGATTCTTGAAGACCATATCCAGGTATGGATTGTTTAAGATGATATCCTGTGATTTCAGTACATCAATGGCCTTCCTACGTATCTTATTTTGAATTGGAATTAGAGTTCTCATAGTTCCCACCTAGTGAGTGTTTGTGCACATGTTTTAATCATCACGAACCTCTAATCCTACGTGAGTCTTTCTCGGTGTGAGAAACAAGAGGATGTGATAGATTCAAAAACTACAAAAAACTTTTACTTCTCTATTGGTGTAGGAGGACGAGCCTACGACGGGCAGGGTGGAAGAGGTTGAGGTGGCCCAGGAAGAGGTTGTGGCATACTAGCCCTCCCTATAATCCCTTAACATTGGACATGGGTCCAAATGAATGGAAGAAGTGATGTAGGTTAGGGGCTTATTCCCGAATGGCTACCATAAAATTAATCTTGGTTGGGAAGGGAGACTTCTCCTTTGATCAAAAAGAAGAAAATTGGGTGTCAACTGTACCTACCCTTCCAGAAATTTGAGGTTCTGTCTCTTTGAGAAGGGCGGGGTTGGGACTCAAACCCTTATTAATAGTGCTGAGAACATCCCCGCATTGTTCGTGGAATAATGGTCCATATGACTGCGGATATTCAAACCCATAGAAACACTATTAACTCTAACCCCATTGTAAATAAAATGTGGGAAAAATTTGACTATTGGTATATAAACCTAGATAGGAGACACGCGAATGTGCCTTTACCAAAGGTTTGATATGTCTGGAGGTTTTGATGGAGGCCTCAACATAGTCACTTTTAGATGAGGGAACCAAGGAAAGAGATACCCTTCAATGAATTATTTTTAAGTTGTTACATGAGGTTTTATATAGGTTTTATTACGTGATATTCTAAGTAGGTACCTCGTGATGTTGTGCCTCCTAGGTACCCCACGTTGTTGCGCCAAACAGCTGTACATAGCAGGTATGTCACGTAGGTATTCCGCACAGGAGTGTCTGATGACTAAAGAATTTATTTCACATAGGGAAACCAAACCTATGTAAAAAGTTGTGATAGACTTTGAAAACATGTTTGTACCATTGAAATATCTATTCTCTCAGATATTAGACTACTATCTGAGAGAATTTGAGTGATCTGGGAAAAATAACTATGTAGTGGGAGCTTCTGGGAGTCATTCATTATTTCCAATCCCCGAAATGGGGAGCTCGAGGTTATAATATATAGGATTGGATGAGCTGAGTCGAAGGGATGGTTCCCCTATAGATCCTACCTGTAGATCCTTTACATAAGAACATCACATTGGAATACAGAAATTATGTTGTCATGTAGGTCGGTAATGTTGGTCTGTCGTATAGCTCTGCTATGCAGGTCTATCGGGTAGCTCTTCTAAGGGTTTGGATTTCTTTTAAATTCTTAGAAGATGGATTGGGGTTAGGAATTGACCCAGACTATCTTCATATCTTCTTTTTTTCATTCTTATGTAGTGTCAACTTAGTTTTTCTTCAATTCAATTAGATATCCCATAATGAACCAATCATGGAAACCACAAAATTAATGCACCTGAAACATTAAAAATAACCAATAATATTAATAACTGGGTGGAAGGATGTTATAAAAAGAAAATATATGTTATTTTAGATATGTATTTAGTTCTTCATTATATTAATAACACACGTTAAACCATTATACGAGAGTTATGATCATTTTTTAAGTAACACGAATGTGTGGTAAGAGACTTATCATTAATAATTCTCTTTAAAATTTGAATTTTTTCAAAATTAAAATGGAAGGTTTTTATGATGGAAGTATTCATGGTTAATGGTTTTGTTTTGGTTCTCAGAAATTGTTTATAATGAAGGGAGGGACAATATCTCTCTTCAATTCGCTGGGTTTTTTTTGTTGGAGGTTGGTCATATGGTTTCACTATGTGTAACTACAGTGGTTTCACCGAAAGTTACTCATGGGGGTTACATCAAAAGGTATAAGTGACGGTGACATTTCAAGGTATCCATTAGGGTTAAAACTTATACGGTATCACGGAGTGTTACAACTATAAATCATGTAATTCTCCAAGTTACTTATTTTGTTTTATTTATATTTTCTATGTTTTATAGTAATATCGGGTTTTCACCGTGTAACTATATGATACATAATGGGTGAGTAATATGTCGTTGTGAAAATTATTTTATATGTTTATAATTATTTATGGGATAATGGGTTCTCTCCTTATATTAATGTCCCTTAGTGATATATTTTTCTATCATACTATGTTTCATTATTTTTTTCACATGATTTATGTATGGGTAAGAGAACAAAAGAAGAAAAGATGACTGTTTTAAAGGATTCGTGTAATATTAAAAAAAATTATATGGTTGAAATCGATACTATTTTATTAGTATCCACTTTGTATGATTGTGGGTTGTCATGTAAGTGTTATGACCTAATTCTCTAAAACTCTAAACTGTAATGATCTTTGTGAATGTAATAAGTGTATTCTAGTAGAATTAACTAGATTATGTAATGTTGATGGATGTGCCCTTATAGTTAATGTTTAAAATATTAGAATCCCTACAATTAAAATTAATTAGAGTATATATTCTAATAAAATTTAATATGATAAAATAAAAAATAGAATACAAATATGATTACTATTACTCAAATTCTATTAAATGTTCAGTATAATTAAGAACATGAAAACACATGAAACAAAATAGTCTAATAAATTTATGAATGAAATAAAAGAAATTTTAAAAAGAAAAATATAATAAAAATATGAGAAAGTCAGTCTATAATATAGAACAAATTTATCGCATGTTTGGTAATTAATAGAAAGTATGTTTTTCTTGATCAATGAAATCCCTCTAAATAAATAGCGGAATGGATATGGCTTCCAATCCCAAGACTACTTAGTTTTGGAGATAGGATTATACTTCTACAAAGCCCAAATAGCCCTCGATTTAATGGATCATATTTTTTTTCTACCTATCCAGGAAATCCATTAATCACTACATTGATTGAATGAATATTTCAATGGAAAAGATCTTAAAGAGACTACTTTATAAGGTGTCTATAGAACTAAAAAAACTCTAAGCAGTTACAAAATCTATGAAAAATATGTTCACACTATTCAATGAGAAGATATCTCAAAAAAATGTAATAATTGAGATGAATCAAGCATAGATAAAACCATTGGATGACAATGTATTTATACACATCATTCTAACAATCATATTCTTCATGATTGTGGAAACGACCTCCGATAGATGTATCAAAATGGATCTATTGGTAACTAATTTTCCAATGTAAGGTTGTTTAACACCATCACAATGTTAATGGTTTTCCTTAAATGATAAATAAGTCTTCCTATACTAATTATAATCATATTCAGCCTGATGAGATTATTTAATAATTTCAATTCGATTATCCAAATGATTATTAGTATGATTTGTACCAGTACCAGTATCACTCAGATTATTAAATCATTGTCAGTATAAAGGACAAGAAATAATTCCTATCACATAATTTGATAAGGTTAGTCTAATTCATTGGACACATACACAATATGATAAACGTAATCAAAAATGTAAAAAATATTTTATAATAAATTGAATCTTATTCTAAGTAAGGTACAAAGTAATGTTTTATATAGAAACATTCTAAAAAACTTTAGACATAACAGTTTTGAAAACATGATTTTAAAAAGGTTTTTTTTGATTTCCAAGACTAATGGAATGGAAAATTAAGAATTATTCCATCTGAATCAACAATCTCTACCATTTTGTAAAGAAAAAACTGCAAAACAAGAATGAAAAAAATAACATGGAAAAAAAATAGTCCATGATATTTTATGAAATTCATATTTAATGTTAAACATTAATACATAAGTCATAAAAATTTATAACATAACTAATTCATATTTTGAACATAGAAAACTCCCCAATAGTATTATATCATCCCTTTAGAATCGTATTCTCCCCTAGAATAGATACTTATCCCATTATCAAATCAACTCCCCCTTATTATGAAATATTTTATTTATAAAAAGTTATCATAATTTTATGAATTCTCCCGAAGTGTATAAACATACTCCTTTTCTGATTACCAAAAAGGACCATGGATGATTCCAATGTTTCATGAAATTTTAGAGATAGAAAAATATATGAAACAATCATGTACAAACTAATCCTCATCATAATGTATGATAGAATATTCAACTAATATGAATTAAAAAAAATCATACAAATTGAAATAGGATTAAAAAAATCCATATATTACAAAAAATTAAAAAAAAATCAAAAAAGAAGAAGACATGTTCAAATGAAAAAGGGACAATCATTCATTATCAAATTATTGATAAAGGTTTTGATATTTATGAATGAATATTGTTCTCTCTCAAGCTTATCAACCATAACTTATTCAATACGATCATTCCAGTAAAATTATTTGTTCTCATTTCTCAATATGAAAACATTATAACATTAATATTGTATGTGGGATTACATTAAATATGTGCCTTGGATATTATTATTTAGTGAATCATCTTATTAGATTATTTCATCTGTGGAATCTTGAAATTCATGAACAAACACTTATCATTCTGCCATGTGAGATGATAACTCATTAATGAAATTTTCTTATTCATCCAAATTCTATTTTAGTACATAAAAGTAATTATCATCCCTCTCAATATCTACATAAACATGATGAGACATTTTACCATCATATATCATGCCTATGTAGGATAATGATAACTATTTTTAAATGCCTTCAGATATACTATTATTTGAATCACATTATCAATTAAAAAAATAAATGATTCCCTCTTGGAATATATATTTTATAAAATTAGTTTATCACTTTTTTCATGTCTCAAAAAAAGTGTAATTTTTCCCTCTGATATTTCCTATACACGAACAATAATTGTTAAATCCTTCTGGAGAAATGGTTACTAATAAATATGATTAATCTTATTGAACCACATGAATTTTTATTTATCTTGGTCAAACTTCAAATTTCATTACATTAATATTTCGACCTTTTTAATCAATATTATCATGATTCATTAAAATAATTTTACCATTAAATATTTCAGTGATTTCCAAAACATCATTGTTTGGTTTATCATTAGCTTTTATTTTAGAATATTTATATACTTCATATTTCACTTATGAGTAATCTTCTTCTTCTTCTGATGAGTATTATTCTTTTATTTCATTTTTGGAGATGTCTCTTCTTTCTTTTTCATTTTATTTTTATCTTTATCTGGTTTTCATGATGTACCTTCAACAAATGTAAAAAAAACATCCTCAATAAAAATACATTGATTTACAATGAAGGTCAATTAGAATTTGACTCATCGTATCATTGCTTATGAATGAATCCTTTTCCCACAATATGGTCGATTTATTCATAATTTTTAAAAAATACATAAAATTTTCATCCAAATTGCTAAACAATTCTATAATCAAGATGATTTTTAACATAATATATTCCTACTTTATATTCACCATGGCTATGAAAATGAACATCACCAAATATATCTCTATCCTGATCAATAAAATTTCCAATATGAAAACATCATAATCATTTATTTTATTAGGATATAATTTCCAATATATGAGAAAACTAGCCTTCTAAAAATCAATTAAAAATTTTTCTTATGTCATATAGAATCCTTCCTAATTTTTTTCATTATGTGAAAACAATTACTCTTCTTCGTTATTTTTATTAAACATTACAAGATGATATAAAAGCTTTACTGATGTACTATATGATTCCCTCTTATAATGGTACTCCTACCAAACACATAGATTCCTTATTATATTAATCATATTTCGTCTTACACATATGAATTTTTATCTATTCAATCATCCTTGAAAAACATTAAATTTACATAAAAATTAAAAACATGATCACTGTAGTTTATATCAAAATTCATGAGTGGTTTATCAACACATATAGAATCTCAACTTTGAAAATCATTAATATTTTTCAAATAAGAATCATATTCCTTATAAAAAGTATCATTCAACTAACCTTTACCTAAATAAATACAATTTCATGTGGTATTTAGGAGATACCATTGCATCAAGTCTCCAACTGGTGAATCTGGTGAAAATATAATTTTATTGGAATTAAAAAAATAAAGGGTTGCAGTAAATAAGGGGAAAATACATGAAAAATTGAACTAGTACAAGGGTTCCCTCTTTATATAGGAAACAGGTGTGATGGATGAACATCCAAATGATATTCAATAGTTGATATTGTATTTATTGTGATTAGATGGTTGATATTTTTCTAAAGAAGTATTCTATTAATTTCTAACTATTAAGGTTTTAAAAAATTTCTTGGATTAAAGATGAATCATATTAGGAATTATATTTTTAAAATATTAATAAAAAATATTGTTTTTAATCAATTTAAAAATATTAAAACAACAATGATAATATAACATATTGAAATAGTTGATAAATTGAAAACAATACAATAGTTACTTTTAGAGTGAAAAGGCTCATTGGTATGATTCTTTATTACTCTAGATATCTATAAACTATAAAAGTATGATAATAATACAAATACCGAACATTGTGTTTCTAGTTAAAAAACTAATTATGATACTTTTTAATGAAATTATAATTATAATAACATTATAAGTAAAACATAATATTATATTTTTTTAAATAATAACTCATTATGAAAAATTTGTAAATCTGAAATGTTTTCATGAAATTTTAAATCATGAAATTTTTTCACATTTTCATAGTCTGATGATACATTTAATAATTATGAGATTGATAAATTTATAAATAAATATGAGTTTAGAAAATTCATTTTGACTTGAGTTTTATGCAATTTAATTTTTTTAAATTTTTTTTTGAAATACAACAAACTTATGTAATACCAGTTTGAAATTGACTAATATAATGTAAAGAGATGGGTAAAAAAGAAGTAGATATTAATGACTAAATTACATAGATAATTCCTATAATCTATTTAATATATTCAAATCTTTCATAAGAAAGGCACTTTGTAATAATATTATCATGTTTTTCGTATGATCTATAGAATTATAAAATAATATCTTCTTTGAGTGAGTGATATCAAAGGAAATTGTGTCTTATATATCATTGTTCTTAGAACATGAGTTATGATATGTGTTTTTACATAGTGAAATGGTTCTTAAACAATCACAAATTATTTTATTTTTAGTAAAACTCAATCCATATTCAAGGAGTTTTTGTTTTATCTACAACACATGAGTACAACAACATTCAGTTGCCAAATATTTGACTTTAGTGGGGAAATATTCTACTAGTTTTTTGATTCATATATATCCAAAAACCTAAAATAATATACTAAGAATTGATAAGTTTCAGATATACTATTCAAATACATTCTACACCACCAATGTCAGCATCCAAGAAACAATTTCATTAAAAAACATTCCTATAAGAATCGAAAAGACATACACCAATCGTTCGTTTTGATAACAAAAAAATTTGTTTTATTGATTTGAAATTATATTCTTTTGGATTATATAAACAACATAAAAATAAGTATATAGAAGACATTAAATTTGGATGACTAGTAATTGTGTAAATTAAACATCCAATCATACCTCTAAAAATATTTTGGTCAACAATTTTCCCATACCTATCATGATGTAATTCATTTGAGCTACCGATGGGATTAATTTTTTTTAGTATTGTCATATCTAAATTTCATAAAATGAAATTTTATATACTTATGTTTAGGTATAGAATTTAATTCTAGTTTTTTGAAATTGAAAAACTAATAAAATATTTTAAATAACCCATCATACTCAATTCGATCTCAGATTTCATAAGATCTTCAACAAAACCTATTAAGAAATTTTTTATTTATCCAAAATAAAATTCATAAACATACATTTGTAAAATTATAATGTTCTTCTTAATTTTTTTAATATTTTTTGTATACAATGATCTATTAAAATAATTTTTTTCTAACTAAAATCATGTTAACCTTTCATACCATGCTCTAGGTGCATGTTCAGGTCCATGTGAATTGGTTTCCTCATAATCTATAACATCTTGATTGTCACCTTTAACAACAACTCTATCTTTATTTGTAACAATTATTCAATTATCATTACACTAATTACAAAAAAACTCATTTTAATCAAATTATATAAGTTTCTGTGGGTTATTCAACTAATGGCCATAATTTTATCCTCTCAAATTTATTTAGATCATCATGAATTTACTTGATTCAATCCTAATCACTAAAACCATCATTATGATTCTTTTGTTCAAATTTTAATAAGAAAGGTAGATGTTCAATTTCATTCCTTTTTGAAAATTCTTGACCAAACTTGTTAATCAACATCACCAATGATACTTTCCCAAGGATGATTCCAAAGAAAAACGAACATAATAGGTTTTTGAATGGTTTTTTATTCCATAATAGTTATAAAATATTCCGAAGGAAAATTATCAGATAATATTTTCATATTTATTTATTAATGATAATAACATTCAAAGAGGGGTTGAAAATCTATTTTATAAATAATATCCAAAAAAGATTTAGGTTGTGGTTTTTTGAAAAAAAAATGGATCGGTTTCATAAAACAAAAAAATTTCTATTTCATTAATGTTATAAGAATTCTTTTTATAAAATATATGAGACATAGATGTAGTTTAATACACTAAAAATATTCAGAAATATAATTTAGATGAAAATTTAGGTAGATTTTATTATATTGTTTGGATGAATACATTGAAACCAAAAATCCTTGAGGTCATAAAATTTTGGTTTTCTTCCTATCTACAACTCATAAAGTACTTTATTAAGAAAATACTAATTAAAATGCAATATATTATGAAGTAGGAAGTACTAATCACATCATCTAAAAAATGATTATCAATTGAGTGTTTAATCATCATGATTCTAGTTATTTCTTGAATTATTATTTTCTAACACAAAATGGTGCATTTTTTCTATGAAGTTCTTGGTTCTAAAAATATATGTCTAATACCTTTCTTACAAAAAAATTTCAAAATAAGAATTTAAAAATTCTCCACCATGATTACTATGAATATTTATCATGGGACTTTTTTAGTTTTTATCATTGGCTATAAAATATTTAAAATGTAAAAAGGATTTAGATTTCATTATGATTAAATAAACCAAAGTATATATAGTGAAATAATGAACTAATACATATAAATATTACTTCCACAAATACATGGATTTTTTGTAGGACCAATGAAATCCCTGTTCACTAACTATAAATCATCAGATGTTTAGACATCACTAGTTGATTTGAAACATGACTTATATTGATTTCCGTTTTGACAGGGTTTACATAAATTTATAGAATCAGACCTAAAATTGGGTAGATCCATAAAAAGATATTTTTTTGTTATGTTAGATAATTTTATAATGTTATTAGGCTATAACCTTTTAATCCATAAAAAATATTCTTCTTCCATTTCACTATGGAAAAGAATGTCTATGCTCATATAGTCCTCTAAGTGAAGTTCATAAACACTATCATGATGATTTTAATAAAAAATAAAGTCCTCCATAAAAATATTTATTAAACATTTATCCTTCCTAAATTATACTAGGTAACCATCATCACATAACTGACTTATTATTATACAGGTGTTCTCAAGACCATTATGAAAGAAAACATTTGAAAAAAGGTCTTTTCCAAGAAGAACAATGTTAGCTATTCTAATAATTTTCCCTTGAGAATTGTATCTGAATGTAAATTTTCCACCTTTTATCAAGATAAATATTTCAAAAAAGTATTTTTTACCATTCATGTTATACTAACACCGACTATTCATGTACAGTGTATTGATATCCTTAGTACTATTATTATTTTTATGAAAACAAATAATATATCTTTTCTTCACCCAAACCTTTTTTGGTACGGTAATGTTATGAAAAGAATTAATAATATATATTTGTTTTAAAAAATACAATTTTTTAGAATTTATATATAGAACATTATTTAATAAAAACTTCTTCTTCTAATTCCCAACACTTAGGAATTTGGTAAAAAAATGTGAACTTTTTGGAATAAACAAATTGTTATTGAAAACTAGTTTTTCATAAGATAATCCCATTTTGGAAATATTACTAAGAGGATGAAATTGTTTATATATATTAAAAAAACTGTACTTGTATTACATTTTTTTAGAGCTTATTCAAAGAATAAATCTCATATTTCACTTTAAAAAAATAATAATATCCACTCTATTATTAGTTTTAGAGTTGATTTTTTGTTTCCAATATTTTTTATCTACAAATAATTTTTAAAAATAATTATAATAGTTTCCTTTTTAGAAATAGTCACATAACCATATTTAGAAATAATTGATATGTATTTTTTAATAAAATATAATCATAAATTATCTATTGAAATTATTTCTTTATAATTATAATGATTTTTAAAAAATTAATATTTTCATTTTAAATTAATTTATAAAAACGAGAAACACCATCATTAGAAGGAATAATAATATCATATTCCAAATAAGACTTTTAAAAAAATATGTTTAATACTTCTTATCTAGATAACTAGCACATAAAGACATGTTGGTATGCTTTTCAATAGTTAATACCTTAGGTCTAAGATAAGGATTTACCAGGGGTAAATTTTCAAAATGACATATGTTACTCAGTTTGAATCATTCATTGTCAATATAACATTTATATGGGTCACCTCCATTGTCACTCCATGTTTCAGCAACCTATAAAACATTTGTACCATTATATTTCGAATATCTCTTTGATTTCCATTCGGAATTTGTTTCTTTTATATCTTTCTTTTATGCTTCAGAAAATCTACTGTGATGTGACATTATTTCATCCATTTATAGAAACTAACATCACATTGCTTATCACTTTGAACAATATAAATATTATTATAGCAGTATTTAATATCTTGCATACCCACTTTCTTATTCTACAGTTTGGATAAGTTGTCTAACTCAGTTTTTGATTTTTCAATAGTACAAACATCAGATTGAACTACCATTTTCTTCTTTCTGGATTGTTTCTCAAATTTCTATTCATATTGAACAATGGGAGTAAAGGTTTATGTTGTTACAAAGTCAACAACATAATTTTCTTTTGGACTTATCAGCATCCCAACTGATTGTACCCACTTATTTCATAAGTGTTCCCAAGAGGTCATCTAATAAATGATTATTTAAAATTCTCACCTAATAAATATATATTCACTTAAAACCCCACTCATTTGTAATAATATCAATTATCTTTTCCACAAGAATCTCGCCATCAATACCATTCACATAAATATATTATATAATATTAATAATTATCTTGAATATTTGATTTATCGTTTCAACTAATTACCCTAGAAGGAAATAGAACATTTGAAAATACATCTCTTAACATAGCTCTCCTAGTCTGTAAAACATTAGATGCCCCAAAATGTGTATCTTCATGTTTTTTCTAGATACTTCTGGAAGCATGACATGTGAAAATTTAAATATTTATGCTTCTTTCCATAGAGCATGAACATGTATTCCTTACTCTGTAATTTAGTTGTTATTCCTTGTTTTCATGATAACTAAAATTCATAACTTCTTTTTCATGAATTTTAAAATCTAAAGTCAACATATAGAAATTATCAACCCTTGTGTGGGTAAGAAATTTATTCATCATATATCTATTGTACTCAACGTTAGCACCATTAACGATATGCAGTATTTTCAAATTTTTATTGTCCATTGATCCATCATTCAAGACTGTAATCTTTAAAATAAAGAAGTTATTTTCTATAAGTAAAGGTTAATTCATAAACATTTATAAACAAATAAATTATATAAAAAACATTAATGAAAATTGAAATAGTGAGTAAAGTAAAAACCAAAGCAAGTCTTTGACTATTAGGAACCCTCTCTCATAACAATTGATGGTTCCATATATCTACAATGATGAATAGCACCGTAATAATTCTCTTAAGAGGACTGGCATAAAAAAGGGGTAAACTTTAGTATTAGAAACATAATATAAAAATTTTAAACTAACTAACCCAAAGCCTCTATAAGTATGGAAATCAGACTCAGACTCAGTTTGATTAATAAAGTCACATAATCATAAGAAGACTGAATTAATATTATATGAGAGTTTAAAATCCATAATCGGGAAGGATATGACTGATCATGGTATATATCATATCAGATTTAATATGACAAAACTAAAAAAATAGATTAGAAAGAGGAGTAAAATTTCCCACTTTCTACTAAATGTCGAGCAATATTAAAAACATTTAAAAACATGTAATAAAGTATCGATATAATATTATGACTGAAATACAAGGAATGTTAAAAATATAACTCTTTTAAACATAAGGGAAATATAGTCTTTAACCAATACTAAAGGTATACCCAATTTTATACTTACATGGAATTATGTCATTCCATACTGAGTAAATTCCTCCATACAATGATCAGAATGAATTTATATTATAGTCTCCATAATCCCTCGATACGAAGATCAACTTCTCCATCTACCTATCCATGGTATACATTATTATGATTGTTCATTTACTCTATCTTTATATCCCTGAAATCCCTTTATCATTGTTATGATCATAAATAGATCTTAATGGAAACTTTCCAAAGGAGATAACCTAACAAGGATACCTTAGAAGTTCAAAACTCTAATTATTTACAATAAATAAGAACAAAAACATTAATCTATGAAATCTCAAGAGCACTCGTATAATGATAAAATGAGTAAGAATCATTAATCACCAAAAAATTCAATGAATTGGTATTTATAGGCATCCTTCCGAAGGTCGTATTCTTCATGTATATTTCAGCAACCTTTCACCACTAAAACGTAATGAGTCTACTGTGTCTAATTTTCCAATTTCATACTATTTAACATAATCACTTTGTTAAATGATTTTATTATATTGGAAATAATTATTCTTATTCATATTATAAATTTTTTCTACCTAATGTAATTCCATAATAATGCCAATATGATAATCATTACGAGTCTTAGTCTATAATTAATCTATATCACAATTAGTAAAATTATTAACACTTTGTTAGTATGAAATATGAGATAGAATGCCCAACACGTGACATGATAATATGAGTCCAATTTATTGAACGCACACACATTATGATAATTTTAATAAAGAATTTAATGTGTATAAATGAAATAATTTATAACTTATTCTATGTATAGAAAAGAGTAATGTATTCTGAAAATAATTCTATGATTACTTGGATATAAAAAGTTAGTCAACATGTTTTTAAGAATGTGTTTCTGATTACAAAAACAAATTGAATAAAAATGTAAGAAATATATAACTTCTAAATCAACAAATGTTGAATATTTTTTACAGATAAAATAATTTCTAATATAGTGAAACAGTTTTAGACTATTGAGATTTTGATTTTTATAGATCTTATTGAAAGGAGAATGATTGCGAGGTGATCTGTATCAATTCATAATCAAATATCATTGATAGTGATTACCTGTAGAAAACCCCAATAGTTTCAACATCCATAATGATTTTTTTCCTTATTTCTAATGGTATATAATAATTTGAGGATTAAAACCCAATGAAACATAGGTACTCATATTAGTAGAGAGAATGAGATGTTAATATCATCGTAACCTGTTTGGAGGAGTTATGGAATATTCCATGAATTACATATAGATTTAATATATATTTATTAATCATTAAAAAATCATAATATAGGACTGGTTACAATAATAAAAAAATATTGAAAAATATTTCTTCATGAAAAAGAGCGTGCTATTAGTGATCCACAATGATTTTATCAAAATAATTCTATCTTGTTCCCAATATATTGATGAAATGGATAAATTCCTGGGGTTTCAATTTTTAAAATCCATTAAACAATTCTCTTGAGAGTTTTCAATCTTGATGGATGGTGATTCATATTTCTATAATTGGATTTATCCTACAAGTTCAATCCAACATATCTTATTATATTATGAGAAGAAAAGCAATATAGTTTTTTAGATATTGATAAAGGTCTTTTGATAGTAATAGACAATTTTAAATTAACTTCATGAGTCACGAAAATATATGAGAGAACATAGGCATTGTGTATGGAGCTCTGACCTATGGAAGTTGTCTTATTCATCCTACATTTAAAAAGAATTAGAGTCTCAGTAGTTTAGTATAAATGTGAGGGACGTTGAACCGAATTTTTTTAATATGGTAAGGAAAAACTTATATGAAGCACTATGGATTTCATTATAATGGGAAATTTGTATCATATTATTAATGGAGTGTTTCACACTAAGCTTTCATTGATTGGGGATATTTTTGGATTCTAGCGATAGGATCATCATAAATCCCTAATATCACATGATTTATTATATTTTTGAACAAAATAGGTAATAATTTATTTGACAAATTACATATGGATGGAGGACTTACTCAAATAATAATACCATATATGGTGTTACTTGTGGAGATTGGGCCACAATAATATGTCATATGTATCCTGTTAAGAAAAGGAATTAGAGTCTTTAATGTTTAGTTTTATTCACCAATACACCAATGAATGGGAAATGATATTACACTAATAGATAATGGATAATATGATGTGGAGAAATTTAGTTTTTTTAGTTTCTTATAACCTCTTTTGAAAGACATTGGGACTTCAATACAATAGTGACCGACGCTTTCACTTTGCATGACTGCCATCCATGAGTTATTTTGTCATGATTTATTTTGATTCATTTTTTTAAATTTTTATAAATGTAAGAAAAAAGAATTAAAATATTGAAAATCTATGTTCAAAAATAAAATGTAATTAAAAACACAATAGAAAATGAAAATAAACTTAAATAAAGCAATTATGAAATTAACAGGAAGACATAACATTCGAACAATTGGTTCAAACGTATTAGTCTCTCTTCATTATTTTCTAACTGATTATATAATATTAATTATATCAAATATAGTTATTAAATGTTGAATATAGAATATCAATTATAAAATTAATTTGATTTTCATTTAATATCTTGGATGCCAAAATCCATTTCAAATGAGCCAATTAATTCTCTCAATGATCACCAAAAACAATGAAAAAAGTCACTATACTCACTATCCTTTGATTGAATTTTGAGAATTTTAATTCTTGAATATTTTATTCAATATTTAACTCATACTGAATAATGTAGCCACATTTATAGTACATATCTCTCCAAAAGTAAAAGTAATTTACTAAGATTAGAAAGAAATGTTTTTTAAAACCAATAGATGAATAGACCATCAAATAGAAATAGCTTTTTGAGTTCTAAAATTATATATAGAAGTAAAATTGTGATATTAAAGAAATAAAAACTCATAAATACATCCCCATGTAAATCCATTGGATTCATATACATGAATTCTATACAAAGACCTCAGAGGACCAGAGTCTCACTTCAATATAAAAATTCATCATCTCCAGGATTAAAAACTACTTCTCAAAATATATCATCGTTTTGTTACTATTTCCCCCCTTCTAATGTCTCTAAAAAACTCAATAAATGTCACTGAATATCTTACCCTAATGAATTACTCTACCTATTCTATCATAGAAACTTCATTTTATATTTCTAAAATTTTTTAATCATAACATTGCTAATTTTAATTATCAGTCCTCAATGGAATCATTTTTTTCATTTGTCTTCTGCCAATTTATTGTATCCTTTTTAAACATACCGAGTAAATTCTTACTACATAATTAGAATATAAAACCACAATTTTACATTAATTATTTTCATTTTAAAAATTTCAACACTTTCTTATCATACATCATATTCCAACAAAACAATAGAAGTACAATTACTATGATACTTATTCTTGCTTGGAAGCTCAAGTATTAATTCTTTGATTAGAAAATTTCATGGAATAACAAAGAATTATGCGTGAAACCAAATTAAAAAGAAATATATAAGCATCATAACAGAATGGAAACCAATTCATAGTGTTCAAATTGAATCCATGAAACCAAATAAAATTATTAAGAAAACATTACATATGCACATATTCATTTAGATTGGAATAAAAATAACTCATATCGAAATAGAATTCCATACAATTATAATAATTAAAATTCAATTAAAGATGAATATTTAAAGTGTTAACATCTAATCAAAAATAAGTTTTTCAAAGTTTTCGTATTTTCAAATTTTCTCGAATCATCATCTCAAAAAATCACTGTCCTTTGAACTTTTACATGGTTCGTTTGAAAGAAAAAAATAGGACATCGGTAGGATCAGGTTATTATCATCTTAAAAACAACTACATTGTCTTCTTTAAATGGAGGATGTATCTAAATTGATCAATTACTTCACATGATAAATTTTATTTTTATTTATGGATATCAATATTGAATAGATCTTAGTGGAAATCTAGTCATCTTCCTTAGATATGTCAAAACAATCAAGGTCCTATTTATATTGAGCTTCATCTGAAATATATCAGTCCAACCCCCTATCCTCAGCTCTATATACATCTAGAAAATCTCAATAATTTAATGACCTCATTGGTTTATAGCCACTTAATAGTATCGATCAAGTCTTCTAGGTAATGTTTTTGTTGGTTTCGGTTTGGTCATCTCTTATGATGAATCATCATACAAGATATTTTTCTGCAGTACAAAAGTATATTATCTTAACTGTAATTCTCTAACATGTTTATTATCTCCTAGTTTCCATAAGAAAATTCAACATAATATACTCTCAAAAATTGGAACTGTAATACTGGTGGAATGATTATATGAGTAGGAATTTTTTTACACTACTTAGTAATTTTCCTACAAAGAAGTTATCATTATATTATCATTTATAGAAATTTTTATGCACACTTAAAAGTATTCATTGGATTCCCTAGACAACAGAAAATATTGAATAAATAAATTAATTTTTTTTTAAAATTATAAATAAATAAAATAAAAATATAGAAATAATAAAATTATGAAATTAAAAAATCAAATCACATTGTTCATTTCAATAAAAATATTAAAAAACTTAATTAGAATAAAATATATTAAAAGTTTGACAAAATCACAAAGTTAAAATGTTCACATTAAATAAGCACCATAAATAATTTTTTAAAATACTATGTATCTAGAATAAATATAAAAAATTATTATTTAGATTCATAAGAATATTACAAAATAAATTATAAATAAATTCATTAAATGAATAAACAAAACCTAAATTATATAAAAACCAAATAAATAAATTATTATTTTTTAAAAAATAAAAAAAACATTATAATAAAAAATTAAACATTCCTAATGATTATTTGATAAAATTAAAATTTTATGATTAATTTCCCTAATAATTATAAAAAATAATTTCTAAAAAAATCTCCAATAAAATAACAGCATTAATGTAATTACTGTTGAATAATACATCAAATAAGACCCCATAAAATTCCTTCACCCTATGAATTTTCTTTCCCTAAATCCATCAATATGAAATATTCATTTGAATAAAATAAATCTTATGTTTGAAATAATGGGTTTCTATAGTGTTTGGTTTTCAAATTGATTTTCTCCATAGGTTTTTTTGCAGTGAAAATATTTACCATCATAAAATTATGTTGTATTAGTGAAAAATCGATTTATATTTTACATAAATAATTCACATTAAATTATCAATTTAAATTAATACAATTTAAATATATATTCATATAAGTATCCAATCATTTTATACCACATGGAGAACCAAATAACATAAATTAGAAATCAAATAATTTAGATACCATGTTTGAAGGATAGAATTTAATAAATTTAGGGCATTATAAATAACTCATACACGACCTTATTGAATATAATATTCAGTTCGTCCTAGGTATGGATTTTAGTTTCATAATTTATTTTAAAACCTATCATATAAGTTTGAAACCAAATTAAATTATTAATTATTAATTAAATTTCTTAATCATTCTCAATACATATTTAATAAAGTCCAACGCTTTAAAATTGTAAATCAAAAATTAATTTCCCAACTAAACCCAAGGGTTATTATATAATTAACATCCTTAACATTGCTACACAAACTTCAATATTTAAAATAATTTTAAAAATCAATGAAAAAAAATTATTGATACTGTAAAAACAAGTATATTTTAATAATTATATGGGTTCTAAATGGGTTATCATTTTGGTATAGTTTAGTATTATTAAATACCCTTCCCTATACAAAATCTCAACATTTTCCCCAGTATTGAATTTATGGTGGATAAAATTGGGAATTAAATATTATATTTGAAATATATTTAACAATTAAGTAGACTAAAACATGTTCAATGGGTCACAAGGAAGGCCAATTAAATTTTTCCATGTGAAAAAAATAACAAAACACAACATTCAACAATATTTCAAACTAGTTACCACATAAATATCTAATGTAAAAAAGAAAATATGTACATTTGTTGATATCAAAAAAATTATGGAAACATTTCCAGAAAAGTATGATATTCTCATCACTAATAATTAATAGAAAATAATCAATTTAATTTCACCAACAAGAATCTTCAAGATCAAATTTTCCCAAGAAACAGTTCATTCAATTATTATTTTTTTCATAAATTTTTGTTCAAAAGAGTTGTAATAGGAAGATTAAGGAAAAACCTGAATAGCTTGCATTATTTAAAAAAATACATTCTAATAAAATCTTAATTCTTCTATAGGTCCAATAAAATGCTCGCAGTTATATAATTTTATATTTTCCATTTTGTTATCATTAATAATTTTACACATGCAAACAAATTAAAATTTTGTTCATGACCTTTTAGATCAAGTAAAATTTAACCTAATCATAGATAGATAGAGGCTGAATAAATTTGGATTAGCATGTAGCTTCTACAGATCAATGAAGAATGTAATACATTTTCTCCAATATGAATATAAAGTGATGTTTATCCCTATTTATGTTATGTGTATTAAAATAATGAACTAATACCCCAATTAATATCACATTATATTATGAAAAGAAAAACATTGTAACAAGGTAAGCAACATTTAACACCACAAAAGGGTGGTATCTTCCCCGACAATGATTCCCAAAATATAAAAAGTAATGGATGAGGAATCCTTCATATTAAAAGGTAATTACTTAAAAATAAAAGGAAATCCTTCCCTAGAGGTCCCTTATTACATTCCATAAATATTTTCATCCGATATACAATAGAATTTAATAGAACATTCATCTCATGTTCCCTAATACTTATTGTTACAAAAGGATAAATTTTATTTAAAATAAAAGGTTTTCCTATTAGGTATCAAATTTTATCCAGAAAAAATTCAATCAATAATTTTATATCTGCACCATATTTCTAATCTAAAACTCTTTATTAATGAAATAATTTTTATGAACAATCTTGTTTTTCTCTTTAAGAATCATTTCATCTTAATAATAATTATCCCTTTTCTACTCCAACTCTTGAAAACATAAATTCATCTCTATTACATCCTCAACTAGATACATGTAAAATGATTTTACTACAAAAAATGATTTATTCTCTACATCCTCCTAAATATGAAAACCCATTCCAATAAATATCCTAAAAGGAAAAATCCGTATTAGGGTCTTATAGGTAGCCATATAAACCCATTGATAAATCTCAACCTATAAGCTCAAACATTTACGGATTGGGAGAATATTTTTCCCAATAATTTTGTTAATTAATCAATATTATAAAACATACATTCTATTAATTGGATAGTGATTTTTTATTGACACTTTATAACATACACAATATATTTTAAACAATGCATGCAGTGTTCAATCACAAAAATTATTACCTTAATCTGTAAGAATAAATATTGGCATCCAAAATAGGAAAAAAAATTACACTTGAAAAACAGGGAAACCAATATACAATAATATATTATTATTTGAATAGTTTAAATCTATTTTTACATGTTATCCCACTCATTAAGGAAATATAAATATCCAAAGAAATTCATAAAAGGTACCATAAAATCCATTCACCAAAATTAAACAGATCACAAAATAATAGTGGTTTTTATAGAATCTCATTTATTTAAAAAATGTTTCTGTGTAAATTACAATATTTATAATTAAAAAATAAATTATAACATTCAAAAATGGTAGGATAAAATAGACCTAAAATGAACACATTTCTAGCAGTCCACTATGGACAAATTTGGCAACCAAAACACAATGTTTAGAAGAATTTCACCACTAAAGAAATCAATAATTCCATGACACATATCATAGAAATTTGATCATATACTAGATTCCATAGGTAAGGATCATCTAAATAATATTTAATTTACTAAAAAATCAGTTTAGAATTCTATTTTTTTGGAAAACTCATTTGGAATAATTTCAGCTACTATGTAATTCCGGATGTTTCAAACCCATGTCATTTTGTCCACATTAGTAGAATACAATTACTCCAACAGAAAAATCTCAAAAGTAAGTTCATGAAAAGAATTATTTTGATTAAATTGAGTAGGAATCCTACTCAGATGATCATACACAGTATTATAAACTATATTCCAATCATTGATCTCTTTATCATATTTTAGGAGAATCAAATTCCATCTAACCATTCATGGTTTTGATTCTTACTTTTTAATTTTATATTGAATTGAAAAATCATTAGTGAAAATAAAAAAATTAAATACTAAAATATAGACTCTAAATAATTATGGTTAAATACAATGTATGACAATTCCATAACTACTTTGGTGTAATTGGCCTGAGAAATATCTAGAATCCTAGAAACATAGACAATGAAAAGTGATAAATTCTCTAATATTTTCCCAAAAACATCACAAATGATTATTTTGAATTCACGATCATCAACTCAAAATATAAGTCCTAATAATTTTTTTAAACTAAGGGTTCACAGACTAGACTCTATTTTAGTTCAACGAATTCCTCCAAACACTTCTCATAAAATACAAAATGAATTTATTTCTAAATTAATCTTCTCAAAGTAAGAGTATTGTGAATAATATAATTTATGAATATACTATAAAACCCAAAATGGAAATGAAAATATATAATATCATTAAAATTCCTATAAAAATTCAACGAAGAGATGTTTTCAACTATTGAATGTTCCTCCCGAATTCCATTCTTAGACAATTCATGACAAAAAAAATCCATTTTCAACTATAAAATGAAATTTTTTAATGTTTAGAACATGGTTCATATCAATGAAAACTCTTAAAAATCTATTAAACTAAAAGAAACCTGTGAAAATATGGACCAAAATCTATAAATTCATCTATAAAAACTCCAGGCATTACTATGGAATTTCTAAAAAAATAATATCAATGCATATTTGTATGTTTCTAAGTGAATTACATTTTCAGAAAGCAATTATCTAACACGAAAAAGAAATTTTAAATGAACGTTTTGCATTTTTATCCACTTCTTCTAGAGCTTTGTGAATCTATAAATTACTATAAAACAATCATTGAATAATCAAAGAGTTGACTGGATAAACATTCGATAATTTTATCATGAAAATGGAATGGAATGAGGTCCTTCTCAATTACTAGGTTCATCCTTCTACAATCAATTCATAACCTCCTCTTTTTGGGTATCCTATAAATAACTAACTCTCTGAATCCATTTTTTTTACTGTGAATCCTCAATTTTAGGAAAAATTAGATCTTGAATTTCCCACTGAATATTATAAATGGTCTATATAATACCTATCGCCTATAAGGTAGTTACCTATTTGTTAACTTCTTCAGTTTGTGTAGGATTAAATCTCTATTAAATTTTTATAACTTGTATTAAGTGATCATCTAGAAGAATCCAATGAATTAAACCTAATGGACTAATACCGGGTAAATATCTAAATGAGTTGACAATTACCTTCTTATTTTTCATAAGGACCACTAAGATATAATTTTATGGTATTTTGGATAGGAAATTTGTAATTATAATAAGAATTTATATTTTCCACATAATCATAATATTTTAAATATTCATCTATGCTTTTGATTTTACATGCAGATGAGATCTCATCAATGTAAAAATCAGATTCTTTGAATTATTTATATACATTATAAGCCACAAAAACATCCCAATAGAAAGTAGACTTACAATATTTTATACTATAATTGCATTAATTTCCTGAAAAAAATATTTATCATCCCTAAAATATTTTTTCAGATTACTGTTCATAGATTTGATTTGACTTTTTAAGAACATTATGTGTAGAATTTGAGTAAACATATATAGAATCTAAACTAGTTTCACATATAAAATCACTATTTACAATAGAAATACATGTTCCAGAGGAGTTGGAAAAATACAAGTCATTTTTTTCAAGCTTAGTAAATGTGTAACTCTTTACCTATTAATAAATTCCATAATATCATAAAAAGTATCCAGAATTCGTATTCAATTTTAGTTTCATTACAACAGTAGATCTCAAAACATTTAGATTAAAAATCTTTCTTAGCTTACAATGGATCATTTTCCATTGAATGTAAATTTTCTAATGAGTCAAGAGGTAGGTTAAATTGAATATAATAGGGAATAAAAACTATGTAAAATCACTAAATAATATTATCTTGGAGTGTATTATGGTCTTCCAAAGAGAGTTTCATTAATTCAATGATTCAAAAATTAATCATATTGAGTTAAAACTATAAATAATAATTACATTTATGAACATTGATTATTTCCTTAGAAATGTTTAATAATTTTACTCATAAAATTAATTGTTTTAGTGAACTAAAACAACAATATTCCATATCTATAACGTAATTATCATCCTGTAAAACTAAATCCTTTACCCTAACCAACTCATCTTCTTTAACTCAACCATGATTAGATAATCATTTATTAGAAGCTAGATGAAAATTCTATATTTCTTAGGCTCTCCAACCAGCATAGATGAAAAATATATAATAAGAAGTCATATTTATAGAGGCTTCCTAATATTACATTGCATCATCAGGTTGATGATTTATAATGACCCATGGGGTAGAGAAAATACCTTGACCATTTCATTTAATATGAAGATAGTGTTGGATTATAAATAAATATTTATTCCTAAATTAATTTTCTCAACTCCCCTGATCTTCCATTTGTGATTACACATCTACTTGAGTAATATTTCATAAAGATGGATCTAGTTCACAATATCTATCAAAGGGATATTATCCAGGTATTTCATGAATATTTCGAATAATTGTGTGTCCATTTCAGTTTCAATATTGTTATTAACAGGAGGTATGTTGATGGATAAGGAGGTGAATCCTTATACATTTTATGATCATCATAACCATTTATTTTCACTTTCCACAAACATGTTATATTTATAAAATCATTATATTTTAATATATATAAATTTTTTCTTTTTTTCTTTTTCCGATTCAATTCATTCATAGATAGTAGGTTATTGGGATAATTATATAGGATGAAAAATAACTTGAATAAATGTTTTTACAAATTCTGTAGTTTTTTGAAATATCAACTTGTGATTTTACATTTATTACAGATATGGTAGCATTTTTAGGTCATATTTAATGGAATTCAGATTAGGGATTAAGAATATCAATCTCGGTTCTCATGGATAATTCACATACATAATTTCTTCCTATCAAAATCACATGAAACTGTAGTGGAAAATTATAGATTATTTATTTAAGCCACTAATTTCAATTTTTTATTAACCCATTTTTCAAAATATTTTATAGAAACACATTTTTTTATTTTGAAATATCTAATTTGTTTTTAAACAGTTTATTAAATTGCCAATCATTTGTTTTGACTAACATCTTATTTCTGATTTTATTAATTATGAATGTTTGATAAATTCATAATAACAGGATTTCTGTACTAATATTGATTATACATATAATGTATATTGGTAATTTTGTGTTGTTTTTTATTGTTCGGAATTTTATTCTTCAATAACCTATTATTGTTTTGGTAATTCCATCTTTGATTGAAATTAAGGTTTGATTGAAATTACATGGGTTGAAAATTCTATTTGGGAAACATGTAATTTAATTCTCCTAGAATGTTTTTCTAGGAATGGTCTCATTAGCTTATTCATTTACATATTATAAATGTAGATATCGATCATTAAAATGATCAGTGGTAGAAAAATTCTATATTGTTTTTAAATGAGATAAACATGTTCTGAGTTGGATTGTAGACCCAAAAATTTAGTCAACATATACTTAATCATACTCGTAAGTTTAGAGAGATAATTCACAATATATATATATATATATTATCATAATTGGAATGAGAAACTTCCACATTCATCTTAAGAAGAATTATACACCTAATATCGAATTATTTTAAATTTAGGGATATGTTTTGAGATGAAATTTCAAGAATCGGTGATAATTTCACAAATTATCACTCCTCCTGAAGCATCCTCAATTATGATATACATTAAAACTAATCCTTCATTAAAATAATGAATTAAGAGTTTATCATAAATGTATTGGTAGGGGAATCTAGATAATAACTTCTTAAATCCCTCCAAATATTCATGTGAAGTATCCCAATGTATATGCATAATTATACATATGACTTTTCTTAGTGAGTAACTCTTAGAGGTGAAGATATAATAATCTACAAAAAAACTTTTAACCTAAAAAAATATTATTTTGTGAATTGTGAGCTGTAAAACTAATATTTTACCAACCTATACAATTAAAAAGTAAATTTTATCAATTTAATTGAATCATACCATACTCCATGAGATTTCAAGTCTATTCAAACCATGTGAATTTATTGCACGAGATTGTGATGATCATCTCCTAGTGGACTAGGAAATTTGGCATATTATGAATCACTCTTGATCTATGTTCAAAACTATGAGGGATTTCGGGATAGTCCATAAGGTATTGTTGGTTGTCACATAATAAGAATAAAGATCATCAAATTTTCTTTGATAATATATATTTTGAATTTTTTTGAATTTTTTTTAAGATTATTCATTTTAGAACTTCTTTTTGTTTTGTTTATATTATTTCAATATTTTACTAATCTACAAATTTTAAAAATTATCATCTGTTTTATTTCTCAGACAATATGAATTTATAGATTTAAAATTCTTTTTGATGTTAAAAATACAACAATGATTTGAAAACAATTTTTTTTATTTTATTTTCTAGTACATATTATTCTTTTTCTTATTTCATTAATCCTATTAAAATCCTCCCAATATATAGTGTCACATAAATGACTTTTTTTAAAGTTAAATTCCATTTAATTTCCACTCATTCTTTGTTTTGAGTTTTTCCCATGCATTTATGGAGGAATGGGGGAGTTTTTATAAATTGGGCCAAACCGTGATCCCAATTCCAGATTTATAAATAAATTTTGATTCCTTTATAACTCCTTCATATTTCAACATTTTTCATCCATTCCAATTCCTAATTGTCATCCACTGACCTATTAACACCACCATAATAATTTGGACCATTTTGAAATCCACAATCATGGTGGATATGGGTTTTTATGTAAGGGATTGGGCCTGCCCGAAAGCCCATTTTCTACATTAAAAATAAATTTTATTTCTTTAATAACTCCTTCCCTATTATTCTTTTTTTGGTGATTCCAACTCTAACCCGAGCCCACTTACCTAACGTGCGACCCCATTCCATCCTCCCACAATTTTGAGCTCGATAGTATCTCGAAACTAGTCAATACTTTACTGAATTTCACAAATCGTCCAGATTTGGAGAGGTAAATTGATCCATTAATAACTTCTTCTATTTTTACTCTTTTTACCCCATTCCAGTTATTAAAAGATCTCAAAATTTTTCTTCGAACCTCCCATGAATGGTTGGATGTTTTCGAATTCATATTCTGGTGGATTTCGCGTCATTTTCTTCAAGATTATTTTGGGTACGTGTTTCTCTCTTCAATTCCTTCCTTCTCTTTAGGGTTTCCTCCCACTTTCATAAATTTTTAGAGTGTCTGGAAGTTAGGGATTATACCTAGGGTTTGATTCAGGGTATTTTTGATGAAATATTCTGGTTTAGGGTTTGTATTCACATCCTTCGAGTGCGGCGGAGGTGCGGTTGTGGTTTCACACCAAGATTCAAGGGTTTTGACTCAAAAGGTAGGTGGTTCCATGTGTAAACAATTATTGATGAGTTAGATTGCTGTATTTAACCATTTTTCATATTCCTAATATGTTGGGTGTGGTGTGAAAACTCTTTATGATTTATTTGGTTATGTGTTAAACTTTATAGTCGCTTTTTAACATGAAATTTGTGGTTTTCATGTGTAACTCATGGGGTTTTATTTGGGTGTGGTTTATAACTTATGAAATTGGTTTATTAAATCGTGTTTGGCCTACCAATTATGTTTTGGCAATTTACTAGTGTCATGTGGTCTTATAAAGATGGTTTTTGAATAGGTTTAATGTGTCAAAGATTGTTATACTTCTTGAAGTCATTTTAGGAAAATGTGTGTTTTCATTTGTATATTTTGTGGTATTATTCAAGGTTATTTTATAACACTTGAATGTGTTTTTATAAATATATATAGATCTACCTATTATATTTTTTATCTGAATTGGTATGTATTTGGTCTTAAATGGGGGTTTTGAAATGGGTTTTGTGTGCAAGACATAGTTACACCCCTTGAGTTGTTTTATGAAAATTGTGAATGTTTTGTTTAGTTAAACAAAGATGATAAAAGGGTGTATATGTACTATTTGTGGGGTGTGTTAACCTAATATGGGTTTTAAAGGTATGGTGGTTACTTAATATTTCAAATATCATTTTTATAATGTTTTATAAAGTGCTAAAATGTTTTAGAAAATGGAAAGAGAGCTTCAAAACCTGGTTGTTGACTGTTTTGGTGAGTGTGTTGTGAAAATTGTATTTTGTTGATGACAGTGGTATTATATGTTATTTGAGTGGGATTTTATGTGAGTTATAATGTCATGGAATGGTTTATAAATTTTTTTTAATGGATTTGTGGAAGTGTCAATGTAATGTGAAGAGTGTTGTGGGCTATTTTTGTATAAGATGGATTTCAAAATCAATTTGAATGGAAAGTTTAATTTTATGACTTGTGTGGTATACATGTCGGTTTTATGGTGAATTTTTGATATGGAAATGATATTTTCATGCGTAAATTATATATCTTGACTTTTTGAACTTGTTTGATCACAAAGGGAAAACCCGGGTATCATGGTGGGTGGACGTGTACTAGTATGCTAGTGAATCCGTGGGGTTTGGCCTCAGTTTCACTTAGCAAGATTGAAACTTACAAATCTAACTAAACTATGATGATGATTATTTGGGACCACTAGGTTATGGGTATGTTCCCTACTAGTGGATCGTGCATGAGAAAAAATATTTTTGAGGGTTACTCTCACCGAGATACGAGGTACCTAGGACCCACAGCTAGCTAGTGCCTTGTGGTTATTTCACATTGCTTGTGCTCACTGGATATTTTGTTCTTAACGTCGGCATATGGTATGAGAGGCTTGAAAATTCAGTAGCTATGGTATTTATTTTAAATGATTTTATTCTTTAAATTATCCCACTTGGAAACTATTTTTATTTAATGTTGCATCTTTTAGATATTTTTACTAGCATCTCATGTTTTTGAAAATTTGAATGCTTTTCGTCATTAAAGGTTTATCACATGGAATATATTAGTGGTGGTATCCTATTGGTATTTTTCTCACAACATACTTACACCCTTTGGTGTAAGTAGACTTGGTTATTTTTGTTGTCGCAGGTTGGGTACAGTTTTTAGTTCTAGTGGTTCGGGTTTATGGCAGATCCTTGGTGGTGAAGTATTGTGGAGATGGCTTAAGGGAGGTTCCCCTTTATATGAGGGTTCTTGGACTGTAATTATTTGTTTTTTACATTTTTAATGGTATTTAAACATTGTTTTAACTTATGTAATTCAGTTCTTAAATTTTGTAAAAGTTGTTTTTAGTTGAAAAATCCAGATTTGTTTTATTGAGTTTGTTTGTTGTTTAATGTTTATAAAATCAGGTAAATCATTCCCAATTATCATTATATGATACCCGGGAACTTGTGCCAGCCCATGGGGATTGGGAACTCCCTTTGGGTTTTGTCACATGCTATGTTTGGTGTCGGTTTTGGCAGAGACCAGATTCGGTTCGTGCCAAAATGGTATCAGAGGAGGTTCAGGTTAACTCTTTGAGTCATGATATTTGGGGAAGAGTAAGGATAGTCTTGAGTTAGGTTTGTTGGGACATCGAATTACTCTTATGGGTAGTGTTCCTGGTCAATACACCTCATAATGGGATTCAAGTTTCCATGAGAAGTTGGGATTTATCTTAGTCCTTTTGTTTTTTTTTGGTTCGATGATGATTAGGGGAAATGAAAAGAGAGTTGGGATAATGGTCCTAGTGAGCCCGTAAGTCCTAGAAAGACATGTGGAGCCAAGGATATTCCCTAGAACAATCTATGTGTCAGCTAAGTTATTGGATTATGGATGCGAACCATATGCCCAAATCACCCACTGAAACTAGTTTCCTCTCACATTGTTTTGTTCTTAGGATTTGAAATCTTGGCACTTTGGTTTTACGAAGTGTAATGTTTTTGTGAAATGATTTTAAAATAAAAATGGAACAGATTGATTTATGAAATGGTGGAACTGAATTTTTAGAATTGTCTTGAAATGGAAAATGGTGTGCTAACACCTCTTTTGAAAGCAAAAACTATATTGAAGTTGGTTTCGAAAAGTGTTTCCAATAGATTTTTCTAAACAATCAAAGGGTGTTTTAATGGGATGAGATGTTTTGAAATTGATATGAATATCTTGAAATTGAGTTAATTTCTAAATTTCTGTGTCTTTATGAAAAGTTCTGTAAGATGTGAGTTGGGATTTTGATCTCGTGGTTAGCGGTTTTGAGAAAAAGGATGTTTTGGTTGACCATTTTGGTTTTGAAAAGTGGAAATAATTTTTCATTTATCCTTTAGTATTTTCATGAGAAACCACATGCATGTGGTTATATGGTATGATGGATGTTTGATGACATTACTGGATGAGTGTCGGGATGGATATGAGGAGGGTTCCCGGTGTGGCACAAAAACATGCATTTGTAAGGCCCATGGGATACCATTGGTGGATGCACTAACCGCTAAACCATTTTTTCAAAGAAAGGTTCTTAAAGAGTAACATGATGTCTTGATGAATTGTTTGTGATTGTTTATATTATGTGTTTTTGGAAAATGTAGATGTTGTGGGATGTTATGAGTCCAAGAACCCCTCCTGTTCGAACTGTGTTTTGAGTTTGTGTTTGGTCGACAAGCTGGGTAGAAGGATGGGTTAGTATTCTCCTCTGAGATATGTTTCGGGACACATTTATGGTGGATCCCTTCATGTTTTTGGATCTAGTTTGTGTCACTTTTTGACCAATGGACCTGCTTCATTGGGTCTTTAGGTTCTCCTGTTGGATAAGGTATGGCCCCATTAAGGGATAATGCATAACTGAAGTGCAACCTAGATTATTTTTCCATTCAAAAATCCTCCAGTTGATCAATATAAGGAATATTATTTTTATCGTGATCTATAGATTGTGTCTACACCCATTCCTTTCATTGAATTTTAGATCCTCTTGTAACGGGAGAGTGCTCGTGGAAGGTTGAAAGATACCTTAGTTTCTTAAGTTTCCCGATTCATTGAAGGGAGATGTGATCTAGGGTTGTTAGTGTGGATGAGTGTCTCGATGGTGTCTAAGAGGCCCTATGGGTTCTTCAATGTTTCAATGAAGCATGAGTACATGTCAAACCACCGGTGTAGGAAATATTGTCATGATAAGATATTATAGACACTTTCTAGAATTGTGTGTTGTTTGGGGATGTTGTATGCGGTCCATCTCCATGAATTGTTTATATCAGTCACAATGGTCATGTTTGATGATGCCTTATGATGTCATGTGCTCGATTGAACGTATAGGTGAATGTTGTGAAATCCTTCGAGAGTCCCTGTTATGTTGGGTGAATGTCTCCCTTGGAAAAACATCAAAATATTCTATTTTAGAGGAAGGTGAGTTTAGGTGATCTTTACTTCTATTGTTTCTCACCTGAACAAACAAGGATTGTTGTATGTGCATTTTCTAAGCCCCGTTTTCCGTGAAACATCAGGTTAGGGTAATGTGAGTTTAGAATGTGTTATGTCATGGAAAACATAGGTGGGATTGCGGTGTAGTTGTTGGTTGCATTGAAAGAATAATTATCGTCCACGGGGTTTCCAAAGCCCAACTGTGAGGCCGAATAAGCTTCAATCATTTGAGCTCCTGCCATAGGTCTTGTAGAGAAGCTGGCTCATAGTCAGGGGAAATACTAGGGTCGTTTAAACCCTTGTACAATGTCATATCCTCATCATTAAAGAAACAAAGATTTTAAACCTCTAGTGTCATCATCGTTTATCTTTTGTTGTCGTTCGGTGGAAATAGGTGGAGGGCCTTGTACCCATGACTTCGGGTAATGTCACTCCCTCCCACTTTGGATTCCATGGAGTCATTAGGAAATGGTTGGAAATTTGGATAGAAATACTGAGGAAACGGTTTCTGCAAGATTAGTAGTGACTGTGTTCCAGGAATCCATGTAGATAGAATGATATGCACAGCTAGTTCACGGTTTCCCAAATCGTGCAGACTAACCATATGCCCTTCCCAAATCTTTAAAAAAAAATTGGCCTGTCTGTGTTGGCCCATTCTAGTCAGTTAAGATGTTTAGTTCTTATAGTGGGGAGAACCAATATGATTCTCATGTACATTATTTCCCAAAACTTTAATGGAATTCTACACTTTGTACTAAGGAGTCCGTTTAGGCCTCCCCTATTAGTGTCCCGATTCTGTCTCAAAAAAATATAGGTTGTCTCTTTTGGCGGGTGCCTATTTATGTCCAACCCATACCAATAACTCAGATTTATCCATCTTATTAGCTTGGAAGCAAGTAGTCTTATTTGGAATTATCTAGCTAACAAAATATTCCTCGAGTAAACATTGGGATTAGAGAGTTCCCAATGGTTTAGTTAAAGGTAAGTGTAACCTTTTTCGATGTTGTTGTTCATTTGGGTGAATTGCATGAGTCTTGTTCAGATAGTGTTTGAGGAGTTTTATTTTGTGATAAAGTATGAATGTGATTGATAATTTCAAGAAAGTGGTGTATGTTTTGGTTGTGACAGTAATACTTAATTGATCACTAAATGTTTTTTGGCCTCTGGGGGTGAAACCTGGAAAGGGAGTACCTTTGGGTTTCTCATTTGGGTTTGGTTGATGCTTTGGCCTTGATGTGACTTTTTGGGGGGGAAAGTTTTCATAGTGGGTAGAATTTTCAATTACATGACTTATTTTAAATTTATATTCCATTTAATTTCCATTCATGCTTTGTTTTTAGGGTTTCCCAAGAATTTATGGAGGAATGTGGGAGTTTTTATGAATTAGGCCAAACCCTGAGCCCAATTCAATATTTAAAAATAAATTGATTCCTTTATAACTCCTTCATTTTTATACATTTTTCATCCATTAAAATTCATAATTGTCATCCCCTGACCTATAAACACCACAATATTAATTTGGACCATTTAGAAATCCACAATCATGGTGGATATGGGTTTTTATGTAAGGGATTGGGCCTGCCCGAAAGCCCATTTTCAACATTAAAAATAAATTTTAATTATTTAATATATCTTTCACTATTTGCGTGTTTCTGGTGATTCCAATTCTCACCTGAGCCCTCTTACCTATGGTGCGACCCCATTCACTCATCCCACAATTTGGAGCTCGAGAGAATTAGGAAAATGGTCGAAACTTCACTGGAATTCAGAAATCATCCAGATTTGGACAGGTAAATTGATCCTTTAATAAATTATTCTATTTTTACTCTTTTCCCCCATTCTAGTTCCTAAAAGATCTCCTAATAATTGTTAGAACTTCCCATGAATGGTTGTATGTTTTCATATTCAGATGTTGCTGGATTTTGTGTCGTTTTCTTCATGATTTTTTGGGTATGTGTTTCTCTCTTCAATCCCTTCCTTGTCTTTAGGTTTTCCTCCCAAATTCATAAATTTATAGAGTTTCCAAAAGTTTGGGTTCATACCTAGGGTTTTATTTGTGGTATTTTTGGTGAAATATTATGATTTAGGAATTGTTTTCACATCCTTGTGGTGCGGCGGTGGTGTGGTTGAGGCTTCGCACCACGATTCAAGGGTTTTTACTCAAAAGGTAGGTGGTTCCATGTGTAAACAATTATTTATGAGTTAGCTTGATGTATTTAACCATTTTTCATATTACTCATATGTTGGGTGTGGTGCGAAAACTATTTCTTATTGATTTTGTTATGTGTTAAATTTTATAGTCTCTTTTTAACATGAAATTCTGTGTTTTCATGTGTAACTCATGAGGTTTTATTTGGGTGTGGTTTATAACTTATGAAATTGGTTTATTAAATCTTGTATGGCCTACCAATTCTGGTTTGGTAATTTACTAGTTTCATTGGTCCTAAAAAAAGGTTTTTGAATAGGTTTTATGTGTAAAACTTTGTTATACTTCTTCAGGTCATTTTAGGAAAATGTGTGTTTTCATTTTTATCTTTTGTGGTATATTTCAAGGTTATTTTATAACACTTGAATGTGTTTTTATAAATGTATCTAGGTATTCCTATTCTATTTTTCAATGGAATTTGTTTGGTTTTGGTCATAAATGGGGTTTTTGAAATGGGTTTTGTGTTCCAGACATAGTTACACCCCTTGAGTTATTTTATGAAAATTGTGAATGTTTTGTTCGGTTAAACAAAGTGGATAAATGGGTGTATATATACTGTTGGGGGGGGAGCTTTCACCTAATATAGGTTTTTGAAAGGTATGGTGGTTATTTAATATTTCAAATTTTTTTGTACAATGTTTTATAAAGTGCTGAAATGATTTAGAAAATGGAAAAAGAGATGCAAAACATGGTTGTGGGATGTTTTGTGTGACTGTGTTGTGAAAATTGAATTTTGTTGATGAAGGTGGTGTTATATGTTATTTGAGTGGGTTGTTGTATGAGTTATAATGTCATGGAATGGTTTATAAAAAAATTATAAAGGATTTGTGGAAGTGTTGATCTAATGTGAAGAGTGTTGTGGGCTATTTTTGTATGAGTCGGATTTAAAAATCAATTTGAATGAAAAGTGTACTTTTGTGACTTGTGTGGTATACATGTAGGATGTTTGTTGAATTTTTTATATGGAAATTATATTTTCATGTGAAAAGTATATATCATGACTCGTTGAACTTGTTTGGCCACAAAGGGAAAACCCGGGTATCTAGGTGGGTTGACGTGTACTAGTATGCTAGTGAATCTGTGGGGTTTCGCCTCAGTTTCACATAGCAAGATTGACGCTTACAACTATAAATAAACTATGCTGATTATTATTGGGGACCACTAGTTTATGGGTATGTTTTCTACTAGTGTATCTTTCACGAGAACAGATATTTGGGATGGTTACTCTCACCAAGATACGAGGTACCTGGGACCCAAAGCTAGTTAGTGCCTAGGTGTTATTTCACATTTCTTGTGCTCACTGGATATTTTTTTCTTACCATCAACATATGGTATGAGAGGCTAGAAAATTCATTATATATGGTATTTATTTTAAATTTTTTTATTCATTAAATTAGCACACCTGAAAACTGTTTTTATTTAATGTTGCATCTTTTAGAAATTTTAACATGCATCTCATGTTTTTGAAAACCTGCATGCTTTTCGTCATTAAATGTTAATCACATGGAATCTATTAGTGGTGGTATCCTATTGGTCTTTGTATCACAACCTACTTACACCATTGGGTGTAAGTAGACTTGGTTATTTTTGTTGTCGCAGGTTGGGTATAGTTTTTAGTTCCAGTGGTTCGGGTTTCTGGCAGGTCCGTGGTGGTGAAGTCTTGTCGAGATGGCTTAAGGGAGGTTCCCCTTTACATGATGGTTCTTGGGATGTCCTTGTTTGTTTTTTACCTTTGAAATGGTCTTTAAGCATATTTTTACTTATGTAATTCAGTTCTGAAATTTTGTAAAAGATTGTTTTAGTTGAAAAGTCCAGATTTGTTTTATTGAGTTTGTTTGTTGTTTAATGTTTATAAAATCAGGTAAATCGTTCCCAATTAGCATTATATGATACCCAGGCACTTGTGCCGGCCCGAGGGGATCGGGAACTCCCTTTGGGCCTTGTCACGGACTGGGTTTGGTGTCAGTTTTGGCAGTGACCAGATTCAGTTCGTGACATAGAGTCCACTTGAAATATGAGGTTTTTCATATTCTATTAAAAAAAATTTAGTAAAAAATAAAACCAAGGGACTATAATACAACAACCACAAAGGTTGTATCCTATCAAGAAATCCTTGTATGAGTTATTATAAAAAAATTCATTCCCATCAGTTATATATTAAATTATATTTCAAGGGAATCAAACTATTGTAAGAGAAATAAAATTTATGTTAAAATCAAAATTAGAATGACAAACATAAGTGAAAAAATTCCAAATAAGTTAAAAAATGAAATACTGAAATTTATATGAAGATGAAGTAACATTTTAAATAGTGATCCATATGAATGAGTTTCTATCTATCATTTTTAACATATCTCGAACTAAAATTAAATCAAATCTAGGAATGATACATGAAATCTCACATCACACTCGACTAATTAATTTTATTATAAAAACATAATCTTTGATGTAAAAATATTTTCCAAGGGCTTCGATCAATACTATCAACAATCATCAAAAAATGACATGGTCCACACTCACTGTTCATTTACTTATTTAATTGATGGTTAAGAAGACTAAATAGCTTGGATTAAATAAATAATCTGCCTTCACATCTCATCATACGCCATTCAAAAATATGATGTACTAAAAATAAAATATTTTTTTATTAATAATATACAAGACAGTAACATAAAACATTGATCACATTTTGGGTTAGGAAATTATATAGAGTATTACTATATTGAAATTAAGGAAATGAAAAATCATAAATAATTTACAATGTGAATCAACTAGATTCACATTCTATATGTTTATACAAAAATTTATTAGGACTAGTGTTTCACTCTCATGTACATCTTCATTGGCTTTAGGAGTAAGAGCATATTCGTATAAAACCCCAAATGTTTCTCCCATTTCACCAATTTCAATGCCTCCGAAGGAATTTCATATAGGTTTTCACCATATAATCCAATTAATTCTTATTTATATTAACATATAAACTAATTTTAATATTTAAAAATATTTTCAAAATTATCTTCTCTTAATTGAAATTCCAGTCACCACTCACATTATTTTTTTCTCTTTTTTTCTATCACATCCTATTAAAATTATTGAAAATATTCTATATATTCAGAAAAATGAACTATAATTTAAAACATCTAAATGAAACAATGAAATTTACTTTTCAATATTTCATTATTTTCCAATCATACTTACAATTTTAATAGAAAAAGAAAAGAATGATTCTTAGATGAATAATTCTATATTGGTAGCTCATATAATTATTATTTTATTAGAAACATTTAGTTCAATAATCTATAGTGTTATGTGTGAAAAAATATTAAAGAATTAAATAATAATAAGTAGTTCATGGAAACCCATTCATAAATATCGTTTCGAAGCATTAAAAAAATAGTAAAAATTTATTTCACAATCCCATCATTATCCTATATAGAATTACAATGAGTCATACCAAAATAGCATTCCATATTATAGTCTTATTTCAAATTAAATTGTAGAAATATATATGATGTATTCAATCATGATTTAATTAGAAAATGGTCTTTCATCATCATCAGATTTCAAAATTTTCTCAGCTCGTTTTCTTCTACTAAATCGATGTCTAACTAACTTTTTCACAGTTCCTCTGATACAAAAAATCAAGATTTCACCAGCTCACATTCAAATATTAGAAAAATAAACAACATATACTAAGTAAAATAATGATAGGCTCTATATTTTTCAAAGGATTCATAGGCTCAGATGGATTCCCAGTTGGCTGACATCGTACTCAGTTGGATCTCATTAGAATGTTGGTCATCTTGAACAATGATGATGAAATTGTAAATGGATTATCTCTAATGACATTCCTCGCGAATATGTCTGGTCAAAATCCATCACAAGATCCACATCCTTAGAAGGGATATCAGGTAGTGGCAAGATCATATTTGATTTTGACAACTCAATAGTGGAAAGAGTAGCTTCGTCAGGAATCTTTTGTTAGCTTCATTTCAGTCATCGTGTATGATGAATTATCATACACCTCATTTATCTCTCAATAATTTTTTCAACAAATTTATGTTATTTGAATGAAATTATCTAACCATTATCATGAAATATTTTATGTGGGAAAACACGAAAAATATGGGAAATACATCTTATGGGAAGATCCAAAATTTCTTTTACATAAAATATAATTCTATTATGTATGTTAATATAAAAGATTAAATTTATCTTAATGTTATCATTTGATGTTAGCAAAAGTTATTTTATGAAACTATATCCTTAATAAAATTGTAAATGTTATATTATATTTAATTATTTTAAACATCTTTAAAATTACCTTGTGGAAAAATTAACATTATGTTCACCATTAGAGAATATTTTACACATATGTAATACAATTTAGTGGATACCCTACACATGATAAAAATCGGAATAATGAAATTTATAAATTTTAAATAATATATATAATTTGACGATTAATTCCACAATAATTAAAACTGTACATAAAAAATTCTAAGAAAAATCAAAATTAAAATGATAATACAAAAAACTAATTTAAAATAAAATTTACTAAAATTTGTAAAAAAAGATTATAACATCAAAATAACTTATTAATAAATTTAATTATTAAATTAATTGTTTATCTAGAATAAATACAATGAATTTAATTTGAAATATAAAATAATACATAATAATATAATGTTAATATATTCAATGAGTTAATAAAAAAACATAAAAAATATAAAAAATCCAAATAAAAAATTTATATTATTTCAACAAAAAATTATAAAACACTATAATCAAAAAAAATCTATATTTATAATGATTATTAAATGGAATAACATTTGTAACATTACTATTAAAAATAACTATATATACCTATTTATTCACACATTTGACCATTAAAACAGATTAATATAATTTAAATGATTTTATAAACTGCAATAAATAAGAACGTAAAAATGAAGATAATCGAATATTTTTGGACATTCAACTGGGTATATTCCATGAATGATATCAAACACTTTTCTACATACAGATAATGTGTGGGTAGAACATGAGTGTTCGATTGGACATGCAAGAGTGGTATTCAGATCCCACAATACCAATAATGTAGCATGAGTTCTGACCCTTAATCCATTATGGGTTCTTCCCATATATAGGGGGAATTATCAACATGGATTTCTTGGTTGGGAGTTCACACAAATCAAGGGTACGTGCAGATGTATTCCTCCTTGACAACACTATAATGTCAATGTGTGTCTACCTAACATGTTTAAGAGAGACTTTATAACATGTATGGGGTGACTTTATGACATGGTTTACATGTCATAATGATTTACATTACATAAATGACATCTCTAGCAGTCTTTACATGATCTAATAGTGATATGTCCAATTGGATTTTCATGATCAATGATTTTCATGTCTAGGGCCATTCCTATGATCTTGTTTTCATGTTTGTATCCTTTCTTGTGATCAAACTAGCATGTTAGTGGACTATCACAAGATCAATATGACATTTATGAGGACTTATAATGAAAACAATGATTCATCTAGGGATTATCAACGATTCAATGGTGACTTGAATAAGTAATTCTGTGTGATTAAGAGAGATGTTAATGCATTATCTAGCTTACAATTCTGAGGATATCACACGATCCTATTGATATGTCAATAATTTCTTTTTATGACCTAGGAACTGATTAATTGAGGCACATAACTCCATAAAATAATGAACAATGTATCTTAATTCATATGATAATTCCATCATTTTCATACTTTTTTCACACAAACTCATAAGTAGTATTCATTCATTTTCTTATCGAGTCATCGTGTGGACATGACAACATGTTTAATGCTCTTCATATGATCCAATTGAACAACCAATGGTCTTTTGCATTATCAATTAATTATAATGAGAATCAGATAAACATACATCACAGTTCATTAGGTTACACATTGTACCTTTTAGGTGGAGGACCCCAAAGATAGTGATATCCATCACTTCAAGAATTTCAATTTTTTCAATGTCTATGTTAAATTATTTTTTTGAGGGGGTATTTATTAAAAAACCATAATATATGCTAATTTATATATAAATCACCTATTATATCTTATAATTAGGCTTCATATATATCATTTTCATAAACGATTCACATGATCCCCCATGTGTCGTTAATGACATTGTTGTTGCACTACTTGATAAATAGAGTTCGCATGATTACTCCGGCAATACCTCATTATTTTTACTAGGGATTTAAAAAAGGATTTTCTAATCATAAGTAGGTATTTTAAAACCTATTGCCCTTAATAAAAAAAATTGGTTGATATACATCATGTTATTGAGTTTACATGTCAAATGGGATTTTAAAATAATGTTTCCATGTATAAGAACCTTCATGAGATCAAGAATTCACATTGAATGTCCTTCGAGTGATCTATAATCTAATCACATGAAACACACAATCCCTTTAGATAAAAAAATAGTTTAAACCCTTCACATAAATATACCTAAATTTTTATTTTTTATTATATAAGGCATATTGAATTCTCCCAACTGTTGTTTATATAGTCATCACATGATAGAACAGATATTTTTGAATTCCTCCACATCAAGAACGTGACACATTTAGTCGGCTTTTAATGATAAGGTAGATATTTATCTAAGAATTTTATGATACCTATAACTAACCACACTAATCTTATAAGTTCATCATATGAATATAAATAGAACTCCCTTTGGATGAAGATTCTATCATTTAAGCATTTAATTTAAGAATATATTGGGTTATTTTCTTGAGAATGTCAATAAAAATGTTGCATGATAAAAATAACTCACCTATAAGCCTTTACATAATAATTATCACTAATATGGATGATTTTACAATACCATTATGGCTATTTATGTGGTATTTAATTGAATCTAAACAGATCACATGATGCTCATAACCAATTTTTATGATGTTGCTAGGTTCGTGCACTAGTGATTCGGGTTGAGAATCACATGGTCCAGGTGACCTAGGAAATTAATCTCCACAAAGACATGTTTCTACATTAATTCCATTTAAGAGAAAAAATAATACATATTTTATTTTTATTTCTATGATCCTAAAATTTTCGATGATTTTCTGGTGGGCTTCAATAAATGCCCATCCATTTGTCAGAAGTGAGGTCCAAAGGGACTAGGACTCTGTTCCAAGGATGTAAATTTCTACCAATGTATCATGTTCTTCCACAATATGGAATTTAGATTAACCATTATTCTTCCATGATATTGTTTGTATTCAATCCCTTTTACTACTAACAAGGGATATATATTTTTTATTTCATTGGTGACCCCATCCATTAGAGAAACCATGATTTCCTCTCACACGTGATTGCTTCGTAAGAATTACTAAAACATTTCTTCCAATAACCCCACCATGAGAACAATTCTTGATTCATAATTACATAATATCATCTCATTACCTCTAGTATTGATCTCCTTTTATGAATGAATCTGTAAAAAAAGATAAAAAATCAAAAGAAATCCATCAGAACCCTAACAGACATCCTTGGATGTGAGGTTACTTCACATGCATCTCGAGTCACATCAGTACAATTTTTTCATCACCTAATTTTTAGGAAATTTTCATATACTTTAAAATATAAAGTGATCTTTAATGTTAATATTGATCACACTACCATTATATGTCATATGTGTCACACGATTTGTGAGACTTAGAACAGGTCGTGTGATCACAAATCCTTATCTGGGTTACAGAATAATTATGATTACAACAAAGTATATACTTATTTTATTAATTTTAAAAAGGTTTTTTTAATCATATGGTATATTTTTTTATATTTTTTTATATATATCTTTGAGAATAGACATCGTAGTTGATGTGGATCTTCAGAATTCTATGGTTTCTATTATAGATATTGATATATTTATGGTCATCTGGTAAACTCATGGAAGCTCTAAATCCCATTGGGGAAATATATGCTTGAGTATCCCCGTTTATATATATTACCTCTATATGGGTTTGGAATAAATAAAAAATATCATATCCATATTCCCCATTAAATTATTATACCTCCTTCTATGATCTTAATGACCCATAACACCTATATTGTAAATTTATCTCTTGTGGGACACCTCATTTATAGAGTGAAAGGATGTAATAGGAATATGTTAATGTTTATACCATAAAACATGAATAGGTCAAACATGTTTCTGATAGTTCAATTTATATGTACCGAACAATAATTTATAAATTTTATACATATCATAAGATCAAATGGTTTTCCCAGTGGGTCCTTTTATTAGGATGGATCATTAGGACAGATTACATTTGGTCTTTATGGGTGCAGTATAAAAAAGTAGAGTTTATGACTAGGTTAATTTTAATATTCTTGTATTTGTATATATGGGTTAGATATACTCTTCCTACTTGTAAAAAGATATTATTGAGATAATTCAATATCCATTGGATTCTAGACACACACAAAATTTATCTAATGCCTAGTGAAGTTAGTATGAGCCTTAGGGATGTCGAACAAATATATGGAACCAAAATTATGAAGGGATGTATGATGAGTTTCTCCTTCTGTCATCTTCCAAGTATGATGTAGAGTAAACCCCCCCATTTCCGATGATATGGTAATGTTGGATGAGAAGGCTCTTAAGAAGGCTACAAATCCTATGTGGACATCAAATTTATGAAATGGATGGGATTTTTAATCATGAATCCTTTTTCTAAACCTAAATTTTGGAATAATAAGGAATAACCATCATAACATCATTATTGGGATAGATGATCCTATTGGTATATGATTGATAAAGGGTCATTTAACAATTGCGGATGAGATTTTATTCCTAAAATCACCCAATCTATTTTATTGAATGGATTTATAGACATGAACTTGATTGGGTACTAACTCCCAAAATTATAATATAGTTAATTTAGGGTCTCCAATTTTATTAAATATGTGAGCACTATAAGAGGAATGATAACAAGATTGTCTATTCATACATTTTTCATAAAATATTTCATTCTACGCCATTTTTATTAGGGAAGGGTACCGCACATAGTCTTTGGCTACTTGAAACTGATATGGGGTTGGATGGGGGATCGCCTTTGTGGATATGAAAATTATAGTACCCAAAATATCCATGGAATCTAGTTTGATACATTTTTTAAAAATTATTACTAAATACAGTCCCACCAAGGTATAGAATTAGGAAATCACGGAACACCTGATTCTCTATGATCACTTATTATCAATAGATTATGAGTCACTCATTGCAGGTATAATTGAAAATGGTGAGGGAGGCCCTAAGACTCTATATTATTTGAATTTAATTCCTTAGTAAGTCATATCAACCATGATCTATAGTAAAATTCCATGTTAGTGGTGTGTTCCTTTTATATTAAGGCAACAATTTATAATAGATTCAAACAAGATGTCCAAATCCTCTCCACACCCGATCTTAATTGAACATAATGGTGGATTTATAATTTTGGTTTAATTTTACTGTGTAAGTGGCTTGAACTCGTGTTAACACCCCAAATACTACAAAAACTATTGTTTTTTCAATGACTTGTGATGATATTTGGATGTTCCCATACATGAACATTCAATTACCAAGATTAGTGTCTAAGGCCAAACGGTTGCCACCAATTATTAAGAAAAATATAAGAATTATCATGAATATTTATTCTATATAACCCACCGCTTTATAGGTGGATTTCAATTAAGAGAGGGGATGTTAAATTATATTTTATTATAAAATGTGGAAATCTGTGTAGATTCAACGAGTGAGGTGCCTACAATTAAATCTATAATCATGATGGAGATTTCAGATGTATGTCAGTGATGTTGAATTTAGATGAAATATAACACATATAGGAAAATATTGGGTTTTATATGTTGGTTACAGTAGAAATGGTGTGATTGGAAAATGTTATTTCTCCCAAGGGAATCAACATAAAATACCAGCAAGATGATTTCAATGCCTCCATTCAATACCCTAATGTAATTGTGTTATGTGTGAAAAGGAAAATCTATTATTCATACTAGGTATAATGTATAATTTTTATGGACATGATAGTGGTTTTCATGTACTAGGTGGATCATATTATCATTGTTGAGGTGGTATGACTAGATTTACCCCCACCCTCAAAGGACTAAAAACCCATTAAAAATGATGACATGTTTTTTATGTCATTGAGTATAGCAGTATAGTAAAGGAACTCAAGCACCCATGGAATCACTGATGTATTCCCCCTATGGAATTTCCATTAGAGTTGACTCAGATGATTTATGATAGAATAAGGATAAGAGATATCCCAATCGGATGGAGATAATGAGGATGATGGTTTCTATCACATATGATCCATATTCTATACATCTATCAACATCATCTTTAACACGCTCAGCATTATCCCCTTCTATCTATTCCTTCAATAATAGTAAAATAAAAAGAAATTGATCTAATAAATTGGAGTTTTATCACCCAAATACATCATGTAATATTAATTCCTTAATGCTCTTATGGGGCGCCAAGACTACACTGATGGAGAAAATATCAGCTGCTCAGAAAACATACTCATCATAAGAGAGAGATTATTCATTCCTAGATGATGGGATCATAAGAAAATATTTATAGTGATTAAAATAAAAAAGTTATATTCCAATCATTGATATTTGACAATGACTATAGGAAAATATTATATTATTTATCTTTTAATTGATAATCCTTTGTACATATCATTGGAGTACATTTACCCCAAATCATGGAGGAAGTAACCCCTTCTTCTACTGGATTCCGACACATAGGGTTGGCTAATTTGGAATCAGGATCTATACTAAGACATAAAAATACTATAGTATGACTCCTTCCCTCATTGAGATTGTCCCATAATATTTTACTTTTATAGTATTATGACTTATTGAATGATTGAAATACCCAACAATTCATAAAATGATGCTGTGAATGGTGTGGTGGTATATTTGAATCGTAATCATAGAGTGCACTTTATAGGATATAAAGTACCATCAAGGACATCTTATGTATATGTTTACATCCATATAAATGGGGTATTTGACTACATTGTTATCTATGCCTTAAAAAAATGAATGATTTCTCAGATAGAATAGTGGAATTCCATTTAATTGAGGGTAATGAGGGTAGAAACCTCATATTCAGTTAGATATAATCAGGGTGTGGCCCTGAATTAGCATAATCATCATGTGAAAATGTTAATGGCTCAACATTTTCAAATCAATGTTTGGATGGTCATGATTTGAAATATATGATTCGAAATTGTTTCAATTTGTCATGGATAGTCTCAATTGCATTTCATGATGAATGCACTAGAGAAAACAATGGAAGAGAATAATTTGTTTCCCTCACATAGCAGAGAACACAATACTTGGTTCAGTATCTGGGATGAATGAATTACAATGAGTTGTATATTCAATTACATAGTTGGTTGATCAACTGTGCCATTCTACAACATCCATGGAATAGTTGTTAATAGAACTCATGGATTTTCTTAAGAATATATTATAATTGGTGTGTAAATATAAGAGGATCATTTATATATGTATTGGTGATAGAGAATAAAGGTTGTAGATATTCCTCATTCATTTTTACTTGATTAATGTCCAATCCTTTGGAAAATTACATGTTGCAAAAGGTATTTATTTAATTTTACACATTAATAGAATCATATTGACTAAAAATCTATTAGAATTACATTAGAAAAATTCATTTCACAATTCCTTGAGAATAGAAATTTTAAATATGAATCCCTAAATATTAACTGATCTTACATGAATACCACTCATATAAGTTTAAAAATATAAGCCTCCCCACTAATGAATCTGCTCCATTTTTTCTGTGATAACATAGTTCAAAATTCTAATTTGTTTAAAAAAATATAAGAGGTAAATTCCCATAACATATTCCGAATTAAATTAACATAGTGATCATATCATTAATTTTTTATAGGAAAAAATAATGAAGCCTATACTCTTTGTATCATTTTTATATTTTCCTTTGTTTATCTAATAATACACATAAGGAATGTTTAGAGGGTATAGAAATGGATTTTTATCTTTATAGCCTTTATGGTTTATATCCTAATTTTTTTTATTTTCCATTTCATATGTTCTTCATGATTCTTAAATCACACATTGTGAATCCCCAGTCTGTTGAGACTCTAAATTTGACCATGGTTCTTTTTCAAGAGTTCAACCAAATGAGCATCATGTATCTTTCAATATGATATTTCTTGGTCGTTATGGATCAATGGGATTCTATAACTACAGCCTTAATAGCTTTTATTTTATGAATCTATAGTTTAGTGTCTTATATCTCAGAAAATATGTATCTATAGTTTAGTTTAGTTTATCTCAGGCAATGTATTTCATTATTTACCAAATAGATAGAATTGGTTAGATATGGGCATTCATGAAGTGCTTGAGTACCTAGTATACTTAAAAACTAGATGATGGTTGTATACTTAATAAGGGTTTATAAAATCTCCATCTTTACTGGGATGATGATTATGGGTATTCATGAAGATTTTAGACACCCTACATCCTTGTTAAGACAATTAAGGATGGGTTTTCCTGATGTGTATTGACCATATAAATCATTACTGAAATTTGGTTTTCCGTATGGTTGGGTAATGTTAGGGATTTTAAATCCCCATATATTTTTGGAATGTGGGTTTCATAAATCATTTCTCTAATTGTTTTTACAGAGTTTCATGTAATATGGATTAAATTTTCAAGATGATCACAAAACACTCTATGTTGATGATTTCCACAATGATGTTGTTTGGGATCATGAGTATTGAAGGTTATTTTATGAATGAAAGAAATACATAAATTTTAATTGTTTAAGTCTCTTTTATAGATCCAAATCAAATAGTTTCAATGATAGGATTAATTTCCTCATTCCATGGGTCATGAGACATATATGGAATTTCATACACATGGAATGTGAAGTAGAGTATCGATGAAATACTATCCAATGTGGGTAATGTAACCATGGGGATATTTTTTCTTTTGGTTGAGCTGGTTGAACAATATATCACATGGTTTAATGTTAATAATTGAGGGCCATTAAATGGTTTGATAAAATAATATCACATTACTTATTTGAGAATGGGTAGAATACACAATGATGTAAGCTCACTGATGTCAAATACTTCTGAATAGTATTGTCATAGAACTTCTAAATAATATTATATAAAATATATGAGTAAACATAAATCATGGGATAATAGATATAGGTTGTCAATTAATGACGGGGGAGACTAGTATCTCATGTATCTAGGAAAATAAATTACAAAATTAAGGGTGAACATGCCTCATAGTCAAAAATATTCACTAAGGACAAGCATTGACTCATTTTTTTTATTCACTATTGAATCCTAATTAGCTACCTCAATATAATTCAACCCTTATTAACATTAGATTAATTTGTAGAACTTGGAGAATTACATAAGGTAATTGGGTTCTATGAGAAGTTTATCTACTCATGGAATTGTTGAGGGATATCTTATAGTAAAAAACATAAAAGAGAATTCTTGAAAATGTAAAATTTAAAAAGTTTTCGTACACAGTAAATTTTTTTTCAGTTCCAAGTAAACACTTTATAATGAGAGGAGATGTGAAAATTCATTTTGATGAGTTTTTATTAAACATGAAGGCTGACCATATTGGTCGGAATTTTACCAGGGCCATGGTATAGGCCCTATAAGATTTATGTTGTTTTATTTAAACTCTAAAGTATTCATTAACTCATGTTATTAGGATTATAGAGAGTGGAGGATTGAATTTGAATCAGATATATCATTTTTGGTTCTCAGACTCAATTGTTATATTTCATATTTAGTATTACTTTAGGTTCTTGTGATTTAGACCACTGAAATCTAATGTTTAAGACTGTACAACATTGAAACTTTTTGATATGGTTTAAGGTGATGATGTAGATGGAAGTCATATGAATAGAGTGATACAGAGCTTCCCAAATAGGGTTCCCAAGGTCTCAAGTCCCCAAATCTCTTAAGAAATAGAGGGTGATGGCAGGGTAAATCATTGCCTAGTGTCCATGAATCATGAGTATTGATATGGGATTATCATTTTAAGGATGGTCCAGAATCAATCAATGGTTATTAGTTGTAGTATGATGATGTTTGTTCTCTCAATGACTAGAAGTAATTTTTAGGTAATGATACATTTGGTTGAGATGAAATGGGTTTATTTACAAGATCCCAAGAACAAAATTACTAGTCAAACAAATGTTCAACTGAATCCTAGTGTTCTTTTACAATGGTCATAGATGATTTTTGAAAATTTGAGACACACATAACATGACATTTAGTTTCTAGAATATGGTGTGTAAAAATATAGTGGAATAACCCATAAAATTTGTTGATTGGGGTATGATTTTTTGGTCTATTGACTAGGGGTGATTCTAGAAGAAGGTCTTCATCATTTAATGTCATTGAGTGTAAATAGAAATTTCATGAAATTTTACATAATGAGATGAGTATTTCTTCCATGAATAAAGGATATAGAAACCAACATGAAATATTGTCAGATATTCTTATGAAAACATTTCAATGGCCATGTGGATTTATACACAAAATAAATCTTATATCATTTTATATGTATATTGATGGGTTTCCATATACCATATCCCTTCTTATAAAGATTAGTCCCATGAATTGAAAAGACATCCAGGGATTTGAAACATATATAATTAATGAGTTCCTATATTACTTATTTATCCGAAACTAGTTTGAGGACTTTCAAGGACGACCAGAGCATAGGGGAATATTCAATTTCAATGCATAGACATCATTGGTTTCCTCTATTCAAATTTTGATGGTAGGAATCACATCACAATCATCTCTTATAAAGTTATCCCTCTATATATATTTGACATGTATGTCAGGGAGATGCATTTTTCCATTGTAGGGATTTTTATAAAATACAATTTTTTTTCATGATCACATACTATCAGTGATAATTTTGAGGTGGAGGGAACACATATTGGTATAGGAATTTATTGGTTAGGTAATTTATATAGTTTCATTACTAACTAAGGTCGATATCAATAAATATGGACCAATCCCATGTGAAGGTTGTGATAATGGTAAACCTAGGATAATGACACTTACAATATACCTAGGATTCATTATGAATCATGATATAATATGAATAAATCAACACAAATTTACCATAAAATAATTTCCAAACATATATCAATCTCATATGCATTGAGGGGGATTTTTTTACCTCTTCACATAGTGAGCCTCGAAATCATTGTCAAATAAATGATTCATTATGTATATCAGCATCATAAGTAGGGATACCTGATTTCCATATTTAATTATATAATGGAGATGAAACATTCATATCAAACAGAAGAAATGTTTGGTGTTTAAAGGATGGAATGTATTTCATGTAGTTAACTCCATGTTACAAGGTTTTTTTTCTTAAGGTTAAATTTCATGTTACTTGGATATATCACCTACATAAATGGCTAAATGAAATTGTGGCTTCCAATGAGATGTATAAACTATGATAGTAATACAATATGATAACCATGATTAAGATATTGTTATGATGAACAAATGTGTATCATCAAGGGTATCAGTATCGGCTTGAATAGTTATATTTTGTGAAGTTTAAATAAAATCCAAGGAATATCATAGTAAGCAATTGTTAGAGACTTATGGGTAGAGATCAATCATCAATATTGGTCGAAAACCATAGTCCACACAGTTTGTACTATATCTCATGGATTTAAGGAGGCATCACCACTAGAACCTGAACATCAACTATATAATATCTATGTGGTGTTATGATATTAACTAATGAAACCTAGTTGGGTACATTAGGATTTACAATTCCTTATTAGTAGCTTAATATTGGGAAAACATGAGTAGTGGATCCCATCTCTTATTTTGTTTTAAGAGGTGGATATCAACATGAGGAATTGGTTAGTATCATCTCAGAAATTGAAGATATGATGTTGGTTCATGGAGTTTGTAAAATTCTACATTGGTTGGAGCACCCAAAATGTTATTCTTGTATGTATTGAAAACATTTCATTATGAAGGGATAAATAATGTGATTCCTGAGTAAAAAATCAGAATAGGGATTGTATGTTCAATGTGAAGACCTATTGTTGTGCAGTTTAACATCGTGATGTAATAAAATTGTCGTAATGTTTAATGTCATGTGACTACGATGTGGTTCCCTACCTTATGATAGAATGCACATCAACTACACTAGATATAGTAAATTTCATGGTTCCCATAGATCACATGATTCATGGATTGTTTATAGAGTCCCCATCCTTTTACACATATCATTAAATGATTTTAAGCATAATAAAGCATTGTATTAGAATCCAAGGATAATATAGTCTAGTGTCTTGTAAGACTAGTTACCTAAAAATGAAAACATTGGACTAAATAGAAATTTTCGGTATTTAATATTCATAAATAGTTCCTAAATTATATCATTATCATACATAATTATAGGATAACCTGAGGACAACATGAAAAAAGTGGTGATTTAGAAATCACATTAAGGGACTAAACATATGAATAAAACATTTTCAAATGGTTTAGATGTCATGAGATAATGATATAGAAAGGCTTTAAACATATGAAATCATAACATATAAATATGGGATTATATAAACACTGAGTCATATCAATGTTTCAATAGCATATAAAAATAATTTATCCTGATTTGGTAATCTTTTCACATAGAGGATCACATGTTAAGGTTAACCTCTAAGACCATTGCACGTGGTAGAACTAGTCGAGGCTAACATCCAATACTATTGCACATAACATCTCAATGCACTCAAATTTACGCAATGAATTGGAGCTCTATCTAGGTGCTCCCATCCTGACATGTTCATGAATATATTTTCTACGAAATTAATCATACATAATCAATTGAGCATAACAATAATGGTTCCCTTGGAAAGAAATTTGCATCATATCAATTTCTTAAAGCATAATAATTAAGTGTATAATAATGGTGTCGATGAAAGAAAGAAATTGAAACCAAAATTTAAATTAAATCGGTTAAAATAGTACTATGAAATGTTCATTTATTTCAAAAAGATGTGAGAATCATTAAGAAGATTATTTCTGAAATTTTAGAATTAAAACATTTTATTTTTGTTTTAAAGAAAATACAAATGATAATTTAAAATAGGGAATGGAATAATATTTTATATAAAAATAGAAATTAATGAAGACGTTTTTAATAATAAGAATACTTATTTTATAAAAACAATGGTTTTTTAATACAGATTATATAGTGTACTTTAAAATGGGTAAGAATTATTAATGTCCACTTAAAACGGGCTTGCTTATTTGGAATAATTATAGGTTGAATCATTTGAAAACATTTATACACCCCAATGTGAATGATGAATGGAAATTGATACATGATTTTGGAGCATATAAGCATAATTTATAATATTATCAAAAAAATATTAGATAAATTCATTTGGTTAAAAATAATCAAAAAACAACCCAAATGAATAATTGAGTTTCAGGTTGAATCTTTTACCTCATGTATGATGGTGTCATTTAGTTGATCTTAATGTCTTAGATAACAAAATTAATTTCATTAATTAAAATGTAATGAACTTTTTATACATTTAATATAATTATTATAACCGTATTAAGTTCATTCATGGCAATATTTATGGGATAATAGCTTCAATTTCATTGGATAGGAGAATTTGTTTCCGTGGTTTTCAGGATTAGGTTACTTATATACATGTATGGATAAATATATAAGATGAAAATGGTTGTACAGAATTGATGTTATATTATATTATTGAACATCTTTAGGATTAAAGGGTTAATAAATTCATTGGGTTATTTGTGGTGAATATCAATAATTATATAAAATAGTAATGATAACTGTATGGGTTAAAATGTAGTTTTGTATCCCAACGAACTTGTTTTTCTTTTTAAATTAGTACAACATGTTAAAAAAATACAGAACATTATATTAGAAATGAAAAAATATTTTATATTCTGGTTCAACCATAAATATGGTTTCATGTCCAGAAATGGAGATGATAAATGAAATTGAAAACTCATCATCCTGGAATGTCATAAATTAACCCATCATTGTTGGTGTTATAATTTCTAATATAAAAGGTGGTAAAAGGAGATATTATGATGAATTATTCAATTAGAATAACAACATTATAGTACATTTTAGGTACTACAGCTATCAAACAATTTGAATGGGGTAGGGGAGGATATTAATGAAACCAAGGGAACCAGAAATGAAAATTATGGAAAAAGAAAAGATAAATTTACCACTTGAATATGTCTTCCTTGATAGCCTCTTTAGAGGATAGGTTTTGGTCTTTTATGAGAAAAATAGTACCTAGAATTGAGATATGGGATTAGAATGATATTTTCTTAGAATTTGGACAAGGAATGTGTCTTGAGAGTTTTGAGTAGATGAGGCAAAAGGGGGTGGTATTTATAGTGGAGGAGAGGAGGGGTTTCCAATTATTTTAATCATTAGTTTAAGATTTTTTCTCAGGACTATGAATAATATTTATTCCTATTACAAATATAGAATATAGAGTATTTTTTTGTGTAAATTTCCATTTACATCATCAATGACTCAAGAATGATGCATAAATTCATTTATTTAGCATTTATTGTAAATTGTTGTATTTTACATTTCACAAAAAATTGAGGTATTTTAGAAAAATCCCAAAAATTCACCGCAACCATTTTTCAACATGTAAAATTGTAAAATAAACTCTTTGTTTTGAAAATAATATTGAAAATATGAGAAATTTTATATTTAATTAATATCATAATTTACATGAAAAATACAAATTAAAATTAAAAATTTATTTTCTATCACTTTGAAAATATAATTAAGTCCACTTAATATTATCTTATAATAATAAGTCATCAAAATAATTATTCATGAAAACATTTTAGGAACACAAAATTTCTTATAATTTATAAAATTATTCATATGATTTTAATTAATTATACATGAATTACAAAAATACCAACACAGTATTAATAATTTTTATAATATTTAAATAGTTATACTATGATATAATTAAATAATATTTTCACTTATAATATGGATAAATTATATTTATACTTTTATTATTGTGGTCAGTATACTATTTCTCATTTTACTATTCATATGGTTCAAATTCATATTCCAAATGTCATGTGACTATTTCATCGGTATACATTCTTTAACGTCTATAGAAACCTTTTATTTTACTCATTATTAATTTTCAAGGTTTTTATTTTGTGGTATATGTAATATCATAGGATTATATTGTAATTTATAATTATAATAAAGTATTTTCATTGATAAAACATTTGGTCATTACATTCTTCCCCCATTTTGAAATTTCTCCCTTGAATTTTTTTTTAAATTTTATGCAAAAAACAATTATGGGAATATCTCCCTCATTGCTTTCAGTAGTTCCCATATTTCCTCTTAGTATATATGGTTCCTCCATAGTACATTGACCATGTTATTAGTCTTTCTATGTAAAACATTATCTCTCGGATCCGCAATCTTCACGGGCTACTCCTCGTAAGTATGATCATTCTCTATCTATACCACCTCTAATGAGTGAACATGTGAAAGATCTTATATGTATAGCCTTATTAAGGATACATGGAATACAACATGTACATTAGGAAAGGGAGGAATAAGTTCTAGTTGATTGTCCACATCTTCAACACTATAAAGAATCTCAAAGGGGACTATGTATGTGGGATTTTTCTTTCCTTCCTTCCCAAATCTAATGACATTTTTCCATAGAGATAGGAGTCGGAATACCATGTCTCCATCATTATTCTCAAGGTCTTGTTGATGATTTAATTCATAGATATTTTTTTCTTTGTTATTCCTTTTTGTGTTGCTAATTATTTTTCACCATCACAACCATATCATCGACCATTTTAGGCCCTAATTGCTTATTCTCACCAAAATCACACAAGCACGCCAGTGTTCTGCACCTTTTCCACTAAAGGGATTTATATGGGGCCATTCAGATGCTCATGTGAAATATATTATAATAATATAGATAAATTAGCGTCAGATGTTGGTCCCATCCTCCTTGGATGTCTATAGAACACGTTATCAACATATATTCCAAATCCTGAATAGTTTTCGTAGATTGGTCATCTGTTTGAGGATGATAGGACATACTGAAGTTCAGTTCAGTTCTTATATTGTGAATGACACTTTTCCATAACATCAAGGTGAATCTAATATTTCTATCAGATACAATAGATAGTGGTACTCCATCCATACATTCCACATCTCTGATATATATATATGATAATTTTTAACCTATGATAAGTCCTCTCAAAGTGTTCTATGGTGAGTTGCCTTTGTAATAATGTCTAGAAAGACCCATATAGCATTTTTTCCTTTAATGTCATCGGTTTTCCAGTGATAAAGTCCTCGGGGATTTTATCCCACATCCATGTTGGCATGTGTAGTGATTTAATCATCCCCTTCAAATTTTTCCTTTCATGCTTAACTAAGTAATATACTAGGCTCATTTATGAAAACTCAAAAATCACATTCATCAATTTACACCATAAATAATTCACCTAATGATCATGATACATCCTTGTGGTACTTGGGTGAATAGAGAACATCAATTTTTTTCATCTTTCTGAAGCTCCCTTATCTCTAGAGCAGATGGTATACATAATCATGAACCAAATATTAATACTCCATCCTTGCCTATCTAGAACATAGAGGATTTCACATTTCTTATAACTTCCTCCCTTTTCTAAATTTCCACATAATATCTTTGATTATCCATTATTTTCTCCATAAGGGTTGTTTGAGAAATAATTTTAGAAAATATTGATGATGCTCCCCCTAATGGTTACCATGTATATCCTCTACTAATCTAAAAATGTTTTATCCTTTTTTAATTCTCATCATTGATAATTACGAAGGATACATTCTACATAAAGCACATACCACCTTATTTTCTTTATCTGGATAGTAGTGGAATGAGAAGTTATAACCCTTGATGAGATCTAACCATATTTTCTAGTTCATGTTAATATCTTTTTGTGTGAATGTATAATTGAGACTCTTGTGATCAATACATATCTCACACTTCTCCCCATAGATATAATTCCTCCATATTTTCATCGTAGATATCACAACTGATAACTCCAGATTATGTGTGGGATCGTTATTATAATATATTTTTATCTTCTCTGAGGTGTGGGTTATCACATTATCATTTTTCATCAGTAAAAATGGCATCCCTTCATTGAATTATCACTGTATGCAACAAATATTTCTCCAATTATCTAGAGTCTGAGTACTTGTGTAAGGATAATAATTGTTTTAAACTCCAAAAAGCTTTCTTCACATTCTGGACTGAAGATAAACATCACTCCCTTTCGTGTTAGCATTCTCCTCTGGTTTGAAAATCATGATATGTTATTCACAAATCTTCAATAATACCTGAATGGACTCAAAAATCTATGGAGCTTTATTAATGATGTTTACTAAGACACTCATTAATTGCCTTTGTCATGGATGTTTCCACATATATTCCTTTTCTAGAGATAAGATTCCATAATAATGATACTTCATCCATCCAAAATGAGAGGACCCGTTTGGGATATACCTAACACTTAGAGGGGGTAAATCGGTGTTGGGGACTTTTTAAACCAATTAAAACTTTTATCCATTTTACTCTTGACCCATTAGGATCTTTATTCTCTTATTCTCTTTCCCTGTCACATGCAATAATAGAAAGAAGTAAAAATATGCACACGTTATTTTTACAAGGTTCACCAATCAATAAGAGTAGCTCCATCCTTTCCATGTCGGTATATGACCAGTGCATGGATTCTCCAGTATAATGTGATATGAAATTACTATGGAGTGGCTAGGAAAACAATCCTCTAGCCAGTGTGAGTCCCTACACTTTAGAGGTGTGTGGGAAAAATTCTTATTCCCTGGACTGGTGATGACCTAGTCCAACTTGCAGCCTCTAGCCGGTTCTTTATACTACCTATGAAGACATGCTTCTTCCTTCTAGATTAGGTTGGTTCTGCTCTTGGCCTTTTTTAGTGCTCTTCAATTGATTACTTGAAAAGCAGTAGGCAAGCAATTCATCCTTTTGTCCTTTTCTTCTTTTTAGTGCCACACCAAATGCACTAGACTTCTAATTTATTCTTCTTAGTGCAAAAACAAACTGCACTAAAACTTCTTCTCTCTCCTTGGCTGGAATCACATGCACCAATGTGGTCAATCATGCATTGAAGATCGGATACCTTGGCATCATCTGAATCAAACTCCCTTGAATAATTGTCAGCCTTCAGTTGGGCATACTCGGTTCTTCTTCTTCTTATTTTCTTTCTCTTGTACACAGTATAATTATGGTGTCTTAATCTCTTTCTTCAATTCTCAATACCAACACATGAGTGTATCGGTATAATAACTTCTTCCATTGTGAAGATATGATTTCAATTTCACATCTTGTTCTTCTTCACATCACAAAGCTCAAAGAGAGTGTTAAACACCAGTCGTGTGAGTGTGTATCTACTTCTCTTCGTGATACTAAATGGTTCACAATACTTCCTTCTTCGCAATGTCACTTCGGGAGTGCTAGGCTCATGTCGAAGGCTCACAGGACCCCCAAATTTTTTGTGCACCCTTCTAGGTGGCTTGCGTGTAAAAAAACTTTTGGCACAAAAAAACCATTTCACGCAGAACATCGCTTTTTCACGCAGCACTTCCATTTTTGCGCTCTACTTCTTCTTTTTGCGCAATACTCTATACATCCATTTTTCTACATGTCAGAGCTTGGGAATTGTCTATGTGTCGAGTCTACTCAAATGAGAGGGGGTCACCCCATATTTATAGGCATTTTTGACCCTGCGCGTAAAACCGTCTCTCACTTCTTTAGATTGTGCGCACCTTCCTGGATATTTTGCGCACCTGAGGACTTTTCCATTTTTCATCATTATATGCATGAAGCCTCTCTTGCGCGTAAAATATCAAACCCTCGTTTTGCGCACTACCAATTTTTAAGTTCACAAGTTTGAGGTTCCGCGCACATTGCGTAAACACATCCGTTTTTTCGAGAACCTATTGCCTTTGTCATTTTGCGACTTTTTAATCCAAATACACCAATTGTGTGCAAAATTCCACACCGTGTTCCATTCTTCGTGCAAACCCAATCATTCCCACGAAATAAAATTTCTCGAACTGCTCCAATATTTCGTGCATTTCATGCCTCTGCCAATATTTCACATAGACTTTATTTTTCACGCACAATGTTGACATTTCACCCACATCAATCTTTTTCGCGAATCCCGCAGATATTTCGCGCATCCCGCTGATATTTCGCGCACACCGTTAATATTTTGCGCATCCCGCTAATATTTCACGCGACGTTCATTTTTTCGTGAACTCGGCCCATTTTTTCCCCGCACTGCATGCCCTTGTCATTTTTCAATGTTCTGACCTTGAATCACGCCTTGCACTCTAAAATATAAACCTTCTTGAATCTTGCATGCTCCATCCATTGCCAAAAACACATCTTCATCTCCAGATTTTCAGGCGCTAAAATTTGGCAAACACTGGAAAACGACGCCACCTTAATCTGTGCTTTTATGCCGCACCAAGATTGTCCATTTCATTGTCATTTCTCTCTTCACTGCTTCACATAACCATTCATCAACCTTTATCTGGAATTCCACTATCGTGATATGTATACTTTGAAAGATCAGATTTAGCAACGTCAAAATTTGAATGGGAAGTACTCAAACATCCCAATATTCCAGCAGCATTACTCCTCCCAATCAAAACTATATATGAATAGAATCATCATTTCTCTCCCTTTCCATCATAAGGCTTGCATCACAAGTTCTCCGGACTTATGATATTTGAGAAATGAATATCATCAATGCATCATCTGGTTTGGATATAATTCAAAATGCATGGATACCTCAGAATTCCAAGCCCTTCCACATTCTATCATCTTCTTCAACCATCATTCTACACTTCATGTAAATCATATGCTTTTATTCTTCAAGTAATCTCTTTCTTTGCTTTCTATCATGATGAGTTTCATGGCCTTCTTCAAATCCTCATTCTTCTTAAATCATCCTTAGATGGATGATGCTTCTCAAATCATCATTATTGTAAACAACGTGTCACCTTTGACACAAGTTCTTTAAACATAGGATCAGCTCAACAATCGTCTAAATTTACTTCTTACAAAATTTCCCAAGCATGACATTCAATGCTATGATTTCATAACAATTCTATAGGCATCTGCAATTCACCTGATCTCCATTAACTTTAGAGTCCTTCTTCACCTTCTTCTTCATTTTGACAAGCATTGACAGCTATTAACAACAAATACAATCTTCATACACAAAGTTGTCCCAAAAATCTCTCCCTTTGTATTTTTTTGTCAATACCATAATACTTCATCTGAAATGAATGTGTCAATGTCAAAATGAGAATCTTCTCTCTCCTCCAATTATATCTCTCCCCCTTACTTTTCAAACTTCCATTTCACATTCTCTCCCCCTTATTGACAAGAAATACAAAGTTCATGATTGAGAGGGTATAATTATATACATAAGCAATGTGCCATCAATCATTTCACTTTAAGTCTACTTGAGCAACGCTCGGTGTAGAAGACAAGATGATTTGAATTAGACAACAAAGCTGACCATTATCAACTGATCATGATACCACATGAGATGAGATCTCCTACACAAGTCTTATATGGTATTCCACTTTCATTCCAGGAAAAATATATTAAATATGATAGGAAATAATCAATCCTAAAATTCCTTTACTCACTTCATCGAAAGGTTCAAAACATTCAAGTGCAATTAGCAAGATAAGTGGCCTTAGGGAACTTTCATTCTTCTTATGTCACTGATTGACCTAGTTTCCCCCCAATTTGTAAAAATATATTTATTTTGAGTAACCATGGATGAGATATTAATAAATAACATTCCTTTTCCAATGACATGATATTAATACAGTCTTCAGAGTAATTGAATTTGATACCAACTGATGTTGATTCCGATTGGGATAATGACACTGGTAGCTTCTTCATGTGTCTCCCCCTCAGGGGAACACTTCTCCTCATTGAATCCCAGGTTTTCCCCCCTGATATCTTACTTCACCATCAATTCCATGTATGATAATAACTAATACAATACAAAAAGATTTAATGGAATAGGGTGGATCTTCCATGCTTCTTCAATGTGAGCAGGAAGGCTGAGATGATTTTCTCAACCAAGATGCTCCATTTTCTCCAATCCTCACACTTTCACATTTGATCATCAATTTTGAATGTGTCTGTGTGGATCTCAATACTTTTTCAATCTCTTTGTGTGTGAATCTTCTTTCATCAAGAGAATTCAATGAACTAGAATCTCCCGGTGCAACTTTTATCCTCTTCAGGAATTCTTGTTGGGCAGGAATAAATTCAAAGCTCTTTATGACAGTATGACCAGCCTTGTTGCACCTCAAACATAGAAATTCATTGTCTTCACGTAGAATCTTCATTTTGTTTTTAGCACAAGAATTAGCATGTAGATATTCTATTTTACTCATTTTGTCCAACTCTTCTAGCCGAACCACCAATATATCATTAGGTATTGAGGAATTAAGATTGGATCTTCTACATGGATTCTTTTGAGTGGATTATTTCTTAGTAGTTATTTTGGATGAACCACTCTTCAACTTCTTGGATTTAGAATCCAATGTCTTCTCAAATTTCCTTCATGAAATCTTCTTTGGAGAATGTTTTTCACATTTTTCGTCAGATTTCTCCCCAAAGGATTCTTCTTCATTCTTTCCCAGCTTTAGTGGTCTTCTTTTCTTATTTGAACATGCACCATTCATATGACCACTCCTATCACATACATCATAGATGTTATCTAACATTCCAAATCTGTTTTCACTATACTGATGATTCCGGATCTATGGATGTTGCTTCTTTTTCTCTAGATATCTCCCCCTTGTGATGGGATTTCTCTGTGCATTTACATTTAAGGAATTATACCAACAATCCAGTGCACAGTGCCCAAACCGATTTCAACACCAGCATTGACCAACTAATCTTGTCTTCTTGTAATCTTCCTGATATGGTTGCTGAGTCTTCTTCTTGGTAGGTTGTGCTTCTTGTGGGGATCTATCTTCCACACTCTTACCCCTATCCACCATATCCATGGTGTTATGTTTCTTCTCACTTGTCATTATCCATAGTTGTTTAGAATTTTTCTTCCAACCTTCACTTTTTGAAGAAACAATTTTAGAAACATTAGAACAAGTTAATATGGATTGTACCTTTACATTCTCATCTTCTTGTGATAGATCAATGAGTAAAGCCATGATCTTCTTATCACATGTTGGAGGTCTTTTGACAGTAGAATCCTCCAGTGACCCTTGAGTTATAACTGCAATTGTTTCCGTATTTTGTGGAGACTCAATATGTGTCTTCTCATGATTGGACAACTGAGCTTCAAACTCTATACATCTCATATAGAGGACGAATTTTTGGTCTTCAATCATAGACATATTATCCTCACAAGCCTTTTTTAATCCTTCTACTTCATCTTCATGCATTTTTACTTTGCTTTGTAACAAAGAGTCAAGTTCTTTGATCTTATTGGAGTCATCTTCCAAATATAACTCCTTGAAATCATTGCTCTTTTTCTACTCATCTTCAAGTGGATGGATCTTGTCTTCTAGAGTCTTATTGACTCCCTCTTTCTCTTCAACATATTTGAGCCACTTTGAAGAACTTACTTCAAATTCCCTCTTTGTCACTTCAATGGCTCCAACCTGTCTAGAGAGCTCTAGACATTCTACAATTTTTTCTTGTAAGACTTTCGGCAAAACATCAGTTTCTTCTTCCAGCTGAGTGATATTTTCCTGAATGTATTGAAATACTCTACAAACCAGGAATGTTCTCTCTTTAGGAAAACCATGCAGAATCATTCTTAATCTATCAACTGATATTTCTTGAGATGTTGCAGATTAATCATCACCACTTCTGCTAGAATTTTATTCATGAGGATAATTTACAAACGTACAAACACATAACTATTGATCAGTTGAGGAAGGAAGGATGTCCATCATCTTAGTGGGGACTTGAGCCCCCTTCTCATAACATTCCATGTCTGGTGTGTCTTCAATATTACCCAGATATGGAGAACTAGATACATCCTCTTCATTAGGCAAGAGGGAATCCTTCTTCAACTTTCTCTTCTCTTTCTTTTTCATGTTCATCATCATCTTGGTAGATGTAAACATCTGACCTGATATATCTGAATCTTTAAAAACACGGCTCTTCATTGCTGACTCAGTAATGGAACTCAAGTTTTCAAAAGAGAAGAAATTCACTGTAGAGAATCCAAAAGAGTTGAACCTCCGTCTGATATTAACTGAGAGGACCCGTTTGGGATATACGTAACACTAAGAGGGGGGTGAATCAGTGTTGGGATATTTTTAAACCAATTCAAACATTTATCCCTGTACATCTTGACCTGTTAGGATCTTGATTCTCTTATTCTCTTTCCCTATCGCATGCAATAATAGAAAGTAGTAAAAATATGCACATGATATTTTTAAAGGGTTCACCAATCAATAAGAGTAGATACGTCCTTGCCAAGACTGTATATGACCAGTGCATGGATTCTCCACTATGATGTGATATGAAATTATAGTGGAGTGTCTAGGAAAACAATCCTCTAGGCATTGTGAGTCCCTAAACATTACAGGGGGTGGGAAAATCCTCTTCCCTGGACCGGTGATGACCTAGTCCAACTTGCATCCACAAGATGGTTCTTTATACTGACAATGGAGACAGTCTACATCCTTCTTGATAAGGTTGGTTCTGCTCTTGGTCTACTTTAGTGATCTTAACTTGATTACTTGCAAAGCAGTAGGCATGCAAATATTCTTTCTTTCCTTCTCTTCTTTTTAGTGCCACACCAAATGCACTAGACTTCTTATTTATTCTTCTTAGTGCAACAACCAACTGCCCAAAAAAGTCTTCTCTCTCCTTGGCTAGAATCACAAACACTAGTGTGATTAATGAGGCAGTGAAAATCGCTTCACTTGGCATCATCTGTATCAAACATCCCTGAGTAATTGTCAGCCTTCAGTTGGGCATACTATTTTCTTCTTCTTCTTCTTTTCATTCTCTTTGACACAGTATAATTACAGTGTCTTGATCTATTACTTCAATTATCAATACCAACACAAGAGTGTGTCAGTATACTAACTTCTTCCTTTGTGCAGATATGAATTCAGTTGAATGTCTTTTTCTTCTTCACTTCACAAATCTCAACGAGAGTGTTAAACACTATTCGTGTGAGTGTGGATCTACTTCTCTTCGTGGTACTGAAAAGTTAACAACACTTCCTTCTTCGCAAAGTCACTTAGAGAGTTCTAGGCACATGTTAAAGGCTCGCGGGACCCCCAAATTTTTTTCACACCCTTATAGGTGTATTTCACCTAAAATTCAATCCTTGCATGAAAAAAAACCATTTGGCGCGAAAAAACCTTTTGCACAACTCCTCTTTTTCGCGCAGCACTTCCTTTTTCGCACTGCACTTCTTCTTTTCGCGCAATACACTATATTTCTATTTTTACATGCGTTAGATCTCGGGATTTGTTTAAGTGTCCAGTCTACTCAAATGAGAGGGGGTCACCTTATATTTATACGCATTTTTTACCATGCACGTAAAACACTAATCCTGCGTGTAAAACTATCTCTCACTTCGTTAGATTACGCGCACCTTCCTGGATTTTTCACGCACTTGAGGTCTTTTCCATTTTTCGTCATTCTATTCATGAATACTCTCATGCATGTAAAACATCAAACCCTCATTTTGCACCCAACCAATTTTTATGTGCACAAATTTGATGTTCCGCGCACATTGCGCAAAAACCTCCATTTTTTTGCGCACCTCTTGCCTTTGTCATTATGAAACTTTCCAATCAAAATACACCAATTGCGTGCAAAATTCCACACCACGTTCCATTTTGCACGCAAACCCAATATTTCCCGCGACATCAAATTTCGAGAACTGCTCCAATATTTTGCGCATTTCATCCCTTTGCCAATTTTTGAGCTTCTGATCTCAAAACGGATTTTGCGCGAAAAACATCTTCCTCTATTACGCACGCCATGCCTATATTTCATGTAGCCTTCATTTTTAACGCACAACTTTGTTATTTTGTGCACATAAATATTTTTCACGCATCCAGTAGATATTTCACTCATCCCGTGGATATTTCGCACACCCCGCTAATATTTCGTGCATCCCACTAATATTTCACGCGACCTTCATTTTTTCATGAACTCAGCCCATTTTTTCCCCGCACTGCATGCACTTATCATTTTTCGATGTTCTGACCTTTAATCATGCCTTACGCTCAAAAATATAAACCTTCTTCAATGATGCACGCTCCATCCATTTCCAAAAACACATCTTCATGTCCCAATTTTTAGGCCCTAAAATTTTGCAAACAATGCAAAACGATGCCACCTTAAATTGTGCTATTATGCCGCCCCATATTTTCCATTTCGTTGTCATTTCTCCCTTCACTGCTTCCCATAACCATTCTTCAGCTTTTATCACGAATTCCACTATCGTGATATGTATCCTTTGGTAGATCAGATTTAGCAATGTCAAAATTACAATGGGAAGTAAAGAAACTTCCCTATCTTCCAGAAGCATCACTTTTTCCAATCAAAACTGTATATGACTAGCATCATCATTTCTACCCCTTTCCATCATAAGGCTTTCATCACAAGTACTCCTGACTGATGATATTTTAGAAATACATATCATAAAAGCATCGTCTGGTTTGGATATAATTCCAAATGCATGGCTACCTCTGAATGCCAAGCCCTTCCACATTCTCTCATATTCTTCAACCATCATTCTACACTTCATGTAAATCATATGATTTTATTCTTCAAGTAATCTCTTTCTTGGATTTAAATCCTGAAGAGTTTCAGGGTCTTCTTCAAATATTCATTCTTCTTCAATAATCCTCAGATGGATGATGCTTCTCAATTCATCATTGTTGTAACCAATGTGTCACCTTTGACACAAGTTCTTTGAACATAGGATCATCTAAACAATTGCTTGAATTTACATCATGCAGAATTGCCCAAGCATGACATTCAATGATATGATTTAATAACAATTCTACAGGCATCCACAATTCAGCCGACCTCAATACACTTTAGTTTCCTTCTTCACATTCTTCTTCCTTTTGACCAGCATTGACAGCTATTGACAACAAATACAATCTTCATACACAAAGTGACCCCAACAAAAAAATCATATGTATTATACTTTTCATATATTTTATCCCTTTGCAATGTCATAAGTTCAATATTCAAATACTCTTCCTATTCCTCCTTTCCCTTGGAGTATATCATAATATCATCTATAAATACTACCACAAATTTTAAAAAGTAATATATAAAGAAACTATTAATTAAATCCATGAATATTTTTGGAGAATTACTGATTCTGAAGGACATCAATATGACCTCATAGTTTCCATACCCCATTCTATAGGTATTTTATGGAATACCTTCCTTCCTAACATTTAATTGGTGATATCCTGATAAAAGGCCAATCTTAAAGAAAAAAACTAGACCCGTGTAGCTGATCGAACAAGACATTTATCAGAGGTAGGGAATATATTATCATGACTATGATTTAATTGGGATCACAATAATCTGTGCATAGAAGCATTGAACTATCCTTATTCTTAAATATAAGACATGTTAACCCCATGGTGAAGCACTCAGGCATATAAAACCATTAGCAGATTCTCCTATAACTACATATTCAGCTCTTCCATCTCAACAATGTCCATTCTATAATTTGTATTTGATATAGGTAGGGATCTATGAAATATTTCATTTGAGAGAACAACCTCTCGGTCTAGATGATGAACAAAAAATTCATCAAGGAACAGATCATTGTAATCCCTCACAATGGGAATATCTTAGAGGAGTATCATCCCTTTTGTCTCAATAATTTTAGAAATATATGCTTTCTCAAAATGAAACTTTTTCCACACATGAGAAGGTGATTCTAAAGATGATCCATCCTCCTCCTTACACATGTATAGGATTGGAGGATACTCTAGAATGTGAAGTGTGATCTCCCTTTCTCGATAGTTAATGTTGGATTTGTATAAAGATAGATAATCCATTCCCAAAATAGAATCAAACTCTACTAGAAGATGTATGAAAATATTTAATGGGTGGTTCATTCCATATAAATTCACTGAAGAGGATTTATAAACATTATAAGCAACAATTTCCCCATTGCTTGTTCTCATAGATAACTTAACCTCCAAATTATGTTTTTGTATTTGAATAGTTTGATGAAACATTAATGATATTAAAGAATGTGTAGAACTAGAAAAAAATATTAAACTTTATATTCTGGAATGACTAACTACTGTACCTGTTTCAAAATCAATTTCCAGCTCTACCTCAGCATTAGTGATAGCATAATCCCTTCCTTATTTCCATGGAGGTTATTGTTGATTTCCTCAGATAACTCTTTTCTTTGGGTAATTTTTCATATAATTCCCATGTTCATTTTAGTTATCACACACCACTATAGGTACAGTGTATACATAAATATTCATCTCTAATTATACTTATGTTTAGTTATTTATAAACCTCTGATATATCTTATCCAGAAGTCCCATTCTTCCAATTTTGAAGATATTCATGGTTCCCATTAGATATTTCCCAAGATTCATTTTCCCATAATTTTAACACATGCAATGTTCGATATTGATTCTATCAGGGTGTAATTTTTTCTAAGCACACATATTAAACTCAATATGTTTCTTATTTTTCACCGGGTCCATCAGACCATTAAGTGTCTTGGATCTTCATTTGATCCATGAGGTCACAATGGACAATATCCTCATAACATTTGAAGTCTCGAATCACCTACATTTTTCATAGACATTTATTTTTATACTAAATAAGATATCCACTTTGATATTTGGTGTTCAGGATAATTTTAGAGGCTTATCATTCATGTTGTGGGATTGTTTATTAATACACCATGATAGAGTCATCTCTATTTTTCTTATCTTTGAGGAACTCTCATTGCATTTTGAGATGGTGTTTTTGGGAAATTTATTATTGAAAAATATTTTCTTGAATTCAACCCAATATATGGAATCAATTTCCTCCAATGAATTCATATTCTTGATCAGTTTCCACCCATTACTAGATTCCCCATCAGAACTATAGACTGCCAGTATAACTTTCTCTTCCCCTAAGCACTAGAGGATATATAATATAATTTCAATGGAGTCAATCCGCCATTCCATGAGGATGGGATCAGATGGTCCACAATACATGGGAGGCCTTTGAAACAAGAAATATTCAATACAAACATGCTAATTCCTCGGAGGATGAGGGAGTTTCACATGATTCATGTTATTATTCATAACATGAGAATGTTGAGAAAGTAATTTCATAATGTTTTTAGCACCCGTTCCCACCATATATTTCATATCCTTGGTGTAATCATCAAATTTCCTATAACATTAATTTTTTGAATGTGTTCTTATATTTCATTCCATTAACTAAGAAAAATTTCATACATTTATAGTTGTTGAATACATACCAAATAAGCATAAAAAGATAACTTTAAACATAAAAGGATAAACTCATAAAAGGAAAAGTATATTATAACTTGTGATTGCCTAGTTTTTAGTCTTTGTTACCCGTGATCAATATACTCGAATTTATAATTATGGTATTATATTTTTTCACATAATAATGGTTTTTACTAAGCTTATGAATTGACCAAAGCATATACCCCAGGAGTGTAAAACCCAAAGTGCAGCATGACCCATTGTCGTGCACCAGTTACCATTTAAGTCTACATAAATACGGTGTTTTTGTGTGCTAACACTAGATACATCTTTTAAAGAGCCACATCCACTTGTTCGTACTTTTATAGGTATGCATTTTCTTGATACACCAATAACTCTATACCTATGAAAATTTAGGGATATTTTCTTATACGTGGTATTATCCTTAAGGTTATTACTAATTTTCTATATTCCTATATATCTAAAAATAACGAGAGCATCTGTTGATTCAACTATAGTTACCCCAAACTTCTAAAAATATCATTACATTATTCTAAGAATAATAATTAATCATATTAAATCCTAATGATCGTAAATTCTAGTGTCTTGGGAGACTAGGAACATAAAATTGAATACATGGGTCTGAATAAACCATTTATTTATTTAATATTAATAAAGAGATCCAAAATTTAATTTTTCACACACATCCTTATAAGATAACATGGGAAAAACAATTAATAAAGTGATGAGCTAAAAATAATAGTATGGGAATAAAAATAAAATAATGATTTTGCACATGGGTTAGAAGGCATGACATAATGATATAAAAATGTATAGAGTATATAGAGTGAAAACATATAAACATGGGATAATATAAAAATGATGTTATATAAATTTTTAATCAACATAAAACAAGTATTTATCAGGATTTAAGGCTCCTTTCACATAGAGGATCACAAGTCAATGTTATCCACTAAGACCGTTTCACATAGTTGCACGCGTCAAGGATAACCTGTATGATTGTTCCACATAACATCTCATGAGACTCAACTTTACCGAATACATTAGAGAACTATTTGGGAAAACTCATATTAAACTTTTCATGGATGTTTTTTGACATAATTAATTATATTTAATCATTCATAAACATAAGGGTGAATATGGAATGAAATGGGTGGCAAAATCATGTCATAAAGAGTAATAAATTTGTCTATCATAAAATTGTAAATGAAATAATGTAATTAAGACATACATTGAAAATAATAAGGGTAATATGAGCATATCTAATTGTATGTGATTTCAAATATTGTTGAAAACAAGTAAGAATATTATTTAATAAATTTTATCTTTAAAACATTTTACTGTGGTTTTAAGGGAAATAATAAAGACCAATTAAATTAAAAAACGGGATAATATTTTATATAAAATAAGTAGTGAACCAATATGGTTTTCCTAAAAAATTACTGATTTTATAAAAAATATTTTTCTTCAAATATATTATAAAGTGAACTTGAATATGGGTAATAATTCGTACAGTTCCCATAAACAGGATTTATTATTGGGAATAATAGATGAGGGAATTATTTAAAATCCTATATATTACTGAAAGATAATTATGAATGGATATTGATAAATGAGTTTGGATCATATAAATATCATTTATAATATGTTAATAAAAAATTTATAACATCATTTGTTAAAAACAATGATAGAATAACCCAAATGAATAATGGAGGTTTGGGTCCGATCCCTTACCTTAAGTGTGATGGTGTTCTTCAATTGATCATAATTTCCTGGACAACAAAATTAAATACATTAATTAATATTTATAGAACATATAATATATTTAATTTATTAATTATATCTTTAATAAATTAATTAATCAAAATTTTAATGGGTTAAGATGTTAAATTTCATTATTTGCAGCATTTGTTTCCTTGGTTTTCAGGAATATTTTACTTATATAAATGTACGGTAAAATATGATAGATAAGAATGGTTATCTATAATTGAAGATACATGTTTCTATTTGAAATTCATATTTTTATAGGATTATAAAATTCATTGGGATATTTGGAGTGACGATGAATCATTATTTGAAATATTAATGATAACTCTTTGGGTTAAAACGCTGTTTTTAATCACAGCTAACTCATTTTATTTCATATGTTAATATCGTGGGTAAAAAAGATTATAGAAACATATATTATATATTATACATATACTACAGTATGCTAAACCATAAAAATGCTCTCATAACCGTAATTGAACATGGTAAAAGGAATTTAAAACCAGTCATCCAAGAATGTAATGAATTAACACATCCCAGTTGGTGTTTTTATTTCTAGTATAATGCATGTGTAAATAAAGGATGGTGATGAATAATTACATTATGATAAAAAATTCCTATTAAATTTAAGTTAATGTAGTTATCAAACAATTTTTTATGACGATAGATGAGGATTAAAATGAAAACAAAGGAACATGAAATGAAAATCAAGGAAAATAAAAGAGGAATATACCTCTTCAAAATGTATTCCTTAAGAGTCTCTTTAGCTAGGAGGTTTTGTTATTTTATGAGACCAAGATCTCATGGAAGTGGTAGTGGGTATTAGGGTGATATTTGAAAAGAATTTTTTCTAGGCTAAAGGATTGAGTGTTGTGAGGAGAGGTGGTAAAGATGGGTAGTATTTATAGTGGAGGAGAGGAGGGGTTTCAAATTATTTTAATCATTAGTTAAATATTTTTTCTCAAAATATGAATGGTCTTTATTCTATGACAAAAAATATTAAAGAGAGAACGTTATCTCTAAAAATTGTCTATTTATATCATCCATGACTCAAGCATGAATCAAAAATTCATTTATTTAGCATTTATTATAAATTATCATATTTTACTATTTAACAAAAAATAATGTATTTTAGAAAAATCCCCTAAATTCACCCCATCCAATTTTTGACATGTATAAATCAAAAATGAATACCGTTTTATGAAAATAATTTTATATATATGATAAATATTATTTTTAATTAAAATTATAATTTACTTAAAAAACAAATTTTAAATTAAAAATAATTTTTAAACACTCTGAAATATTAACTAAGGTATATTAAAATTATATTACAATAATAATTCATCAAAATATATATTTATGAAAAATTTTTATGAAAATATTTTTTCTTTTAAAATATTAAATTAATAAAAAAATTGTAATTAATTAGACTTGACTTACATTAATAGAAACACGTAATTAATAATTTTTAAAATATTTACACACTTATACTATGATTTATTTATATCATATTTTCACTTATAAAATAGATAATTTGTATTTATACTTTATCATATATTTAGTCTTATGGAATGACTTATTGGATAAATTATTCTATAGAGGATTGATTAAATTCATATCACATGATATATTGAATTATAAACCAATTTTAAATTAAATTATATATCCCATCAAGAAAATCATAATATTAATTATATTAAATATATATGTATTACATGCATAAAGGGATTCAGGGTATATCTTCTTCAATATCCAAATTTCACAAAATATGAAATGACTTTAGGTCATTCAACCTAATATTGTTTCATATATAATAACTTGTCAAATATTATCCTAAAAATTTGAATGTATTTTGAAACACATTTCAAATGATATCATAAAATTCAATTTATACCGCATCATATATAATATGTTGTTAAAACCTTTAAAAAACAATTTTGGATTAACTAAAAATCACTTATATAGTATCTCTCAATATCTAAAAAATACATAGTGAGTCATTAATAATTTTTGATCCCACATGATATTATAAAGTTCAATACAAATGTGAAACACTATATTGATGACTATTAGAAAAGTCAATCCATGTGAAAAGAATTACTTCTTCTCAATCTATAAATGCAGCAATCATGACAGCCATAAAACACATGCATATCTATACACATTCCCACTATTCTGTATCATATAAAAACATGCATTCACAAATTTTCTCTTTCTATAATACATTGAGTGATCATTGGACCAGGATTTGGTAAATACCCTCTAGCCTACTAATGAGTTCTCTATTTTTAGTGTGTAGATAGACCTAGTTGAATAATACATCACATTCCATTCATCTCTGTCGATAAGCACATCACATTTCCATCATCCATATTCATAAGAAAATAATATATATTTTATACGTGTTGATTCATTCACCATATCATACATCAATTGTGTGTAAAAATACCATACTAATCATACAAGAGTAAAAATACCATCTTTTTTGTTCTTCAATTGACAACATGATCAATAACAAACTAAACAATCGTCGTATTATCTATGTTATTTCAATAACAAACTAAACAATCGTCGTATTATCTATGTTATTTTAAATCATACATAATTAGGGTATCAATTCATTGAGGTTATCATGCTAGGTATATCTCTAGCCTTGTGTAGTGGATAATAAAATAATATCCATGAATCCCTAATAAACATAAAAAATCTATATGACAGTCTATGTGTTATACATCATATGATTTATACAATAAAAAAAGAATATCAATATTGGATTTGTTCTAAATTATAATATTTCTTGTCTCCATATAGGAATCATACTAATGGTAACATTTGTTTTTTTCTACATAAATAAAAATACTATATGATGAACATCGACTAAAGATAATTCAATGTTCTATATTTAGAGGTTAATTGTCCTTAAATATCATAAAATTTATATCAACATATACATATATGTAACAAGTGTGATATAATGATAATGAAAGTATATCCTTTGATATATTATGATACAATTAATAGTCATATAATATATTTTAAAATATATTAAAAACCCAATAAAAGAACCTATGTGTCATTTAATATATGATAAACTGCCAGATCAAACTTTTGTATGATGTAATATTAACTAATTTGTTAACTAATTACATCATAATTAATTCCTATCACATCATGATGTTACCATATGTTAAAAACACCCATCATTAATATTAGAGATAAAATTCTATGAAGTAATAAAAATGTAATAATTGTGAGATTAGGATTAATATTCTAAACAATTCAAATATTGGAATATATCGATACTTCTTAAATTGGTAACATTGTATTTTTTATTTTAACTTTTATTTTCTACTTATAACTCCTTCAAAGAGAATAATAATAATCCACAAAGCCTCATAATAAATTTCATATAATGTTTTCATATAATGTAAATTTTAAATTTATAAAATACCAGTTTATCCTAAAAACATTTTGGATAATATGACATTTACTCTGTTACAACAACTGATGCAGCTCTTTACATTTCTCATTACCATTATATATTAGATCTCTCAGAATGTCAAGATTAATTAAAATTTTAATAATGAATGAAAGAAAACATTTCTGAAATAATGATATTCATTTTACATAATAACTAAATATATATCATTAAATTTTTATTTTTCATCATATATCCTTAAATTAATTTTTTTATATTAAGTGAAAAACATCCTAGTCATTGACTAGCGTTGTACTTTTTTTAAAACTGTTTTTTTGTAAACAATAACTAAATATAAATATTTAAATTTTAATTTATCATCACCGATCCTATACACATTTTGATGTCAATTTTAAAACATGTCCATCTAAAATTGGTGCAATTCTTTATGTAATAGTGATATACACATTATAAGTTTAATCTAAATGTGAAACAATAGAATTTTCATTAGAATTAAAAAAAATTGAATATCATTTTAACATTTGATTGATGTATAATTTTATTTATTATCTTTTTACATCTCTACGATTAACCTCACTCCCACAATAATCTTCGATACAATTTTTATTTCTCAAATATCTTAATACAAAACAACAGAATACTATTTTTGTATAGAAAACAAATTCTTTTATTATTAACATTTAGAAAATAAATAATCATTTCCTTATATAATATTTTATTCTATGTTTTTTCTTTTTTTCCCATTAAAATAAGAATATTCAATAAAAAACAAATGATGGGAAGGAATCACATTACATATATTTTGACAAAATAATTGAAAATACATTTTATCTAAGATAGATCATTATTTATATATGTAATATTCACTTCATTTTTTTACAAATTCTAATTTATTATAAATCATCTGTATATAATGTATTATCTCAATATGTTCATGAAATATATGAACATTTCTATTAATATATAAGAGACATAATTTTAAGATTCCAACCATTAAAACAGAATAATCTAGGAATGATAAATTCTTTAACAATCCCATCTGTTTTATAGAATCTATTTGATTGTTCATTTGAATGAATTGTATTTATCAAATTTTCCTTTATTTTTCAATATTTATTTCGTTACATCACATTTAAAATATACATTTTTAACCACAAAGAACTCCAAATTACATAATTTACTTTTATAAATGTTATACCTATAATGGAAATTCAACAGAGTTTCCTAGAAATCCATCAAGTATCTTGATAATTCATCAAATGGAATTATTAATTTGTCTCACTGAGAACCATTGGATTCAATGACGTTAACATTATTTATAATCAAATATTGATTATCTTTTCAAAAATAAAATCTGCTCATTTGGATATATACCCAACAGTACTGACCGTAAATCATTTAGAACCTCCAAATCATATTCATAGTTTATCTACAATCAACACATGTATTATATCTGGTAAAATTTTCTTAAACGTACCCACATTTCCCATAACTTCCAAAAATGAAAAATTATATAAATTCCCTAAATATAAAAAACCATTTTATTCCCCTTTAAAACATTTATAAAAAAAATAAACAAAAAATATTAGTAATAATAAAAATAATATAATTTTTTAGGAATTTATTATTTTCAAGATCTCCTTGTGATAAAATGATTTAATAAAAATAATATGACACATTCAATTATTCTTGAATCATCCAATCTATCAATTTAGTAACACAATTTCTCCATTAATTCAATCTATGATATTTCATTTTATTTAATTTTCAGCCATCTATATATAACATTATTATAAAACATACAATTGATATATTATATATATAATATCCAAAAATTTTAATTTTATAACCCAAAATAATTTAAAAATCTATTAGTCTTACAAATCCTTTAAAATATTTAATAATATTGAATATAATTTGGTATACAAAATAATATTGAGTATATGAAACTAAAATTCCATTAATTGTGGATGTACCCAATCATGATTTATAAATGTGTTTACATTAATAATCCAATGGTCATTTTCCATCTAATGACTTCAAATCATTATTCGGATTATTTTAAGCATCGTATAAATGTAAACTTTCACTATGATGAATAAATAAAACACTTTTTTTCATGGAGGTATTGTTATCCCATATTGAGGTTTCCATATGAACATTTCTAAAATCACAAATATTTATTATCATACATTCCTATGTTACTAGTTTTAAGAGTATTTAAAAATAATATTCACAAATAAAATGATTAATATCAATGTTTTGTTTCATGATAATGATGTTATTCATCTATATCCACAACGTTTATCAGATTATTATGATGTTTTAATACCATTTAAGGTAGAATTATATTAAATAGGATCCCTCTAAAATGATTGAATCTTTTTAGAATCCATTATATGCATTAATGTGTGAAGATTTATATTTCACCATTCTTCAGGATTCATTCTAGATTCTCTCATAACATAAATATTTACCTAAGCAATTATCACAGCTAGAAAATTTGTGGCTCATAAATTCTTAGTTGAAAAATATATTTTGAATCTATAATAATGATAAATACAAGTATATTCTTGTAGTACCCTAATCATATTTGGGTCTTCAATGTAGTGTAACCCAAATCAAGTAATGATAAAAGGCTATCAAAGGATTATCCAGGGGAAGCTATATTATCAAGAACCACACATGGATGTACCAAAATTAACTATCCTTTATTTAATTTTCGGAAGAAAACAAAGTGTAATGTAGATTTAATAGTACATACCGGGTTGGTTAACACAGGTTAGAGTAAGTTACATTTTATAATAAATCTCACACTTTTTGTTTAATGATGATTTAATCTCACCATAATACCTTATGATATTCCCATTAATTATGCATATTTATAGTGATTTACTTTGGAATTATATTCCCTCTATGAAAAAAATTTCCCTTCCATATTTCTATTCAAATAAGTACATATCGGAAAATATTTTTTTACCAACCCAAAAATAGAATCCCATAAAATTTGTAAATATTCAAATGTATCTTATATTATATGAAAAAATAATGTAAATGAGTAGATTTTAATGATATTATAAATCTTCACACGAGTATTCCTAGAGAGTAATATAACATACCTCATTTTCATTTATAGAAAATACATAATACTTCATGATAGAAGGCAGAATGACACCAAGGCCCTCAAATTGGAAAGAATTTTTTAAGAACCAGGGTTTTTATATGAGGTAATATTCCTTTTCCTTTTGGTATAATTTCTTTGTTATGGAATTTTGTGAGTGATTAAATGGATAATGGGGAATTGGTTGGTTTCAAGGTCCTATTCGGAGGGGGGAACAATGTATTGAGCTAAAAATGACCTGGAACACAGTTTTTGCAAGAACTGGTCACAGTTAGTCAAAACCATGCGAGAGGTCTAAAAAGTGTAGTTTTTTTTCAGCAGAGTGGTTTTTTACAGCTTACATACATTAATTCAACCCATTCAGGGTAACCATGAAGTTTCCCACTTAGGAAGAGAGGTTATCAATTTTTTCGAATGGTTAGAGAAAATCTGTGACCCAACTGTGTGTTTTTTATTTTCAATTATTTTTTCCCTTTTTAAACCCAATAGGGTCTTCTTCTCCCATACACAAGAGGTCTCCCATAGCTCTCCCTTTGGTGCATGAAGTAGGCTTCGAGCCAGTTTCTCTATTTGATATCAATTTTGATCGTTGATTGTCTCATTGGATCAGCAATAGTAAGTCATTGTTTATTTTTTAGCCATTCATGATTCATCAGAATGACAATTATGATATTTGGATTTATGATCATATTCCCTAATATCTTTTTATTTTCCAGTTCATCATATTTCTTCCAAACTATTATGAATCATGACTGATACTGGACGAGCTATCCACTAATGAGGTGAGGTAGCTGGTCTATTCCTTGTTTCAGGGTTTCTATATTGTTTTACAGGTGTTCGTCCATTACCAAATCTGTCAGACTATCTAGGAGGTGTTTTTTTGATTGAGAATATTTTAGTAGTTGTAGATGGACCTAGTGAGTTTGACTATATGATCGTTTTCAATGTTCTGGCACCTATTTCTCATTTCTAAGTCACCCATGTTGTGTGCCTTTTGGGTTTAATAATTTTATGCCTATTTAATCCACCCATGGGGTTTTTGATTGTGCTTTCCTAGTTTGAGGAATCCCTTAGATGCCTTGATATCATGAATTGTTTTTTTAGAATTGTACTACCTCCATGATTAATGAATATCATGTTATTCCTTAACTTTTTTGATTGTTTTCCATAATAAATTGATTATATGGTTGGGTATAACTATATAAAAAGTCTAATGTCATGTTAAATGGAATATATGTGAAGATAGGCCCATATTATTTTGATAAATAGTTTTCATTAGTGGGTATACTCATGGATTGTTCTTTTTGATGTGAGTGGGTATACTCACATATTATTAATGTTATATTGGAATGCCTGAATGTTTGATTGAATGGTTCAATAGATACCCTAGACTACTCTCCTTGGATCTAAAATGTTGATGTTGATGTCGTGTGATGACTCTAACCCTTATGCCTTGATTCCTTAGGATTCCTCGGACCTTACAACCCCATGGATCCATCTTTCTTGGGAACTCATAGGACCTTTTATTTTCGTGCTCCTAGGATCACAACCAGTGCTTAACTGAGTTTCCACCAGGGACTCCCGTGGGACTCGATGGGATACTCTAGAATGGTTCCCTAGATTCCTCCCTCTATTGTCTATAATTATTTTATAGATATCTGGACTAATGTCACTTTGGATCTAGACCATGCGGTCTATGAACCACTATATGACATGGCTATCAGATGTTACATTCACTCTATGATGTGGTTGTGGTTTACTTAACATATCTATACAATGTGGTTGTGGGTTATATGATACAGATGGATATAAGGCATGGTCGTTTGACTTTCTTGTTTACTTGAATATAGAATCCTTGTAGAATATGAAGCTCTTTTACTGGTGGCATTGAGGGATGTTGGGTTTTACGTAATACAGTAGACTTATTCCATGGGCATACACACATTCATTGATGGTTTGTAAGATTTCTAGCATTTTTTTAGAATTATAGTTAGAACTATATAGACCTAGGTGGTTTCCTAATGGGATGTTTATCTCACAGCATATTTGGGCCTCTTTGGGGACCCAAACAAATAATATGGATGTAGGTGATGATGGGGTAAATAACCCTAGTATAGGTTGCTAATTGTGGAATTGGAGGAGGGGATAATAGGACCATGTTGAGTCATTCAATTTTGGGATAGCATTTTGTTATTTAGTTTTTTTGGGGATACTTGTATTGCACTGTATTTCCATGTACTATTTTTGATTCTTTCTAGACACTTGTACCATATGATTCATTGTTTATATGAGACCCTTCTATTATTGAAATATATTCAAATCTTGTCTTACATTCAGTTGTTTTCTATTTATTTCATTTCATCTATTTATTATATGTTTCACTTCCACTGTGATACTCTTGTAATGAGGGAATAGTCTCCACACTAACTCTCTTAGTCCCTCACTGCTAGTCAATAGCCTTTGGAATTTAGGGGGATGCGCTTGAAGCCATGTGGTCCACCAGGCATGGGGCACCATTCGGGGGAATCTGGGTTTGGAATGTTACAAAGTGGTATCAGAGGGAATTGTTCTTCTTTGACTTACTATTTTGTGACCTTAGACCTTGATAGGTAGGAAATGGAGTTTGAAAATAATTTTTTCTGGGGAGTAGCTACACCGCATATAGGGAAAAGATAAATTGCCTCAAATTGTGTTCTGATTTTTTTTATTTATACTATTAAAATTTATTTGATTTCACTATTTGGTGACACACTTGATTTCTTCTATTATTATTGAAGCAATTTTGACTTCTATTTTAGTGTCAACCCAATGGGATGAGGGAATTCCATCTCATTAATCATATATACATTTGTTAGAATCAGATACTAGGCATTATGCCTTTCCATCTAGGATGCATTACATATTGCTTGATTGTGTGATAATTGAGGTGATAGATGTGCTTTTTATTTTGATAGTTGGGTGTAGTAGAAAAATTAATGATGTCATATATCAAACTATTAGAAGTATGGGCCATTATAAATTTGTAAATGACGCACCAGTGGAATTTTATTTATAAAGGATCTTCTTGGATGTTTGGTTTGAATGAGATCCATGTTGTGTGCTCATGAGGTGTTATGGGCCCTGATGTATTTGAAAATTTGTAAACCCTGGTGAATGTTAATGGGTGACTAAATGTGAACTTGAATGGAAATGGGAACTTGAATGGAAAATTGATAGATAAACTAGAAATGTCTTTTGAGTTGGAAAGAGTCACAAATTATAGTGGTTCATTGAGTTTTTCATTATACAGTTCAGGCATGATGAGAAGTTTGGGGGGTTTGACTTGGTTTCTAGGAGGGTTTTGACATGTCCTATGTTTTTTATCATTGTTCCTTGATGTTGTTCTTTTCTAAGGCGTTCATTTTGTAGTTTAGAGACATTCCACCATGATTTCCTCATGTGGTATGCCATGATGAAGGCGGTGACCATACTTAGGAGATGGTGTGAAATGGGCTACTTCTCAGTCCTCCTATAGTGCCAGCTGCGGAACCTGAGGCTATTCTAGACATAGGTGTTGATGCATAGTTCTGCGAGGAATTATTTCAGAATATTCAGACGACGCCTAGAGCACCACCGCAAGCCTTTACTATGGTAAAGATGACATGGGTTTTATAATATAGGAATACTTCTATTGTTTTAGGGTATGTAGGACCATAGTCTATAGAGTTGTGTTTGGAGACCATGTTAGTGATTTCGAGTATCCAGAGACGCCTCCTGAGTAGAGGGTCAAGCTCGTAACTTTTATGTTATGTGGAGCAGCTAATCATTCGTGAGATGTTTTGAACCAAGATTATGATTTGTGTAATATGGGTTTGGATGAATTCAAAAACTACTTATAGGACTACATTAACCTCCCCACTCTATAAGTAGAGCTGGCTAATGAGTTTATGCATTTGGGGGAGGGAGTGATGAATATTATGGAATAATCGTAACACTTTATAAAGCTAAATCATTTTGTGCAGATGTATCTTACTGATGAGCCGTCGAGGGAAAGACGCTTCAAGGAAAGTCTCATACATGCAATAAGATATTTGGATGACTTTTTTTTATTTATTTCTAACACATAGATAGTGAATCCGAAACTGATTATAAAACAGAACCTATGTGAAGCTTGGGCTACAAAATAGGGTAGTGATGTTTCTCACCCATGTGAATCCACATCATTAGTCTTGAAGTTCCATTTTGAGGCTCTCCATGATGTGAATGTTTGTCAGGCTATGGGTGCAGGCATCTTGGTGTTTTTCCAATAGTGTGGTAGGAGAGGCCACATGAAAAATCAGTGTGAACGCGACCGAGTAGAGAGTTGAGTATGAGGTAAGATGGGGATAATACCGTGGTTTTGCAGGAGCTTCCCTCCAGTTGTGAGTGGTAGGGGGTGTGCTATAACATCGGGTTTAGGAGTAGGTTCTTCAGCTCTGCATTAGGCTAGGAGCTAGTGCAGTGCCTATCGGTCAGGTCAGGGAAGTGGTGGTTGTGGCCGTCATAGGCAGACACCATGTTCTTAGAGACAACATGGTGGATCAGCTCCTGGCTGTCGGGCAGGGTCATATAGACATGGTACATGCCAGATATATTATGTTTAACAGACCGATCATGTGTATGATCCTAGAGAATATATATTAAGAGGTATGATCATAGTAGCCTATGCTATTTCATCTTCCCTTTTTGATATAGGTGCCTCCAACATCTTTCTCTCTACAGTAGGGGTGAAAAGTCGTTGCATTGGGGTTTTGTTTTCTTAGGGAGTTTTGAAGCTAGACATACCATTGCGAGTTATAATGGGTGATGTTCATCTTTATAGGGAGTCCCCCCTCATGGTCGGAATGTTTCGCTTCATCAGGGATCATTATGTCTTTGAGACATCAAGGTTTTACATCATTCTCAGAATGCACTGGCTTGTTTCTTATTTAGCATAAGTTTATTTCTATCATAGGAAGGTCATATTGACATCACCATTGGGTGCAGTTCTTATTAAAAAGGGTGAATGGGATGTCTAGTCAAGGATAGCTGGGCCCGAGCATTGTAGTTTAGGTGAGATGATATACCATATTGCAAGCTTATTTCTAGATGATCAGGGGGTGGGTCAGGTGGACATACCTCCAATCTATGAAGCTACATGGAAGTTTTTCCTGATGACTTTTCTGTTTTGAATCCCGAGAGGGAGGTGGTGTTATCATTTGATCTAGTTCTAGGAGATACATAAGTATTCATTCCTGTTTATAGGATGGATATGATGGAGGTGCTGGATCTTAATAGGCTACTAGTGCATTTGGAGGAGAAGGGGTTTATCAGAACCAATACATCTTTATGGGGTTCTCCGGTACTTTTAGCGAAAATGTGGACTTAACTCTTAGGGTATACAAAGATTATAAGAAGCATATCTAGTTGACAGTTAAAAACCAATACCTTATATCACAGATAGATGACTTTTTTGATCATATTTGAGGAGCTCATGTGTTCTCGAGGATCGACATGAGGTCAGTATATCACAAGGTGTCGGTTTGACCTACATACATACCTCTTACAAACATTCGTAGTAGGTATGGGTTATACGAGAATTTGTTTATGTCTTTGGGTCTCACAAATGTGCCAGATGTTTTCATGGAGCTGATGAACTGAGTGTTCCATCCTTACTTGGAATCTTATTTTTTCCAGTTTTTATGGACAATATCTTTGTTTATTCTCACAATCATCATGACCATTCCTAAAATCATAGGATCTTTCTTAAAACAATAAGAGACCATAATTTATATGCATATCTCACTAATTGCCACTTTTGGATAGATAAAATTTACATAGAGGGTCACATCATCTCAGAGACAAATGTATCAATGGACTGAGAGAAGGGGGGATTTGTATATTTTAGGGAACAACCCAAGAACATTTTTGATATTCATAGTTTCTTGGGGAAATCTGGAAAATACATGTGTTTTATACAGGGCCTCTCATTCTTAGTAGTTCCATTGATGGGCTTGACTAGGAATGGTTTAATATTTGTGTGTTCATAATCTTGTGAGATATCCTTTTAGGGGTTGAAAGAGAGGCTGACATCAACATCAGTCCTGATACTACTAGAGCAAGGTCAGAGTTACACAATTTTGTGTGATGCTTTAGTTATTGGGTTGGGCGCAGTGACGATGCAGGGGGATTGAGTCGTGAGGTACGAGGCGCGACAACTTAGGCCAACGAGTGGAATTTCCCGACGCATGATCTCAAGGTAGATATAGTTGTTCTAGCATTCCGTTGTGGGAGGCCCTATTTATTGGGGGATCGTTTTGTGGTGTTCACATCCCACAAAAGGCTCATGAATATATTTAAGCAGAGTAATCTAAATTTGAGGCACTGAAGGTGGGTGGCATACCTATAGACCTTTGACATCGAGATTTCCCACAGGCCTATTAAGGGAAAACAGTACCCGATCCAATGATCCAGAGGACTTAGATACTTGTAGTTCAACATGCCAAAGGTGAGTGGAAGTATATGGCATTATTATATGAGATGAATTTGGATTTGAATAACCAATAGGGTACGATTTTTCAATCATCTATACTTGTTACCTCTACTATGCTGGAGAATGCTAGGATGAGGTAGCTATCAGATTCATGTCATAGTAATACGGGAATGTGTGGCTAGTGAGGACCTATTCTTGGTTGGACGATAAGATATTATGAGATCTTAGTTATCCACGAACATATTTGGTTCCTAGTGTATACACGTGAGTAGTTTATGTGAGATTTTTATGTTTTATATTGGGTAGTGCTTCGAAGGGTTACCAAGATGTTATGTGACATTCGACATCAGTACTGGTGGTCGATAATAAAGAGTGAGTTGAGTGGTTTTGTAATAGGTGTTCCACCTCTCAGCATGTGAAGGCGGAACATCGACAACCAGATGAATTTTAATAACAATTTCCTATCCCAGTGTGAAAATGTGATGATGTCGTGATATATTTCATGGAGGGTTAACAGAGATCGCCTTTAGGTAATGATGATGTGTGGGTTTCTATTGATAGTCTTAGGAATGTTGCGCATTTCCTTCTAATAAAGGATACATTTAGTGGTGATGATCCAGGAATGTTGTACAACCAAGAGGTGGTATGACTACATGGGGTCTCATGTACTATGATTTTAGATTGGGATGCCTCCTCTACATCTCATTTTAGGTGATTTCATAGATGAGGCTGGGTACACCGGTGCTTCTGAGCACAACATACCACCCTCATACTGATGGACAATCAGAGCGTACGATACGGGTGCTAGAGGATGAGATGTGTTCATGTGTCCAAGATTTTGGGGCCTCGTGGGAGAGTAAAATTCCTCTGGTTTAGTTCGCCTACAATAATAGTTATCAAGAGACTATATATATGTCACCTTAAAAGGATTTATACAATATTCCATGTCGTTATTATTTCTACTGGAAAGAGGCAAGAGAGGTAGCGTTACTTGGATGGTGTCCCATACAATAGAATTTTAAGCAGATCCATATGAATTAGAAGCATATGGATACTCCATTGAATTACCAAAAATCATAAGTCGATCTATGCAGAAGACCTATAAAGTTAGAGGTTGGGGATCAGGTTTTCCTATGTGTTTCACTGAGGTTGGGACACTGGCGGTTTGAGAGAGACCATAAATATTTAATGAGATATTTTGGGTTGTTTGAAATTAATGAGATAGTCAAGTCATTTTTCTATCCGTTGTAGTTACCTCAGTGGTAACGAGCCATGCACGACGTCATCCATTTACCTATGATGTGGTGTTATTACTTATATATGTCTCATGTTTTTCATTCTGAGGAGGTGGAGCTACCACATGATGCATCCTTTATGGAGAATCTGATTTGTATCATTGACAGGAGCAAGAAGGTTTTCTGATGAGGGTCAGTTCCTCTAGTATAGGTGCAATGGAATCACGTAAGTTTACCAGACGCAACCTGGGAGAGGGAGACCGACATACATGATCAGTGGTTGGAGTTGTTCTCAGAGGAATCTTTACCTTACACTATAGATAAATTTTGGGATGAATTGAAATAAGGGGGGATGATTGTATGAACCCAGGATTTTGTAAGTGGTTTTATTAGTTTTATATTTTGACTAAACAAGTTATTATGTACCTAATTGAGTGTTTAACATGATCACGGGTGTTTCTTGAGGTGTTTTGGGTTTGTTTAGAGGCTGAAACCAATTTTGAGATGAAAATGAAATAGCTCACAGTTTGTGCATTGCTTGCGCATGGTTAGTCTACACCATGAGAGAGGTATGCAAAGTGATGGTTTTTGGGTAGAGCTCTTTCTCATGGTTTTTGCATGGTTAGTTGAACCATGTGGGGTACCAGATTGATGTTCCCCTCTTAGGTAGAGAAGTGCACACCGTTTCCTCTTGGTTTGGGAAACCATGTGGGTAAACTGGGGGACCCTCTCATGTGTGTTTTATAATTTTAAATTAAAATTTATTTTTTTTCATTTTAATTCCAATAGGTTTTTCTTCACCCATGCACAGGAGGTCTCCCATAACTCTCCCTTTGGTGCCTAATGTTGGCTTTTGGCGTGATCCTCTATATGATCTCTGTTTTTATTCTTGATCGTTTTATCAGATCCGTAATAATAAGTCCTTTTTTACTTTTTAGAATTTCTTGATTCTTTAAAATGACAGTTGAATTATTTTTATTTAGGATCATATGCACTAATATTCCATTCCCCATATGTTATTCATATTTCTTTAAAACATGGATGAATCAAGACTTCATATTGGATTAAATTTCTACTACTGAGGCGACTTAGGTTATATGTACCTTTTTTAGGAATTTCATTGATGTTTTATGGGCAATCGTCCATTACACCTCCCGTGGAAATTCCGACAAGGTCTCATTTCTGAGAAAGTAGATTTTAGTAGCTATAGTTAAACCTAGCGAGGTTGAACCTTGGATTTGTTTTGGTGTGTTGGAACTCGACGCTCATTTAAAGGTCACCAATGGATGTGTCTTTTGGGTTTTACCTATTTATGCTTATTTAAACCACCAAAGGGGTGTGTTCTAGTGGTTTCCATGTTAGTGGATGACCATAGATTCCTTAATATCTTCAACAGTTGGTATAGAAGACGTAATGCCTCCTTAATTATTGAATATCATGTAATCCCTTAACTTTTTTGATAGTTTGGCTTCTTAAATGGATGATATGGGGGGGCATGCTAATGTGGAATGACTAATGTCGTGTTAAATGGATTATATTGGATGATCGGGCCATAATATTTTGATAAATTGTTTGCTTGAGTGGGTATACTCATGGATTCATATTGTTGATTTGAGTAGGTATACTCACATGTTATGATTGTTTAATTTAAATGCATGAATGCATGATTGGATGTTTTTATTGATGCCTTGGATTGGTCTCCTTGGATCTGGAATGTGGTAGTGGATGCCTTGGTTTGATTTTTCCCCTTTGGACTTGATTCTGTGGGATTCCTCATGCCTTCAAACCCCTTTGATCCAATATTCTTGTGCTTGAATAATACTTCTTATTACCATGCTTCTAGGTCCCCAACAAGTGTCTAACCATGTTTCCACCAGGGATACCCATGGTACCCAATGTGATTCGTTGGAGAGGTTCCTTAGATCAGGCCCTACATGGTCTATAATTAATTTTTTGGATGCCATTGTCTCCTGACACATTGGATCTGGCCCTTATATTCTACACCACACTATATGTTGTGGTCGTGAGATGCTAATTTCACTATACAATGTTGTATTGGTTTACATGTCTTCTGTAGATATTGTGGTTTTGGGTTACACAATACATATTGATGTCAATCATGGCTGTGTGACATGATTGTTGATTTTTTTATAGATACCTTGTAAGGATATGAATTTCTTTTCCAAGTGGCCTTGATGGATACTTGGATATAAGTATTATTGTAGACTTATTCCAGGGTTATACACACATTACTTTACTCGTGGTGTAAACATGCTATCACTTTTGTAGAATTGTGGATAGAACACAATAGACCTAAGTGGTTGCCTAGTGGGTTGTTTATCTCACACCCTCTTTGGGAAACCTTGTGGTCCCAAACAGATTATGTAGTTGCAGGTGACGATAGAGGAAATCACCCTTGTACGGGATGTTTATTGTGTCTTTGGAGTAGGGGAGCATATGACCTAGCTGAGGCTTGCAATGTTGGGATATCTTTTTTTCCTTCTGTTCGTTTTGGTTTACTTGTATGGTACTATATTTCTAACAACTATTTTGGATTCTTTCTCAAAATGTGTACCATCTACATCGTTTTTAATATGAGACCCTTCTATTATTGTTATGTATCATTGTCCTATCATACATTCGGTTGTATGAAATTTATTTTATTTCTACTATTTATTATATATTTGACATCCACTGTGATATTATGGTCATGAGGGAATAGTCACCCCACTAACACAGATAGGCCCTTTCAGCTAGATGGAAGCCAATTGCGTTTTTTGAGATGGGCTTGGGGCAATTTTTTTGACCAGGCTCAGGGCAGTATATGGTGCCATTCAGGTCTGGGATATTACAACAATACTCTAGGGAGATTTAATGTCATCATAACTCTAATAACTAATTTTTATAAACTATTTTAAAAACATAAATTAACATTCACTACTTCAATTATAAACCATGTTTAATGTAAATGAAAAATAAAATGCAATTTCATACAATGTATGTAATTTAAGTGAATATTTTAGAGAATTTGTTCATTATTTAAACTAATTCATAAATGATTCGTAATAATAACAAAAATTATTAATTTGAAAAAAATATTGAATAAACTATTAATTGTAAGAAAAATTATACTATTTATATATGAGATAACAATTAATGAGAAATTCATAAATAAAATCATATTATTAACATTTTTTTATTTAGTATTATGGAGATTCCAAATTTTTGAATATAAATATTTTATAATCAATACAATATTAATAATTTCATATTTTCTATTATATTCCATTTTATTTTAAAAAAATAAAACATTTTTACTTTTAACAAATTATAATCCAATTTTTATTATATATAAATTTTACAATATTGAAACATCACGTATTTAATAATTATAAATTCCTAGATCATATCAAAAATCAAAAACAATTTTTTATTTATCGTAAAATTTAATCCACATTTTGTGTATATTTTTTATCCCACTAACCATAAGAAGAAAATATACATAATGGTATAATCACATGACTTTAACCCATCACTAAGTGTTTAAATTTGTATATCATTTAGAATTTTTTGAATTTATTTACATAATGGTATGTTACAAATGACTGTTACATAAACCATTTTCATAATGGTATAAATCACACTCTCTATATGTGAAACCTTAACCAAAATGTAAATCTTGTTTTAACTTTATGTTAACACTCTTGTAAATCTAGATCTCATATTACCTTTATATAAGATCATATTTGTGGGGAAAACCCTTATGTAAACAATTATTCGAAAGGGTTAGACATTATAACATGTGCTTTGATGACTCTATGTAAGGGAATGTCTAGATAACCCTTATACATAATGATTTTATATATGGTAAATCCATAATGACCCTAATGAAGAATGATATTTCATAATGGTTTTCTAGTATGAACCTTTTACATAGATTTTCTATATAAGAGTAATCTATTTTACATAAAATTACAAACTAATCCAAAATAATGCTATATTTCACAATTTCATCATTTCCGACATTATTTCATAAAATATTTAGTGGTCACACTAATATCAGTAAAAGGAATTTATTAGGGATATATAATTGTAATTATAACATGTAGAAGTAATTTTACCCATTCACATGATCACTCTTGAAAAAAAATGCAACCAGGATAAAATAAAAATGAAGGTAGAATGTAAACATGTGTACAATTAACAAATGATTCCTTTAAAACAATATCAAAAATTACTCAATGTAGTTAATGAAGATAAAGAAATATGTATAAAAACCTTCTACCTTCATATGTATCATTGATCCCAGATAAATCTACTATCACATGAGTGGGACTATCCTTTACCAATAGAATGTTGTCAACTTAACTTCTTAAAGATTAAGAAGAGAAAATATTTTGGCCTCTGGCATTTTTTGAGAACCATGATGCAATACCACATATATATTATTATAATAATAGTGTAGACTATTATAATAAAATAAATAAGGTATTTGACTATTAAATAATTTACTCATGAGTTTATAATGCATGACTGAATGTTATAGCCATTATATTAATAACATGAATTCATACTCAACAAATATATTTAATAATAAGAAATGGTTAATTAAATTATAACCTTGGTAAATGATTGATTAAATATCCATTGAAGGCTACATGGAATAATAAACCCATTATTCACAAGTTGATATACCCATCATTAAAAATAATAATTTTATATTACGTAACTTATATATATCATATACATATAACACATTTGGGAGTACCTTCTTCAGATACAACACAATGAATTACTTGGTAAATTAAAAATTAGTAGACTCGTCTTTTTTATTCCCCCCTCTATTACTAGAATAACATGTAGTAATCTCATTATGAAATATATGTTTACATAATTTAGTGTATCCACCATCAGTGGAGCATGACTCACTCATACATCACGACGCTCATCAAGATTATATCTTGGTGTAATTATCAATAATTTATTTCCATAATTTAGTATTAATTTTAAATATATTAATCTAAATTGATAACATAAAAACATATAAAAACCTATATATAATGTGAATCAGCATTATCATTCCCATTTAATATCATAACGATTATCCTCTCATTAAAAATGGTGTCACTCATCTATAATTACCATATATTCCTTTGGAAGTGAATACATCCCATTAACCACTCATTAATTCCCCATAAAACTTCATATCCCAAGAACCCACAAGTAAAATCATCCCCTCTGATGGAATATTGACACAAAATGTATTTAACTTTATAAATAATAAATATGGTACTTTAAAATCATGAATACGTTTCTATTGGTTTCTTTAATTGAACAACACATAGTAATTTAGTTTGTAATATATTAAGAAAATTATTAATGAAACGTGATATACTAAAAAAACAATGAATTTATAGTCGCATATGGTTATACAAATGTATTTTATACCAAAATGGAATTCATTATCTATTTAAGAATTATCCCTTTACAAATCTAGTTTGGAATAAAAAAATGAAATTAATAACTTACAAAATTGACACCCTTCTAACGATAAACTAAACAATTATAGGAAAACTGGATATCAATATCTAATAAATATTGGAATATTAGGATTATATCATAAAAATAGATTTTATATGCTTGTATAGATTTCATACCATGTTCAAACCACATATCCACTAAATATAATTCCTCAAATAACATAATAAAATATAAAAAAAGTCTTTGATACCATTCGGTAGAGACTTCAAACCAATTCTCATGACTTAATACAAATATTTACATGACCATAAAGGTACTCCCTGATTACTGAATATTAGTAACCAACACTAGGGTTCAGAAATATTCTTACTGTAGAGATATTTACCCATATTACTATACCTTATACTATAATTAATACATAAATAAATGAAAAATAATTATAATGTTGACGTAAAATACATATAAAATCACAACATAATGCAATATCATGGCTGAGCGAGTGGGTCATGAACATATAATATAAAATATAAAATAAATTAAAAGAGTAGAGTCTATATAACTCAAATTCACTTGATCCATCTATGGTATTGAATTTGAACTATCACTCTCCATCTACATCATTTAGCTATCCCCGGAAACATTTATCTTAAATTCTTCATCTGGTGTGAATTTGAAAACTTTTTTGGTGTGCATGTGAACGTTGTGAGTATGATACTTACTATAATCTGCAAATATGACCACATCATTTTCCTTAATATATATTAATTCATGTATAATGTTTGATACTATGTAATAATAGCTGAATAAAATCATTTTAACATTCCATTAGTTCCATGTATTCTTATCATGAAACCATTAATCCTACCCTTTCCTTAGTTAATAAATTATGGCTTCTATTTCCTTCAATAGTTCCATTAGGTCACATCAAGTCCTATCTAGAATCCCAATGTCGCATAATAAGCTCATATATCATTATCACCTAAATCGTGGTGTAAAATAGCATGATCATATCACATAATCATAAGGTTCATTACTTATATATAGAAACAACTAATCATTGAATTTTCGAAGGCATGGTGAAATATAACAAGCTTTAGTTATATAATATTGTGAGTCGGAATGAAACATAGTGACTTCATGTTATTACAAAACATCCTTCTCAACATGGTTTATGACAAGGTATAGTCTACCATATAATTACACGTATTTTTTTATTACATAGTTCACCCATAGAATCAACCATTAATAAATAATATTGATATCGAAACAACATAATTAACCAAAATAAATCTATTAGAAGGAATTATTAAACCCAAAGATATCCTGAAGACCCATTTGATTGGCCTATACTTTTCTTTTTACACTCCCATGTAGTCATAGATCACCACCTAAACCTGATAAAAAATATCTAAATCAAAATTTTGATATATGATTAAGATATAGAATAAATTAATCAAACCTAAAGGTAATCATGATCATATAGTCCTTCCCATCCACTACTTACTTTTATAAAAATCCATTTGTATCCCTTGTAATTTTAACTAAAATGTATCATTTGGGGGTGTTAATGGAGTTATGAAATTTGACCTCTCTAAATATTAAAAAATTATCTTCAATAAATTAATCAAATAAGTCATTTTATTTAATAAAATATATCAAAAAAGGTCATGGATGTAAATAAAAATAACTTAATGATTGTTATAGTTTTTGACATCTATACCATAACCCCTTACTCCACTCCCCCAATCCCACTATAATTTTTTTAGAGATCATAATAAAAAGAAGATGAATCTTCTCAAGAAAATATTCCAACTATGTGTATCCACTTTGAAATGTTCCATAATGTAGTAAGAATACATCTATAATAAAAAACAATAATATTTCAATATCCATGAAGAGATTCTATTTTTTGAGATTCATAAAATATATATAATAATGAAAATAATAACAAAAAAAGGAGTGGAAAAGGATAATATTTTACCGATAAAATATGTAATATATATATATAATAAATTAGTCATATTTTTTCAGTATTTCTTCCTATATGTCGTGATGAAATAAAAACAATAATTTGAATTTAATTATGTCAAAAAAATATAAATATTCACCGAGAATTTATAATTTTTTATACTTATTACATATAATTAATCTTCCAGGATAATATCCATATTAATCTAAGTCCAATCTATTTTAGAATAATAATATATTATATTGAAACACATTTACTAGTTGAATAAATCAGATTCAATAAATCTACAATGAAATAACCATGAAAATATCATCAAAATTTAACAATGTTTGAATATCAAAAATATAAATATTAAAATAATAGAAATATAAAAACATATAGTTTAGGTAAGGATAAACTAATTATTTTGATGTCTACATTTAAATAAATAAGATTTTATTATCATTTTAAGGTATTATATTACATGAATTAGAAAAAATATTCAATTTAACTAACTACAAGAGAAATTGTGACATAAATAATATCATATCCATAAGACTAGTTTGACCATTGTTTAATACTAACATGAGTAATAAAATTTTACATAAGATACTATTCTTAGATAATTATCTTACATGATTACGTAAATATAGAATCCATGTATCTATGTAATAATAACTTGTAAAAACAAAATATGTTATACATTCAAAAACAATTTACGTAAGAGTAACTCCAAAAATAAATTAACTTTTTCTAAGTAATACAACATTTATGTGTCTCTTGAGAAAAACCCCTCAAGGTATCATTGAAGTTTTTTCGGAGTCATTTTGTTTGTTGACAAAGCAGGCCTCCATGATGTGTTTGTTGACAATGCATACCATGATGTACAATTTTTTGAAAAACGGGGGTTTGCATGGTGAGTTTTCAAGTTCCAAAGATGTTGCTGAGAATCCATGATTGATTGACGAATTCAACCAAAAAATAGATTATCTAGAGGCTGTTAAAAAATAGAAGATACAAGATGGAACCATTTTACAATGTTTTTCAAATCCCTGTCGGCATGGAAAGTTGCGCGCCATATTTGTTTCAAGATCATAACATAAAAAATTTCAAAATGTAAATAGGTGTTCCCAAGTACAGGTTTTGGCGCGCAAGGTGACTAGGGCGACAAAGTCAAAATTGAATGGAATTGCAAGCTGGGAGGAGACTTTCATGTGGCTCTATCAGTGAACAAAATTCCTATAAGTATAGAGATACCCCTCCTCATTTTGGGACATTCTCAACCCATAGATAGAGTTTGAGATACATTTCCACAAGTAGGTTTGGTCGCACAAATGGTGGGTTGGCAGCGCAAGTATATAGTTTTTCAGATGTTGTGTGCCAATTGATAGTTGTGTGCCAATATTGTTTGGTTGTAAAAGGGTTTGAGTCTACCAAATTATGAGTTGGAGAAGGGAGTGTCGCACAGTTGGTTAGCTGACAGTTGTGCACTTGGATGGGAGAAGTGTGCCTGGCTTGGTGAATTGCACCAATTATTCTAGGGATGTGTGAAGGTTAGAGAATTTCCCGGTACACCCTTGGTAATGTTTTATTCATCTGTTGATGGAAGTGGAACATCAAAAATTCATCTACATAGAGAATATGTTGCATTCATTTGTGATATTGAATAGACCTACTGATATATAAACTTTGAGTGGATCTTTTGAAGTAACATTGAGCACACATCAGTAAAGAGATTAGTGAGCATTCATATTGTCAGTGTTTGTAAACCGGGATGGACAATGAGTCTGATCCAGACATTGTTAACAATATTGTGATTTTAGTGGATTTGGTATATCAGAACATTGAATTTTTATGATTCATTGATGTATCCATTAAGGGTGAATCTTGAAAAATTGTTGTTTCATGTGATTGATTTTTGTCTTGTTCATACTCTGCAACATGGAGGAGAGAGAAGATTGTTTTTCTAACAAGGATACATGATCTATAGGGGAAGTTGTTTTAATCAATCATACCCTAATTCACCCCCCTCAAAGGGAATCTAACTAAGTGGACCTAACAATTTTTATTAGAGAAAACAATTAATATCTGTGTTTCTCTCTCAATAGAGGTCACCAATCATAAAAGGATCCCAATAATCGATGAGAACAGCTTTCATTTATCGAAAAATCAGATGCAGAAGTACTTCCAATCATTAATAATGGATGTGTATATAGCTGCTATGCGTGGTATAATAGATGATATTAATTGTGGGTCACTATCAGAAGCTGAGCGAATATAATTGGAAGCGGACGCTAAGGGAAACAACGCTTTAGGGGTATCCATATCCATTAATATATATATGAAGGTGATTTCCTAGAAAACATAACATTCTATTTGGAAAAATGATATTCAACATATATGGTGGAGATTATAAGGTCAGAGAGTGAAAGATGCAAGTGTTGTGGAATAAGAATGATGATCTGAGAATGAACCCTACTGACACCGTTGATACATTCTTTAAGAGGGTGAACATTGTACTTGATGTAATGTGAGGTATTGGTGAATTCGTTGAATACATAGAAATTATAAAGTGCAACCTGAGGAAATATCCACCTCGATTCAACCTAATGGTTTCAGTAATAGAGGACAAAGACCACAATAAGCTGACACTGGAAAATTTTCATAGTACACTATTTTCATATGAAATATGAAAAGATGATAATGATGTTGGGGGAGAAAAAAATACAAAGAGTTGGTATTCAAGGACATGAAGAAGATCGCCATTGAAGATACACAAGAAGATGAATAGACCGATGAGGTGACATCATTCCTTTATTCAAATCTGCAAAGAGGAAAAGGAATGATTAAATGGAAACATCCACTAGGATTGTTTAGATGTGGAACAGTTGTTCATCTTCTGGTAAGGTGCCCCTAAAAATATTCAAGATTTCTATATTGATATTGATGAAGTTTAAATTACAAAGACCAAGACTTCAGCCTATGTGAAAGGGTTGAAACAGCTGAAGATGAATTTCATCAATACTAATAATATTCTTTCACAAAAATTTGATAGTTCAGATGAGTCTTAGTTGGAAGAGGAAAAGTATATTGAAAACTGTAAAGATAGTGGAGAAAATTATATGGTGGATGTTGTCGGTAGTGTTCAAGATAATGAAGATGTTGGCATTGATGAAGAATAAGAAGTTAAAATAATAATCGACATGCAAGCTGAGTAAGAACACACTCTTGAAGAGATAGAAGTATGGAGATCAAAAAAAAATCCAAAAATATTGTCTATGACACCAAACTCTCCATGCAGTACAAAAAGAAGAAAAGTATAAGCTAATGGAAGAAATTGAGAAAATCAAGTCATCATAACTAGAGATCTCAGAATCAATACGTGAGTATAAAATCAAGGATGATGAGCAGAAGTAGGATATTGAGGGTTTATAAAACACAGTGAATGTTCATGTAATGGATGTTGAAAATCATGAAAAAGAAGTTTTCGATATGCAACAATAAGTTAAGGACCAAGAAAAACATCTTATTCTTATGTAACAGCCCAAGCTTCCATTGTACGTTTCTTTTTTAATAAAGAAAGAGCTTGCGTTGTATGCAACTTCATATTCAAGCACACCATGACCAATAAAACTAGAAATTATAAATAGCAATACTCACTTTTTGAAATTTTTGAAATTTTATTTTTTTTAAATGAATTTCAATTTTGGATTCAAAATATCAAAAGTAGCTCAAGGTGATTTTTTTTAGTTTTATGAAAACATTCAATATTTATGAATAGTAAAAAGAACTACAGTACTGTTTAAAACAAGATTTTTTTAAATAATTAGTTATTTTATTTCCTTTTATTTTAGGTCAAAATAGATACATAATACCAATATGTGTTCAATGTAATTTATTGGAGTCATTTTAAATAAGATTATTTATATAAAATTTCATAGAACTTTTAACCTCTTTTACCCACCTTCTAGGCACATTTTCAAATTTGCATAAAATGTAATTTTACTGCTTCTGTGAATTTAATTTTAAAAATATGAGAGACATTCTTGACATTAGTTTGTATAATAAGGTTCAAAAAGATGAAAATATTTTTTTCAATGAATAGTAAATTTTGAATTTTATTTACAAGGGTTAAAAGTAAAAGGGGCGATAAAATGTAAAAATAATATTATAATAATGCTAACACATGTCCTAATTATATTGGATATGTGTATTTCAACCAGAATAAATATTTGGAATAAAATATGATCCTTTTGACCCACATGGATTAGATTAGAACGTTTATTATTATTTAATTTAATGAAAAGATGAAAGTGTTAAATTCAAAGTTTAATAACTAAACCATTTTAAATATAGGAGTATAAATAAGATAAATTAGACTATAAATATTCATTAGAATGATAAAAAGAATTTCCTACATAAAGGTATTTTATTTATAAATTTTAGATATTAAATGACTTAATTTAATTATGACACAATGATGATGCAATAATTACCTTATTATTGCATGATTAAAATAATTGATATTATAAATATTAATATAATTTTAAATTGAGACACTTGATGTATTAAAATAATTTTATATGTTTAAATTACATATTCAGGTGGATTAAATAATTTTATTTCTAAGTGATAAAGTTGTTATGACTTTCACAAAAACCAATTACTAAATAGTGTCAAAATTAACATAATTGAGTTTTTGAATCAAATACTATATTATTAATTGATATAAAATTCTTATGAAAATAATTTTTGGAAAAAAGTAGATATTTAAGGTTATATATTTCAATAATGAACCACTTGGGGTTATTTTGGCCTTTTATAATATGTTTATTAACCATTTTTTATAATAATAGAAGAATACATGGTAAAACATAAACTATTTAACTAAGAGTTAAATATAAAAGATAAGGTTAATATGGAGACCTAAACCTGCATAAAACCTATTTTTTGAGAGGTTTTCGACCCATCCAAACCTTATCCTCTAAATAAATTATTTTGTAGTGATTATAAACCGAAAATGGTTTTATAAAAAAGTAACATTTTTATCTATTTCTATTGTGAACCTCACGTCCCTTATAAAAGGTACTCCCCCTTCACCCAAAATTCACACCTCCAAAGCCATTTGGATTTTCCAAACCTACTCAAATATCCTCCCAAATCCCCTCACATCACCCTAGAGCCCATACATTGATCAGAATCCAACATAAGGGTCTCTTTTTATCAAATCAAATGGAGTCACGTGAAGAAGAGGTAATAATTTCATCACCTCTTTCAAAGTTCTTTTCTTCTTCCACTTCCACTTTTTTAGTTGATTCCATACAAAAATAATAACTCCAATACCTTATAATAACTATGATGTTATTATAATTATTTAACAACAGTATTCATTATTCTATCAATCCTATGAATGACAAAGTCACCATATGTGTGTGCGTAAGACTTACCATCTCCATGTCGTGGTGTAGTTTGTTATTCAACACTTTTTTATTTGGATGGGTTTAATAAATTTTATTTGGATGGGTTTAATAAATATTATAATTTATTTAATTAATAAATATAACATATCAATGATTATGTATATATTATATATTATCCAATTACATACTAATTCACCGTCAATAGAATGATATTGTCGCTCGTGCTTACATATGGATTATCGTCTCCATAAACGCAAAGAGATTAATTCCCCATCGTAATCATTCAATAAAAATTTTCATTTTATGATTAAAAATAATGTTTAAAAACATATTATCATTATTGATATGAATAAAATAAATTCTATGCATAACAAACCATACTTATGTAAGAAAACATATAAAAGAAAATGAACTAGATAACACATGAAACAATGATACTACTAAAATATTTTTTACAAAGAAATGTTAGAGGATCATATATGATATAATATTTATTTATGTGGTTATTTTACAACATACTAACAATGATTTAACTATTACAAAAAAATTTAACATACCCTCATTCAAGGAAAAGCACAATGTAATGAAATATTTTAAAATCTCTTTATTATCTAAGGTTGTTTGTACGTGAGTATCTACTAGGAACTATTTACCATCCAGATCTGATTTTATTAAAATTGTATTTCCAAACATTTTTTATATTTCGTATACAATGGTTTAAAGTCATTAATACACATGTTTTTCATTTTACATAATTTTTATAAAGGAATCTTTTTCTCATTTTCCAAATAAGGTTATTTACGGACTTTTCGAAAAAATTATTGAAGGAATGTTTGTTAACTTATTTTTGCGAGTGCATATCTGTTCACCCATTATAACACCTTTAAATAATCCCTTACATGATTATTAATATATTTTCAAAATAAATTTTTTATTTTATAAATATGTTACATTAAAATGATTTCACAATTGGAAGAGATATTTCTCTCAAATAGTTTTGATTTCATATATGTGGACATCCTTTGATGGATTTTACATTTTTTGGAAGTTGATTTATTATGATAAAATCTTCCATATTGTATTGATGATTTTGTGATATGTTTTACTGTGGATGCGTTATTTTTATACCATTCATGATTTATGGTTAAATTGTAACATTTCGTATGCTAGTTTTAATACGAATGTTTATGCTATGTTTCAACATTTTAATATGAGAATTGCATTGGACTTATTAAGTGATGGTTGGATATTGCTATATCTCATCTATGCATTGGAAGGTATCATAAGATAATCTTGTGTCTTGGTACAAGGCCTTGAAAAAATATTATTTTTAGTTTTGTCACAAGGCCTTGACTATGTGGTTTTGATGTCTGGGATTATGCATTCCATCATTATGAAATTTTATTTCGATATTATATTTGATTATTAGACTAGTATAATATTAATTTTTTTATGTAAATGAAATTATTTGATTTATATTTTCCATATTATTCTGATGCTTAGATTTAAAATAATTTTGTTTTAGTCTTATACATTACCTTATTTTTTTCGTATTTATGAAAGATTTCACTATATTGTTATCCTTACTGAGCATCTGATCTCACCCATTTTTATGTTTTATTTATCCCACTATGCAAAGAAGTATATTACAATTAACCTCTGTGAATTGCATAAGGGATATGAGTGAGTTAAATGGAGACAAAATGTTTTTGTTTTTTCCATTTCCTGATGCAATGTAAAACTTATATGTGTATATAGCACTTCCAGGGATACTGAACTAATCGGTCATTAGAGATATAACCTATTGTGATCATGCCAATGTTACGTAATAATGCACCAAGTCTAGGTAACTAGGTTCTGGGCGTTATTGATTTTATCAGAGGAATCTTAGTACAAACCATGTAAACTAGATATAGAAAGACAAGGATTTGATAACATTTCCCTTAGATAGATTTTGAGGATTAGTATTTCACAACTTCCTAAAATTTAGCTACAATGGAGATTTTATGAACATTCGAAGCAATACATCCCTCACTGGATAGGATTAGGTAGATGCGTCTCTAGAAAAAATGTACCTTGGAGTGAAAAATACTACAAGGAGTTTTGAGCTTGACCTTGGGTATCTGGGTACACGACAACAGGCCTTTCTTCACTCTTGGTTACGATACTCTAGGTGGATATGCATAGGATAATTCAAATTTTCATTACAAACCATTATGAAGGATTTATGTGTAAATACCTCATCAAATGAATTCTTTTTATGATTATGTATTATATGCATAAACAATTCAGTTTATGTTAGGTATTTTACTAGTTTGTAATGATGTATTGTGATTCATAAACTAAACTAGTGCATTATGTTGTTTAGAACTGGCACCTAGTGGATATAATGTTAACTATATCAATGCACATAATCAATATAGGTATTTCTCTCCTACTCATGATAATAATAGCGGAGTTGTTGATGAAACCGGTAGTGAAAAACTTTTTACCATTCTAAGACAACTCGCTCAGGATATTAATAATAACTTCTCCAGTATGAATCACCCTAATTCACAATAAGTAGGATCAATGTTAGACGACCTCATGAGGAAACAACCACCAAAAATAAATGTGACCGCAAATCCATTTGTATCTGAGTAATGGATAAGTTCCTTTGAGAAAATAATTAATGCATTGGGGAGTAGTAAAAGGTAAAAGGAATTCATGGAAGTTTATCGCCTTATGGGAGATGAAGATCAAAGACGGTCTATAATACAAAACACAAATGAGGATGACGAAGTATCAAATATGTAATGCATGGAGTTGAAAGAAAATTTCATAGAAAAATAATTTCCACAAGACCATCGAGCAGATATGGAAAGGAAATTTCTGAGTCTAAGGAAAAAGGAGGATTCCATTGTCACAAAGAATGATGTTATCTTTACAAGTTGCATCACATTATATATGTAACCCAAATAGTGAGATTTATCCATTTTTTTATGTGTTAAAACCATTTCTTCGTCGATCATTAGTCTCACAATCCTTCTCATCGTATGATGATATTATGTCATGTGATATCAATACATAAAGGGAATTTTATGCATCTTATGACTATAAATCAAATCAAGAGAAGAAGAGATCTATTGAACACTCTAGAAATATAAATAAGGGTAAGAAGGGAAAATGTTAATTTCCATCCTATGGTAAATGTGGAAACAAACACCTTGGTACTTACATGAATAGAATTGGAGTTTGTTACAAGTGTTGGGGAAAAGGTCACCAATCTTGTGAATGCATGGGAATGAAAGAATATTTCAATGTTAAATGATAAAATTGTAGATAACTGGGGAATTATGCAAATGAATGACCTAAGATCCAAGGAATAAAACCTCAGAAAATTTCAAGGTAGAAAGGCCAAGCTTATTAGATCACTAATGTTGAGGTTGATGATCCGAATGACATGGTGGCTGGTAATTTAATAGTTTTCTCAAATTTATCTAATGCTTTAATTGATTTTGGATTATTGCATTGTTTCATATCATCTCAGTTTTCTATGATAATTATACATTTCCAATTTGATTTAACAAGGGATTTTTCAGTCTAAAATCATAAAGGAATTATGATTTAAACAAAGTGTTGGGAATCAGTTCCCATTAGGGAATATAAACGTGCTTTGTATGCTCATCTCATTTCCTACACATGATTGAATTATATATAATCCTTGGTATAGAATGGATTTCGGACCTTGATCAAAAAGTGCAAGAATAAAGAGGATACAATTTTTGCTGATGATAAGGAGTATGTTATCTTTAGTGCATAAATTTCTCCATCTGATTATTATCTAGATCAACCCCTAGTGGCTCTACTACATTAAATTATTGGGGATGAAGAAAATGAAATAACTATGGTTGAGGAAGTGAATGTTCAAATATAGTATATACCTATTGTTCAAGGAAATGTTGAAGTGTTTCCATAGGAACTACCTAGTCATCCTCCAAAATGAGAAATAGAGTTTTCCATTGATTTAATTCCTGGACCAGGGCCCATATCTAATACCCCTTATATAGTGGACATAATGTAATTATTGGAACAAAATAATCAACTAGAAGAATTGTGTAATATAGGATTTATTCGCCCTAGTGTTTCTCTTTGGGAAACCCTAATCCATGTTCTAATAAGAAAGATGGATATTTGAAGTCGTGCATTGACTACAGGGAGATCAATTCTATAACAATAAATAACAAGTATCCCCTACCTGTAATTTATGATTTATTTGATTAACTTAATGGAGCTCAGTATTTTTCAATGACTGACCTTTAATCTGGATATCATGAGTTTTGTGTGAAGAAGAAAGACATTCTTAAGACAACAATTTGTACCTGGTATAGGCATTACATGTTTACAGTAATGCCTTTTGGAAATACTAATGCACCCCTTAATGTCACGGATCAAATTAATAGTGTTTTCAATGAATATGTCGATGAAAATGTAGTTTTTTTATTGGTGATAACTTGGTTTACTCAAAATTATATGAAGATCATAGAAATCACATATGTACCTATCTAAAGACTCGTTGATGAAATGAAATATATGGGATGTTTAGAAAGTGTGAATTATGGCCTCATGAGATTTCTTTTCATGGCCATATCATCTCAATGGATGTAATCTCTATTGATCCATCTATGACAAGAGAAATATAGGAATGGCCAGCATTGATGAGTATTACTAAGTTACACTATTTATTGATAGTGCATGTTATTATCGGTGTTTTGTCCAAGATTGTTCCCAATTTACTAGCCCATTAACAAAGATCACGCGAAAATGGGTTAAGTTTTTTTGGAAACAATAGTGTGAATAAGGTTTTGATTAACATAAGAAAATATTAGTCATTGCACCTATGTTGACTCTACCATCCGGGAATTATGGTTTTGTTATTTATAATGATGCATCAAATAAATGACTTGGATGTGTCTATTTGAAGAATGATTGAGTTATTTCCTATGCATCATGCCAGCTGAAAGTTCATGAACAATACAATCCCACTCATGATCTTGAGTTAGCAGTTATAATATTTGCATTCAATATATGGAGACACTATCTATATCGTAAAAATGTGATATATATATATATAGACAAAATATTTTGGAGTATATTTACCAACAAAATGAACTCATCATGTGGAAAATACGATGGATTGAACTACTCAATGATTAAGATTTCACTTTACACTAACACATTGTGAAGGGAAATAAGGTGGAAGAATCATTGAGAAGAAATGATCATGGATTTTTGATCAAGATGAGAGTTGAAAGGGATCCTATGTTCATGGATCTAGTAAAGATGGATATGGGAATAATCATGGAAGGTGTAACATCAATACTTTTTCAAATGGTTTCCAAACCATCTTCACTAGAAAGGATAAAATAGTTCTCAGACTGATGATGAGTTTTTTCAAAAGAAAATTAATGCTGTGAATGATGGGATATTGATCGAAATTGTATATGATGATGTGAGTTTTAAATTTGGGACGATACTTTGTGTTCCTGACATACCTGATCTAAAAAAGAATTTATGGATGAATCCCATTGCACCAATTTCTCTATACAATCTGGTAGCACTAAGATGTATTGAGATGTGAAGGAACATTTTTGAGGGGGCAACATGAAGAATGAGATTGCTAATTATATGTCAAGATGTATGGATTTTAAAAATGTGAATAGTGGAAAACAACATCCTGGAATAGTCATGAAACCTTTTACCTTACATGATTGGAAATGATATGATATTACGATGGACTTTTTCATGGGGCTACGAAAGAATCAAAAAAGGAATGATGCAATATGGGCCATTGTTGATCGTCTTACGATGTCATCACATTTTCATACTATAAGAGAAGATTTACCACATGAATTTTTAGAAAGACTATACATTAATGATGTTTTAAGACTTCATGGAGTAACCCTTTAAATTGTTTCTGATTGTGATCCCTGTTTTACAACATGATTTTGGAAATGTTTTTAGAAGGCCCTAGATACTAAACTTTGATTGAGCACTACATACCACCCTCAAACTAATGTACAATCATAACAGACTATTCAAACCATAGAAAACATGTTGATAACTTTCTCAATTGACTTTCAATGTATGTGTGATCAATATTTATCAATGGTAGAATTTTCTTAAAATAATAGTTTCTATTCAACTATTCATCTGACTCCTTATGAAGCGTTATATGGATAGTGATGCGCACACCATCATGTTGGGGTGATAATGGTGAAAGAAAACTCATAGGCCCATAACATGTTGAGGAATCAATGGAAAAGGTGAATATTATCCAAACCCACATCAAAGTAGCTAAAAGTAGGAAAAACAAGAATGTCGATAACCAAAGGAAGGATTTGAAATTTCAAGTAGTTGAACATGTTTTCTTGAAGGTATCTCAATGGAATGGATTTGTATGGTTCACTAATAAGGGTATATAATGTCTCAGGTACATCGTACCTTTCTAAATTATTGAACTATTTTGAGTTGTAGCTTACCGTTTGGCAATACATCCAATTCCCTCCAATGTTCATGATGTGTTGAAGGAAACATATTTTAGAAAATAAATTCATGACCGAATTAATGTACTCACCTTTGAAGAAATAGAACATGAACCTCATTTATCCTATTGTGAAGATCCTGCAACGAATCTTGATATAAGAGTTCATGTGTTGAGAAACTGGATGACTCTTCTGGTAAACATTCTATTGAGAAACTATATGTTAGAAGCGGAAATGTGGAGACCTAAGGACCTTAAAATGAAGAACTGCCTAAATCTATTTGTATAGTAACATTCTAGAAATTTCGAAAAAAAACCATATAAGAAGGATGGGAGAATGTAAAACCCCATGATTCCATGGTATGCTTCTCTTTGATTAATGCAATAGGTTGCACTATGCACAATTTTGAGTCCTAGCACACCATGACCTATCAAACTAGCCATTTTGAGTAGTAATACCCACTTTTGGAAATTTTATAAATTTTATTTTTCAAAATTGGCTTCATTTTTTGATTAGTAATATCAAAATTATCTCCGGGTTAATTTTTGGTATTTTTCAGAAAACATTCCATTTGTTATGAATAGTGAAATACATTGCATTATTATTTAAAACCTTATTTTCATTTAAATTAAAAGTTATTTTTTAAAAAATTATTTTAGGTCAAATTATATTCACAATACATATATATGATCAATTTAATTCATTGGATTCGTTTTTTTATATGATTAGATGTATAAAATTTTATATAACGTTTAACATCTTTTTCCCACTATGAAGGGACAATTTAAAATTTTTATAAAATATAATTTTACCACTTATATTAATTAGAATTAAAAAAATCTAAGAGAAACACTTTACATCAGTCTGTAAAATGTTGATCAATAGGTTGAAAATATATTTTTGGTGAATTGTTACTTTATAATTTTATTTACCGCAGTTAAAAGTAAATAGGGTAATTGAAGATTAAAATGATATTATGATTACCCAACCACATGGCCATAATTATATTGTATAAGTTTATTTTGACAAAACTCAACCTCAGTAATAAAATATTTCCTACATAATGGAATTTTACTTACCATTTTTATATGTTAAATATTTAAATTTATTCATGACACAACGATGATGCGGTAATTACCTTATTATTGAATGATTAAAATAATTGATATTATAAATATTAATATAATTGTCAATTGAGACTTTTGATTCTTACAAGAACATTATTGTATTATATGACATCTTTGGGTTGATGAAATAAATTTTTTTTGAAGTGGTCATGTTGTTATGACTTTCACAAATACCAAATACTATATACTGTCAAAACTGACATAAACGAGTTTTTTAAAAAAATATTGTATAATTTATTGATATAATATTCATAAAAATCAAACGATCATCTAGAGGACATATATAAAGATATATATATATATATATATTAATAGCCACTTGGGGTTCTCTTGTATTTCGATTGTATGATAATTAACCATTTATTATAATAATACAAGAATACACATTAAAAGACACATTATTTAACTTAGAGTTAAATCTAAAGGATAAGGTTAATATGGTGACCTAAACCTATCTAAATCCTATTGATTTAATGTTTTTAGACCCATATCCACCTTATCATCCAAATTAATCATTTTGGTGGCATTATAAATAAACTATTATTTTATACTGAAATAATATTTCAATCTTTTCCTAAGGTGCCTCTCACCTCTAAAATAAAAGGTAACTTACCCTTATCTCAAATTTACAACTCCAATGCAATTTGGATCAGCCAAACCATGATAAAAAATCCTCCCAACTGACATTAATTCTATCCTAGAGCCCTTACATTGATCACAAGCCATCATATGGATCCCTTTTGATCAAATCAAAAGGAAGCACTCAAAGAAGATGTAGTAATTTCATCATCTCTTTCAATGTTCTTTTCTTCTTCCACTTCCAATTTATCTGTTGTTTCTATACCACCAAAAAAACTACAGTACTTTATATATGTAGTGATGTTATTATAAAAATGGTTCATCCGTATTCATTATTCAATACATACTATGAATGAAAATATCACCAAATGTGTGTACGTATGTCATACCATCTTCGCGTCCTGGTGTAGTTTATTATTAAACACATCATTATATGTATGGGTATAATAATGAGTTTAATTTAAGTAAATAATAACTATAACATGTTAATGATTCTTTGTATTGTAGGATTGAAATAATGATGTAGATGCTCAATATACAAGAGGGGGGGGTGAATTGTATACTTTAAAAATTCCAATGGAACCTTTAATTTTTGATGTGAATAACTATGTTTTCCTTAAGCAAAGGAAAGGGCTAAGTTTAACAAGGCTTAAACTAAGAAAATTTACAACACCTCTAACACAAAATAAAAACATGGAATAAGAAATGAAGTTATAAACTTTAAGTCCTATGAACTTTCTTAAAACAGGAAAGAGATTTCGAATGTAGGTTCCGGAAATATGGTTCTGGAAATTTAAACTTAACAAAAGATTACAATATGAGATTCTACCTTAAAGCGTATAGAATCTAAATGAAACAAAGTATAAGTAATGAAGTATAAGAAAGTTATACTTTCCTTACAATACAATATGAAGCGGAAATAAACAAGTAGTGAAACAAAAAGTAACAAGATATAAATCTTTTAACCCAAAGAGAAGGGTGTCCAACAACCTTGGATAAAGGTCCATTGATTTATACTTTCAAGAAAGTATGTCTTACCCACACCAGGGTATGCCCTCGATATGAATATTAAATCTCTGTCTTGTTATCCCCGCAAGCCCTCAACTTCAAGGTAGTTGGAAACCTCTGTCTTCCTCAGTAAGGAAGCCCTCAACATCAAGGTGTTGGAAAACTCTGTCTTCGTATCCCCGGAAGTCCTCGAATGTAATCACAAACATTCGAAGTCGCACGAAGCTTTGAGAGTTAATAAGAGCCTCTCTCTCTAGAAATCACTTCAATATCATGTATTCACAATGTCGAAGAAGTCATTCATCAGTTACGAGCTCTTTAAAATGAGCTCTTATTTATAGGCAAGGTTAGCCTCCTTTCCAACAGTAATATTTTCCTTAAAAATCGGAGGGACCTATACACGTGTAACTTAACCAACGTTTAGTTTAAAACAGAATACATGACATCGTTTTATAACAAAAAAGTGTAACGGTATGTACGACATTGTTTTAAGTCTTAACTAAAAAGATCAGAGTGAAAATTCGGAGTGAAGGTTCGGAGTGTAAGAAAAATATTAAAGACTAGAAAAAATATAAAAGCATAAGAAAAATGAAAGTTTGGAGTCTAACCAAAAATAATTTTCAGAGTCTAAATAAATTTGGAGTGTATAAAACAAAGATGATCAGATTCTGTTTAATAGGTTAATTCGGAATGCGAATTTCGAATGAGAATTTGTCCTTAGAATTCGTAATGAGAATTCTTCATAAAAAATCATAATGAGAATTCGTCGTCAGAATTCTTAATGAGAATTTGTCATCAGAATTCGTAATGAGAATTTTTCATCAAAAATCGTAATCAGAATTCGTCATCAGAATTTGTAATGAGAATTCGTCATCAGAATTCGTAATGAGAATTCATCATCAGAATTCGTAATGACAATTCGTATCCAGAATTCGGAGTATAACTTTGTTACAGTTCTCATCCAGAATTCAGAACCTAAAATAGAATGCTTCATATCAAAGTTTCAAACGATTCGGAGAATATAGAAATGAATCAGAATCTTATACTTATATCGATGAAAATATGATAAGGATAATTATTCTTACAAAATCATTTTTCCTTATAAATGCAATTTTCCTTATAAAAGCAATTTACCTTATTAAAGCGATTTTCCTTATAAAAGCGATTTTCCTTATAAATGTGATTTTCCTTATAAAAGCAATTTTCCTAATGATAAGGTGTTTGTTATTTTCAAAACAAGAAAGAATGGAAAAGTCATAAGGTAAACCTTATTGACTTAATAATCTCCCCCTTTTTGGAAAGTACAAACATCCTTACGAAAAAGAAGTTCTAAGAAGAAAGAAAACATTAAGGCTTGTCTCCCTTTGCTTTAAAGATATTGATGAATACGACTAACTCCCCTTTAGGCTTTGAAACTCTAAGGACCGTATTCTAGATTTCCAGAATGATATTTCATTACGAATAAGAAAGTCTTCTTTAATGAAAAACTCCCCCTAAGATAAACTCTATAAGAGTTTGTTTTCTTTCTCACGCTTTGTTAAGCTTAATTTTCCCTTTATTATGGTTCTTTTCCTTCTCCCACTTTGTGATTTTCAAAAATAATTCGAGGGAATGGAAAATATAACAAAGTACCTGAAAAAAATAGTAGCACCAACAAAAGAAACGTGCAAGCACAATTTTCATTAAGTTGGAAAGCTCAATAACATAGAAGATTAGATACAACAAAAGATTGGATCTGTCTATTTTGGATTTTTTTCTTCACCATGAGACCCTTAAGAATAATCTTTATCTTCTTCAAGTCTTTATGGTCTTCCTCGGCTTGTTTCCCTAACACAACAATTCTTGCACTTTGAACTTCAATCTTTTCTTCCTAGGCTTGAAACTTTTCTTCGTGAGCTTTAAGATTTTATTTCTGAGCCTTCAACTTTTCTTCAAACTCAATCTAATGATCCCTTTCATACTTCCAGTTTTGAGAAACAGAATTCAGCTTCACATTTAGATCTCTGACTTCTTGAATCTGGAAGTTCTTTTCATCTGTCAGCTTTTCTTCAAAGGATGAAGTAAGTGTATTTATCTTCCTATCATCTGTCTCAAAGGCATCCTTCACATTATCTTGGAATTCATCAAAGATCATCATCTCCTCTACAGTCTTCCTCGACCAACTAGTCATCCTCTTGTAAGATATTTTGTGGGCTTCATAGCCGAAAAAGAATGTTTTGAACTGAGCCTCAATATCAACACATTTTTCCATAACCATGGATACAGAGTCTGTTTTCTGATTCAAAGAATGTTGGAGCATCTGGCATCTTGAATCAATACATGGGAAAGTCGGAATAGTACCCACCAACTTCTTTAATATCTGAACAACAAAGTCATGCCCCAACGAAGATGACTCCAAATCCGAGACTTTTCTTGGAGAATTTTCTTCTTCAAAATGCTCAAATTTATTTTTAGAATAATCAGCAACTTCCCTTTTCTTTACAACCACTGAGATCGAGGTATCAACAACAAGTTGTTTTCCCTTGTCCTTTTTCGGAATGGATTCATGTTCCGGAGTTCTCTTTTCACTGTCAGACACTTGAAAAACATTGTCTTCCTCATCAGCAACTTTCTGAGCACCATCCTATACATTCTCCATTTGAGAAATATCATGTAGAAGTTGTTCTTCCTATGCATGATAAGCTACTTCTTCTTCCCCTTTCTCCTCATCCATCCCTGGAGTGACTAACATAGAAGAATCCGCATCTAAGGTTCGGAGCGACAAATGTTCTGAAAGTGTCTCCTTATAATCATCTACTTGCTTCAACACATCTTCGGTGTCACCACTACCTTCAGCAACTACTCCTCCTTCTTCCACCTACTCAATCTTCTCTACTTCTTCAACATTTTTAGCAACTGGCTCTTCCAGAGCATCAAATTTTCTTCCTGGAGTCTCAGGTAGAGATTCCAAAGAAAAAGATCTCAGAACGGGAATGTTTCCGGAAGCCATCTCAGTAAACATTAACAAAGTCTGAACTACCTCAGCTTCAGATATCCTCTTCTTGAGATTATTTCTTTTCCTTGTTTTTCTAGCTCATCTGCATTTCTTTCCTTCAAGGCCTTAGCCTCCGCAAGATCCAAGCCAAACTGAGGCTCCCCTTGCACTCTCTTCTCTTTGATTTCCCTCCATTTAGCAACTACCTCATCAGGGTAAGCCTTCTTTTTCTTCAGTTTAGGATGTGTGGAATGAACATCCTTAGATTTGGGATTCTCTGCTTCAACTTCAACTTCTTTCAACTTTATCTTCCTCACTGGCTTAGAGTATTCAGGTTTAGCAACTTTTAGAACCATTTCTTCTTGAGCAGGTAAATCAACGAATTGACCAGTCTCTTTGTCAAAGGCAACATCCATACTTTTTAGAGTACCATCACTCACCAACATAATCTTGAAACCTCTAGGTTTATACATGCGAGCCTCCTTGAAAGACTCAAGGCACCGAACTATCAACTTTGAGAGGATTTCTGGATACATTATGATTTGATCTCTCAAATTCCCTTTCTAAACATTCTCAGGGGTAATAAGAATGTGTTTCATCAGATTAAACTTCCTCAGATTTATCAGAAAATCTAGGATGTAGATCTCACTCTTCTTCAAACAATCTTTGTCACCCTTTCTTGGTATGATAAGGTTTTGTACCCATAACTCTAGAATCTGGAAATTTGTAGACAGAGAAGCAATCTTCGGAGCCTTATCATCGGACAGTCCGAGAGTTTTCAAAGCCTTTTCCTTGTTGAAGATTCCTTTTGAATTAGGAAAAACATGAGAAATAAACTCATCTTCTCCTTCATTGGTCATCCCTACCAAGCTGGCTTCCTTGAAATAAGAAAGCTTATAAGTCTTTCCATAAGACCTAAATGATAATTTGTCCCTGCCATCTTCCTTATAGAAGGAAACTGTCTCATAGAATTCTATAAGAAAATCCGAAAATACTTCATCTTGATTCCCAGGCTTAGACACAGCAATATCTTCCCATCCATTAAGCTTAATGTTCTTGGATATAAGGGAATCATTCTTGTTGATGAAATCAGGATGAACCAACCTTTCTCTATATACTAACCACTTCGAAATCGGCTTAGAGGAAGACATGTCTTGAGAATCTACTTCCACAGACATTCAGATCTGAAGACCTCTGAGAAGTTCGGAACAGGGATTTCTGATGTTCAGAACGGCCTTAAAACAGAGAGGCAGAGCTTCGGGATGCTGGAGCTTGAAAACTGATGGGGGACCACCATTTTTGGTCCCCTTTATATAGGCCATGAGAAGACGGTTCAACTTCATCAGTTTATTGAACGGTTGTGACAAGCTGAGATCAGATCTGACGGTTGAAAACTAATTCTCAAGAAAACTTGAATCCAATCATTTGATGTTTTTATTAAAACAAAAATTTAAGAAAACTATAATCCGAAAACAAAATATAAGAAAATGTCAGAAAGTAAAATATGACTACGAAAACTTGAGTAAGGAAATCATACCTTTCGGATTAGCTTAGGAGGATTATTCGTAATGGGTAAAATTTAAAAAAAATAACTACGAAAGGAAAAAATGCAAGACTCACTACAAAAAACAAACTCAGTACGGAAAACTCAGTACGAAAAACATTATAAGGATTTCCGTATGAAAATTTCACTAAACAATTTTTAAAACGAAAAGATCATTATGAAATACTCGATACAAAAATCTCATTCTGGAAACACCAGTACGAAATTGTTCATTCCGGAAGTTTTCGATACAAAAATTTCAATTCCAGAATTTTTCTATATGAAATTATCCTTTCGGGAAAATTTTTGTTCTGGAAATTCCCATACCGTAAATTTAGTTCCGAAAAGTATGAAAACAAACTTTGAAAAAACTTAGTTACTCTAACAATCAAATGTACTCCCCCTGTGAAAAGGAGTTTATTACTGTAAGGAGACTTTTTCAACAGAAAGTTAATTAAGAAAGATTACCTTATGGTTATCATTCCTAACTTCTGTTTAATGTATTCAAATCTATCAAAAGGAAAATATTTTGTGAAAATATCAGCATGTTGATCTTGTGTTCCGATAAACTGAATAATGATATCTTCTTTTAGTGTGTGATCCCTAAGAAAGTGATGCCTAATATCTATGTTCTTTGCATGAAAGTTATGTGCAGGGTTATTACTAAGGGAAATGTCACTTGTGTTATCACACAAAATTTGAGTTTTAGTAAAACTCAAGCCATAGTCTGTGAGTGTGTGTTGCATCCACAACACATGAGCACCACAACTTCCAGCTGCTACATATTCGGCTTCAGTAGTGGAGAGTGCTACATAATGTTTCTTCTTACAGGACCAAGAAACTAATGAATCTCCTAAGAAATGACAAGTTCCGGATGTACTTTTTATATCCATTCTACATCCACCAAAGTCAGCATCAGAAAAGATTTTTAGAACAAAATCATTTCCAGAAGTATAAAATAGTCCTAGATCCATGGTTCCCTTAAGGTAGCAAAAAATTCTTTTTACTGCCTTTAAGTGAGATTCCTTAGGATTGGATTGATATCTTTCACATAAGCATACTGAGAACATTAAGTCTGGTCGACTTGCTATTATGTAAAGTAAACTTTCTATCATACCTCTAAAAGATGGTGGATCTACTGGTTTCCCAGCTTCATCAAGATCTAAAGAGTTTGAGGTACCAATGAGAGTACTTATACTCTTAGTTTTGTCATAACCATGATTTTTAAGAAGATCTTTAATATACTTATGTTTAGATATGTAGGTTCCTTCTGGTTTTTGAGAAATTTGAATTCCAAGGAAAAAATCTAACTCACCCATCATACTCATTTCAAACTCAGATTTCATTAGACTTGCAAAATAGTCGGCTAAAGATTGGTGAGTTGAACCATATATGATTTCATCAACATAAATTTGAACAATCAAAACATTTTTCTTATCTTTATTTATAAAAAGGGTTGGATCTGCATTTCTCTTAACATAGTTATTTTGAAGCAAAAATCCAGTGAGTCTATCATACCATGCTCATGGGGCTTGTTTAAGGCCATATAGTGCTTTGGTAAGTCTAAAAACATAATCAGGATGTTTTGTATCTTCAAAGCCAGGTGGTTGTTCAACAAAAACTTCCTCTTGGACATAACCGTTAAGAAAAGAACATTTCACATCCATTTGAAAAAAGATTGAAATTAATGAAAGCTGCAAACGCAAGTATAATACGGATAGATTCAAGTCTATCTATTGGAGCATAGGTTTCTTCATAGTCTATTCCCTCTTGCTGATTATAGCCTTTAGTAAGAAGTCTATCTTTATTTCTTACTATGACTCCATTTTCATCACATTTGGTTCTGAAGACCCACTTTACTCCAATAACAGAAGTTTCCTTAGGTCTTTCAACCAAAGTCCGGACTATATTCCTTTCAAATTCATTTAGTTCATCTTGCATGGATTTCATCCAATCATCATCTCCTAAAGCTTCATTAGTGCTTTTAGGTTATAATTGAGAAAGAAATGCTAGATGTTCTACTTCATTTCTTAAGGAACTTCTAGTCCTTACAGGTTGATTTACATCACCAATGATACTATCACTGGGATGATTCTTAAGAAAAACCTGATTTGGGTTTTGAAAAGCATGTTCACCAACATAGGGTAGAAAGTCTTCCGGTGTAAATGTTTCAGAAGTGTCTTTTTTAACAGTATCCTTATCAGAAGGTTCTTATTTCAATGGTTGAAAATCAGTTTTTGAAAAAACGTCTGAGGATGTAGGCTGAGATGGTTTAAAAACAAAAGGATCAGACTCATCAAAATTTTACATGTACTGTTTCTTCAACAGTACAAGTATTTTTATTAAACACTCTATAAGCCTAAGAAGTTGTGGAATAACCTATGAAAATTCCTTCATCATATTTTGGTGTGAATTTATGTAGGTTATATTTAGTATTCAAAATTAATACTTTGCAAACAAAAACCTTGAAGTAGGATAGTATTGGTTTTCTACCATTCTATAACTCATAAGGAGTTTTATTAAGAAAAGGTCTAATCAAACTCGATTTATAGTATAACAAGCAGTACATACATCTTCAACCCAGAAATGTCTAGCTATAGAATATTCACTCAACATGGTTCTAGTTATCTATTAAAGAATTCTATTTCTTCTCTCAACTACACCATTTTGTTGAGGAGTTCTAGGTGCTGAAAATTGCGAGTAATACCTTTTCTCCTACAAAAATTTTCAAAATCAGAATTTTGAAATTCTCCTCCATGATCACTATGAACAGTTTTCAATGGAAGGTTTTTCTCATTTTTAACATGAGCTCAAAAACTTTTGAAATAAGAAAAAGCTTCAGACTTCCTTGCTATAAAATAAACCCAAGTAAATCTGGTGTAATCATTAACTAGAACAAACACATAGTATTTGCCTCCAATACTTCCAGTTTGTGTTGGACCAAAAAGATCCATGTGCACTAACTGCAATGCATCAGTTGTTGAGACTTCACTGATTGATTTAAAACTAGATTTATATTGCTTTCCATATTGACAAGGATCACAAACTTTAGAAGAATCAAATCTAAGCTCCGGTAGATCCTTAACTAGTTTCTTATTAGAGAGTTTACATAAGTTTCTAAGGTTACAGTGACCTAGTCTTCTATGCCATAACAAGGAATGATCTTCCATTTCACTTAGGCATGTTAAATCTTGACTCCTGAGGTCTTCTAGGTTGAAAGTGTAAACATTATCTTGCTTATTGGCTGAGAGAATAAATTCTTCCTTGGAATTTTGAACTAAACACTTATCATTCCTAAAATTCACATGGTATCCTTCATCCCATAACTGACTTATGCAAATGAGGTTGTTCTTAAGACCCTTAACAAATAGAACATTTGAAATTAAGGTTTTACCAAGAAGAACAATATTACCAATACCAAAAATTTCTCCCTTAGCATTGTCTCTGAAGGTTACCTTTCCTCCTTTCGTTTTGATAATCTTTTCAAAATAGATTTTGTTACCAGTCATGTGCCGGGAACATCCACTATCCACGTACCATGTATTGTTGCTGGTTCTCTCTTTATTTTCCTGAAATCAAGAAAAGAATTAGAATTTCAGAATCTAGACTTGTTTGGATCCGAGATTTCCAGAAAAAAAAATTTAGAAACCCACATCTTCTTAGAGAAATAAGCTTTGTGAAATCCAAGAGATTGAGTTTTGTTTAAAAAAAATTATTTGCCCAGTGACCACCCCATTGACACTTGGTACAAAATGGGGCACTTTGAGGAACAAAATAATTGTTACTGAAAATAGGTTTTTCATGGGTATAACCAAATATGGACTTATTTCTTAAAGGTCGTATTTGAGAAAACATTTTATCAAAATTTTCCATTCCATGGGTAAAGTTTGATAAACACTTATTTGAGGAAAAAATTTTGGACTTGAGTTTTATAACCATGTTTTTATCCTCAAAATCATTAGTTTTAGAACTAGAGATAGGCTCGAAAACATTTTTCTTAGAAATTACTTCTTCTAACTCTTTAGAAAGATGGTTCTTCTCAGAACTTACTTCATCATGATTTTTTGAAATACTTTCAAAATCAGCATTTTTCCTATCAAGATCATTAGAAATATCTGATATCTTTTTTGTATGAATAGAATTCCTAGAGTTTTCCTTTTCATGTTTCTTATTGAGTTTAGAATTCTCAATCTCAAGATGTTCAACAAACCTTCATACTTCTTCATAAGTAGGTAAAGTATTTTCTTCATTAGAAGAGGATTCTTCATCAGAAGAGTTATAATAGTTACTATCATTAGAATTTAAAGAAACATTGGTCAATGATTCAGTATTTCATACCTTATCCATGAAACAATGATTATCAATAGGTAATCTGGATATAAGACCAAGATTCTTTTGTCCTGAAGATTCGTAATCAGAAGATTCATCTGAAGAGTCACCACCACTGGAACTCCAGGTTTCATTAGCTTTCAAAACTTTCTTAGCTTTGTCTTTATAATAATTCTCTCTTTTCCTATCTGAATGCCTTTATTTCATTTATTTCTTTTTAAGCAAAGGTCAATATGGTCTAATATGTCCATCTCTCTTGCATTCATAACATGTGACTTCTCCATATTTTCTATCTTTCCTTTCCTTTTTCTTATACTTGGATTGGAAATTTCTCTGACCAGCTATCTTTTTCATCCTTAGAGCAATATTTGCTAATTTGTTTTCAGAGATTTCAATTTCACTTGAATATGATTGAACAACTATCTTCTTATACTTGGATCTGGTTACTCTCTCAGGAGTCTTAGCTTTCATCTGATTTGATGTTGTTTTAAAAGCAACAGTTCCATTCCCATTTTTCTTTTTGATGTTGTCAGAATCTCTCTTAATTCTGGTCTCATGTTGTAGAAGAGTTCCAAATATCTCATCAAGAGAAATTTGAGTTACCTTCCTATTCTCATCTATAGCAGTTCTTTTGGATTCCCACTCATTGGGCATAATATCAATTATCTTATCCACAAGTGATTCATCGTGTAAACCTTTCTCTCCCATATACTGTAAACTATTGACGATAGTCATATACCTTTGTTGAACATTACATATTCGTTCACCATAAAAAAAATTGAAGCCATGATATTCAGTTCTAAGCATAGCTCTCCTAGTTTCAATCACTTTAGAAGTTCCAAAGTGTGTAACTTCTAAATTCTTCAAGATACAATTAGCTTCTTCACAAGAAGAAATTTGGCTATATATATTTCTAGTCATTGAATAAAGTAAGGTATTGTGTACCTTATAATTGAGTTGATACTCTTGCTTTTCCTGGTTAGTAAAAGTTCTAACTTCCTTATCATGAATTTTATAATCTATATTAAGCATAAAAAATTTATCCACTCCGGCATTGATAAAAAAAGTCTTCATTCGATCTCTCCAGTACTCCTAATCATTACCATAAAATATTTGTGGTCTTGTAGGATTTAGATTATCAATGGAGCCAACATTAACTCCTTCCATACTTAAAATAACCTTCGGCACACAAACTTGTTAAAAACAATTTCTTAATAACAATGTTCGGAATGAGAAAGATCGGAATGAGAAAGTGAGAAAGAAAAACTTATACGTGAGTACAAGTATTTCAGAGACACCCTCTGATACCAATTGTAGGATTGAAATAATGATGTAGATTCTCAATATACAAGAGGGGGGTGAATTTTATACTTTAAAAATTCCTTTGGAACCTTTAAAGTTAGTTGAGAATAACTATGTTTTCCTTAAGAAAAGGAATGAACTAAGATTAACAAAGCTTTAACTAAGAAAATTCACAACACCTCTAACACCAAATAAAAAACTGGATTAAGAAATGAAGTTATAAACTTCAAGTCTTATGAACTTTCTTAAAACTGGAAAGAGATTTCGAAAGTAGGTTCCGGAAATATGGTTCCGGAAATTGAAACAGAACAAAAGATTACAATATGAGATTCTACCTTAAAGCGTATAGAATCTAAATTAAACATAGTATAATTAAGGATTTATAAGAAAGATATACTTTCCTTACAATACAATATGCAGAGGAAATAAACAAGTAGTGAAACTACAAGTAACAAGATATAAATCTTTTAACCCAAAGAGAAGGGTATCCAATAACCTTGGATAAAGGTCCCTTGATTTTTACTTTCAAGAAGGTCTATCTTACCCACACCAGGGTAAGCCCTCGATATGAATATCGGAATCACTGTCTTGCTATCCCTGCAAGCCCTCAACTTCAAGGTAGTTGGAAACCTCTATCTTCCTCAACAAGGAAGCCCTCAACTTTAAGGTGTTGGAAACCTCTGTCTTCCTATCCTCGGAAGTCCTGGAATGTAATCACCATCATTCGGAGTCACACGAAGCTTTGAGAGTTAATAAGAGACTCTCTCTCTCTATAAATCACTTCAACAGCATGTATTCACAATGTCAAAGAAGTCATTCATCAGTTACAAGCTCTTTTAAATGAGCTCCTATTTATAGGCAAGTTCGGCCTCTTTTCCAACGGTCATATTTTCCTTAAAAATCAGAAGGACCTGTACACGTGTAACTTAACCAATGGTTAGTTTAAAACAGAATAGACGACATCATTTTATATCAAAACAAGTGTAACAGGATGTACGACATTGTTTTAAGTCTTAAATAAAAAGTTTGGAGTGAGAATTCGGAGTGAAGGTTCGGAGTGTAAGAAAAATATTAAAGAGAAGACAAATATAAAAGCCTAAGCAAAATGAAAGTTCGTAGTCTAACCAAAAATAATTTTCAGAGTCTAAATAAATTTGGAGTGTATAAAACAAACATGATCAGATTCTGTTTAATAGGTAAATTCAGAATGAGAATTCGGAATGAGAATTTGTCTTCAGAATTCCTAATGAGAATTCGTCATCAAAAATCGTAATGAGAATTCGTCATCAGAATTCATAATGAGAATTCGTCATCAGAATTCGTAATGTGGATTTGTCATCAAAAATCGTAATGAGAATTCGTCATCAGAATTTGTAATGAGAATTCGTCATCAGAATTTGTAATGAGAATTCGTCATCAGAATTCGTAATGAGAATTCGTATCCAAAATTCGGAGTAGAACTTTATTACAGTTCTCATCCAAAATTCAAAACCTAAAACATAATGCTTCATATCAAAGTTTCAAATGATTCCGAGAATATAGAAATGAATCTGAATCTTATACTTATATGGATAAAAATATGATAAGGATAATTTTTCTTACAAAAGCAGTTTTCCTTATAAATTCAATTTTCCTTATAAAAGCAATTTACCTTATAAAATAGATTTTCCTTATAAAAGCGATTTTCCTTATAAAAGCGATTTTCCTTATAAAATCAATTTTCCTAAAGTTAAGGTGCTTGTAATTTTCAAAACAATATGGAATGGAAAAGTCATAAGTTAAACCTTATTGACTCAACATATATATGATATAATGTCCAATTAGATATGATTTTAACCATAATAAAATGATATTACCGCTCGTGCGTAAGTACATATTACTGTCTCCATGAACGTGATGAGATTTATTCCCCATCATAAAAATTCAAGAATAATATTCATTTTACGATTAAAAATAATTTTTAAGAACTTAATATTTTTCTTGATATGAATCAAATACATCTTATCCATAAAAAACCTGACTTATGTAACAAAACATATAACAGAAAATGAATCAGTTATCACCAGAAACATTGATAAAACTGAAATATTATTAACAATGCAATATTAGAAGATAATATATGATATAATATTTATGTATTTGGTTAATTTATAATTTAATAACAATGATTTAACTATTATACTAGAAGGAAACGTACCCTCAATCATGTAAAATTACTACGTAAGGGATATTTTTACAATCTCTTTATTATCTGAGGTTGTTTATACATGAGTATCTACTGGGCCATATTTTTCATCCACATCTGTGTTTCATAAAAATGTATTGGAAAACAATTTTACTATTTCCTAGACTATGGGTTAATTTCATTTATACAGTTTCTTTATTTTTTATAAATTTTTTATGATGTAATATTCCCGTCATTTTCCAAAAAAGGTCTTTTATGACCTTTTTGAAAAAAATTAAGGAATAAATGTTTTTAACTTATATGGAGTGTGCGACTATATTCTGCCTCTATAAAACCATAGAATCTTCCCTAAAAAACTTATAATAATATTTTCTGAATAATTGTTTCTTTTTTTTAATTATGTGACTTTTAAATTTTTTTAAAATAGAAAGAGATATTTATCTCCAATAGTTTTGATTTCATCTATGTCAACATTCTTTGATGGATTTGACACTTGTTTAAAGTTGGATTATTATGAAACAATCTTTCATATTGTATTGATGTTTTTGTGATATGTTTAATTATGGATGTGTAACTGTAATACCATTCATGGATTATGGTTAATGTATTATCATTTGGTATACTTGTTTTAATATGAATTTTTCTATTATGTTTCAACCTTTTTATATTGGAATTGTATTGAACTTGGTAAGTGGCGGGTGGAGCCTGCTATAGCACCTTGATGAATCGGTAGGGCTTGTGAGAAAAACTAGTTTCTTGGGACAAGACCTTGACAAAATCATATTGGCACGAGGCCCTGGCTATGTGGATATGATCTCCGACATTATTCATTCTATCATTATTAAATTGGATATTAATATTACATGTGATTATTAGAGTAGTAGAATATCTATGTGAATAAGAAAATGAAATTATTTGATTTATCTTTTCCATATTATGCTGAAATTTATGTTTAAAATTCATATTATTAGTCTTATACATTACCTTAAATGTTTATGTTTATTTATGAATGTTTCAGCTATATTGTTATCCTTACTTATCATCTGAGATCAACCCTTTCAAAGTTTTATTTTTCCTAGGATGTGAAGGAGTATATTACGATTGACCTGTAGGAATAGGATAAGGGATATGAGTGTTTTCAAAGGGGACACAATTTTGTTTTCTTATTTCCATTTCATTATGTAATGTTAATATTATGTATGTATCTTGCACTTCCATGGATACTAAACTAATAAGTATATCGAGACAAGATCTCTTGTAATCATGAAAATGTTATGTAATAATGCACCGATTATAGGTTACTATTTCCTGGGCATTACATCCCAGCACATCATCAGGAAAGTATATCATTTTGGAGAATAAAATATGAATGAAGATCCATGTAGTTCAACTCCAAAGAAGCAACAATCAACCTTAGATGTTAAGGATGATTTGGGGCTTGATCAGAAACATAATGTTGTCACGGTTGAAGTTAGACCTAAAATGCCTATTCTAAGAATAAAAATTGAGATGGGTATAAAATAGAATCATAAAATTCCATAAACCTAATAGACTATTGGTAGTATAGAACTGTCAAGAAAAAATGGACCTTTCATCAGGTGTAATTGTTGTGGGTAAATGGGACACTTAGAAAATATTTTTCCATTTCCAGAAGATACAAAAATACATAAGAAGAGAGGTGTCATCCAAACAAGGAATTGATTTCTAAAACATATTTTTAATGACACTATTTTTTCTGTGGAGGATTTGGGAACATGGATATATACTATACATCGACTATATATGGGAATGTTCCAAAGTTTAATCAAAATGCTTTCAAGCGTTAGATCAATGGTCTAACATGTGAATTAAAAATGAAAAATAAATTTTTGGATTTTGAAGATGATGTCTATCTATCATACTCTGAGAAAGATCATAAGTCTCAATCTATGTCGAGTGTGAATAAAAATATATAGACAACAAAGAAGAGAGAATATATGGACGGTGTAGCTGATATTTCCAATAAATCATCAATTCATTCTTGTGTATTGATCCTTGATAGTGTTTGCATGCCTCGCATGAAATGCGATAGAGATATGGTTCTATGATTAAAATATGACAAATAAAGAGTTTTAATGTTTTAAAATGATGAATTTCTTAAGATAATTGGATCGGGAATGGCTTGGTTAGGGGGAAAAGAAATAAGACGCCCTGATGCTTTGATTTTAGATGGGCTCAGTAACAATTTTCTCAGCGTCAGAAAACGGTGTGACACATAGCATTCTATATAGTTTACCATGAAGAAATGCATCATAAAGGGAAGATATGGTACAGTGAACCTACATACAAAAATTAAAAAGGGGAATATCTACCCGGTAACTAGAGAAGAATATATGTTCTTTTTATCGAAAGAAGAAGAAAAAAAGTAGTGGAATAGATGACTTGGTCATCTATACCAGCCATCCCTTGAAGATCTGGGAATATTTGATGCAACTTCATACCTCCATAAGATATGACAGGAAAACTCTCACACATGTTATGCAAGAAAACAAGGTAAGACCATCAGAAATACATATACAACAGCGGAAAAGAAGTCGACCAGAGTGCTCGAATTGGTGCATGTTAATGTTTGTGGGCCTATCACCCCAATAGAAATTGACGGAATGAGGTAATACATCCTTTTCATTGATGACTATAGCATAATGGAATGGGTATTTATTATTTCCCATAAGTCTAATGTGTTTAGATACTTAAAGAAGTACCGAAGGGAGTGAGAAAGGATGCTTGAAAAGAAAATCCTAAATATCCGTATTGATAATGTCACAAAATTCACATACAGTCAAGTGGAAGACTATCTCGAGAAAATTTGGATAAGGCATCATGTATCTTCAGTAAGAACTCTCCAACAGAATGTATTGGTTTAATGGGTAAATTGATTCAACAACAACGACTATAACAATTCTTATAGAAAAAGAACTACCATATAAATTTTGTAAGTAATTAGTACTGTCATCAATGTACAATTATAACATGGATCTGTTGTGTCTGAAGGAAGGAAATAAAATATATGAGATGTGTTATAGAAAGAATCCAATGGTGAAATACTCTTTAATCATTGGGATTAAGTTCTTTATTCTCAAAAAATAAAAAAATATGAAATTTATGTCACATGGAGATGAGGGGAAATTCCTCAAATACTCAAAAAATATCAAAGCATACAAATTCTTTAGGAAGAGGCTAGGAAACGTAGTTGAAAGCAAGGATGTCACTATTGGGGAAAATGAAGAGAATAATCAATATCCCAATGAACAATTTCTTGATAAATGTGATGAAGAGGAAAGTAATATAGGGGGAATAAAAGTAGCAGATGCTGGACCAGAAGAAGAAGAAAATTGATTAACAAGAAGTATTTGTGTTTGTATCTACAAAGAAGCCAAAGATTCATGCTAAAATTGATAGGAAGAATATCATTAGTGATTAGACAGTTCTAGTTCAGACAAGAATAATTTAGTCACTGCATCATGCATCACTTTTATATCAATTATAAACTAAATTTTCTCTGATTCAACTGAAAATGAAATCTAAGTTCATGTGATGAATGAAGAACTAGACCAGATTGGGAAAAACCAAACATGGGGGGTTGTTTTGAGTCAAACTGATAAAAATTTCATCAAGTCTAAATGGTTCTATCAAAAAAATATGAATTAATATGGAATTTCAATTAGAAACAAAGAAAGACTAGTTTTTAATGGATATTCCTACATTGAGAGAATAGATGTTGATGAGAAATTTTCACCAGTTGGAAGGTTTGAGATAATCAAATTATTCCTATACATTGCAGTCCAATAGACGTTCAACATTTTCCATATAGAAGTAAAATTAGAATTTTTAAACATTGTACTGGAATAAGAAGTTTACATTGAGTCTCCATAATGTTTTCTCAAACATGATTATTAGAATGTGGTTATTTAGTTGAATAATAATCTATATGGGCTGAGGCAATCACTAAGAGCACGATGTTCAAGACTAGATCATTTTTTTGAAAAACATGGTTTCCAAAATAGTGGATTTGATTACAATTTATATGTTAAAATGACACTAATCAATGGATGATTGTGTCGGTATATGATGATGATATAATTTCTGAATGTTCAGTCAGAACACAGCATAGAAAGATTTCCAAATTCTCAAAACATGAGTTCTAAATGTCTTTGATTGGTGTGATGACATTTTTCCTTAGTTTAAAGGTAACACAAGGAAAAAAATCCCCATTTATCTCTTAATCCAAATATTCTAAGGAGATTATATAAAGATTTTGGATGGAAACATCAGTAGAAATGAAGACCTTGATTGTTATCCGGATGAAACTATCAAAAGATGATGAAGGTAAGGTGGTTAATATAACAGAATACATGAAAATTATTACAATTTTACTATACTTGACTATGACAAGGCCTGATATTGTATTCGACACATGTCAAGTAGAGAGATATTAAAGTAATCCCAATGAAATCCACATGATTGTAGTGAAAAGTATTATTCAATATATTGTGGGCACTAGGGATTTCAGCTTGATATATAATGAAAAATCTCGGTCAGAGTTGTTGGGGTATACTGGGGAATATTGGGTAGGTTCAGTTGATGATAGGAAATCAATGTCCTGTGGTTTTTTCTATCTTGGTGGATAGTGTATTTCTTAGATAATAAAGAAGAAATATTCCATTTAATTAATCATCTCGGATGATGATTATATTGCAGCCACTCTATCATTCACACAGTTGTTTGTGGATGAAGAAGCATCTTGATGATATGGGAGTTTAAGTGTTGTGTCTGATCGGAATGTTGTGAGATAACTCATGTTCTAAAAATCATAGAAAATATCCAATCCATCAATCATAGACAAAGAAAATTGAGATAAAATATCAGTTTATCATGGAGAAGGTGTATTATGGGCTACTGAAGTCAGAGTATGTGCCTACAAAGCTATAGGTCATATACGTTCTAACAAAGACATTATCCATAGATGTATTTGAGAGGCATCAGTTGGCTCTTGGAGTCCAGTTGACTACCCGCCCTTGACAAAGTGTGGATATGGGACTCCACTTTCCCAGAGTAATGGTGTGTTTTCCTTAATATACAAATCTGTGTTCTCAACTGTATTTTAGACCACAAAAGGGTGACCATTGGGTTCTTTGAAAATGGTGGAGAAAGAGTGACTCCTAAAGGGGAAGACATTGTGACTAAATATGGGAGAAAAGGTCTTTTTCAAGGACACGGGGAGAAGATAACAAGTGGTGCAACATGATAGTGGGTGTTTATCAAGAAATATAAAGAAGATAATGTAACACCCCGATCTTCCACGATACGCCTCTCTTTCAATAATGCAATAGCTTGCATTGTACGCAAGTTTGACTTCTAACACACCGCGACTAATAAAAGTAGCCATTATGAATAGTAATAACCACTTTTTAAAATTATAGAAATTTTATATTTCAAAATGGACTTCATTTTTGTATTCGTAATATTGAAATTACCCTAAGTTGAATTTTTTGTAACTTTCTGAGAACTTCCAATTTTTAATGAATAGTGAAAAATACTTAAAACAACTTATTTAATCAAAATAATTTATTGTGATAAATTATACTATTTAGTGGTTTTAAAGTATAATTAGAATATATTTTTACCATTTTATCCAATGTTGGTCATTAGAAATAATTTAACATTGAAATTGGGCATGAACAATTTCCAATCTTTTGATATAAATTGTCTCTTAAAAACACGCTATTTGTTGTAACAACGGGAATTAATTATAAAATTAATTAATGAAACATATATGTTTGGGATTTTGTAAAATAGACATCATTTTTGAATTCGGAATATCAATTATATCTTAGGGTGAAATTTTGCCATTATTCTGAAAAACTTCAATTTTTGATGAATAGTGAAACCACTAAGTGGTTGTTAAAAAACTGATTTTTCGTTAAAATTAAACATTACCACCTCTGTGATTTGAATTTAAAAAATCCGACATACATGGTTGTCATTAGGAAGTAAAATGTGGTTCAATGGGATTAAAATAATTTTTCGGTGAATAGTAACTTTTAAGTTTTTAATCGCAATTAGAGGTAATTAGTGTAGTTTAAGGTAAAAATAATGTTTTAATAATATGAGATGAGCTTGACACATGTCCTACACTCATTGGATGTGCCATGTCAGACCAATAAAATCCATGGGTCAACTTGGGGACCCCATGGAGCCACTTTAGTTGGAAAATGACATAAATACCTTTTATTTAATGTTAAAGAAAAAAATGACACAAACATGAAATGTTTTACTAAAAAAATTTATAAATGGGGTTATACAAGTCATATTATTGACTATAAATATTCATTGGAAAGATAAAAATATTTCCTACATCATAGTATTTTGTTTATAAATTTTGGACATTAAATAAATTAAATTATTCATGACACCATGATGATGCAGCGATTACCTCATTAAGTAATGATTTAAAGAAAATGAAATGATAATGTAAAATCAAAGGCTTACACTTGTCAAAAACCTATTGTATGAGTATATTTTGAACCATTATCACCTTATCTTCGAATTATATATGTGTGGGACCTTTGGAATCCGAAAAGAATTGTATAATAATGTAACATTTCCTTACTTTCCAAGAGTGCCTCTCCTCTCCTCTTATAAAAGACCCTCAACTCTACCACCTCATTCACACTTTCAATGCTTTTTGGCTTGGCCAACCTCTGCCCAAATACTCTCCCAACTTCCCTCCCTTACTCCCAGAAGCCTCACTTTGGGTAGAAGTCTTCCCAATGAATCCTTTGGCTCAAATCAAAAGAGTTACCCAATTTTAAGGTAATGTCTTCTCTTATGTTATTTTGTTTTATTTTGCTTATCCAAACCCCTAAACTCTTTTTATTCCTTTCTTTTGTAACAAAAACAGTATCCTCAATATACTAGTATGTTGTTATAATGAGTATTCGAGCTACACTTACACACACCTACATCTAATGGTTAAAGAACATACGGTTTCTGTGGATGGATAATTTCTGCCTCACGAAACGATGATTGTTCAACACTCAGATAACACCTCTAATGGTGGCCATTATGATGAAACTATTTTTATATATGATATATATTATGTTTTTTCTTTCCTTATGATTTTTTATTTTTCATTTATGGCATACCTTTATGGTTTCCATTATGGGTAAACACGATATTTTCATTTTAGGAAGTGCGAACTACCGCCCCCTCAAAGTGATTTGAATCGTTAATACCATATGTGGGATGTATAAAGGATGGAGTAAATTGTATTATATGATATATTATACTGGAATTATATTATACATTTATATCATTATGATTTCATTCCATTAAATATGAAATAGAAATGAAAGTAGGGTTCATGCCAACGTACGGCTTACCGTCTCCATGAATGGTACATTTCATTTCTTACCTTTAAATGTTATGTAATATTATGAATGAATGTATATACTGGATATATATGATATATATGATATCTACATCATGAATATAATTCTGGATATAATGGATAATTCACCACATGATCAACTTGTAATTGTATGAAGTTTATTTTTGACTCAAGTACCAAAGATCAACAAAACTACCGTTATTAACTTAAACAATTATATAATGTTAATAACATGGTAATAAGTGATATAAAAGGAATAAAAAACTTGAAAAAGGTTCTTAAGCAATTATAAATTAACTCTAGTTTATTATTCAGGAGGTTAAAGAATGGTCGAGTCAAGACGGGACGCAAGGTATGGGAACTTCTTAACCCAATTTCCATTCTTTGGGTTAATCTCCTACTTTCAAATTATGTCATTATATTATTATGTCCTATCTTGTATTTATACTTTCTTTATGTGTACATATAGTGAATACCCATAATAGATATATTTTAATTAAAAATGATATTTTTAAGGGACTTCGTCTCAATCTCCATTCATTGAGGCATATTTTGTTTTATACACAAATTTCTTTTATAAAGTGTATAAACCCCTTTGACTTTTACATTTATTCAAAAGTAATCTTTTTTATATGAAGCATTTAATAAACTACAAAAGGGAATGTTTTTGTCGTACGTATGTGGCGACAACGACTTCTCCACCGCTGTGACCATTATTTGAGTTTCGGCTTCCTCTAGAAGCCAATACTTTTTTAAAAGAAATATAAATACCATGCTTTAATTTTCTTTTATTTTGGTATTGAAAATGGGGTTTAAAGTGTTTTTATTATATCAATGTGTTTTATTGATATATTGTGATTGAAATGTTGAAATTTTATGTTTCCTTTGTGCATGTTTTATGTGATACGATTATGTTATGGTTTATGATATGTTTAAACCTATTCATATGAGGAATGCATTGGACTTAATAAGTGACGGGTGGAGCCCGCTATAGCTCCTCGATGCATCGGAAGGTCTCATGAGACAAACTAGTGTCTTGGCACGAGGCCTTGACAAAATCTTATTTGTGGTCTTGGCACGAGGCCTTGGTTACGTGGTTATGATAGTCTGGCATTATGCATTCCATCATTATGAAAGTGGTTATTGATATTGCATGTGATTATTCGACCAGTAGAATATCCATGTGAATAAGTAAATGTAATTATCTCATTTTACTTTTGCTATATTATGTTGATGTTCATGTTTAAAAGGCTTTTGTTTTAGTTATGCATTTCCTTAAATGTTAATGTTTATTTATGAAAGGTTGCGAAATATTTTTATCCTTACTGAGCATCTGAGCTCAACCCTTTCAATGTTTTAATATTTTCCAAGATGTGAAGAAGTATTTTATGAATGACCTGCAGGGATAGACAGGAGAGGATATGAGTGTGGATTATGAAAACTTTGTTATTAGTTTTTCACTTTATTATCTAATGTAAGACTTATGAATGTATCTAGTGTTTCCAAGGCTACTAAACTAATCGGTCTTTCGAGACTTGATCTTTTGTGATCATGCCAATGTTACGAAGTAATGCACCGACTCCGGGTAGCTGGGGTCGGGGTGTTACAGTTGGTATCAGAGGCAGTTTAGTACTAACCTTGGAAGCTAGATTTTGATAAACTCTGATTAGAGCACATAACCCGAAGATAGAATTTAAGGATTAGTAAAGAAGAACTTCCCAGAATTTTGGTATTATAGAGATTTTGTGAGTTTTCCAAGCAATACATCCCTATCTGGATACGAGCAGGTAGAGGTGGCTCTGGCCCAGATGTACCTAGGGGTAAAACCCCAAAACACTGCTTTGAGCTAGACTCGAACAGGAACTGGTGCACGACAACGGGCCTTACTGCACTCTTGGTTACGACACTCCTGGGGGATATGCTTAGGATAATTCTCATTTTCTTTACAAACCACTATGAAGGGTTATGAGTATATACTTTCTCAAAGAAAACATTTCTTTTTATGATTATGGATTATATCCATAAATAGTTCAATTTATGTAAAGTGTTTTACAAATATGGAATTATGTAATTTAATTCATAAACTAATCTATTTTATTCCATTGTTTAGAAATGGCGCCTAGTGGAAGGAATGGAAACCATATCAATGCACGCACTTCATGTAGGGATTGCCCTCCTGCTCAAGATAATTATTGTGGAGCTGGAGATACAACTCGTGCTGATCAACTTATTACCATACTGGGACAACTCACTCTGGTTATGAATAATAACCTTACTCGTATGGAGCACCCTGATCCGAAATGTGGAGGATCAATGTTAGACCGCTTCATGAGGAAACAACCACAAAATTTTAATGGGTGTACAAATCCATTAGTAGCTAAGCAATGGATAAACTCCTTAGAGAAAATATTCCATTCCTTGGGGAGTAGCGAAAGGGAGAAGGTTATCATGGCAGTTTACCACCTCACTGGAGATGCCGATCAATGGTGGTCATTGATTCAAAATACAAAGGAAGGTGAAGAAGTATCAAGTATGGAATGGAGAGAGTTCAATGATCTTATCTTAGAAAAATACTTTCCATATGACCATCGAGCAGATATGGAAAGGCAATTTCTGAATCTGAGGCAAAAGTAGGATGAGAATGTCGCAAAGTATGAGGCTATCTTTACAAGGTTAGCGAGGCATGCTGCTGATTATATACGTAACCCCAGAAGTAAGATTGATTGTTTCTTTGATGGGTTAAATCCATTTCTCCGTCGAGCTTTAGTATCCCAATCCTTCTCATCATATGAAGATATTGTCTCGTGTGCTATCAAGACAGAAAAGGAATTCTCTAAATCTTATGACAATAAAGTAAAGCAAGAGAGGAAGAGAACAGTGGAACAAGAGATAGATAAAGGGAAAAAGGGACAGAAGGATTTTCCAGTATGTGATAATTGTGGGAAGAATCACCCTGGTACTTGCCTAAAAGGAATGGGAGTTTGTTATAAATGTGGAGAAAAAGGTCACCAGGCACGTGATTGCAAGGGAAAGAAAGAGGCTATCAATGTTGAATGCTACAATTGTAGAGAAATGGGTCATTATGCAAATGAATTCTCTAAGCGTCAGGGAAACTTACCTCAGAAAAGGCCAAGGGATCAAGGACAATCTTATGCTATTAATACAGTTGAAGCAGAATAATTAATGTATTGGTGCTTTTGGACTCATGCAATATATTCTGGTTATTAGAATAATGTGATATATATAAGTATTGTACTGCAGTACTTGTTATTTTTATTAAGGTCTTAATATGATGAAGGGAATCATTTTTTTAGAATGTGACAATAAGAGAAACTTTACTTTGTTTGGGGAATCTGATAAATTGATTTTGGAATAAAGAGACCTTTTAGAGAAAGTCTGGATAGTGGTATTTTGGATAACTATAAAGGTTGGGATGGATTAAGTTGAACCTTGGATAGTATTATTTAAGGTTAAAAAATTTCTGAAGATTATATTTATAATACTATAGTTTTAGGAAAAGGACAACCTGCAGGGTGGGGCATAACCCGTCGGGTCAGACAAAGCGCCAGGAATAAAACCCACAACCATAGTGTGACAGGCCTTTATTTCCTACCACTAGCCTACATGAAGTCCTTGGTTATTACAAAATAGTTTTACTAATCTAAATGGTATGTGTTAATATTTGGAACCTTATACAATTAGGATAAATAGAATATTTTTTAGTTCTATTACCTTTTAGAGTGAAAGATGGGTTTGTGGTAAAAATTTATTAAAGGAAGAAAGTCTACATAACAAGTATGTATAATCCATTACATTCTTTGTAAATCTCCTAAATAAATTCCTCAACTTTATAAAAGGTAACTTAAACCAAAAACGTTGCTGGTTAACTTTTCCAACTGGGGATTCAATGACTATTTAACCAATCACACGTTTGTGATTTTCTTATGGTTAACTTTATCCTAATCCAGTTTTCTACGACTCTCCATTAGACCTTGATGTTTTTTTCTTCCATGTCCATATTTTCATAGAATCCTAGTATGGGCTATCTCGGGTGACCTTTGTACTTATCTTTCTTTCTTTTAATGTTATATTTTTATTAACCTTATTTCCGATGTGGGTTTCCACAAAGGTATTTTCTATTTTCAACCTTTTATTTTCAAATAAAAATTTCAAATTGCGAGGATACAATTTATTGAATGAGGGGAGAATGTAACACCCCGAGCTTCCACGATACGCCTCTCTTTCAATAATGCAATAGCTTTCATTGTATGCATGTTTGAATTCTAACACACCGCGACTAATCAAAGTAGCCATTATGAAAAGTAATAACCAATTTTTAAAATTATAGAAATTTTATATTTCAAAATGGACTTCATTTTTGTTTTCGTAATATCGAAATTACCCTAAGTTGAATTTTTTGTAACTTTCTGAGAACTTCCAATTTGTTATGAATAGTGAAAAATACTTAAAACAACTTATTTAATCAAAATAATTTATTGTGATAAATTATACTATTTAGTGGTTTTAAAGTATAATTAGAATATATTTTTACCATTTTATCCAATGGTGGTCATTAGAAATAATTTAGCATTGAAATTTGGCATGAATAATTGTCAATCTTTTGATATAAATTGTTTCTTAAAAACACGCTATTTGTTGTAACATCGGGAATTAATTATAAAATTAATTAATTCAACTTATATGTTTGTAATTTTGTAAAATAGACATCATTTTTGAATTCGGAATATCAATTATAGCTTAGGGTAAAATTTTGGCATTTTTCTGAAAAACTTCAATTTTGATGAATAGTGAAACCACTAAGTGGTTGTTAAAAAACTGATTTTTCGTTACAATGAAACATTACAAACTATGTGATTTTAATTTCAAAAATCTTATATACATGTTTTTCATTAGGAAGTAAAATTTGGTTCAATGGGATTAAAATAATTTTTTGGTGAATAGTAACTTTTAAGTTCTTAATCGCGATTAGAGGTAATTAGTGTAGTTTAAGGTAAAAATAATGTTTTAATAATATGAGATTATCTTTACACATGTCCTACACTCATTGGATGTGCCATGGCCAACCAATAAAATCCATGGGTCAACTTGGGGACCCCATGGATCCACTTTAGTTGGAAAATGACATAAATACCTTTTATTTAATGTTAAAGTAAAAAATGACACAAACAAGAAATGTTTTACTAAAACAATTTTTACATGGGGTTATACAAGTAATATTTTTTACTATAAATATTCATTGGAAATCTAAAAAGATTTCATACATCATTGTATTTTGTTTATAATTTTTGGACATTCAATAAATTAAATTATTTATGACACCATGATGATGCAGCGATTACCTCATTAATTAACGATTTAAAGAAAATGAAAAGATATTGTATCATCCAAGGCATAAACTTGTAAAAAACCTATTGTATGAGTATCTTTCGAACCCTTATCACCTTAGCTTTCAATTATATAAGTGTGGGACCTTTTGAATCCGAAAAGCATTGTATAATAATGTAACATTTCCTTACTTTCCAAGAGTGCCCCTCCTCTCCTCTTATAAAAGGCCCCCACTTCTACCACCACATTCACACTTTCAAAGCTTTTTGGCTCGGCAAACCTCTACCCAAAGACTCTCCCAACTTCCTTCCCTTACTCCTATAAGCCTCACATTGGGCAGAAGTCTTCCCAAGGAAGCCTTTGGCACAAATCAAAAGAGTTACCCAATTTTAAGGTAATGTCTTCTCTTATGTTATTTTGTTTTATTTTTCTTATCCAAACTCATAAACTCTTTTTATTCCTTTATTTTGTAACAAAACCAGTATCCTAAATATACTAGGATGTTTTTATAATGAGTATTCGATCTACACTTACACACACCTACATCTAATGGTTAAAGAACATACGGGTTCTGTGGATGGCGAATTTCTGCCTCACGAAACGATGATTGTTCAACACTCATATAACACCTCTAATGGTGGCCATTAGGATGAAACTATTTTTATATATGATATATATTATGTTTTTGTTTTCTTTATGATTTTTTATTTTTCATTTATGTCATACCTTTATGGTTTCCATTATGGGTAAACACGATATTTTCATTTTAGGAAGTGCGGACTACCGCCCCCTCAAAGTGATTTGAATCGTTAATACCATATGTGGGATGTATAAAGGATGTAGTAAATGGTATTATATGATATATTATACTGGAATTATATTATAAATTTATATCATTATGATTTCATTCCATTAAATACGAAATATAAATGAAAGTAGCGTTCAAGCGTACGTACGGCTTACCGTCTCCATTAACGGTACATTTCATTTCTTACCTCTAAATGTTACGTAATATTATGAATGAATGTATATACTGGATATATATGATATATATGATATCTACATCATGAATATAATTCTGGATATCATGGATATTTCACCACATGAAGAACTTGTAATTATAAGAAGTTTATTTTGGACTCAAGTACCAAAGATCGACAAAACGACCGTTATTAACTTAAACAATTACATAATGTTCATAACATAGTAATAAGTGATATAAAAGGAATACAAAACTTGAAAAAGGTTCTAAATCAATTATAAATTAACTATAGTTTATTATTCAGGAGGTTAAAGAACGACCGAGTCAAGACGGGACGTAAGGTATGGGAACTTCTTAACCCAATTTCCATTCTTTGGGTTAATATCCTACTTTCAAATTATGTCATGATATTATTATGTCCTATCTTGTATTTATACTTTCTTTATGTGTATATATAGTGAATACACATAATAGATATATTTTACTTAAAAATGATCTTTTTAAGGGACTTCGTCTCAATCTCCATTCATTGAGGCATGTTTTGTTTTATACACAAATTTCTTTTATAAAGTGTATAAACCCCTTTGACTTTTACATTTATTCGAAAGGAATCTTTTTTATACAAAGAGTTTACTAAACGACAAAAGGGAATGTTTTTGTTGTACGTATGTGGCGACAACGACTTCTCCACCGTCGTGACAATTATTTGAGTTTTAGATTCCTCTACAAGCCATTACTTTTTTTTAAAGAAAAATAAATACCATGATTTAATTTTCTTTTATTTTGGTATTGAAAATGATTTTGAAAGTGTTTTTATTATATCAATGTGTTTTATTGATATATTGTGATTGAAATGTGAAAATTTTATGTTTCCTTTGTGCATGTTTTATGTGATACGATTATGTTATGGTTTATGATATGTTTAAACCTATTCATATGAGGAATGCATTGGACTTAATACGTGATGGGTGGAGCCCGCTATAGCTCCTCGATGCATCGGCTGGTCTCATGAGACAAACTAGTGTCTTGGCGCAAGGCCTTGAAAAATTCTTATTTGTGGTCTTAGCACGAGGCCTTGGCTACGTGGTTATGATAGTCTGGCATTATGCATTCCATCATTATGAAAGTGGTTATTGATATTGCATGTGATTATTCGACCAGTAGAATATCCATGTGAATAAGTAAATGGCATTATCTCATTTTACTTTTTCCATATTATGTTGAATTTCATGTTTAAAAGGCTTTTGTTTTAGTTATTCATTTCCTTAAATGTTAATGTTTATTTATGAAAGCTTCTGCAATATTGTTATCCTTACTGAGCATCTGAGCTCACCCCTTTCAATGTTTCAATATTTTCCAGGATGTGAAGAAGTATTTTATGAATGACCTGCAGGGATAGACAGAAGAGGATATGAGTGTGGATTATGAAGACTTTGTTATTATTTTTTCACTTTATGAGGTAATGTAAGACTTATGAATGTATCTAGTGTTTCCAAGGCTACTAAACTAATAGGTCTTTCGAGACTTGATCTTTTGTGATCATGCCAATGTTACGAAGTAATGCACCGACTCCAGGTAGCCGGGGTCGGGGCGTTACAGATAATAGGGGTAACACCATGATAAGAGTATGTGGTGATTGAAGTGATCATCTATATCATAGATTGGACTATAGAAGAACCCAAGATGTGTAGAAGGAGGAGTTTTAAATATGGTAAATCTAGATATAACCGATCAAAGAAATAGATATCATGATAGCTGAGTATCATGATAAAATTATACGAGTGGCACTGGAATGGTATTAGAATGTTTCCAATGATCAGTAATTTTTATATATTTGGTATCAACAATTGGTGTCAGAGATGAAGTGATTAATTGATGAACATATCATTTACTAGTGTTTCTCAGGCCAACTATTTATCACGTGGTCTTAGAGTTTGTGTTGAGTGATTCATTGATCAATATTAGAATTGCAAGAGGTGAATGGTGGATGAAGCATAAACGTGGTATCATTTTATGGAAGATTTGTCAAAAAACCAAATGGGGGTGGGGGCTTTTGGGGGGAAATCCATCAAGTTATCATTTAATCATTTTTGAGGGGATTGTGTTTTTGGAAAAAATGGGCCTCCTTGATGTGTATATTGACAAAGAAAACCATGATGTTAAATTTGATGACAAAAAGTTGTTTATATGGTGAGCTTTCAAGTTCAGGAGATGTTGTTAACAATCCAGGATTGACAGAAGATCCTCGTCAACGGAATTAATGATCTGGAGGCGGTACAAAAAAGAGCTGATACATGGTAGCGCTGTTTTCTTGTGATTTACAAATTCATGGAGGCTTGGAATGTTGTGATCCATATGTTTATCAAGAAAATAACATAAAAATATGGAAAACGAAAGAGGGGCACCCAATTTCTGATTTGGGCGTGCAAGGTGACTATGGCGACAGAGACTAAGGAGGCTGGACTTGCGTAACGGGGGGAGACTTGACTCCAGTGCTCAAGGTGCCCAAAATTAAAATAAATAGAGGTACACACCCCCTAATTTTGTGGGAAGATCCAAAATAAGAGTGAATTAGAGATCCATTCACGCACATAGGATTGGTCTCACAAGTGGTGGTTTGGACACACAAGTATAATGATATTAAGATGTTGGGTGCGAGTTGATAGTTTCATGCCAGTAATAGTTTGGGTGTAAAAGGGTGTGAGTAGACCAAGCTCTAAGTTATTGAAGGGAGTGATACGCAAGTGGTTAAGAGACACTTCCTCCCCAGAATCTGAGAACTGCACCATACTTGGAGAAGCACACAAATCATTCTGGGGTTGCGCGAAAGTTTGGAAATTTCCCGGTAAACCAGTGGTAATGTATTTTTCATTAGTGGATGATAATGGAACATAAACATGGAATATACATATAGATGAAGATTTATTCATTTGTAACAATGAAGAGACATTCTGGTCTATAAAACGTGAGTGGATCTTCTGAAGAAGTAGTGAGCAGACATCAGTTGAGAGAGTAGTGAGCTTTTATATTGTGACTAGTTGTAAAGAAGGAGGGACAACGTGTCCGCTCTGAAAATTTTAAACAACAGTGTGCTTTTAGTGTATTTGGTACATCTGCACATTACCTGTGCATGCTCCTTGGACATACCCCAGTGATGGTGAACCAAGTAAAATTATTGTTTCTTGTTCTAGCTTTATGTTTTGGTAAAAATCTGCAATCATAAATAGAGGGAATTGTGTTCTTTTCTAAAAATGAAAGAAGATCAATTGGGGAAGCTTTATTTATCTGTCATAACATGTTTCACCCCCCATCTCAGGGTATCTAACCTAGCACACAAAAAAATATGATATTATACATCTTTAATACTACTGAAAGGACTAATTATTAAAATATTAATAATTTATTACATTAATAAACACAAAAAAATTAAAATCTATAATAAATCCTACTAAACATAATGTTATTAGTCAAAATGTTTTGGGATTTTCAAATCATCAAAATAGTGGTTCAGTAATGGTATCATAAAGTATAAAAATTGTCTTACACTGTTATCCTTTTGATAAGAAATAGAAACATTAAAATTAAAAATAAAATTTTAAATTAGGAATTATAATTTAAATAGATTATAATGGTTAAAAAAATTATTAATCATCAAGATATGTATAAATGTTTATATTATAATCCCCACATTTGAATCACAAAAAAATTGTTGAAAATAATTAATATAATGGTTTTTAACTAAAATATAAATTATGAGAAAATTTATATTAATGTATTATTAAGGCAACACTGAATTTGATTAATTAAAAAATAATTATAAATATAAGAACAATTTAAAACAATATAAAACATAATATAAATTAGATAAAGAAAAATGTTATTGGGTTAAGGCTCTTTAGGTTTTCTAGTGGTGTGAGCACTTGTAGACGAACTGAATTTTAGTGCATCCATTGGTTTCTTTATTGATACCCTTAATATGATGAAACATTTCTACATAAAATAAATAACAATTTTATACAACCAATGGGTTTTTTCAAACATTAGTCAATTTTTTTATAACCTCTAAAAAACATTTTAGTATAGAATGATTTTAAAAACTAATTTTTTTTAGGTCAATAAGATGTAGACACAAAATTTCAAGCATGCCATAATGATAGTAGTATCATCACATCAAAGAATTGGACAATTTTTTGTTCTTGAATTGTAGTAACCTTTGTTATCTGTTGGAATTTAGGTTCAAAGATTTATTAAGCATGAAATTATTTATATGGACTAATTATCATATCAAATTGATTTGTTGATGTTTGTAGCTTTTTGGTGATGTGTGGCCAAAAAATTTATTATATCCACTTTCAATAAAGACTTTTCAGACATTTGAAGTCAGAAAATAATACCATTCTTGTTAAATTCATGCAAAACTCCCCATCATATATCAAAATATTATAATATATTATGACCAACTTCTTTATATAATCCCTTCTAACTCATTCAATATATGACATATCAATTTTTTATTTTAGTCTATCTAAAATATATTATTATTATTACCCTCTAAGTGTTTTATTATTCTATTAAAAATAATAAATTAACTATTTGGATATTTAATGTGATTTTTAAATAAGTCTATCTTATTCAAAGAATCAAAAATATTTTTATAATAAGTGCATAAAAATCTAAAAACTTGGATTTTAAATTTATCTGACTTTAGTTTCTCTGGACTTATGTAAACAAAATTTTATTTTCAGTTTTTCACTTATATTTCACCTTAAAAGAGTTAAAAATGGAATCATTAAATTATTTAATATTATTGTGAGTATAGATGATATTCCTAACACATCAATAATTATTTTATGGAATGTTTCAGGAAATAATAAATAAAAATACAATAGTTTTTTTAACAATATCATTTATTGGATGATTGTATTCTACATCAATAAAATTATCATAATCAGATGTAAATGACATTTTAATCTCATCTATAATAACCTGGAATCCTGTATTAATATCCTTATGACATGGATAAGAAACAAATCCCTTATTGGTATGGGGACTTTATACTAATACCCTATAAGTTTTTTAACATCGATAATATCTCCAAATATATCATTTTAAATACTCAATAAATATTCATCATATTTTTCAGAAAGATCTATTTTTTCATTTCCAAAAAAATACACTATTTAAATTAGTTATTAATTATTTTATTTCTCCCATATTATCTTATCATAATACTGATACAGTTTCATGTAACACATAATCATATTTCCCTTGAGAAACCTTTTTATTCATATTTGAAAAATCACTGGTAGAAGATGAATTGGACAATGGAATGTTGTATCTTTTAACTCATCCAATATTTTTTTCATTAATACCTCTTTCAATAGGTATAAATACCTTTAGAAAATTAAGTTTTTTACTTGATATGATATACCAACTCACTATATTTTTATTTTAAAATGATTAAGGATTTCAATTTTTTAGAGACATCCTTGTAATCATATATATCCTTACTCTTGTAAAGAACATAGTCGGTATACTTAAAACCAATTTTTATATAGTTACAATATCCACTAATATGTTAAAATTGATGATTATTTTAGTACAATGATGATGTTGGTTCGAATCGAAACCTGGATCATCATCTCCCTTTGGAGATGGAGTATCTTCATCCAAGAGTACTATAGATCTCCTGATAGATACAACCTCAACATCATCTTAAACATTCAAATCATCTACATATTTGGTACTAGAATTTTAATGGGTAGATTCAATTTAATATTCAATTTTCTTATATATAATTTTAAGAGTTTTTTGTTTATTTTCCTCTGAAGTATCCACTATTAAAAAAAATTCAACATAAGTATTCACCATAGATTTCTCATCCTCCTTTTACATAATTTTAATATTTTTAAATCCTTAACTATATCTAAAACTTCAATATCTTTATAAATAGTTTTAAAATCTAGATGTTGATCTTTATAAATATTTTGACCTTCATTTTCACTGATTATTAGAGTTTCATTCTTCAACGTAATGTTTTCTAAAATTTTATTTTCATCTATATCAACATGATATTTTTACCTAAAAGTGTATGTTCTAATTCAATATATCCAGACTCAATTACAAATTCATAAAATTTTGAGTGATCACTCCAGAACACATTACTTTCAATAACTTATTCAAATTTTTTAATCTTGAATTTCAACATCCTCATTGACAAGTTTTATTAATATTAGAAAAAAACAGTTTTACCTTAGAAATCTCATACTCTATGTTTTAAAGTGCAGTTACATCTACCTAAACAAGTAAAATAGATGGATCCAACTCATCTCTAAGAAAAACCGTGTATTCTATAGCACTAATACTATTATAATTATTTACAAATGTTAATATATTTTAAAATACATTCTTTATAAATAATATTTTCTCCCTAAATAATTAGAGAATAGTTTTTTAGCCATTACATTTTAGAGATGTGACTTTCCATAATGATATATCAATTTTATTAAATGGAAGACTCAAGATCTTTTCATAAGTATATTAATTGATTTTACTCTTGACTGGCCTAAAGTCATCCGTCAAATTCATCATTTATCATTTTAATTTAATTTTATTGTCCTTAAATAACATGTAAATGAGATACATATCTTAAAAATAAATTTTTAATACTCACCTTTTCTTTGATAAATATCTATTTTAATAAACCTATATAAAACATTTTCAATGGGTTTAAATCATTGTTATTTTCCTCTTATATATCATTTTTCATGAAGATAACACAGTAAATGTTATCCAATAATTTCACCATTATTTATTTATTAATTTTCATATATTAATTACCCATAACATCATATTAAGAAAAATTGAAAAATATCTACTGATGTAAGTTAAATTTTAATCCCATTAATAGTTATTCTTATATTATCAAATATTCTACAAATAAATCCAACATATCATAATATTATTTTATATTGACTTCAAAGACATATTTCTTCATTTTTTAATTTGTAAAAACTTTCCACTACGATGAACACAAAAATGTTTTCGAGAAAATATTTATCCAATAAAACCAATAAAAATTGATAACATTGTTTGGTATATTTTTAAATCAATTTAATTCTTCAGTTTATTTGATGAAACAAATAGTTCTCTAGATTGTAATATTATTAATAATAATATTACTGATAATAAAACTCTGTAAGAAACCAAGGATTAGTTTTTAGAGGGAATGAATTTTTTTTAAATTTATATTTATTAAACATCGATCGTTATCCCAAAGGATTCAACATAATGTTTTCTAAAATTTTATTTTCATCTACAGTAGCATGATATTTTTTACCTAAAAGTGTATGTTCTAAATTAATATATCTAGTCTCAATTACACATTCATGAAATTTAGATTGATCTTTCCAGACCACATTACATTCAATAACTTATTCAAAAATTTTAATTTTTAATTCCATCATCCTCATCGACAATTATTTTTAATATTAGAAAAAATTGTTTCCCTTTGCAATCTCATACTCTAAGTTAGAAAGTCAGTTACTTATACCTAAATATGTAAAATAGAAGGATCAACCTCATCTCTGAGAACAAACCGTGTATTCTATAGAACTACTAATATTATTATTATTTACAAATGTTAGTATATTTTAAAATACATTCTTTATAAATAATATTTTCTACCTAAATCATTAGAGAATAGTTTTTTAGCGATTACATTTTAGAGATGTGAATTTCCATAATGATACATAAATTTTATTAAATGGAAGACTAAAGATATTTTCATAAGTATAGTAATTGATTCTACACCTGAATGGCCTAAAGTGATCCCTCAATTTCATGATTTATCATTGTAATTTAATTTAATTGTAATTCAATAACCTGTAAATGAGATGCATATCATAAAAAATAAAATTTTAATACTCAACTTTTCATTAATAAATATCTATCTGAATAAACCTATATAAAATATTTTTAATGGTTTCAAATCATTGTTATTTTCATCCTACATAACTTTTTACATGAAGATAAAAATTTAAATTTTTTCCAATAATTTCACCATTATTTCTTTATTAATTTCCATATATAAATTACCCATAACATCCTAATAAAAAAACTAAAAAAACTAATGATGTAAGTTAAATTTTAATCTCATTAATAGTTATCCTTATATTATCATATATTCTACAATAATATCCAATATATAATAATATTATTTTACATAGACTTTGAAGACATAATTCTTCGCATTAAAATTTGTAACTACTTCCAACTACTGAGAACACAAAACTATTTTTGAGAAAATATTTATCTAATAATACCGATCAAAATAGATAGCTTTGTTTGGTAAATTTTTTCAATCAATTCCATTCTTCAGTTTCTTTGATGAAACAAATAACTCTCTAGATTATAATATCATTAATAATAGTATTTCTGATTATAAAACTCGGTAAGAAACCATGGATTAGTTTTTAGAGGGAATGAATTTGTTTTAATTGTATATTTATTAAACATCTATCGAAGTCCCAAAGGATTCAATGAATAAAAATAAAATAAAGTGAAATATTATCCATTAAAAATTTAAAAAATCTACAAACACCAATTAATTTAAATACTAAAAAAATTATAAGCATAAAATAATTATTCATACTGTAGAATAATTTAGTAATATATAAGTATAAAAATAGTCTAATTAATATTTCATAGTAATATATTCTAGGCATATGTAAAAAATTACATATGATTCAAAATTAATGAATAAATTCCAAATAATAATAATTAATCAATGATACATAGGGATAAAATTTTAAAATACAATAAAATGGTAATATTAAATATAAAATAACAACTGTAATCAAAATTAAACATGTAAACAAAGAGAAAATATATATAAGTCATTAAAAACATTTTATTACCAAAAAAATCACTTACGTTCAATCAAAACCAACCTACTCTTAGTAATATTTATATAATCCAATATAAGCGGCTTTGTCACTATATTGGATTAATCTTGTTCAATAACAATAAAATAAGGAGAAATAACACCAATTTCATCATGAAATCTGATGAAATGATTTGCTGTTTCAATTTTCAGGGATTTATACTGAATTATATGATTTCTTAAATTTTTTACAGCATTATTATTATCAAATATTATTTTAAAATATTAATTATTATGTATAAAATTTTTTATTTTGAATTTCATCCACAACCTAAGAGGAAAATAACTAATAATTGAAATATAATCAACTTTTATAGTAGATATAGAAAATGTAGTTTTCTAATTGCTACCCCAGGAAACCATTAATGCTCTTAAGAAACATCATTTTTTGATCTATTACTCATTTGTAGTATAAAAACCCCTATTTTATCATCTGAATATAATGTAAAATAAAATCCAATGTTTTTAGGAAATAATAAGTTATGTCAAATAGAATATTTATGATAACATAATCATCATTAGGCACTATTCAATTGATATTCCATAGTATTAACCTAAAATCGTTCTTAAACAAAGTGTGTCAAAATTTATGGATTCTAGTCCACTAGATATAAGATATAACAACCTCTCAATTATTACAATTTTCAATATGTTTTTTATTTGTTTCAAAGATTCATTCCAGTCATGTTTAATATTATAACTCATATGAGTTATATATGCTTTACTAATTCCAAATCATAAATTTTTCAATAAATCTACTGTATAATTTTTATTGATTGTATAATGTATCTCATTATGATTTGAAAAAAATTAACAAGTTAGACAACCCCATACTGTTAATTTCAAACTATAGTTTCATGAAAAAATGCATTACACATCATCTGGTTAATTAGTCTGAAACTCACATCGTAAATATATATTTAAAGTAGAAAAATAACCAGATATGATATTTTTTTGAAAAAATATGGTCATACAGCCATATGGAAAAACAATTTTAAATATAAATTAAATAATAATATCAGAAAAATACCTAAGATCGTTTTTTAGGCAATAAAAATCATTGATATATTTTAAAATATTATTTAGAAGGAATGTATTTTAAAAATTAAGAATTTTATTATCATAATCATCCCCCCATGATAAAATAATATAAATTTTTTATTTAAATTCTATCTAAAAATTTATTAAATTCATTTTAAATTCCAATTTTTTTTGAAATTCATCCTTTATATCCTTTAATGAAGTGAATAAGAGTTTTTATAATCTATTTTATCTTTTAGAATATAATATTTATAAACCAGTAAAATCTTATTCCACATAATAAGGGCTAAATCATCTTGATCATTTCTAAAATCTGATTCTGCTCTAGTAATTGTGTAATCATATGGTCTCTCAACTAAAAAAAATAATTTATTTTCCCAAAATTGGTCGAAATATTGTTATATAGGTAAAACCCACCCTTCATCACTCATATCTTCTTATATGGTTCCAGTTTTAAGTGATAATAGAAAATTAGAAGACTCTGGTATATTTCCATAACATCAACTAATCATGAAACCATTATGTAGTGAATTATTAAAAATATATAATTGATAGTATTTTAATGTATGAGGACATAATGGTAGTTCACTATCAAGTTTTTGGTTCCATATTATACTATTCCTCATAATAATTATTTTTTATTAATATAAGTATGGATAGAACTATCATTTGTGAGAGAATATATATTAGTAATATATGTTTTTCATTATAATATAGTGGGGGAATTAGGTTTTCCCAAAATATAGGTTAAATTTGATTTTACCAAATTTAAAAAATGGGGTATTTTGTTAAATTGGTTTACCAAATTATTTTATTAAAATTAAATAATTTTAGAATAATTACAGTTGTATTAGAGTTGGAGAAATGTATTGATTACCAATTTATATACCATTCTATTCGTTTAAATGGTTAAATATTCTTTGATTATTAACCATATATCATTTCCAAGATAGTTTACCCCATAATGTATGTTGGTAGTGAATGTGATTACTGATCATGTAATAATAATTGTTGATCAACCCTAATTCCTATATGAGTAGAAAGACCATAATTTTTTCATGAAATATTAAAATATATATCCTTTATTAACTTATTAAACACCCTACAAGATGATTATATTGTGACATTTTTAAAAAAGATTACTAATAACAACTCGCATCTCTATAATCATTATAGTATTCTCCATAAAACCATCTGTATTACATTTTATATATGAAAGTATAAGTGTTTGGGTTATGACATACAACTGATGAATTAAATACTGAACAAGAATAGTAAATAGAATACCATCGCATTAAAAATTATAACATCCTAATGAAAACTGAACTAAATTCATAAAAGAAGAATTTATTGAAATGATGGGTATAATAATGAATTTGAACTAGGTATCCCCCCACTATATTAATCAAAAAAAATTGTGTATCAATCATTGTGATACTTTACAAATATAAAAGTATTCAGAGTAAAAATAATTAAAATAATTCATATTTAAACAATATAGTTGAAAATCAAAACATACTCATTGATCCCCTCTCAATTATTATTTTGGTTCCATGAATGGAATTATTCCTTCATTAAATAAAACAATATTAATGTGATCCTTTCTATGATAATTTGATGATCAACCATTAATATCAAATATTTCCACGACTTCATAAGCATTTTAATTCCTTATTTCCGGTATTGGTTGACTGTTGGTATGTGAGTCTCCAAATTTCCTATTTTTTGGCCAATAATTTATGCAATAAATCCTTATATGATACCATTATAATCTCTAGGCTTCGAAATTTCATTATTGTTTCATTTTTCAAATAAAATAATAATGTGGTATTTTATTTTTCAATTTTTCATAGCCTCAATTTGGTTCATAATTCTAATCATAAATCCTATATTGAATTAGAATATAGAATTATTATAAACTAACAGTCAGTGACTCATTGGTATTGAATGAAATGGAACTCCTGATCAATTAAGAGTCTACGTAACACAACATACATTGTTTTAGAATGAATTAGACAAAAAAAAATTTATTGGCCCTTTAATTTATAATAACATTCAATCGGTAAATTTAATATAACACACGCTTTAGTCACAACTAGTTCACTATACATAGATCCATATAAAATACCTATTTTTTATACAATAATAGGTCTATTCTAGTTTTTCTCACATGAGAAATGATTAATCAAACATGTGCTTCACCTCCTAATTCTTAATCTCACATAGAAAAATGAAAGTGTGATAGTGTATTTTCTAACATAGATAAATCAATTGATGGTCTTGTTATATTATAATTGGTTTATTCTAAATATTTAATCCCATTCTGTAATCTATCAAAACAATTATTCTCATGTAGGAACTTTTCCATCGTGTATATCTTCTATAACATCATTTTAAGCAGTCTTGGTCTTTACAATTTTACTCTTTATATCACAGATCCTCCAAAATCAATTTTTTTCTTCTGAAATTTCATTTTAATGTTCCATAACTTGTTATTTCCACAAAAAATAAATGAAAACTAAAAAATAAAAATATTATTTTATTTTTAATATAACAAAATTTAATAAAATAATAAAAATACTCCACTAATCGGTAAATTATTAGGAAATTGATTTAAATAATATATATATATATATATTATTTGTTTCCAATGTTAATTTCTCTATACTGACACCATAGTCTCCATGATAACTTATCATAACAAATGCTTCTATAATAAAATGAAAAATAGAAGACATTGTATGTCTCATTTTTAATATCCATGCTACCTGAGATTATAATGTTTATTATATGTTCATTATTCAATATTCTGCATGAAAAATATTTAAGTAATTCAATTTTTCCATATATTTTCATGATCATTTAATTCAACCACTCATTTAAAATACTTCTCTCTATGTAATGTATTTACTCGAAACAAATATGTTCTCAAACTAGAATCATTAATGGGTTTCCATGAGTAAGATGAAACTAGAAATCACTATGAAATCAATAATTTACTTCTTTTACATGAATTATATTTAGGTTTTCTATAATGATATTAATTTATAGATTATGTAATCAAACAATTTAGATTATTTATTTATATGATTTTAACTAAGTGAAGTAAAATACATATTTATATTTTATACTCAAGGTTGGTATCCTCAATCTTCATCCATTGAAATGATTAATACCCTAAATTATTTTTATACATAAAATATTTTTCAAAATTTAAGTACATTGGAAGTGGGGAATTCTTCATCAATATTCTTTATTCATCTTGTTTCTCTTTACTCCTTGATGATACTTCTTGATTTTTTTTTTCAGATAATGTAGAGAAGTATTGCACTTTAAAAAGTAATGTCAACAACCTTTTCACAATGTAAATTATTTTTTCCTTTTAACATTCTTAACCAATTTGTTTTATAACTCCTCATAAAAAACATCCAATAATGATATTTATGATCAAACCTGCTCACAAAATATGACACCGTCCCCCACACATGACATCGATCATGATCATACATGTTCTCTAAGAGTTTTTTGGTTTGGTGATTAATTTTTTATTGTGTCTACATAAATTTTGGTTTATGTATGCTGGGGTTAAACAAAGTCCAAATTTAAATAATTTCTAGAATATTTGTTTATGGTTAAATAGTTTTAAAAAAAAATTCGGTGATAATTTTCCACACAAGTTTCTCAGTTATTATATTTTTCTAATATAGTTAACAGTAATTTTTTTATTCATTCATTGATTGATTCTCTCATGAAATGATGTAATTGTAAAGAATATTTGAAAATGGTTTATAAACATCCCATGAGATTTATATTAATTTTTTGAACAAAATTTTATTTGATGATATTAAAAATTTAGCAATCATTTCATGAATTTACAAAAAAACTAAAAAGTAATTCGATTTATTATGTATTATATTATATTGATTTAATTCGAGTAATGTAGTTTATCTTAATTGGAATAGGTTTTAGACATAAATTTTTTTTTTAATTTGAAGTTAAATAACTTTTAAAATAACATAAAAATTAATAAAAAATTATAAGAAAATAAAAATTAATACAAAAATATACTTAAAAAGATACAAAGGTCTCCCCCACCATCCGGACTAATGAAATGTACTGAAATAATTCTAATATTGAAAAAATAAATAGAAATTTTCATATATTTATAGAAAAAATCTGGTGTATGTAGAGGTATAATATAGTGATTTCAATTTGTAGATATGTTAGATGAATATGAAATCCTCTATTATTGAGTCCTTCCATTATAAAAAATATTTCATCATATTCTGTAAATTACTATTAAACATGTTCTTAGATCATTCATTGATTATCTAAAATAAATCAAAGGCTAAAATATCTAGTGGTAAATGGTAATTCCCACCAACAATGATGTTTACATGGAATTAGTTTCTCCATTAATTGGTAAAGAATAACTAGTTATTCTAGATGGAAGACTCTCACATAGTGCGCTTGATCAGAAATAACCTATCATCATGGAACAATAAATCCCTCTCAATGGAAGTTAGGATCGACCTTGTTAAATTTATTATTGTGTAAATTGTTTTACTCTTTTATGGGTTTTAAAAGGCCAATTTCACATTAAAAATCATGAGCTCCAACAATAAGAATGTTTTATACAGCTGTAGTATTCTACAAAAAATATATTCTATTATTCCATGGAATCAATGCATCATTCATATTGTCTACATTGGGCTTTGTATTAAGAATACTAACATGTTTGATCAATATTTATTGGCTGATTTTAGGTTTATAATTATTGTTAATAATTTAGCAGATACTATATTCTTGAATTCCAGATTTCTAGGAAAACACAAAGAGGGAATAAAAAGCTACATGGAATCCTATATATGACATTATTTTAAAGACTCTTATTGTGGTATTTTTTATAGATTCCCATTTTCGGTCCAGAACAATGAATTCTAATAACTTTTGACCAGTAACTAGACAAGTACTCATCTCCATAAAAGCCTTATCTTTTATGAAAAATATATTGATACAGGCGTTTTGATTAAGAATCAAACGGATAACTCTTTAGAATGACTGACTAAGGATATTAAGGAAAATATTATAAAATATTATTATATTAATGGTGATAAAATTATGATTTTGAACATCTTAATAATTGTAAAATTTCCTCAAAAATTATTATTGAGATATTATTCTAGGTCATTCCACTAAGTGGGTGAAATATTGGCACAAGTTTGGTATTCATCAATTTAGAATTAATATTTGTTTGATATTTATGTATTACAATATTTCTACAAATGAGTTTTTAGATCATGGAAGTATTAATATTTTCTTGATATCTTCCATATGTAATTAAAATGGGGAAGAAAAATATCACTTATTTATTACTTTTGAAAAGGAGGTCGCAATATTGATTAAAGAGGGATACCTATTTTATGTCCCACATCCATTAACTAGTAATTTTAAATATCATCTTACTTCCTGTATGAAACTTCTTGGTTTATAAAAAATCTAAACAATGTTCATGGTAGCATGCTCTATGACTCTAGATTTTATTTGGTGTAGTGAAATCAAATAGATTCATGATGATAGTACTTTAAGTCTAAAATAAAATCAAGCATGAATTATTGATATTTTGGAAAATGAAAATAATATTTAAAATGGGTTTTGTGACAACTCCATTCATGATTTTACTTTTATTAAGTTTTTTGTTATTTCAAGTGATTATCATCCATCCTCTGGATCTGTTGAAGTAATTTTCATCTCTCCTTTTTTTGGTTGGATAAGAAGAAACAAAGATAGTTATACAAGTGGCAACCCTCGCTACTCTGGAAATGGTTCTATATATAGATATCATATTGTCAATGCAATGGGTTTTCTTTTTGTTCTAAGTGTTTTACCACATATATTGATAATGTGATTCTTGACATTATTAATTTTTCGTGGGTTGTGAAGCAGCATGTATGGATCACCTAAATGATTGAATGTGATTCCAAATTAGTGGTGCATATGATTTAGAATATATATATATACATCTATTATTGAAGTTGGATACTGGTTGGATAAATTTCATGTGATCCCTTACATCTATGAACTACATCATTACTCATGATTACAAAGAATTAACTTTTTAATGATGGATTCAAAAATAGGGGGTACAACCGATGAGTTGAAATTGGTCAATGGGTTCCCTGAAGATATATATTCCCTTTGGTAAAATGTTTATATAAAACCATTTCAATCATTTATAACATTGAATTTCATTTAATATAGTAGACATTTTTCTTTTAGGAATGTTCTCACTGATTTCTATGTAATAATACATAAGTACAAAATTAAAAAATTTACACATATGAAAAATATTATTTTCTTAAATTAATAATTTTGTAACCCATTATTTATTATATTAAAACCATGATTTAATTTTTATTCATGCAAAAAAACATGAAAAACAATTCATAATTACACAAATTTAAAAATTCAGTATCATTCCTCACATCCTAAAATTCAAATTTTTCCATAAATCCCAAATTTTCAAGAATGATATGTGGTTGTTATAGAATAATATATAGAAAATATTTTTCATAATTTTATATATAGTTGAATAATTTTATCCAAGTTAATTCCATATGAGAAACCAATCGTGTTATCTCTCTCAATTTTCTAACTTGAAGACTAAATCATTACCCAATAAATTAGAGAGCTGTATCGGGCTCACCTATAATCATGAGATATATCTGGATCACATATCATAATATATAATTATATTGTTTAATATTATGAAGAACTTATTTCATATTGTTAATTTTTTTAATCATTAACCCATTTAAAAACTCATTAATGCCCATATAAAAAGGAACTTTGTATTTGGTATAAAATTACAAGGAAACATCTCTTTTATTTGGTAATAAATTTAAATGACTAATTCCCCATAAATCGGAATATAATTTAATTTATAAAAACATTAATAAAATAATAGTTATATTTATAATAGATAATTTATATGATAGGTGAAAATTCCACTCATGTAGTATGCATAAAAAATATTATTTTTTATCTTTGGTTAGAAGGTCAAAAGTGATATGTATAGAAAATGATAATAATCATTAAATTTTGATCTGTAAAAATAATTTAAAATTCAGATTAAAATAAAATATTACATAATTATATATATGTATAAACATTAATGGAACATTACAATTAACATGGATACAAATGAGATGAGTTTTAATCATTTATTAAATGATTTAATGTAAAATAGTTTACCTAGATTTATGAATAATTTTGTTCATATGTATACCCACCTAGTAATAATATTATAATACTTTTCAAAATTATAAAAAATATATTGTAATTTCTTTATCATTATTCTCCTTATATAATTTGAAATAATGTTTTATATCCTGAAAATAAAATTATAAAATTGACTGTGGTTAACGTTGTCATGGTTCCAATAAATAATACTAAAAAATTATAATTATCATAATATATATTATTTACTATTTATTAACCATATAACCAATTTTTATGATTCTTAAGTGGTAAATTCTATATGCCTCCATCCACGAGAGTGAGGTTCAAAACTGGGTTGGGGCGATTTCCAAATTTATAACATTAGATCTTTAGTAGGGAATTGTAATAATTCTATAGTAGTGTTGGAACTGTAACAATAATGGAAATATAAAATTGGAAGGAACTAAATAAAATAATATATAAGTGGTTATACTATAGTTGATACTGTATTATTCTTCTTCTTGTAGAAACATTATTAACCAATATAGCCTTTGGGCCATAAAATAGAATGTCATGCCTAAAATTTTGGATTTTAAGCCCAATAGCCATCAGACCTTGTTCACGGGACACTTGTTTGTGGGAAAATGGGATACAAATACTTTAATTCATGAATATATAATAAATTTGGAATTTCGCTACCTATTAAAAATATTAAATAAATTAGATCCACATTTTAGGCCATCCATGTATGGTGGTCATGAATAATGAACCACATCATTTCATAGTGATAACAGTTCTTATAAATGAATGAACAACATTTTTATTTATTAATGGGTGGAGATGAAATAATATAGATAATATTATATTTTTTTAGAAAAATATATATAATAAACATTTCATATTTATTCAATTTTTATATCTTTATTACTATCCTTTTATTGTGGATTTGAAAAAAATCACATCATTTCATGGAGGTGGTAGTCCACACTAACTGATGAGTGATATTATTAATTTTCTAAGGTTGTTTGGATAAGAATTTTTATAATATATTATACATATAAATCCATAATTATTTCATAATCATAATATATATTCATTTTTCAATAATTGTATCTAGGGACATGATCAGGGATGGAAATAAAAAATATAGCTTTATGGAGGTATTGATCCATAAGTACATACAATAAATACATTCATTTCCTACGGGATGGAAATGTATTTAAAAAATGGTTTTACCATCATTATAAACTAATATTTTTCTTATATTGTATACCTATGTTACAACTTAATATTTGTTAAAGAATATATAAAGGTGGTAGAAGAAAAAATAAGCATAATGCAATTTGTTAAGAACTATACAAATTCATTGAAAAACTCCCACAAATTACACCTAAATACATAACAGGGTGTTATTTTGGTGACAAAAACACATTATGGGAATGACAATGGATTTTTTGGAGGTATTGTTTTATATGTTCTAGCTAATCTAGAAGTATCAAAATGTTATATGAATAGACGATATGAGGATTCCTTTTATATGTGAGAAGAGTTTTTAAAATTTTAAATATTATAATTGTATTTCTCAGGGTAAAATTGTTAAATAACTATATAATTTTGAATCTAGGGTTATAGGGTATGAATTTACAGATCAAAAAATATTTATGAATTAATTTCCATCCCATACCACAATGTATTTACCTTATTCGACCTGATTTTCCATTGACTAAGTTAACACATTTTTAATGTGGTTGGAGTTTATAATGAAAAAATGAAATTGAAATTATTCATAAGATTTAAGATAATCATTAAAAAAATTGATGCATTTTTTAATATTAAGGTTTTATAGTTGGTATTAATGTTTATACATATAAGTGTTCAAAATGAAAAAAAAATATATATTTTTTTTAAAAAAATGAAATCTTTTTGCATTAAAATGATCTTATACCAATTTAAAATATTCTATTTATTCCAATGATATTATTTTTAGTTTGTTAAGAAAAATAAATATTATGTTGTTTTTAATCAAAATCCAATATATATAGGTACCTTTAATAGCTTTATTTTAAACAAATAAATGATTGTTTTGAATGAATCAACATTTTCAATATTAACTAAAATAATAATATATTGAAAAAAATCCATAAAATTCATTTAATGTTAGATTATATATTATTATTTAAAATTTATTTCAATTATTTCAAATAAAATTAATTAATGTGGTAGAAATTAAATATTACATCCACACACTAACTGCATTAAAAACCAATTCTGGAATTTAATTTTTTTGAAGCATAAAAATATATTCTTTATAATTAATTATTAATTGAAATAATTAAATTATTCTTAATTATTTAAAACTAATTTATAATATAAATATTTTTTATAAAAATATTTAATATTGATTTATGTAATCTATTAATAGAAGAATACATTTCACACATAATTAAAATTTTAGGGATAATATATATTTTCTGTTAAAATATATTATATTAATTAGAAAATAATTCATAATCTATTTATTATTTAATATTAAATTTTTTGATGAATAAATTTCTATATATATTTCATATTATTTTTATTATAATTTATATAGATCAAATCATAGAATAAGTTATAATGGTCGTAATTATATAATATATCATGGTTCATTTAAGCTTAGTATTTCATATACTAAGAAATATCTAATATATTATTTAATGAAGTAAATTCTAAAATATTTTTATTTTACATTGATAATATTTCATAAAATATCACATGTTTTATTATAAACATTTGTACATATATTTTCTAGTTTAGGGAAATAATTTCTAGATTTCCATTTATTTTCTTATTTGAAACATTATATGGCCTATTAGACAATGGATAATATGGTGTTGTTGTTTTTTTATTTAATATATAATCAATATATTCTTTATTATAGTATATGACAAGCATTTTTTTGGTCTTTCTTTATTAAAATCAGGAATAAAAAATTCCAAATCTAGAAAAGATGTTTTCTTAGATAAAATCACAATTAATATATGATTGATTAGTTTTATGGTCCTTAGATTCCAACCATTTCTAAAAATAATCAATATCTAAGAAGATATAAAAATATAATAATTTCATCGAATATCGATCTCTACAATATATTCCACATGCATTAAATATTTCACAATATCTAATTTTTCTTTTAGTTATTCCAAATTATTTTATAGTTTTCCATGAAATAAGAATAGTTGAAAATTTTAGAAAAAATCATTTGAATATTTTAAATATTTTTTTCTAAAATATTCTTGATTGAAAATAATTTCTAGTTGTCATTTGAGATCTATGGTTTCTTATAAATTCAATAGTGTGAAAACAATTGAGCATATATTTCACTTCACCTTCAATAAGACATATTCTTATTACATTGTCATTATATATTTCCCCAATTTATGGAACATCCCAAAGATAAACTTTTGAGTTAAATTTATGTCTTATAACATTGGGATGGTATGGGTGTTAGGAATAATAATAATCAATAAGAAAATTTACCATATTTTTATTCCATTGTACCCTTTCATTGAACAAATAACATTTCTACATAGAATGAATCCATCGAGTATACTTTTCCAGGAATGGATTCCTTAGTTTCATGGTTAATCCTATAAATATAATCCACTAATTGATATTCAATTAAACTTTTCCCATTATCTCTAAATCACAATCATGATGTAATAAAATCTACCTCACTAGCCATGAAAATTATTCCTCTTTATTATCTAGGTACCTAAGGGATACATCATAAAGAAACTGATCCACTTATATTATATAAAATAAAAATTAAATGTTTTAGGTGTAATGACTAATAAAAATTCCATTTCATGGGTTGTATTCTATTTTTGAGTTTCACCCAATATTATTTATCAATAATAAATAACATGGATTACCCCATCAATTTTAGAGTAAAATAATTCACAACAAGGTGATTTAAATCATCACATAATTACAAGAATGGATTGTCCCAATTAGGTGGTTTCTTGATTGGTGGTGTGGTCAATTTACACATTAGCTCATTGAAATCCTTCCTCCAGTGTTAAACAAAAGTAACTCAATGTCATTTAAAATGTGTATTGAAAGTGGCATGATGATCCTACTAAAATACCAGATAATAATTCAATAGAATCCGACATGTATAAAAGGATATCATATGTTTCAATCATGGTTATAAATTTAATAAATTGGAATTTTAATTTTAGATCTTTAGCCTCATCCCATATTGTGAAATTATATTTCTAAATGAATTACAACTCTTATTCATGAATTGATATTTTCAAAGAAAAATATAATAATATTATATATATAACCATTAATGAATTTATCTTTATTTCAAAAACAATGATCAAATAAATCCACAATTATAGTATCATCAAGAAAAACATCAAAACATTTTCAATTAAATTGGAGAAATATTTTACCATGAATCATTAAAATGTACCTTGATCAATTCATAATCCAAATAGAAAGCTTCTATATGAAACATTACCATTAGGATAATGTAATGTCATGTTTTCCTAGTTTTGAGGTACAGTTGGAACCAAAAAATATCATAAAAATACAAATAAAAAGAGTATTTGTTTTCTAAAAAAATTAAATCAAGAATTTCTTCTTAATTTTTTTCCAGAAAATAAAATTCATTTATTTCCGAATTCAAGTACTTATATTCAATACAAACTCACCAACAATTTGAGACATGTACATGGATTATTTTATTTTTCAAAATAATTACAATGGTGGTTCAATATTTTTTATGTAACACTTGAATTGTGATCACCCATTGTAAATTAGATAATGAGTAAATGATTTAGTCCTGTAAACAATTTTCAATTCAATTTTTATCAAAATATACAATTAATAGAATAGTTATCCATTGATGTTTCCTATCATGGTTTACTCCACATTAAAGTTGAAGTCTATGAACATAAATTTTAGAAAGGATCATTATAGTTTCTACTAAATTATATCAGATATCTCTTCCATTTTATACTAAAAGGATGATCACTTTTTGTCTTTATCAGATGAGAAGTTGATAAAAATGGAAATTGGTTGATCCCCATCATTCATTAAAACCTCAATGATTAAACCCTATGGATGTTATTTTAATTCCATAATTAGGTCCCCCAAAATGTATAATTTATATTTGTTGTACTTAACTCAATCTTTTGAATTAATTATACAAATATGGTTTATTAGATATATTATTGATGAATATATAATTAATACCATGAATGGTAGAAAATTCAAACAAATATTTTATTTTCTCATTGAAATTCTTGGTTTATTTTAATTATATTTAATTTTATTATAAAATATAATTTTATACCCAAATACAAAATATTGTCTAAAAATATGTTTCTCCACATGTATTTGATTTATCAAAATGTAAAACCTTAAATGTTTTTCCTTTATATATGTTAATTTAATATAATCCTAGTAATTAAATGGGAAGAAATTTTCTCCAAATTTTGTTCTTTTTCATTATTTGTGTCTTTAGTATTTTACATAACGATCTTCCCAAAATGATCTGTGAATGTTCCAGTGTTCTATCTTCTTTCATGTTAAGGCCAAAAAATATATCTTCGCATATCAAATTTCATAATATTTCATAGACATCTTGATGAAATCCAAATCATAATATAGTGGATCGATTATATAGTTAGGTAATCACTCTTTTCTATTTGTTAACACATATATAAAATAATGAAAATGATATATGAATAATGAAATTGATATGAGGTACAATAGAAAAAAATCATCTATGAATATAATTTATCAAAAAGTTAATTGTATAGAAAATATTTACAGATATTGACATTTGGTAGGAACTTTTTATCAACCAATGTGGAAATATTATTTCCTAAATTCACTTCCCATTCACTGGAATTATTATATTATGGGATAATAATTATTTTATTAATTTATCAAACATGGAAACCTATTTGATATAATCAAGTAATGTTATACAAATTTAAATCATTATAAAATTGTAATTATTTTATTTCCATACTTCCTTATGCGAAATTAAAATAGCTTGTATCATTTTTAAAAAATTAGAAATGGAATGTTTTATTAATTCGATTTTTTAAGCATATTTCTACTTTTAATTTCATATATTATTATACATTATCTTTTAAGACAATCTAAAATGTTTTGTAGGGTTTTTTTATAATACGGTTTAGTGATTTGGTTTATTTATTTATCAATCAGTTATGTTTCCAAAATCATAACATTCTATGGATTATGAATAGTTTTTTTTTGGAATTTTCATTTATTTTATTAATTAATTAATTATTTCATCATTTTTGTATTTTTAAATCATTTAGTTCATTCTAAAACTCCTCAATGTATGTATTATTATAATAATAAACTTCTTGTTGTATGTTTATAAAATGTTATATATTTTAATGGTGGTTTTTGGTTGATTATTTTATTAATTGTGTTAAATTTATTTGTGTAATGTGAAATGTATATCATATTGGTCTTGGAATTTATTGTTTGGCAACATTTTTTTTATTTAAATACTAAATGTTAATAGGAATTTTCTCACAATATTTGTTAAGATTTTTGAAACACACATTGTTAATTGGAAGTTGAAAAATGTTTTGTTTCTTATACTTCAACTCATTAGTTAAAAAAATTGAGAAGAAAAAAAATCAATACAATTATTGGGAGAGTTAATTACAGGATTTTATATGGGATATCTAACAATATGAGGTTTTTATTTCTCGATGTATAATTTCAAGAAAAGGTTATTGATTAGTTCCCACCTCGTGCACTCGATGGTTTTCAGTAACAATTTTTTGAAATTGTTTTGAATTGTATATAGATTTCTCTGACATATATTTTAATTAAATTAAGGAATTATCAATCAATGATCTAAAATATAATGAATATTTAAAGTTTATATTATTATCATGTAGTCATTTATTGATGAAAACTAGGATGGGATGATCTTCATTTTCATTATGGGGATAGCTTGCACACGTCATCATAAATATCTTCTAATATTCATAAAAGGATTATCTCAACACTTTCATTATTTCATAAATCTACTTCATGAAGTCTATAATTCTCAATTATAAGTTTAATTTTTTAGGATTTCTCTTTTTTAGTTCATCCTAGTTACTAATTTCTATATGTTTCAGGTTGTAGATCCCTTCTAATGTCATTTCTTGTAGGGGTAAGGGGGATTCTCTCCAATTAACATGTCCCCATCCACTTATATTATTATAATTATGATAAAAACCACATTAAATTACATAGTGTTATTATTAGGATCATCTCAGGTAAGACCATGGATATTTAGAAAAATTAGATCAATATATTTTTTAGTTCAAAACCATATTATAAGGTTGTAACAAAAACGTGATTATTTTGAATTATGAAAATAGTATAACTTTGGACTCTCAATGTTTTATAACATTATATGCACATATATTATACATGGAATCCAAGCGATCACTATATGTTTCACATGAGTTTGGAAATATATTTTCTCTCAACACTATTCATCTAAAAAAAGAACAATTTTATTCTCATTAATAATGGAATATGAGTTTTTGGTGATACCAGGTAATGAAAATTAAGGTTTTTGAATTCAACATCACACCAAGTAATGACAGCATGTTTTTTACCAAAAAATCATTGTTGTGAAAAAATATACTATTAATATTAGGTTTCATATAAAATATAGTGGGGTGAAATTTTACCACTAAATAGAAATAAGAAGTATTTTTTTACAATTAGTTAAAAGAGTGTCTTTATTTTAATTTATTTAATAAAAAAAATTAAAAATATTAATTTGGAAATACAAAAATATGGATTGGTGATGGGCCTAGGTTCAAATTATTGTTCTCTATAAAATCATTTCCTATCATATTATTATAAATTAATTGATTGTTGACTAATTAGAGAGTCCACGATCCATTTTATCTCATCTTATGTTGAATTTAAAGGTGACTATTGACCATGAAATAGTCCCCAGGTATCAACACTCAATTAATAATGGGTTTTATGACCACTAAATATATTAATGACATGGTAACAACAAACAATCTCATAATCCCTTAAGAAAATACCAATCGGGTGAAGATATTCCAATATAATTAAATAATTGTTCACTACCTTCAACTGATCTATCTAAACACAATGTATAATTCACCATAAAACTATTATTAATCCATTATATATAATAATGGATAAGTAAGGAATGGATTATTATTATACACTTAAAAATAAAAAAATTCAATATAATACAAACATAAAAAATATAATATTCAAAATAATATCCTTATTCTAAAAAATTTAAAATATAGAAAATGAATTTAATTAAATGATTTCCTAACCCAATCATTTAAATTTGTTTTTTTCGCACATCCTGATTCACCATTTTTTTTTGGCATTTCATGCAAGTGGTTTCAGTTATTTAAATGGATCCATGAGAAATAGAATAAAAAATATTTCCATAAGAAACAATATAGTGTAAGACTCCAACTCCTAGTTGAACCCCCACTTAGTTCCACCTCTGGATACATAAATTTACCACTACAATCATTGATCATAGTAATCTTCATTAAATCCATTTATTGAGAGTATGAATATACCAATTTTAGATGAAAAATACCCTAAAGATAGTAATTTTATAACTTTTTCTTTCCTTGATCACTCAATAGTTGGATGATTATTATTATTCTTTCCCAATATTATGGTTAGTAATTCTTTCCAAAAGAATATATTATTGTTAATCTATAATTTTTTAACTCCAAGATTTCCTCATTCGTGATTTTTGAATACCTAAGTTGAACAAAAGATTTTTATATTTTATCGATCTATTACATTAATTTAGAATTTTTATATTAAAACAGACACGAAATTATAATTTCAGTTTACTATGACATGATGGAAGGTGGTATAATCGCATAGGGTGATTTTAAATGTTGATATGATTTTGGGTACAACTAATGTAGTCCGTCAAGCTATTGACTGAATAAAACATTGTTAATTGAGTTTCATGGTTACTCTAATATAAAATTCATCCAATGTAATTAAATATAACAAGAGCATTATCAAGGGTTGGTTTAGCATACACTCCTCATTAGATTTGTTTTTATTGTGATGCATAAGATATATCATGATGGTTTGTCACATGAAGGCATTGGAAAATATGACATGAGATTAACTTCCCCTTATTTAGTTTCATGACATGACATACATGGGTTCATATGTTTATTTATCCATAACATACAAAATTGGTGACCTAGTAATCTTGTACAAGGTTCTTTTCAGGAATTTCAACCAGCAGAATATTATATCTTGGAATTGTTTCTCACTCACCCCCATTACCTTCATGATTAGATTAAATATAATTATTTTTTTAATTTGGTATATTTACTTTGAATATTAATATCATACACACACTAATAATCATTTTTCCATATTTAGGTTCATTTTGATGTTCTCCAGCTCCTGATTTCACCTAAAAATCATTCAAAACTGAAAAAATAAGCACAATATTATATTCAAAATTAATTATAAAATTAATAATAAATAAAAGGACTCATGCTTTCTAGACATTTGGAAACTATGTCCAAATTATTTATAAATTTCCAAAACATGAAAAAATAAATTAAATTATAAATATAATGGAATACAAGATGTTAAATATTTAAAAAATTATAATTATGTAATTAAATATATCAAGAAAAATGTATCATGTTACTAATATACTCATGAAGGTAATCAATAGTATATATCATTTGAATGGAATTATCACTTTCATTAAATATCACATAGATAGAATCAATATTTATCATGTACTTTTTATTGAATACATTATAGGATTAAGAACTAGTATAATAACAAAGAAAAATTCATTCCACAGACGGTGGATGAATTTAATAGTGATATTTCGTAGAATTGATGAAATAAATCTTTCCAAATAAAAATTAAAATAACTATAATTTATCATTCCCCGTTCCATAAATCATAAGTTTTTTTCTTTAACATAGGTCTTATTTTAACCATATTTATGACAAAATAATATCTTTTAATGACTTCATCCAAAAAATGAATATGGTGATATTAATTCACATTCATTCATTATAGTAGTTTATTATGAAATCCAATTTCACCTTTAAACCACACCATCCCATTAATTTATATTAGGAATAATGAATTTATTATAAATAAAATAATTTAAAAAAATTACACTAAACTCATTACAGTTAAATTATTTTCTATGGTCACATCTAAAAAATGTCATATTTTTCATTCTAAATATGTATGAACAACTTTATAATGGAAATAAAAGCTTTTTTATCCTAAACAATTAAAAAGATGTAAATTTATATTAAACATCACCCATAATGAAACTAAATTAAATTAATCATATGTTTTTATATATAATATAAAAAATCTATATAGATAATGGTTTATAAGTTGATACTCCACTCATTAATTTAAATGAGGAAGATCGTGGACTTGGGGCTACAATTCATTCCCATAGAAAAATCTTCAACAATAGAGTTGAGAGTGTTATGACTAGAGGCTTTATTTCTTAAATCATGTTTGCATTTTGTTGGTGATGAGTAATGACGAGTATGTTAGATTGTTAGAAGATTTGTTTTTACATGATAGGATTTGATATAAGGTATTGTATTTTTTTACATGCACCACTACATATTGTTCTATAAAAATAAAAATTATTCTTAAATAATTTATATTAATAAGAAACATTATAATTTCAAAGTTATATTCTCAAATTATATTATACATTTAACAAACTATTATTCTATCCCCATAAATATTTAATAAATTTATTACAGAAATTTTTAGTTATAGGGTCATTAAAACATATAGAATTGTCCTTATTAAAAGAACATGTATTGTTTCTTAAAATCTGTATATTAATAGTCATTGTAATGTTGAGATATAATTATAAGGTTTTGTTATCATCATTCAAAATAACCTCTCTCATATTATATTTTATCAATTTCCCAATTATAATCATTCATTAGGATATGTGTTAATACTCGCTACTGCGTAATCCAAGTGATATCTTTAAGATAATTATTTCGAAATACAAAAAAATAAAGAAAACATGTACTAAAAGCCATCACAATAACTGACATCCATATGAATATGATTTTAAACTCAAATATTTAGAAGATAGATTATTCAAATTGATGTTAAGTAGAATACAATTTTTTCATTCATTAATAAATTTTGTAAAATCCTCAACAATGAGATAGGTATCAATTGAGATAAAATCTATCTCTAATTCAAAAGTGGTAACATCATGATATGAAATCATTTGATTTAATTAATTCATCACTAATTCTAGACAGATTATTTTCTTTCTTCTATATTTATTCAACTTACTATTTCAAATCCATAATTAATAACAATATTTGTGATGTAATTTGGGAAAATCCCTGCAAAACATGACATAAATACCTTTTATAATTTAAATAAATAATATCAAAGAAGGCCATGTTTATGTATTTCTGGTCTGCCGTGCCATTACATATATGTCTAGGCTAATGGTATATAACATTATTTTTATTTCTACAATATCCTCATTTAGAGTTAAATGTCCATATTTAATCATAATCTCATGTGTGCGGGATTCTGTCCCATACTCGATAAAGAAAAAATCATTGTCTATTGATGTGTCTCAATTTAATCTCATTATCATTGTCTAGATAGGTTGGATTAGTCCTTGGGAAGCCTAATGTTAATCCATAGATATAGGGGGGAAACCCCTCTATGAGATAATTTTTTTCCAATTTCATGATCATTATCAGTAGAACTAAGTAGTTTTATTATCTTCATCATGATTAGTTAAAAAGGGAAATGTCCCCCAACATGTCATATTCACAAGGAATAACAATATATACTTCTAGGGAATTTTATATTTTTCTATTAATGGAATAGGGCTGCAGTAGACTCCAATTTATATAGGGAGATTTCATTGTTAGGTTTCTCATTTTATATATATCCTATTTTCTTACAACCCTCATCCTCCAGGTAATTCATTTTATTATAGAGGAATTTTATTATTTATTTTAAATTATTTTAAAGATAAGTATTCATATTGAAATTCAATTCCCCTCTTTATAGTTTGGTTCATCACTATATAGGCTCAATTTTCATCACATGGGAGCAAAAGTATATAATATTATACATGGTAGGATCCCCTATAGTACTAAATAATTATGTCTTTAAGGGATCCTTATAATTGAATAATCATTTCACATTATAAATAATATTCCTAGTACATTCTATAAACCATGAATCTATATCGCCTAATTATATATTTGTAAATTGTTACATTCTAAAATTGATGCTAATTGGAATATGAGTATCTCTTAGTGTATTCCTTGTGAATAATACTCCCAAGAGAAATACCTCATGAGAATTATATGAAAACCAATTCATAACATCCTCACTATTAATCACCCCCAACATAGTAGACGAGTGATGCTAATCATCAAGGGATTTGTAGTTTCCCTCAAAAGGCAAACCTTCTTCATGAGATTCCCTTTATGTTTTGTCATCTGAATCAACATGAGGTTATATGATTTTCTATTCCATTCAACCACACCTTCAAACACAATTTTCCTCCAAAATTATGGACATTTTTATGAATATGAGTTGCGTAATGTAGTCCAACCACGTGATAAATGTGTTTGGAAACAACTAATTAATCAAAAAATTATTTAATATATTTTGACTATGTTATCATTTTGTATTTTTATGAAGAGTTCCCACACATAAATAAATTATTAAATAACTAATATTTGTTTCTCATAGATTGGGTTCCTGAACTAAAACTCACTCATAATTAAAATCCAGAATATATCATGGTGTTTTTAGAGATATCAAGATTTAATTGCTTTTGTGAAAAACTCATGGTTCATATAGAATGATTACATGAATTCGAATAATTAAAATTGAAAATGTTACTAAAAGAATCAAAATTGAAAGGTTCTATAACATAAATATAATATGGAGAACCTAACCTTAATGATTGATGTCAAAGGAACCTTGTGGAATGATAAATCGAATAATAAATTAAACTGTGTGAAATAAATTGATTTTGGTTACAAAAATCAAGACCAAGACAAAGGACAACTAGCTTAACTATGGTTCAAAAAATCTAATCACAACACTATATCATTGAATCCAGTGTGAATTAACACAAAATTAAAATATTCAATTGAGTAAAATGGATTTATTAACTATTCCACCATAGAATGGTATAGGATATATGATAGTTCCACAAACTCAAATGAGTTGATCTCTACCTTTTGATAAACATTAATCAGATGATAAGATTAAGGCCCAATCTAAATACTAGTGAAATTGATATGGTAATCTCATCTTATCTTGGTTACATTATCATAGTTCTTGTGATGGGATCATGAAATCCTTCTTTAATACATATATATTCATTGTTATCAGAACTCCTTTTTTACATTAAGAGGATATGGATTGAAAATCATAAGGGATCCATAGATATAGTTCATAGTTAACCCAATATATTGAGTTTACACCATATATATCTTGTCTAAAAACACTTTTTTTGGGTACTAGTTTAAACTAAATATCTCTATAAAAACCTAAAATAATGTTATCATATCATTCTATAAATGGTATCCCTTTTCTCCATTTTATACACATGGATATTAAAAATAGATACTCATAGAACCCTTCATTGTAGACTCTACCCCATATTTAGGTTTCGTTTTTTGACCATACTATAAGGTAATTAAATAATATATGGTTTCCTGAGCCACCGGTGGATTTTAAATATTAAAACATTCATAAAGGAATAATTTTCCCATTAATAATTAAACCTATAAACAATAAACCTTGTTGAGAGCCATAGGATAATGTTGTTCACTTACAGACATCATTGGTGTCCCATATCCCCTAGGATGAGGCTCTCCCAAGTTCCGTTTTTAGTGAGACATCATATTGAAATCTAAAACAAACTTTTATATGACCTAAAATATGGGGAAACACAATTAAATTGTCAATAATCATGAAGTATGGTATTGTGTACTGCATTTCAAATCACATTATTATAATAAAGTGAAACCCACATCTATGTTCCCATAGAATGGTGAAGTTCAATATTTCATAATCCCTCACTTGGTGAAACCACACCCAAGACAAATCTTGGTAAAAGAAACATACTTATCCAAAACTAGGGTTTCGTAAGGCCTATAACAGTATAAATAGTTTCAGAATTAGCCCAATATTATCTAAGAATTAATCCCATTCCTATGAATCACTCATACTCTACCAATTTTCCTGGTTCATTCAATGACTCTTAAGACCCAATCATGGAATACTCCTGAAAAACAGACAAATTCTGCTAAAATATCATTAAATTTAAGGAATCCCATGCATAGGCCTCAACTATATCTCTATGACGCCTAATAACCAATGAGTCCAATTGTTCTTCATGTCTAAGAAATAAATCTATAGGAAACTGAAACTCACAATTAAAATAATCCTGTGGTGTAATCTATAATTCATCATCATTAATTAATGACCTTATACCAATAATCCATTAATGGGTGTCATAAATTAGGGACGTCTTAATGAGTAATCCCAACAAAATCCTATATTTTATAACATTTCTAAACAAATTCATCCTTACCATATAAAGTTAAATTCCATTGTATAGTCTAGTTTCATAACCTCAAATTATTCATTTTGATCTTTTCTATATTATAGATTTCTTGATAAATATATATAGGATGCCTCCCTGAAGTCTAAATCTGAAAACAATTTTTTATTTTTTCTATAGGATATATTACCTAAAACCATGAATGTATTTTCACTAAGAGCATATTCACGAAAGAACTATCATTTTGAGTCCATATTCTAAATATAGTGATATACTACCCATTGGACCACATCCCAATGATTCAAATAAAGTAACTCATATTGACATTTTCCCTTAAAATTAAATCAATAAACATGGGTCTATATTCATTTAAAAAAAAAAGAAAATGTTACACTCATGAATTAGTCCCACAACATTTGTTTCTAGGAAAAACAATTTCTTGAATCCTACATATCATATATATATATGAATATTTAAAAGGCTTCATGATTCTCCTCACTTCATAAACATTAGAGGTGTTATGTTACCCATTAAATGGAATAAGGAAACAAGAGAATTTATTTCCATTATATGGATACACAAGAATAGTGTTTTATGAAAACAATTATAAAACCACAAAATCCCACCACCTACCTCGATAGTGATAATAATTAGTGTTCATATATTTAAATATTTACACTATAGTTACACAAAACTAGGTTCTATTATGTAATTGAAATAAAATAGAGAACCTATAATACATACAAAAAATGTCATATATTGTTATATTTTGATACATATAGAAGTTCATAAATGATGGATACCTCTAATGTGTAATCAAAAATCATACCAATTATTTTTTTTAATTCATTTATAGAATGGGGAAACAATCTCCACATAGGTATTTTTTGAAGGAATCATGAATCTAAATTATATAAATAACGGATTCCCCTAAATGGAAATAATCTACTCTCATACTATTTGAAAGTCCTCAACCTCTCATCCTCATTATCAATTCATATTCCAAAGTGTTGTAAGAAAATTCATAGTTGCACTAGACTTAGAAAAGCAAATGTACATTTACTCCAAACGATGTAGATGGGTCTTATAGAGTGTTTATAGAAAAATAAAACAGTGAACCATACATGAATCATTTTTGTATCCGAATAAGTATGTTTTTATTATCATTATCCATTTTATATCCCAAACCACACATAATTCCCTAAGAAAATAAATGGTGATCCTGATATGAATACTTTAACCATACTTTTCTATTCATTAAAAAATTTAATCCACTATGTTTTTCTTTATTCGTGAAAAAAATATTATGATCTAGAAATTAATCCTTTCATAGTGAATTTTTAGACCAAAAATTATTTTACTAGTGATTCGATATTGAAATGTTTTTCTTATTTGAGTTATTTGACACATTTCAATCATTTTATAGAATATCCCCCATCAATGTAAACTAATTAAATCCTCAAGAAGTCAAAATATTCCATATCATTTTAAAAAAAATATCCCCAAGTCAATGAAAAATGTTTATCCTAGGAAAGAGATTTCAAAATAGATGATGAACACACTTGATAGAGAATAATACCTCAATGGTATTATCCAAATCATGAATGTATCACAAGAGTTCCTTATGGATATGAAACTACATGAATCTATATGATTATAGTTTAATATTGTTAGAGGGAAGAAGATGGAACCCATTTCAAGAACCAATAACTTTGTTGGCCTGTCACTTGAGTGGGATAATAGATACTCACCATCTCATTTCAGGGTTTAAAAAGAATTTTTTAAAATCTCAACATCATCCAAGAGTCATACAAATATTCTCTTAACATAAACCATCACATAAACCAATGATGTGTGTCCTCAAATACTAGAGAGTATACCAGGGAGGATATACCGGACATCCTAGCTCTTATCACTCAGATTAGAAAATATAGATATAGGCCTCACTAAGGGAAAATGGTCCATCATCACTAGGAGGAACTATACATCATTTTTCCTCTAAGAGTACGATAACCAGAATGTGTTGAAGAAGATGGTATATTAACCTCAAAATCCATAAATTGATGATTAGATCTATCTCCACACCAAAAAGCATCTGAGTGAACATTCCAAGATATCCTAGAATATGCCCTAGAGAATTATCATATCCCCACTCTGAATATGAATCCCTTTGAAATATCATAAATGATAATGGAGAACTAGGGTGGACTCATACTCTCACTATCAAAAACCAATTAAATTTTATCCATATTATATCAATAAAATATTGGAATCATATTCTAAATGTGATATAGGGAAAGTATCATATTCTTTTCCACATCTCGTATAGTTTCCCTGATATCATGGTAGTGGAATTGTAAAATAATTTAATAACTAATCCTTGTGACCAAAAATGGAATGATATGTATTTTCCCTATACAAAAGTAAATATCATCATCATACAACATAATAAACTAAGAAGTCTGACCATATTTTCATTCATATTCATGAGGATCATTTCTATATTCATATACAGAATATAGAATTGAATCGGACTTATATCCATGTTATATATGGTGTTTTTTATCCAACATTAGTATCCAATTTATGGTAGGATCACATCCCTACCAATATATCATGTGTTTATCAGAGTATTATGGTAAGCGATCATCATTAGAATAATATCGCTACCACTACTATATGAGATTCAAATAATACTATAGAAACATGAAAAAGACAGACCCATATTCCACCTCATACATATAGAGTTCATTGATATATCCTAGGGGAAACAACCATGGGAATGGTTTATATTCTCTCCCCTGTCATGGAGGAATATTGGCATATCCCGATAGAAACTAAAATAGTAAACCGTGTCAGATTCCCATGAAAGACCAAAATTTCATGTCAATCTAGAGTGTCCCTATTTATACATAAAATATTCCTAAATATAATCTAATAATAGGTATGATGTTTTGGGGGAAGGTTGAATCACATGATGGATATTGAAAAACGTATAGAAACCAAAGAATGGGGTTTTGGACTCATTCTCCAAAACACACAAATAATGAAAATCTATATAGATTCAATCTAAATTCCTATGGGATGGGAATATTCCAACACTAATCAGGGGTGACATTATTGGGCATCAAAAAAAATCAATAGTAAACCTAGAATATGATGGTTTATTAACAAAAATAAATGTACTTTATCATCACATAATCCATCCTTTCTGCACAATAATCAATATCATTAGATGTACTCCCAAGCGTACCAACCCAAAAATCCCTCCATATAAAAATATGATGATCAATTAAGGAATATTTTCTCATGACCAAATCTATGAAAATCATCATCAGTGAAAAAAAATCAAAAAGAAGTCCCTCCTCTTGTATGAACTCATTTTAGAATTTCCTAAAATGAAGAGGCAGTTCAACAATCAAAGATAACCACTCTAAGATGATAATAATTAACTAGTGAAAACTCTTCATAAATAACAAATATTTTAATATAATAGTAAAATTTTGTGGATTATTTATATTCTATATCCATATATACATTAAAATATATTTTGATAAACCTAATTTCCTTATGTATTTAATCTATGTAACAACCACAATGGTCAGAGAAAGTGATAGAATAACTATATGAATACAATATATCAGTTATGATTGTTCCCATATCGTCCCCTAAGTATGAAATACAGAAATATTAAATGGGGATTGTGTTCACTATTTCCATTTGATCTTTTTTTAAACTCTCTATATTCGTATGATAAATAATTAGTGTTATGTGGATTATTCAAACCACATCACGAAATTGGAAAACTATAATGGGAAATTAATATGTAGGAACATTCCATTACATGACATCCAATGTTGATAATGTAGTGTAAGGATCACTAGAATGTGTGCCAAAGTACCTTGATATCATTGATATAATTAATTTCTTGTCCCCCTTCAAATGTGCATAATAATGGTTGGGGTGAATATATATTTTAGTATTTAACTCAAATACACATTCAATAGAGTCCTCTAAGAATGGAACATCACAATGTCCTTACCTCAAGTCAAGTATCATCCTCAATATCTGCATATTCATTCTACTCTAAAAAAAGGGTTCTTCTATCTCCCAAACACAAAATCTATGTACTCATCTTGAGTAATAAATTGATATATTGTTTCACTAGTATTTTACACTAATAGAGTAATATTAATTTTGAGGAATAACACACCTCAACCATATAACACCAATCATTCCCCAGAAATTCATGTATAGAATATATATTTTATAAGTTACAAGATCAAAATAAGGTCCATAAGATAAAAAGTTAATATATGATATTATTCATAATATTAATCTGAGAGTCACCTATTCTGCAAAATCTTTAGAGATTTTGATTATTTCTATAACCAATACTAACTTCATGATAATAAATATCCCAAAAATTAATGTATATAATAGTTTTACAATCTATGAATCGCCATCCAACAGGGCAAGGGGAATTTATATTAGAAGTTCTATTTCCCAAAGGGGTTTGATAATCACTAGGTTTATGGAAAATTCAATGGATAATTCTTCAAAATTCATCCTATTGTGATATACATCACCATCATTAAGAACATGGTCATTTTATTCTATTTTGGAATCCCATGGGATTCCCCTCTCCAAGTAATGTTCAAGGGGATTATATGGAATAATATTTTATACATTATATAGACTATAATCTAAAATGGACTATCAAGATGGAAAATGCCAATGAAATATTACCATTTTCCCTTAGACAAATACTCAAAAGACTATGAATATACTTATCACATGGATTCATAAAAATATATTAAGAATATGAATCATTATAAAATATCATACACTCATCACCATAGATAACATAGAGTGTGATATTAATAAAGAGTATAATAAAGGTGAAATCACTACTCAAAATACGGTAATAACCAAAGAACATGAATATTCTATTTGTACCGATCACTCGTGGATAAAGAAAAATCTCAGAGAATTCTCAATTGAAGTTACACACTATTTGGTGAGATATAGATATAGAAAAATGTATGTGTGAAGAAGAATCACAACAACCACTTATGAGAATGATGTTCTCAAAATTAGGGGAAATATTTCATATTGTTAAATGAATTCAGATAAATTGTGATAATTTATCATCAATATAATCAATGTAAATATTCCAACATAGTATAACTATATGGTTCAATGTAATGATTATCTACTTATAAATTCCCATTTAGATAAAAATAAATAGACTATATGAATAGATTATAATAATATAATCTGATTTTGTTACAGGAAGTGTATGAGTTTAATCTAAATTCATAAAAACTATCATGTGTCCCGTCCATTAGTTTTGAATCTAGATCCATATCTAGTATTGTATCACATAATATATTTTATTGAATATCTGTAATGAACATAGTATGTCATTATATAGTATACTCTAATATTCACCTATATTAGAGTGTCCACCCAGCAGATTATCCTGACTATACTTCTAGAATATATTGAATTATTGGATACATGAATGGAGGCTCTAAAAAGTAGCCATTAAATGGTTCACCCATATTATAACAACCCCACTCTTTATTAAAAACATAAACATGATTTACGACATAAACATTCACTTAAGAAAACACTAAGGATAAACCTTTTTGTGTCTTGGGAAATTAGAAACATTACATAACAACTTCGTAAATAAAACCCAATATCTTTATTGAAAACCTTTTTTACATGACCACAACATTACTTCGTACTTACCATCGCATGGGATATCCTGAGAAAGTGCATAAAAAAGGGTGAGATATAAATCCCAGAAAGGGAGTAAGAAAGGCATAACATGAAGAATATTTTATATTTTATTAAATAGGAATACCAATAGATCACAAGAGAAACCTAAACATAAAGGCATGATATAGAATGATTATCATAACATGGATATGTTGCTTGAAAATTTATCAAGTTATAAGCATGATCCAAGTCTCATTGCACATGGATCATGGGTAAATCCTCATTACAATTGAATTGTAATGATTAAACCATAATTTTAAATGATGTACCATGATACTAATCCTTACCCAATACATTGGAGTGCTATCAAGGCACACCCTTCTCAATCATTTCATGCCATGCGTATGTGTGCCACATGGATCATACCACATGGAATCAATCAAAATCATCATTTATTAAATTGAAAAGTAATAAGGAATCAAACAATGAAACAAAATAATCTATAAGTAAATGTGTGTAATGATGAATACCCTTGATAGGTAATGGATATGGTGTTCACTATAAAATTAATTTTGCTTGGAAAGTCGCAGTAAAAATTCGGCAACATAACGGCGTGACATAAGAATTCATAAAAATTGGTGATGTGAGGGAAAGTGGTATCTCGTAATAATTATAGGAAATTGGTATTATGGGGGTCATATAGATAAATTTCTCAATATATGTAATTGAATTATGATTCATAATATTAATCAATTTCTTGAATGTAAACGTGGAGAGAGAAATCCCATATGGAATTTCGTCTTGGTAATAGGTTTTCATTGGAGGAATTAATGAGAGAGAAATGGGAATCTTATCATTAAAAAATAAATAAGCATGTTTAAGGGATGGTTGAAATCAAACCCCACCATTTTTAATTTAATGTAAATGTGAATAAGAACATAAGGAAATTTGGACAAAAATGAGAAAAGATGAAATACCATACTTGGATTTGTGATCCCAAAGGCTTGGTAGAGGCATGAGAGAGGATTCTAGGGATCTTGGTGTACCCTAGGAAGATTATAAAGATAGTATGGAAGAGGGTGGTCAAGATACAAAGTTTTTTAGTGAATATTAATGGGATATTGAGTGAGTGTATATAGGAAAGGATAGTGAATTTTTATTATTTAGGTTTTGGACACTATACATTAAACTAATAAAAAACAAAAAATATAACATGGGGTTTTCCCATGCATTTCTTCCAAATGGGGCTGGAAACATTATTGTATAAGCCAAATGGAAGAACATATTAAAATATTAGTTCTGCTTATGTGGAGGTGAGTCACACTCTCAAGGAAATAATTTTAAATTGTTAAAATATTTTATAATTCTTAGAGTGTCCACTAAGGGTTTGTAAAATAAATCAAACAATCCTAAATCAAATTATTTTTTAGATAACCTATATATTTTCCAGAAACCCCATTTATATCATTTTATTACATCACTATTGGGTTATTATGATGTTATACAACACAATATAAATTTAAATGGTATTTAATTTATAAAAAAAAATTAACATACTTAGAAAATTATGAAAAATTGATCGTTGGATAATTTTGAAATCCTGTTTCCAAAAATAATAATCATTGTTTTCAAATAATTTTAATATTATGTGAATTTTAACTTTTAAAATAAAAATTTAAATTTATGGAAAATTTATGATGTTTCACAAAAAAAATATTTCAAACCTTAATAAAAAACAACTGTATTCTTAAAAATTATACGATCATTGATATTTAATAAAAATTAATTTACTAATAATATTTTAATAAAATATTAAATTATTTTAAAATCTATTAATTCATCAATATAGATTTCTTGATTGAAAATTAACTAAAAAAGATATTGTTGATTTCAATATTATTAACAATGTAACAATAATAAAATGAATGTGTATTCATTATTATATACAAAAATAATTCCCATAATCAAAGTGCTATGTCCTGGTTACATAACCCCTTATAAAACCCGCATATGACCAAAGGGTATGGTGTGTGATGGTGGCAGACTCTTGGGCTGGCTTGGATAACATCGCTCGAGTGGTAATCTCTATCAACTTCCACTTCTCCTGTAGGTGGTTCAGTTCAAGATTAATGTGTTGAAGCTCGACTTGCGCTTGGTCAAGAAAGAATCATTATGAAACAACCTCATTTCGAGCTATGACAATTGGGCTTCGTAAGGAGCAATTATACTGGATAGGTCCATCGCTTCCTTTGTCTGTGTAAATTGGATATTCTAATTCCCTATATTTACACTAATCATGTGATCACTGTTCAACGACTATATTTAAAAAAGTAACAATTATAATGGTATTTTAAAATCCAAAAAACATAAAACCAAATAAGTTCATATGTTATATATAACCATTTTACATAATAATGCATTTAATCAGATCAAGAGGAACTTTTTTCAGTAAAATATTTGGGTCATTATACATAAAGAAAATTATACCCTTAAAGGGTTGATGAAACCGCATCTTTTCCCTACTCTATAAATATATCTTTCCTAATAATTATTATAAAAAAATAACATAAATATAATCTAACCCAATTTGTATCACTATCTGGTCCTATGATGGGAAAACTCATCTACCAAGAAGAATACAATAATAGATATTTTTTCACAAACTTTTGAAGGACTAGAACTTGTTTAGTATATAAACTGACCACATGGGTTTATCATGGGCTTGAAATATCATTATCGATAGTTTTTCAACCAGTTCTTATTTAAACTAAGGATAGAAAATCTCACTAATCATTCAAATTAAAAAAAATATTGTAATTATAGGGTCTCAAAAATTATTTTACAATCAAAAGTCTTGATATATTGGATGAATCTGAAACTCCACTCAGAGTTATTGAATGATATATGCAAAATAAAATATTCTAGTTGACCTAATAATAATGATACTTCAATTAAAATTCTAATTATGATTATAATTGTTCAATGTTGATTCACTAATGTAAGAATATTTATTTCAAATAAAATTAAAAAAATATCAATTGAAAATATATGTTTAATGAAACAAACCAACCATTGTAGAAGAAAAAACTATAAACCTCAAACTAGTGTTAGATTTCTCACAGACCACCATACCTACCCAATATATTGTTGACCAATCATAGATAGTTTTGACCACATCACGGTCCAAAAATGTACAAAGGTACACCCCATGGAATCCATTCTATAAAATTATTAATGACTACATGTTTCCCACTATTTATGTTAAGGAAACAACCATATTTTATTTTGATCCGTGATCTGTTACTCCTAAAGTCTATCTAGATGAGGACTGGATTGATTAATGTGTTGGCAATATAAATAGTTTTAATGTACCAAATGAAACAAATCCCTCGAGGTAAAAAATTTATATAAGAATTTCATATCATATCCCCAGTTATTATAATAGTATATACATTGAAAAAAAATTATTCAGGTGAAAATTCACCATAACTATATTTAGAATTTATATTAGATTTACCAATATCATCATACATCTCAATATAAATAAAAAATAAGAATACCTCAATATCATTTCACAAGTTTCAGGTTGTAAACACATTCTCAGATTCTATTTATAATGAAGCATAACTGGATAATGCTCGATGTAATCTTGTTAATGATTCCCCTACATTGACATTTTCAAATTTTAAATACATATTTATAGTGATTGGATGGTAAAATATGTTTCTATTCTATCTTATAAATTCATGGATTCCCATATTTTATCTCTTCTAATAATGTTCAAACAAAAAAGCTCAAAGAGACCTAGGAAGACCTTAGATATTACACATTATAATTTTAGGATGACATCTTAGCTCCTATTTAGAAAATTAGGGATATAAATTAGCGAACAAATAAATAATCATAAAATTTGTTTATTAGTATCATCTTAACACCCCAAAAATAGGATATATAAATATCCTTACATGAATAACATAGATTTGACTTTTCCTAGAACTTTACAAAAATGGATGGTTTTTATCTTGAAATACAAACCCTCCACATGAGTTTTTTAGAGGACCGACATGGTTAGAAATTTGATACAATGATGATGAGTCTTCGTTATTATAATAATTCTTGGTTGAACATGATAAGTTCATCAACATTTTTTTTCACTTGGTCTAGTATCACACATGGCTTGCCAACATCAGCCCTTAAAAAAAAGAAAAATGGGAATATCTAATGGTGAATCAAATTAAATGATCCAAACCAACAATACTCAGATGTTTATTTCCCTATCACTGTCACATAGTTTCTAATTGATGTAATTGATGGTTCCAAGCTATATACTTCACTAAAAAATATTTTTAGTATAATCAAATTAAATATACTCTGATAATGATGAATCCACTACTATAGTCAACCTAATCGGTTTTTTTTCCACAATTGATACAATTTGGGAAAAATAATGAAGGTTCAACATATCAAAATGTCAGGAATATTATTTTTAACCTCTTATTAGAAAATATAAAGTAATATGATTTTGATGATATGTTAGTTGAGTCGCCAATGTTTTATTACTATCTCTATATCCGTTATTTTTTTAATAACTCGTTACAACACAAAATGAAAAATAATCCATTACAGTGTTATTTAAAGTTGTAATAAAGAAAATTTATTATCATTATGGTACACCATCGTGAAAACATAGTAAAATTAAACATGAAAAAGGTGAAATATTTACATAAAATATCCTTAAAACCAAAATTTTTTAAGAAGGATATAGGGATGCCTCACTTCATCCAGACACTTCATAGATTATATTACCCAAAAATAAATCTTCATTGAAATACTGATTAATATAGGATTATCCTACTATTACGATCATTATTGTTAATAATATTTCAACCATGTCATAAAATAAATATTCACCCCACCAGTATTACTAGTACTTGTTATAGGAATATTACTGGTTTTATATATATCTAACATAAAATGATTTAAGTAATTTTTTAATAAAATAATGTCATGTTAATGGAGAAAATTAATTATTATCTTACAAAAACTATGATAAATAATTATAAAAGTATCATAAATATAAAAAAGCATTTTCTGTCATCAATATTCATTTAAAAAAAGACTTTTCGGTAATTCTATCAAATTTAGATTCACTTGGACTCATTGGTTTACCAACTGATGTAAATTCATATTTGACCCATGCGAATATAACATATAGAGTGGTGGCTGGTTTCATTTATTATCATGATATGTGGTTCAATATCTTGAATCCTATTAATTGGAATGCACTATAATATTTCTTCATAGTGAATCTTGTCCCAGTGGCTATATGAATATACAAAGAGCTACCTGATGAAGAAATCCTCCCCATTTGTGACTGTCCCCAAATAAGGGGGATATATTTTGGTTGTGCATCTATGAGAACCATTGGGAGAATTATAGAGTATATGATTCTTAATATTGTCATTCTAGGGATCATTATTATCTTCCTAATAGAGTAAATTCTTATTTTTTCATCTAAATGATTCAAAAATAGTGAGGAATAATACAAGATTCATAACATCTCAATATTGTATGAAATAAAAATATTTATACCAATTTTCATTCATTAATTACGTTGAAAATTAAGGACATTTTTTCCATTTAATGTAATGTGGTGTAAGTATATTGATCTCATATTTTTCTAAAATTGTTGACATCTTCATTTTCAAATGTGATATTATAGATATCAGTGAATCACTTTGATTATAATGTCAAAGATGTATCATATTTTGAGTTAGGGAATGTATTCATAGTCTCATTCCCTTAAACATCCTCAGATATGGTTTATCAAACATTACTACTTATACCATATGTGGTTACTTATTGTAGATACCCTTTTCATTTTACAAGAGCCAGATCTATGTAATAACATCTATGTTAATAAAACACTGTTAAAAAAATTTCCAATTCATGAAATAGGTCAGGATTTATTATTTTCATATTAGTATAGGTAATGATCCTAAAATTTCAACTGTTACACTGAACCATACATTTTATCTTCCTCAAAAGTCTCCCTTCTAGCTATGGTATTTTTATTCCCATCGATTTCATCTATACTAGCAAGAACACAATGAAAATAATCCTCCTATAAATAACTTCTAGTGTAATTATTACAATTATCATATGATACATAGTGAATGGTGGGTCTCAAATACTTGACTCAGTTGTGAATTATACCAACCAAACTAAACTTCTTTGGTGTGTGAGATTATTTTTCATAGGAGTAACTGGAATAAAACAACATATCCATAGTCCTATGAAAAAGGATCTCCTGTTTGGAAACCATGTGTTTCGTGAATAATGTTAATGAAGGATATGTATTGATTTTTGGATCTATTATCATAGGCCCAACTGCAAACCCCATTGGTCTTCTTCTTAGTGATCTTGTCTATCATCATTTATGAAGGAACTCTGATAATCACAATGTTCTTAGTTATGACCAGAAAAATTACTTATTTTCATACGATCAAGATAAATTGTATGTCTATATAGGAATTACATGTAACATTATTTCTTCCATTAGAGGATAAATAATGAAGACCAGATCCTATAATTTTATCCATGTTATATGTCATAGAAAAATATTTTATTGTCCCAACCGTTGATCTATAATTCTCATTACACATAAAACACATGGGAAATGGTTCTGATTTTTTTAATGGTAAAAAATGGATCCAAATTGAGTGGTTTCTTGATTCCCCGATAAAGAAAACAACCCAATGCTTTAGATGATTCTACATAGTGTTATGACCCAATAAACCAATCATTGGTAATAGGTGATAATTTCTTACTCATGAGTTGGATCTAAGTAAATATCCCAATGTTTCATACCATTCATATGAAATAGGTCTTCAAGGTTTTGGTCATTGTCAAATGATTATAAACAACATGATACATATGTCCTGATCACATAACATTAAAATGAATGACAAGTGGTTCCCTATAACATGATGTTTAAATGATAAATATCTACTTTCTTTCATAATGAAATTAAATTTCATGAAATCTTATTCACTATAATTTTTTTGAAACGATATAGAACTACAGTCTTATTTGAATGACATTAAATTTCATAACATATAGTACTTACTTCGTAGTCCTAAAATACTTTGAGCAACCCATCTAATGAATCATATGTATCCACACAAGATTATGATCATATTAGGAGTGAATTTTGTACATAAGTACTTCCTGAGGCTTGATATTAATCATAACAGGATAAATAATAAGTTTTAGAGAGTATATTTTAAACAAATACATATACCACCCCCAATTTTTACAGCGACCTGTTGTTTTCACACATTAATAATACATCGTACTAGATAAAATATCAATTACATATCAATATGATCCACCTAAGAAACCTAATGGTTTGTTGTCCTTGGGAACATGTATAGACAAAAAACTAGTACATAAATCATATACATCATTTCGCAATAATTTCATCACATGTAGATTTGTTATTATACAAAACCCACATAAAACCCATATACACATCCCAAGGTAGGAAAATATAAGAAAAGGTGATCTAATACACATAATAAGGGTAGACATAATAGATATCAATGGATGATTATAAGTCACTTTAAAAAAATATTTGTTTTATAAGAACATGAGAAAATATTAGAAAATTATACACATTAATTAATAGGCCATTTCCCGAAACATCGAATAATTTATTATTAATAAAAATACCTAGATGTTAAAGAGAGAGGCACTATTTCTGCCAAGAAAATTTATTAATGAAAAAGTAAAGAAAACATCACAGAGTCGGAGAGGTAGTCTAGAATGGTGAGTATAAGTCTCTCCACGACAATCAGCCTGCACAAATACATTACAAAACTCTGTTGAAACAAATTACAAAGTAGAGATCACATCTTCAATAGATTTCTTGGAAAGAGCATCCGCAACCGGGTTGGCCTCATGGTAAACATGTAGGACTTCAAGTGAGAGTGAGTCTGAAAGCTGAAGGCATTCCACCCAAGCCGGTAACATCCTCCATGGCACATTCCTGGACTGGTCCCTAAGGATTTGAACTGCAACAGTTGAGTCGGACTCAATCCATAGATCACGCCAGCGATACTGGACAACATAACTGATAGCTTTTATCATGGCCCAAAAGTGTGCAGAATCATCAATAATAAATTATGATCAATGAGAATATATCATAATAATAGTACAAATGATTTTGGAAAAAAATAATGAATAGAAACTAATATCATTTTTAAAGAATCAATACCTTTAATTTCATAGTGGATTGGGTTCACTCTATAAACCATTATTTCGTTAGCTGAGGATCACTTCCACAACTATCTCATATGACAATTCCATTTAATGAATTAGATTCACTCACCAACTTAGAACTTGTTATCTCATATGATATCCTAATTAAGACAATGTATTTGAAGAATATATAACCCATATACCACCTTTCATAAAATTAAAACAATTAATATGTATAAAATAAGATCATAAAACATTCATCCAATCATCTAATCATATCATATGGAAAGGATTAATTTTTTTATAAAAATTTCATAATCATAACAATAAACAATATATAGAAAACATAAATATGTTAAAATTGGATCATTTCCCATATAAATAATTAAAAACATCATTTTATGTCGTTATAGATAATAATTGCTTTGAAATATAACTAGAATATTTTTTTGAAAAAATATAATTTTTATATGAAGTAAATTATATAGGATCTAATTTTTTTTAAATTATTATGGAAATTTTTTTCATTAAAAATGAAAAAGTAAACATAAAAAGGATAATTAATATAAAAATAATATTAATTATGGTGTCAAATTTATTTTATGTTATGTATGTTAAATTAAAAATTTATTTCACATTTTTTTTGTAAAATGTGAAAAGAATATGATTTTGAAAATTAAGAGAATATTATTTGAAAAAAAATTACATAATGTCAAATGTATTTAACAATATATTTTTCTAAAATCAATAGGTAATTTGAAAAATTATTCAAATAATTATAAACTAAAAACAAAGACATCGATAGAAAACATTACTAATTGAGGAGATAAATGAGGTCAGTTAACATTTAAATCAGTAGTTCGATGTTTTTCATAATTTAAAAGTGTAAAATGAAAGGAAAATAAGTAATCCTGTGAAAAAAAAAAGTATAAAAAATACATAAGAATTGGGTGAGATAGATCATATAATTTAATCATCATAAAATTTAATTCAAATAATTTCTAGAAGAAATGAGAATATATCAAAAACACCTTACTTCTAGTCCATCGGGCTTCATATGTTCTTTGACATCCTCTAATTTGAAGGACACAGTTTTAAATACTACATAAATCAAAAAGTACTTTTCATAGAAGAATATCAAAAGATATATGATGAATTAAATGAATAAAGTATGTTTCATAAAGAGGGAATTGTGAATCTTGAAGTATTAAATAGTATAAATAATGGAGGATATGAGGATCACCATAAAAAGTTAGGACCACCAGCTACTCTATGAGGGGAGTCAAATACCTAATTAAATGGAATCATCCACTCTCTCCTATAGTAGGACAACCAGATAATCTATGGATAAACACTGGACATATAGTGGCCTTACGAGAGATTAATTATATCTATTAAAATGACATTGTACAATCAATATCTAATAAATAATAGTTGGTGGTCTATCTTTTTTAAGTCTGCAACAATAATCTTCCCAATGACTACCTAGTGGTGGTTACTAGGTACCCGATTGGATTTTGAATGTTCCAAAAAGGAAACATTTATTATGTTCAGAAATAAAATTATGATTCCCCATTCTAATTTTAATTTACACATTTAATTCCATAGGTTTTATAATCTATTTTATACACTATAAAAAACCCTTGGAATCTAAATGTATTACCTTAATTACATTTGATCATTTATACCAATGAAATTTTCTCAAAGATCAATCAATGGTGAATATGTAGAATTCCAATTTCTCTAAAGAGCAATAATGATCTAATTTATCTCTTGAATATCAAACCATTTTAAAAAAACTCTTATTTATCTATTGTACATACTTTTATCTAATAGAGTTATAAATGGAATGAAAAAGTTATTTTTAATGAAAAACACTATTTCTTAAATCTCCTTTAACCAATGATTCATTCTCAAAATTATTGTGAGATGAGTTAAATGATGTCTGGTTGATCAATAAGGTTCTCGCAAGGCAAAAATATGAGGGATGAGTTCTTGGTCTGTAATAGTATATTTATACAATTGAACTCTTGAGTTGAGGTGGTGGGGATATGTGGGGAATCAAGTTGAGATTTAGCTGAACTCTTTAACAATTGAATTTGTATCATATTTATTTTTTATTCACTTCGACATTTTATACACATATTATATAATTGTATTATTTCGAGTCAAATATATTAATGGTTTAATTAAATAGATATTACCTTTTAAAACTAAAATAATATTGATCAACTATAATATAGTTTTTATCCCATTATTATTTATTATTTATTTATTTTTTAATAAATATTTAATTCCTCTTTAATTTTTTTTATAGTGAAACTCACCCATGGCCAAAATAATTAAATCAAATGGAGTATTTTTCACAAGAAAAAGATATTTTTTAAAATTGTTTTATTTATTATTTTTTTCAATTCATTTAGTAATTATAATCTTTTTTTTTAAATATGTAATATAATTCCAATATTCATGCCGCTGTTTTTTAATCCACGTACTGCTGGGATTTGAATAATTAGATTCCAACTTTCCTTTGTAGTATTATTCATGCGGATTGGAAAATTTTAATATAATAGTATATTCCTACAATGGAATTTGAAGAAAAATAGTAATTTTGAATTGAAGTATATTGTTTTGAATAACGTACATTAAGGTCTTGAGATAAATGAAGTTAATATTGTTTTCACCTGACAAAAAACTTATGATATTTGAAAATTTATTGAAATAACCAAGGAAGGGAAAAATAATAGATAATATATTAGGTATATTTCATTCGTATTTTGTAATATTTGTTATGAATTATGATTAATATATTACATTAATATTTTTTAGACATACTATGATTAGAAAATGTAGAATGTATATTAGTGATGAAGTATCATTAGAAATTATAACTAAGAAAATCATATTGGTGTTACATAGCTCCTCTAATTCTACCAGGAGGGATATCGAAGAAGACTAAGACATAAAAAATATAATGGTATATAAACTCATTAGATCATTAATGACTAATGAAATTATAAATAAACACTAATTTTATATTGGGTCTAATTATAACAAATATTTACAGGATGCCATAATTTTCATACAACAGATGACTAATAATAAAAATGTAAGATCCTGAATATTCCCCTATTACAAAGAATAAATATAACCTCATATAATAAAGAAATATAATAAGTGATAAAAAAATTCAAAACTAATGGTCGATAAAGTGGGATCATTATATTAAGGTAAAAAAAAGTTCAAATGTAACTCGAGTGTCACGACCCGCCCTCGGGTCCGTGCCGTGACTACCCCAAGCCCGCCTTCCCTAGGCCAGGGGCTGGCAACTAGCACCAAGGTGTAATTCCCGGTAAAAAGTCACGACCTGCCCTCGGGTCCGTGCCGTGACTACCCCAATCCCGCCATCCATAGGCCAGGGGCTGGCGACTAGCACCAAGGCGTAATTCCCGGTAAAAAGGGAAGGCATTGCCTTTGTAAAGTAAACAAACACCACAGAGAAAGCAAGCGGAATGTAAACACTAAGCGAAAGTAGAGTACAACTGGAAGTGCGGAAAAGTAAAAGGGCCAGTATACAAACCCAAACTGAAAGTAAAGTACAACTCGAAAGGGAAAACAACAACTGTAAGTAAAAGCCGCTACACCGAGCTGTCCACTGGAGATCCCACCTGAAGGGTGGGTACAGATAGCTCCACCGCTCCACGGGTCCCGCCGTCCGCTCCGAACACGTCCCGCCCAGTGGTCCACCTCCAGGTACCGTCCTTCTCTGCAAGCCTCATCCAAGATCAACGCTATCCGTCGTCTGCAACCAACACAAAGTAGTGCGGGCATAGCCCGTGCAGGGGTGAGTATAAGATACTCAGTAGGGACCCCGAGATCCCTGTAGGTCTCCCGAAATCCACAAAGGATAAACCACAAAGAAAAATACAAACACGAAGTAACAACCGACAATGCTTAGGTATATGCCCATACATATACCTAAGTCATCAATTTCAAATACGCTCCAACCTCCGAGCCCAAGTACAACTCATTCCAGACAGGAAAGTAAACGTATTCCACACAGGGAAGCAAAACGTAATCCACACAGGATAGCACAACACAATCCACACAGGAAAGCAATTAGGATTCAGCTCACACCAGGATTTTCATTATCAAAACCGTAACTGCTGAAGAGCCCGATCTCTGAAGTGTACAGTGGTCCTGTCACGACTCCGAGGTACTGCTCACTAACCTAAGACTGCTGAAGTACTCCTCCTGTCGAGTACCGCGGGTCTGCTGCCAACTACCGGGCGCTCCGTCCGCTGAGGGTCTGCTGCCAAATACCGGGCGCTCACCCAAATACCCAACAGAGGTACTCCTCCACTCGAGTACCGCGGGTTTGCTGCCAACTACCAGGCGCTCCGTCCGCCGTGGGTCTGCCGCCAAATACCGGGCGCTCCGTCCACTGGGCTAGTCGACTCACTCCAATTCGAGTCGGTCGAGTAGTCTTCAGGTCTTAGCCGGCAACACGGTCTCCGTACTCCATATGCTCTTCTCCAGAATCGCGGGTCTGCCGCTATAACCAAGCGCACTACCTCTATCGAGTAAAATAGAAGGTTCAGCTCACACAGGTAAACTTCTTCGGATGACGGTGAAGATGATCACTGATCCATCTAAGTCGTCGGACCCACGACGGATCGATAGGTACTAACCCCCGCAAAGACCCACACAGGATTGTAGCACTGTTCTACGTAGGATCGCTGAGTGTTGTAGTGGTCGTCGTCGAATCCACACAGGATCTCTGTACTGTCGTCGTCGCAGTCACAGTAGCAGTAGCAGTAGCACTAAGGTTCCCGCACACAGAAAGCTCGTTCGGAGGGTCCGCTCCACGAGCCGAGAGGCTGATACATCAACTGTCACAAAGTCCAGAGTTGATGTATCCAAAAGTTACGTATCGTCAACAGGAACTCAACGCAACAGACGACACGTTGATCGGACGCCCGGTCTGAGAGTTATTGGCATTTTCGTCTCCGGGGCCCGGTTGATTTTTAAGGCAAAACCAACCCGACCGTACTCCACCTGCGTCCAAACCTCGGGCGGAGTATGCCAAAAGATCCGTCTCACTAAGAGGAATACAACAAAGCTGACGTCACGTCAATCGGACGTCCGTAGCTCAAGATATGAGCGTTTCCGCTCCGAAGGTCCGGTTGGTTTCGTGTACGAACCAACCCGGACGAAATCATAGTAATCTGAAACCTTGAGTGCGATATACTGAAACGACCGTCTCGATCCAAGGATCGCATCGCCGCTGACGGTTCGTCAATCGGACGTCCATTCTGAAAGATATCAGCCTTTCCGTCTCACACCCTCTCTAGGAAACTTCCCAGGAGGTCACCCATCCTGATCACTACTCTAAGCCAAGCACGCTTAACAACAGAGTTTTAACCACATAGTCTCCCGAAAAAGATGGTGCGCCTTGAGTATAGTATACTGAAACGACCGTCTCGATCCAAGGATCGCGTTGCCGCAGACGGTTCGTCGATCGGAGGTCTGTGGCTCATGTTATGGCCAAAAGACCGAAGTTGTCTCGAAAACGGGGGGTCCGGGTCCGGGCCGTCCCGGCCCGACCCCCCCTGGGTCGACCCGAACCGGGTCGCCCCGACCCGGCCCGGCCGGCGACGGACCGGCGCGGTCCGGCGCGGCGGCGCGGCCCGGCCGGTGGCGGCGCGGCCTGGCGCCGCTATGGTCACGCGTGGGGGGCTAAGCCCCCGCTTCCAGCAAGGCGGGGCGGCTTAAGAGCCGCGCCTTTTTGGAGACCGGCCCCCCCTCGTGGGGGCCTGCTTTGAAGGCAACCGGGGGGCCGCCTGCCCCCCTCAAGGAAACCGCCCCCCTCTCTTAAATGAGGGGGGGGGGGGGGGTTTGAGCAGGCCGGGGGAATTAAATTCCCCCGGCCTTTGACCTTCCGGCCGGCCACCTGGACGGCCGGTTTTTCTCCAACCGGACCGGAAAATCCGGTCCCCTTTCCGGCTTCCGACGCCGGCGGCCTGGCGTGCCGCCGGTCTTCCCGTCTCGCCGCGGCCCAGAACCGACCGCAGTGTTCGTCGTCCGGCGCGGTGCGACGGCACCGCGCCCCTTTGTCGTGCCTTCCATTTCCCTCGACGTGGCGCGACGGCGTCGCGTTCTTGATGATTCTTCCAAGGCGCGGCGCGACGGCGCCGCGCAATATAATCGGGCGAATAACCGTGTGGTGCGACGGCACCTCACCACCTTGTTTCATCGACAATATAAAACATCAAGAACGAAGGAGGGGGTTCGGCCGTGTTCATGCGGTCCGGCCCCCTCACGTTAAACAACAACACATATTTAAAAACCTCACGTTAGTCACGCTAGAACCACGAACAAGGATAAATAAATAAACAATTAACAACCACCCCTACCTTGGGTATAAGGTTCGAAGATTTGTCAACGTCCCGCGGAAGACAACGTCGCGGAGGTCTGGCGTCGCGGTAGTCGTTCGTCAAATCCGTTGATGAAGAGATACGCCCGAAGAGATACGTCGTTGGCGAAACTTCGTATGCCGATGAAGGAAGTCCGAGGAGGAAGCGGCGTTCCCTTTCGTTGACACGGAAGACGAAGAAGAGAGGAGCGGTGTTCTTCATCGGAGCTTGAGCGTTCTTCGTCAAGCTTGAGCGTTCTTCATCAAAGTTTGAAAAAGAAAGAAAAGCTCTCAAATCCTCACAAGATGGCTAAGGAGTTCTAACCCAACAAAATAAGATAAGAGCTTATTTTATTCACAAACTTAACAAAAGAATTTCAAAGGTTTGAAATTCAAAAAGAATAACTCCAAAAATAAATAACAATTGTCATGTCATTTAAAGAGGGGTTAAGGGAGTTTGAGAGAAGATGAAAAGTTTAGGGTTCTTGTGGGCCCCACCACACTTAATTCTCTCAAGGGAGGTTAAGTGGGTGTGGGTCCCACCCCTAACTTCCTTTGAGAGAAGTTAACCAACATGTTTAAATAAAAAATTGTAATCCAAAATTTTTATTTAACTTATTCTAAACTCCCAAAAACTAACTCTCAACCCGAAATAAACGCAACCTCGGAAAAGGTCTCCTTAAGCGAATATCGGCGCTGCGAGTTCATCGGTGCCCTCAGATTTCAATTCCGAGCACCGGATCAAAAGTTAGAAATTCTCGCTCGTTCATTCACTGAACGTACCCGAGCCAAACTTCGGAAATTGATTCCGGGCACACCGGGCCTCAGAATCAGGTGCCGTCAGAAACCGCGCTCTTGTAAAATTCCAAAGAAAATTAAGAAAAATTTTCCCTTGAATTTTACGGGTCTTTAAATTACTCCCACCTCAGGGCTTTACGTCCCCGTAATGATACAACAAAAACTAGGAGAACAAAATAGGGTACTGAGGACGCATCTGAGCCTCCCGCTCCCATGTGCTCTCCTGGAGGTTTCTGTGCTGCCATCTGATGCGCACAAGAGAAATCGATCGCCCACGCAGGACCCGCTCCTGTCGATCCTCTATCTCCACCGGAACCTCTGTAAAAGTCGCCACATCGTCAACGTCAAGCTCCCCATGGTCAATGATGTGCCTCGGGTCGTGCACGTATCTCCTCAGCTGAGATACGAAGAAGACGTCGTGCACCCGGTGCAACTGAGGTGGCAGAGCCAGGCGATAAGACACCTCGCCAACCCTGCTGAGGACCTGAAAGGGTCCGATGAATCGCCGAGATAACTTGCCGCCTCGGCCAAATCTCCGAATACCACGTCTAGGTGAGACTCGCAAGAAGACATGGTCGCATCCTCGAACTCCAGTGGCCTCCGCCTCCTGTCAGCATAAGTCTTCTGCTGGCTCTGAGCTATACTCATCCGCTCCTGGATGACCTGGACCTTCTCTGTCATGGCCTGGACCATCACAGGTCCCACAAGTGCTGCAAGATTTCTTCTTTTCCTACAAGAGAAATCTGGTCTCATCCCCTGGATGAACCACATTCTTTGCCTAATACAGTCAATCCTAACATGGATGATACTAATCCATACCAAGGATGACATCGTAAGGCCTCGACGCTACTACCAAGAGATCCAACCATTACTCTCGCCTCCAAGAGTTGAGTCACACTGTCGGCATTAGTGTGTGGTAACTGGGTCTCCTCCAGTAGATGTCTCATAAGTGAGGGTCAAGTCAACAGTCAAACTGGAACCTCTTAGTAACAACACAAAAGAGGACAGGAATGAAAACATCACAAGGTATGCGTCTTTTATTATTGCAGCTCATAATACAAAGACGCTACACAATAGCAACAAGGAACTAGAAGTACAAAGGACGTATCCACTAGTTCTGCTCCTATCCATCTGCTCCCAGAGCTCCATGATCGAAGGTCTCGGCTTCCTGAAGCTGAGCTCTCGCTTGTTCACCTACTCCCTCTGGTCGGGGCGGACCTCCTGGTGGTGGTGGTGGCAGAGCCTCAAAGCGTCTCCCACCACCTGCTGCTCGGCCACCTCCTCTGCCTCGTCCACCTCCTCCCAGCGGATCGCCACGGTCGAACCTCTGACTCTGCCTGGGAGGTTCTTCACTTAACTGCTGATCGTCAGCATGGCGGGTCAGACAGTCACGAGCCATGTGACCAATCCCGCCACAGGAGTAACACTGCCCACTCTCGGCACGCCTGGCTCTGACTCCACCCCGGATCCCTCGCACAACTGAGCCTGAGTCGTGCAGTCGGCCACCGGTAGGTCTGGTATGCCTGGAACCCTGAGTCATCTGTCGGTTACCTGCTGCCGAAGACTCCGCTATCTGCCGCCCTACGGTAGGTCTCGCTGTGGACTCAGCCAGGAAGCTCTCGATCAAAAGAGCCCGCTCCAGTACTCCTGTCTGAGTCGGTATGCTGAGGGAGATCAGCGATGCCCTGATCTCGTGTCTCAAACCCTGCTCAAAGGTCCAGGCCCGGAAGAATGGGTCTCGTACCATGTCGGTCGAGTAGCGCGAGAGATCAGTAAATCTCGCCGAGTAATGAGCGACCGTCATGCTGTCCTGCCGCAGCCGAAGAAGCTCCTGGATACGCACCGCACAAAGGGTGGATGGGACGAACTCTGAGCGGAAGAGGCTCTCAAAGTCCGTGAAAAGTAGAGATGCCTCATCGTGCACCTGGAGCATCAAGCTCCACCATCGTCCTGCTGCTGCGTGTAGTAGGCTCGCAGCGAGGATCACCATGAGGTCTGCTGGTGTCCTCACTAGCCTAAACACACGTACCACTGCCTCCAGCCAGTCCTCGGCTGCCTGGGGATCCGTCTCCCTGTGAAACCTTGGTGGTCGTTGGCGCTGAAACTCATGCAGTGCGCTGAGGTGACGTGCATCGTTAGCGGCTGGCGCTGGAAGCATCGGGGGCTCGGCGGGTAGTGCTACCGCCGGTGCCACTGCTGACAAGGGGCCCTGCACCGAGGCCTCGTCGCTCTGTGGGCTGTCATCACACTCGACTCTCGGAACCCTAGCTGGCTGCCGTCGTTGGGCCATCCTGAATAGGAAACAGGTGCGCCACAGTCAAACAGTATACCTGGTGAGCTGATATAAATAAATCACAAAGAAAACTTTAAAACACACACGCAATCAATGTTTTCGTGCATTAAGTCGGAAATCCGAAGTCAGGGTCCTGGTGTACGGATACGTCGGCCGCCGCACCAACACTGGACTCCCTGGACTGATAACCACACACAATACGCTAAACATTATTGCTTCACATAGAAAAGATCAGAGTTCACGGTAGAACCGAACTCATCTGATACCAATTTGTCACGACCCGCCCTCGGGTCCGTGCCGTGACTACCCCAAGCCCGCCTTCCATAGGCCAGGGGCTGGCGACTAGCACCAAGGCGTAATTCCCGGTAAAAAGGGAAGGCATTGCCTTTGTAAAGTAAACAAACACCACAGAGAAAGCAAGCGGAATGTAAACACTAAGCAAAAGCAGAGTACAACTGGAAGTGCGGAAAAGTAAAAGGGCCAGTATAAAAACCCAAACTGAAAGTAAAGTACAACTCGAAAGGGAAAACAACAACTGTAAGTAAAAGCCGCTACACCGAGCTGTCCACTGGAGATCCCACCTGAAGGGTGGGTACAGATATCTCCACTGCTCCACGGGTCCCGCCGTCCGCTCCGAACACGTCCCGCCCAGTGGTCCACCTCCAGGTACCGTCCTGCTCTGTAAGCCTCATCCAAGATCAACGCTGTCCGTCGTCTACAACCAACACAACGTAGTGCGGGCATAGCCCGTGTAGGGGTGAGTATAAGATACTCAGTAGGGACCCTGAGACCCCTGTAGGTCTCCCAAAATCCACAAAGGATAAACCACAAAGAAAAATACAAACACGAAGTAACAACCGACAATGCTTAGGTATATGCCCATACATATACCTAAGTCATCAATTTCAAATACGCTCCAACCTCCGATCCCAAGTACAACTCAGTCCACACAGGAAAGTAAACGTATTCCACACAGGGAAGAAAAACGTAATCCACACAGGATAGCACAACACAATCCACACAGGAAAGCAATTAGGATTCAGCTCACACCAGGATTTTCATTATCAAAACCGTAACTGCTGAAGAGCCCCATCTCTGAAGTGTACAGTGGTCCTATCACGACTCCGAGGTACTGCTCACTAACCTAAGACTGCTGAAGTACTCCTCCTGTCGAGTACCGCGGGTCTGCTGCCAACTACCAGGCGCTCCGTCCGCTGAGGGTCTGCTGCCAAATACCGGGCGCTCACCCAAATAGCCTACAGAGGTACTCCTCCAGTCGAGTACCGCGGGTTTGCTGCCAACTACCAGGCGCTCCGTCCGCCGTGGGTCTGCCGCCAAATACCGGGCACTCCGTCCACTGGGCTAGTCGACTCACTCCAAGTCGAGTCGGTCGAGCAGTCTTAAGGTCTTAGCTGGCTACACGGTCTCCGTACTCCGTATGCTCGTCTCCAGAATCACGGGTCTGCCGCTACAAACAAGCGCACTACCGCTATCGAGTAAAATAGAATGTTCAGCTCACACAGGTAAACTTCTTCGGATGACGGTGAAGATGATCACTGATCCATCTAAGTCGTCGGACCCACGACGGATCGATAGGTACTAACCCCCGCAAAGACCCACACAGGATCGTAGCACTGTTCCACGTAGGATCGCTGAGTGCTGTAGTCGTCGTTGTCAAATCCACACAGGATCTCTGTACTGTCGTCGTCGCAGTCACAGTAGCAGTAGCAGTAGCACTAGGGTTCCCGCACACAGCAAGCTCGTTCGGAGGGTCCGCTCTACGAGCCGAGAGGCTGATACATCAACTGTCACAAAGTCCAGAGTTGATGTATCCAAAAGTTCCATATCGTCAACAGGAACTCAATGGAACAGACGGCGCGTCGATCGGACGCCCGGTCTGAGAGTTATTGGCATTTTCGTCTCCGGGGCCCGGTTGGTTTTTAAGGCAAAACCAACCCGACCATACTCCACCTGCGTCCAAACCTCGAGCTGAGTATGCCAAAAGATCCGTCTCACTAAGAGGAATACAACAAAGCTGACGACACGTCAATCGGATGTCCGTAGCTCAAGATATGAGTGTTTCCGCTCTGAAGGTCCGGTTGGTTTCGTGTACGAACCAACCCGGCCGAACTCAAAGTAATCTAAAACCTTGAGTGCGATATACCGAAACAACCGTCTCGATCCAAGGATCGCATCGCCACTGACGGTTCGTCAATCGGACGTCCAGTCTGAAAGATATCAGCCTTTCCGTCTCACAAGCTCCCTGGGAAACTTCCCAGGAGGTCACCCATCCTGATCACTACTCTAAGCCAAGCACGCTTAACTACGGAGTTTTAACCACGTAGGCTCCTGAAAAAGAAGGTGTGCTTTGAGTATAGTATACTGAAACGACCGTCTCGATCCGAGGATCGCGTTGCCGCAGACGGTTCGTCGATCGGAGGTCCGTGACTCAAGTTATGGCCAAAAGACTGAAGTCGTCTCGAAAACGGGGGGGGTCCGGGTCCGGGCCGACCCGGCCCGACCCCCCCTGGGTCGGCCCGAACCGAGTCGCCCCGACCCGGCCCGGCCGGCGACAGACCGGCGCGGCGGCGCGGACCGGCGCGGGGGCGCGGCCCGGCGCGGCGGCGCGGCCCGGCCGGCGGCGGCGCGGCCCGGCGCCGCTAGGGTCACGCGCGGGGGGCTAAGCCCCCGCTTCCAGCAAGGCGGCGCGGCTTAAGAGCCACGCCTTTTTGGAGACCGGCCCCCCCTCGTGGGGGCCTGCTTTGAAGGCAACCGGGGGGCCGCCTGCCCCCCTCAAAGAAACCGCCCCCCTCTCTTAAATGAGGGGTGGTTTTTGAGTAGGCCGGGGGAATTAAATTCCCCCGGCCTTTGACCTTCCGGCCGGCCACCTGGCCAGCCGGTTTTTCTCCAACCGGACCAGAAAATCCGGTCCCCTTTCCGGCTTCCGACGCCGGCGGCCCGGCGTGCCGCCGGTCTTCCCGTCTCACCGCGGCCCGGAACCGACCGCAGTGTTCGTCGTCCGGCGCGGTGCGACGGCACCGCGCCCCTTCGCCGCGCCTTCCATTTCCCTCGACGCTGCAGGACGGCATCGCGTTCTTGATGATTCTTCCACGGCGCGGCGCGACGACGCCGCACAATATAATCGGGCGAATAACCGTGTGGTGCGACGGCACCTCACCACCTTGTTTCATCCGCAATGTAAAACATCAAGAATGAAGGAGGGGGTTCGGCCGTGTTCATGCGGTCCGACCCCCTCACGTTAAACAATAACACATATTTAAAAACCTCACGTTAGTCACGCTAGAACCACGAACAAGGATAAATAAATAAACAATTAACAACCACCCCTACCTTGGGTATAAGGTTCGAAGATTTGTCAACGTCCCGCGGAAGACAACGTCGCGGAGGTCTGGCGTCGCGGTAGTCGTTCGTCAAATCCGTTGACGAAGAGATACGCCCGAAGAGATACGTCGTTGGCGAAACTTCGTATGCCGATGAAGGAAGTCCGAGGAGGAAGCGGCGTTCCCTTTCGTTGACATGGAAGACGAAGAAGAGAGGAGCGGCGTTCTTCGTCGGAGCTTGAGCGTTCTTCGTCAAGCTTGAGCGTTCTTCGTCAAAGTTTGAAAAAGAAAGAAAAGCTCTCAAATCCTCACAAGATGGCTAAAGATTTCTAACCCAACAAAATAAGATAAGAGCAAATTTTATTCACAAACTTAACAAAAAAATTTCAAAGGTTTGAAATTCAAAAAGGATAACTCCAAAATTAAATAACAATTGTAATGTCATTTAAAGAGGGGTTAAGGGAGTTTGAGAGAAGATGAAAAGTTTAGGGTTCTTGTGGGCCCCACCACACTTAATCCTCTAAAGGGAGGTTAAGTGGGTGTGGGTCCCACCCCTAACTTCCTTTGAGAGAAGTTAACCAACAAGTTTAAATAAAAATTTGTAATCTAAAATTTTTATTTAACTTATTCTAAACTCCTAAAAACTAACTCTCAACCTGAAATAAACGCAACCTCGGAAAAGGTCTCCTTAAGCGAATATCGGCGTTGCGAGTTCATCGGTGCCCTCAGATTTCAATTCCGAGCACCGGATCAAAAGTTAGAAATTCCCGCTCGTTCGTTCACTGAACGTACCCGAGCCAAACTTCAGAAATTGATTCCAGGCACACCGGGCCTCGGAATCAGGTGCCGTCAGAAACCGCGCTCTTGTAAAATTCCAAAGAAAATTAAGAAAAAATTTCCCTTGAATTTTACGGGTCTTTACACTCGAGTGTCTCAACAATAATATAAAAAACATTCAAAAGAAATTTTAATATATCAATGTATAGTAAAAGTGATGATTCCATAGCTTCTAATTTATAATCCACTATAGGTGACTCAACCTTGATATTCTTTATGAAATTTTTTGATGATAATATAGAGGTTAGTAATTTTTTCCAATTTCCTCCTCCACTTATTCTTCACATAACTATTATAATTCTCTCTCTTATTATGTATAATCCTCTAATTACCAAAATAATAAATATCTAATAGATGAATAAATCAGAATGAAAATTTATTTCATCCTCTAGATTCATTATATAATGAAATTGAAATGAAATAAAATCACATCAATAATTAAAAAGTTAATATGTTGAAAGAAAGGGTTCCTCACTTTAACAAAATATAAAATCTCATCATGATAATAAAAAATAATGAGATCTCAGAAAACTAAAATCCAATAATAATGATGTCAATAATTCTCTTAATAAATCCAGCCTATGTGAAGATAATACAAAAAATATATTTTGTAATAATCATAGAAATTATTGTGTATACATTGGTTACTATAATCATATGATAAATTCTATAATTCAATAGATTACTACTGATAGAAATGGTGTTTCATTAGAAATTTTTTATGATTTTTTAAAATGAAATTGTCATTAATTCAATGAATGTGGTTGAAAAAAATACGTGATTTATAAAAACAAATTCAATTCATATATCGTCTAATATTTCCAAAATTATACATTCTATGAAAATACAAATTACAGAATATTTATTTCATAACATAATAAAACCAACGTTTTCATGGCTACCAAAACTATCAATCAATTAATCTTATAAGAAAATTATATTTTGAGTAATATCCATGATTTAATGGGGTACCCAGATTCTAGATTTTTGAGACACATGTGTGCGGACCACAATAAATTTAATAAAATAGATATATTTAAAGGTGGTCACAGAACTTTCAATGATAATTCAATGGGATAGATAATCCATGAAGACACATTCAATTTTTCAAAATAAAAATCTCATAAACTCATCCATATTGACCTTTTTTTCCTCATAAAATTGAATGTAAAGGTAGAAAATATATGAAATAATAATTGTTGATGGGCTTACTACATTCACATTGGATTATTTTTTTCACATTAAATTGAAGCTTGAAAATCCTTAATAATGTTTTATAAAATATTAGAAAATGGAAAATGTTTTAAAATTAATCAAATTTGAATTGATCATGGTGGAGAATTTTAGAATTTTGAATTTATTTTTTTTTCTTCTAAATGACATAATAATTATTTTTTTATCGTCATACCCATCAATAAAATGGGGAGTATAGATGAAATATTAAACAATCTAAGAGACTATATGAAGTTCATTAAATTATTTTTATCTTCTAAAATATTTCAGTTCGAAGGCCATAAATACTACATGTTATATCATTATATAGAAAAAGAATTGTGAAATTTGGCCAAATAAAAGTACATATTTGAAAATTTTCAATTATTTTGGTTGAATATGTTTTACTCTAAACACCAAATGTAATAATGGAAAATATGATTTAAAATATGCTGAAGTATTCTTTATTTAGAATTCCCAGTCAATTAAATCATATTTTTTTCATAAAAAAATAACTACAATGGTGGAAGAATAAATAAATGATATTTATCGTGGAAGTTTTCTAAATCCAATTCCTCAGAAAAATGATGATAATGTTTTAAATGAAAATTTTCAAACGAAATTATTTAATGAAGAACAAACATTTCCTTCAAATTTTATTACATAATGTTTTCCAAAAAAAAAATTATAAAGACCATCCTAAAAAAAATTCATTTATTATTTACAAGTGTGAAGTCATACTAATAGTCTAGTAGGAAATATGGTTGAACACCTGGCCTTTCTCTCCCAACTTAAACCCCAAAACCTTAATAATTCCACTACTAAGGAAAATTGTGTACTTCCATTAAATCACACCATAATAAATTAACTCAAAGTAATATATTGGAAATACAATTTACCTTACATCAACCTGAAATTATATCTTGTTCATTGTTTATCTTTATGCTCAATTTAATTCCAAACTGAGGGAATCTAATTTCAAATATGGGAATAAATTATTTCTCTATATAAAAGGTTCTCAAAATATTGCTTTATTTTATCCAAAAGAGAAAAAATTATTTAAATGGTTTCCCTAATGATGATCTTTGTGGATTCCTACTATAAATTATATTTACTAGATGAAAATTTCATCTACTAGAAAAATCCATTGTGGGATAGAGTAACATGATTAAGAATTCAGTTTCTCTTACTCTAGACGAAGTAGAATATATAATTATTGGGATTTATTATGATAATATAATATAGTTCTAACCCACTATATTGGAATTTGGAATAACATATTACCATTTCCATATCATGTGTGACAATTAATGTTCATGCAATATCTTGAAAAATCATATCCAGTAATCTCTTGCGAAACACATAGACCATAATCACCATTACCTATGAGATAACATCCAATAATGTGATATCTTATTAGAGTTTTTCCAATAGAATATCAAATCATTGATATTTCCCAAAAACCTATACACTATTTTCATTTTTAAATAAATTTTTTAAATTTGGAATGATTCACTTGGGACAAAAATTATTTTACCTAGGTATTTCTTGAGTTCTCTTTAAAAATATATTTTTTAATATATATATGTATATTTATTTATTTTAATCATGTAAATACTTTTTTCATTTTTTAATTGATATTATACCTTATTTCACCCATGATTTATTTTTAGGGGTATCCTTTCATCTGCTCTATTATAAAATACTACATAATATATATATTTATATTTATATTTTTTAAAATGAATTAAATATTTTTTTTAGTAAAATTTATCACACTTTTATAATTTTAATATTGATATTTTAAAAATCTAGTAAGATTATAATATTTTTTTTTTAAAATATTTGATACCAAAAATTTATTAATAGAACCTTTGGTTTGAATCTTGTTAAAAAAATTATTTTAATAAAAAAAATTATCTATCTTTATGAAGATTAATGATAAGTAGTAATAATCTATATGTAAATGACTCTAACATTTCTCTTGATATATCATTTGAAAAATATTCCAAATCAATGATACCATTTAGAATTATTGTATATTTTCTAAGGAATCACATCCATATGAAAATTAAATAATTATATATCTCAATGAAGTTTAAACCATTCCTTAATGTGTTATGGAAATGAAATTCACCCATTTTTCTTTTATTTTGTTTCCTTCATTTCTTATTTCTATTTTGTCTTCATTTTCCTATTAATTTTTCTTCTTTATTTTCCATTTATTACATTAAGTTTCTTCATTTTACATTTTATTTTTTCCCTTTATTTATTATTCACTCTCCCCATATCGATCTAATTATTAGTTTATTTTTGGAAGTAAATATTTATTTTTCAAACTCTTAATTTTTTCTTTGCTCATACAGTTTTTGATATACATATCTCTCTATAATATTTATATTATTTAGGGAGATATGGAAATTCCATTGTATTTTTAGAATACTTTTCACACTTAAACATCATTTATAAAAAATATCCCTTGGTATATTCGTCATAACATTTTTTATAATAGTATTTCATCAAATGTTTTATCTATTTAATGTTTTTTTATTACTTAATAATATAAAATGTGTCAAATTTCCATAAAATTATTATTTTTACATAGGAATATCATTTAAAATATTATTTCAAAATATAATTTCTTAATTCGTTATTCATTTTACCACTCTTATTCATGTTGAATTTTATAATGATGGATCTAATAAACACTCATAAAATTATCATTAATAGTTGTTAAAATGATTCTTTATATTTTTAAAAATTGAGAACATATAATATTATGTTATTTTCTTCAATAATATTAAATTTGTATATATGTTTTCTTACTATTTCAATCTAGATATGTTATTTATTTATATTTTAATGTTATGTATTTGTAATCATAAAAAAGTATAATATTTTTGTATCTCACTCTCTCAAGATGTTTTCACGACCACAAAATCTCATATATATATTTAAAACTATAATTTATGTGACATTTTGTTTCAATAATTCAAATATCATTACATTCATTCATGGGATCTTCAATCAATTTAAAACCTTAATAAAGGATTAACTATATCTCTTTTTGTGAATATATATTTGTAATCAACATAGAAGAACCATATATGGAATTGGAAGGTTTTGGATAAGGATATAGATAGAAGAGTGCCTATGATGTCTGCACTGCTTATTCTATGAGGCAGACCAACTACTCAATGAAATTGTGGAAGTGATTATCTCATCCAACAAGACCAAAAACTACATGGAATAAGAGTAATACCCAATATATTGATACACTAGATACTTATTCCATCTTTATGAAGGCCACTAGTTGTCCACTAGCTAGTAGCATCTCACTGGATGAGGATCTCATGAATGAAAACAAAAATATTCTTCCCGCCGGCTACTCAGTTAAGGGTACTAGGTATCAGGTTGTGTCGGGTTGTGTCTAGAGTGTATAAATTTATAATTTTCAAAAATAACATTGTGATGTCCCATTTCATGTTTAACATACCCATAGAATTACAGATATTTTCTATTATTTTTAGAGCATATAAAAGTACCCCTTACCTCTTAAGATAATTACCTTGACATGGTTTGATCATTTCTCATAATAAAATTACCTCAATGGTCAATAAATAGAAAAGGAATATAATTTCAAATTACATCATTAGAATTTCATGTTACATATTCTCTCAAGGATATACAACTTTTTCACAATCTATTACTTCTCAATTTTACATCCTTCCATCATAGATATTTTTGAGTTGTGCATGAATGGTATTAACATAGAAAACCACTCTTTCATCAATCTCCAAACACCCACAACTCACACTCCGAAGAAGTGTGGTATGGGTTCCATGATTACCAATAATATTCAAGGGGTTCTCACAAGAAAACATTTTGATGTACTAGTTCTTGGTCACCATTGATACTATATTATTTACAGTATTGACCTCTTTATTTGAGGGGTGGATATGTAGGATATCATGTTGAGATTTATCCAAACACCATATCAATTGTGTTTTTCTAATTATTTTCTCCTTCACTTAATAATTTAAACATCATCTCATATATTTGAAAAAAATTAATTACATCCATCCATTAATTACATGTTCGTTATTTTTATAAACTTTAATCAATGGTATACCCAATCAGGTATTTAATTTATCTCTTTATTATTTTAGATTTTTTTGATTTTGGAACTAGTCCTCTAATAGAAATTAACTTTTTAAGTTTATATTCAACTCCATTCCATAAAATTCAACCAAAAAATGGAAATTTAAAAAATAGTACTCATTTAGTAAAAAATTATTCCAAACAACAGTATAATAGAAATATTATGATATAATTAAAAAAATAAGATAAACACCATTTTTTGAAGAAGTTGTAATTTTGAATCATAAAATGACAATTTGAAATTGAGTAAATTTTTATGATGATTTAATAAATGCATTTTCATTATTTAATCTCATAATATATATGCTTATAAAAATTGGTTATTAATATTCATACCTTTAAAATTAATGGCTAGAATATAACAAGTTACTATATCATGATATATATTGGTTCAGGGTAGCGTGTAAGGAAATATTACAAATTCATAAAATTTTCATCAAATAGAATACATATAAAATCATGGTGGGCTCAAAATGATTTCCATTAAAATGTATTGAAAACTAACCATGATCAAACTAAGTCTAAAACACTCTTTGAATATTTTGGATATCCCTTTCACAATTTAAATTTCACTCTCTATAGTAACATATTTCAAAAAAATGTTTCATATTTCTCAATAATGAATGAATTCGGTATAAAAGGAAACTATGTTTTTATTCATACATGACCCAAATATTGCTATGTATATATACATAAATATGTCCAACCAACCTAGGGAATTTTTTCATACTAATAAAATTATTCTATAATCTCTATATTCCCTGATATCATCACGGTGTAACCCGTCATTCTAATATGATGAATGAACATACCTTATGTTCTTATCCCATATTATATATATTGATCTGATAAAAATGAGAATTATTTTATAGAATCTTATTTCTTTTAAAAAACATTGATAGAAAATTCACTGACCATTAATGAAAATAAGGCTTTGTTTCTCATTCCCCTTCATACAATGATTGTTGAGCTATATCCTTAAACTATATATAATCCATTGTGTTATAATATATATCATTTTGGGGATCATAATTTTTTTCAGTTGTTTCATTTCCCTTTCAAATCCTATTCACCCACCCTCTTTTCTGGTCTGACCATCAAAACTATAAACTATAAAAATCCTTTCAATATAGATTATGCTTTCATTGAGAGATTCAATAACATTGGGTTTTTCCGTGAACTTGTTAAATGAAATATAAAATATCATAGTCTAATAATAATGACCTCAAACTATGTTCCACATAGTCAACACTCCATGAAATTAAACATAGATACTATTGGTGAAAGTATTAAGACCTTAAACTCTATCCCCCAATGGTTCGAATCATTTGAACAAACATTTCTAATTAAGTTGAAATAAAACATTTCTCTAAAAAAATAAAGGTAATTCATAAAGGCATTAAAGTCCCAAATCACTATTCATTATACATCGATGTATTGGGGAAATATTATAGATCAAATGGAAGAGGCACAAATCTTTAGGGCCTAGAAAATGGACATAGAAAGTACTGAGTCATCCTTGTTGGGCCCACTGGTTTTGAAGAAGTGAGGTCAATGATTTATTATATCTCATTGTCTGATAATATATATTCACTACATGAATATTTATCCATTAATGTACCGAAAGTATCCTACAATACCATCTCTTTTATAAGAATAATTTATTTCCATTTTTTTAATATGTAATACTCATCCATATCTATTGAAAAGTATTGTATACAGCTTCAATAGACACCAATTTTTACCTATACAGACATTACTAGGATAATACACTTCATACTCAACCACCAAATGGATTTACAATCAGAGTTGTGTTTTTTACCTAAGGTAAATGTCCATTAGTAATCATACACACTAAATTTTTTATGATTAATATTTCATTCTAACATGGTCAATGGTTATCCTTGAAATAAAAAACACATGTCATCAATCATGATTCAATATCCTTTATTTACATATTTCACAACTAGTAATCCAACAATTCATGTGGAATCAATACCATCAATTTTATGAATGTGGGAATTTTTCTCACCTTCAATGCAAGGATACAACATCTCATCCTTAAACCATGGATTTGTTCAAATCGTGTTACCCTAAACATCCCAAAAATAGTTTTTGATATTTATAAAAATAAACTAAATTACCCTTTTAATATGAGATTTTATACTACTAATGGAATCTCTATTCACATTATCTTTAATCATAGATAATTCCATATAGAATATCTTACCCATCATTTGTTTTCAAATATATACTACCTTCAATTGGTACGATATCTTTTCAATGATATTCAACATTAAATTTTGACAATATATTTTTCCAAACTATGATTTTAAAATATATTCTCTATTCATTGAAGTATCAGGCATTAGTTATATCAGGTTCTCAATTCATGTTATTTTTGTTTCACCTTTCTTTCAATATAGTCTACCTCACCATTTTTTTCTATTATATTATACCATAAATGTCAACAATGATGGATTTATATGTATAAAATAATCTTATAAAAGTAAAGAGACATTGAACTAATATAGATAAATACACACAAAGGGTACTCTGGGAAAAAGTTAATTACCTTCTCACTAAGCGTAATCATTAATGAAATAGAAATAATCAATCTTCATATGGAAAATAGGTATAAAAAATTTTGTTTTCAAAACCCCTCAATGTGGGGACTCAGTAAAAGTTGAGTCCCAAATCACAAGTTATCTATCATTTGAAGATTACGGAAATGGTATGTCCAAATGAAAATAAAATAAAAATAAATATTTTTAAGAACCACTATATGATCAGAAATTTTTCATCCTGTATTATTTAATTAGATAAAATTACAAAATAATTTGAATTTTTCCATCTCTTTGATGTGTCATTTTAACAACCAATAATTAGAATGAAATTGTAATATTTGGAACACATTAAATTGATAATTTTATACTTTATTTAAATCCCAAGAGTTGTCTTGGGTTCTTCGTCATGTATTCAGATCATCAAACTGGAAAACTTAAAATTCTCAGAAGGATAATATTGGTACACAATTTTTCTGAAAGTGTGTGTCTTCTTTAATTGAAAATTTGTGGCATTATTAGAGGGGTTAAAAGTGTCCCATGGTCTTGTCTAATTGTTTATAGAATGTTACATGTATGTGTTTATTTATATATGTTTTTAATAGAGTTAATGTGCATGGATTTCAAAAAGTTTCTAAAAACATTTCCATTCATCAGGTGACCCAATTATTAATTAGTGGAATCAGTATAGTGCATGCACGGTTTTTCAAACCATGAATCCAAACTGTTTTCCTCATTAATGTGTGAAAAAATACGATTTTCCTTATTTTAGTAATATTTATACCCCACAATTTATTCTATATCATGAACACCATAATAATGTGTTTCAGGAACCTCCTCTACTTTCTTATGGTTGGGTAGATCTCCCTCATCTGGTGTCCATTTTGAGAGACATAATGTGTGTTGGATATCCCTAAGAATTTTAATAACTCATCCATATTTTGTTCATTGTTCAAATTCTCTCTATATGTGCAATTCTTATATGACCTATTTTCCCTATTTTTTAGGATTTTCATCACTTTTATCAACTTCTCTAATTCCAAACCAAGAAAAACATTGATGTCAGACATGTTTGTTAGCTATGGTATATGGTACATGACTTAACAAATTTCTTGGAAAGTCACATTGATTTATATAGTGCATCCTTATTTTATGTTCCTGTTTAACCATGTGATAGACATTAAATATTTAATTAAACACATTGAGCCTTAGACCCTAAATCTTGTAACCCTTGCATGTTAATTTAGATATGTTCATGGTTATGCACATTTTGTTTTGACCCTCAAAAAGCGGGATACCATTGAATACCTTAAATTAATTATTTGTTTTATAGAAAACCCTTTATTGATGTGTTATGGAATCTAACGATATAATTCTGTTATTTAATTGAAATGTTGGAGGATTTGACACCCCTTGATGTCTTCCATGGTGTCCCAACCCTCTATTATGTGGTTAGGTCCTTTTTTCTATCGAACAAAGTTGATTCTTCTAAATAGAATTTATGATATAATCCTCTATTCATACCTTTGCATGTATGCTGTTATCATTAATGGGAAAATGACCTGAACATGATTTATTAAATCATTCATTGAATCTCTTTAACAAGGGTGAAGAATATGCAATTAATTATGTCAATTTATTTTTAGCAATGTACCCATTCAGTGACTTTTTTTATGTTATGTCATTCATAAGAAATTAGCCTTTCAGTTGAGTTAAAATTCGATTGTATAAATGGATTGACTGATTAATTGGAATATTTTATTTATTAATTGGTATGATTAATGGGATTGAACCTCCTTGATAGAATCTAAATGATTAAATGATTAAAAAAATTACGCATTGAGCGTTACTCTGGTTCCGTTATGTGAAATTTCAAGGATAAGCTCATATTTTGTTCAGAAATAATAGGACGGTAGAGATGCATTTAATATCATGGACATTCTCACACAAAGGGTTAATTACTTCCATATGAGTGATACTGATTCCCATAGGGGATCCTATTGAAGGGATCAGTGGTTAGATGGTTACCATATGCCTCGAGTGATACTCATAACACATTGTGAGATATTATGGACAACCTCAGAGAGGATATGTGTAATTTATTCCAATAGTGATATTTGGGATTCCATTTATGGATTAAAATATATTAAATCATTTGTATTTGGGTGTATATTATTCTTTTAGTGAGACACTTGGTTTCCTTAATATGGATCTCATTGGACAGGCTCAAAATGTCGTTTAATTGAGTACAATAGATTCCCATCATATTCAATGAAAATTATATTTAATTGAATTAAAGGATGTGTATGATAGGAAACATCACATTTCAAGGTTTTTTCCATCCATTCTACCTAGTAACAATGTAAATTAATCAAATTGTATACCCTATGTACTCATGAAACTAAGTTAGATGAATTCTTTGTTAGGCCGAAGAAGGTGTGGTCGGCTAGGTGTCCCTCTTGAACCAGATCCATCTTTACTATTATTTATTTATTTTATTATTTAACTATAATATATAAAAATTATATTACCTTATATGAATAGAATTTATTATTAATAGAAAACAATTGTGTTGGTCTGATGAGTATATCCCACATCCTACACGAGTCTCCATTGCAATGTGGAACCCGATCAGATCCTCTTGTTCACATGTTCATGATTATCTGAGGATTCCTGTGTGGTTCTAATATTATTGGGAAATTAAGAGGAAAGGTTTTTTATGTATCAAGATGATAATGGGGTTTGACTTTTGGATTTTATTTAATATTGATGTATTGCACATGTACTATATTATACATCCTGATATTTTCATACTATATTGGTTATATAGTTTCTTCTAGAAATGCATGCATTGATGTATATTTCGAATGAGAAATTTTTATTTAGTTATTATTGTTATCTTGACCTGCTCTAGAATTTATTATTAATGCTTCCACTATTTTATTCAAATTAGTATCTATTACACTGCTATGCTACTATGGGTAAGCCATTATAGTCTGCCCACTATACAACCATTAGACGATCGCTGGTAATCTGAAGCCTCAGAAATTTGGGGATGTATACATGAGGCCGTGTGGAAGAATCCTCAGCTAGTACATTCATAGTCAGTTGGTTCGGGATATTAGAATATTGTATATGATCATTTTTTCCCTTCGTCTTAGTGTTTTGGGAATGGAGAAAAGAGACTAGGAATGTGTAAGACCATGGTAAATTTTTATTACTAAGAGTGATCCACCCACATATGGTGAAATACCAAGTGGAAAGGGATGGGATTCTTTTCAAGTTGTTTATTTTTATAGTTGTTTGTGATTTCACCACGAGTGATTTGTGGAAAATCTATAGCACGCTGATTTATTATAGTTCTATATCTACCCTTGGTTTAGAATTTTGTTGAAGTAGAATTATGAGTATTATTATAGAAATTTCAATATTCACATCCCATACATATTGCATTCCCTTTATATTGTATTTACTGGTTGTTTGAAAATATTTATTCTACCTTTCATGTATATTAGCTTGCCTACAATATATCATGTTCGGTGAAACATGCTTAGTTATACTCTTGTTTATGTAATTTATTAGGATACATATTATTATAACATCAGGTGTGATTTAAATAACATATCTTTTGGTATAGTATGACTTGGGAATTAATTTTTATTCGTATTTTATTACCATATTTTGTTGAGTAATTAGAGGTATTTTGAATTATATTCCATGATTTTGTGCTTATTCAGCTAGTTTACTTTTATTCACTGCATGTGATATAATTTCCTATTTTAAATTTGATGTGATTGATAGTTAAATAAAATTATACAATCAACCTTAGTGTTTTTTTATTGCATAGAATGATAGTCACATTCTATTTGAATAACCAATATTGACATGTTTGTGCCCATATCCATTATTTTAATGAGATAATATATATTGGTTGTGCATAAATGTAAGATATTTTGAAATTTACAAACTGTATGGGATCAATATAAATTAAATAATGGTGGATAATATAATCAAACCATATTTATGTGAATAATATTTATAGATATCGAAAGTATTATATAAATGTAAATGTTACTAAGAATTACCTCAAACACAAATTGTTTGCTAGTGGACATTTTTCAAGGCTCGACCCAAGTGATATATCATCATTTATTGTTCATATCAAGTAAATTCACTATGAATGTTTTGAATAATACTATTTAAAATATCTGGGTAACATATAGACGAACTGATAATGATTTAATCAGGGCCCCCATAGGTCGCCTTATCTTTTTATGCCTTAGTGTTTAACCCCATGGGGATATGTATATACTATCTAAACATGGTTTTCAAAGTGCTTGAGGCATTTATATGACTTTAAATACAATCATATAGTGGACTCTTACTTGAACATTACCACATTAATTAATAAAAGACCTTCTATTTTCTTTTGACTCTACATATATTATTTATTAATTATTTAAAACTCATATTACAACATAAAGTCTGTTTTCGTCTATATATTTTGATATATATTTAAATTCTAATGGACCAATTGAGAAATTTTTTCAAAAAATATATTAGGCCAAAAATGTAGTTAATGAAATCAATTATCTGAATAATATAGGATATATGTTAAATAATTAATGGTTAGAAGTATGTTTAATATAACTTATACATTTTCTTTATAGATTACCTAAATAATGTAACAAATTCATTTTCGTTTTGGTAGGATTTAGGAATTTTTTTTCAACCCAACACCATGGAATAGTTAAATAATAAATGGAGGAAAATGGGGAATCATTAAGATAAAACATTAAAGATGTTTTGTTTTTCTAACACGTGAATTAATGTATTTTGGTGTTCCTTGATTTTCTTAAAAATGGAGACATGAGCATTTCATATAGGCATTTTCTCATATAGTTGAATTAGGATAATATACCCTTATGCATAGAGACCTTCGAAGATATTCACTCATTTTGGATCAATGATTAATGCTTCATTACTCTTATTTTCTATTTTAGGTAGTTACCTCAAATCGTTAAATCCCTTTCTTATTTCATAGGAGAAGTTCATGTTGTAAGATTCCGTTTGGGTTCTCTTCATCCCACATATGATATTTGAATTTAAAAAGTGTCCCATTACATGATGGTTGTTCTCATTTTCTTTTACCATAATTACTGAAACTTAATTTCATATTAGCATAAACCCTCTTTTGAGGGAAAGTGGGAACCCAACATGACTTCAACAACTAATAAATTCAATAAATCCCTCACTGTCCAATAAATTAATGAAAAAAACCAATTTCAATACAAATATAACTCCTTGGGAATGTTTGTACTTTTAGTAGATCATGTGACGCTTACCTTATTCATTTTATGCGTTGGATGACTTAGTAGTTAATTACCATATTTTATAGTCATACTAGTTGGTACGAATATGATCTCAAAATTTGAGTCGGATATTTGATACATGAATGTGTATGCCGGATAAGATTACAGATATTATTAATAATTTTCTATTTTCTCGTGTAATCGTTTAGTAGTATGTGATAGTAAATGAAGTACCCATAGAGTTAATAAAAATGGTACATTGAAATGATTTATTTTGGTGGTAATTATTAGACTTGAGGGATAATATGAAATGTTCATAAGTTATATCTCGAGTAGACTGAGCTGGAATTAATGAAAATCACACTCATTACAATTATTAGGGTTCTATTGTAAAATGGACCGGGTTATTTTCACATTAGCCGGTTTGTTTTGTATTTATGCCTGATGGTGGGGAGTAAATGTAGGTAACTCGGGAAGAGTTTCACCCATATATATAATGTGAATATCATCCTAGGGTTCTTATTATTATCTAGTCTATCTCCACTCTTTGTAAAACTCTTATTGTAGCATGTCTTCCCCTCTAGGACCCAAAGTTAGTGGTCAAGGGAGAATGTCCATTGGGTGGGGATTCCTTTTTTAGTAAATCTAATTATATAGAAACTCCTAAGGTGTAGAGAATCACATAAATTCATGTAATGTGTGTCCTTATATATATAAATAACACGACTGAGAAAGACCATTTGGAAATATTCATTGCTTATTGTAAATTACCATGAGGCTGGTGACTTTCTAATCTGGTCAGTTCTTGAAATGTAGATTAATATGAATTGTTGGTTATTTATTAATCCTTTGAAACATACAATTGGTCATGGATGGATTTCGGTGAATTATTATGTGATAAATAAATTCCACTAATGGTAAAATAATCATAATTTTCTAATGATGATGCTTTGGTATATGCACCTGAATTCTCTAAAATAATTGGCCCTAAGGGGTTTGACAATATTTTCACCACGGTTGTCGGTTTACGGTTGTTGTAAAACAACACTGAGAACTTCACATTTGGTATGAGGGGAGTGTTTATGGACTTTGGTATGATTTATAATAATTTCTCAGTGCACCCAATCCCAAATTATTATCATTCCCACTTCATGACATCATTTATGATATATTAAGATAGTGTAAGTTATACAACACATTGAAATATAAAGTCCATTTGGACAAATAAATAATTTTTTTGTTTTATTTATGTCGTCATACTATTTCGATTATGAAATTAATGAATAATATTGAGTGATACAAGGTTTCCCTTGTAGAATACCTTAGAGGAACTCATGGAAACCAGCTGGTTCTTTATCTAGATCACCCATTGGGTTCTATATTGGGATTAATGAGTGTTCAGGAGGACTAGATGTTTCAGACATTTTATTACATATAACATAAGATAATCTAGAGTATGGATTACCATGTATTATTTTTTTAGTCTCTGGTTGATGATTCCATGGTTACCCTGAACATGAATAAGTCTTGGATGGGTTTTTGATGGGGTTGGTGATCTTATTGTGTCAAATCGATTACAAACCATTTTTATGATGAGGAATGATATTTTAAAGTGAATGTGTAGAGTTTATATGTCCTAAAAATATGGATACAGGCTTCATATTACATGATAGGCCAAAATAAAAGGTTCCTTAGAGAATGGCATTGCGTATCAGGTTATGTCATGTTGGCTTCCTAGGCAGTGCATTTTAATAAATGCCAGCTAGAAGTGATCTAACATATCTTATTCCGATTTTAAGTAATTCAGTAACAATGAACTATTTACTATACAATGGAATGAAATAATGGTTGTTATGTAATTATTGGCCACGGATTTTCATGTAATGGTTGGCACAATAGGCTATGTGTGGTCAATTTGGAATCGACCATTCGAATGAATCATGAATCTTGTCATGAGTATCATTAGAAGGATATGAACACACTTATGTAGAAAATTTCAATGGTGGAGTTAACTTAACTCAAAATTGGCATTTTATATGCTAAAACCAATGGTGGGGGAGTTCCATTTGCATGGTAGATAATAAAATATTGACATGATAATGTCTGGAGTAATAAGGGATTGGATAAACTACATCTTGATGTTTTAGATTGATATATGAGTGTTGGATTGATTTTACTTGACTTATGTAATGTATGTTTTAGGTGATGTTTCGAGGTGTGTTGGGGATTTGGAAACCCAATGGGACCATTGAATGAGACGTCATAACCTAGGTTGGTTGGGTATTTCTTTAGTTGTTCACAACAGAGGTGGGAAGTAGTGTGAGGTTGTGTATAGACTATCATAGGCTGAATTACGTGACGGTCAACAAGTATTATCATCTTCCGATGATATAAGTTATTTTGAATTAGCTATGTGTGCCGAGATGGTTTTCAATGATCGATTTGTGGTCTTCAAATCACTAGTTGAGGGCGATGGAGGGAGATATACAAAATTTTTCTTTGAAGAAGTTATGGGAACATTGAGTATGCATTCATGTAATTCTGTGTTATAAACACTCCATAAATGTTTGGGGGTCTTGTTAACTCCAGGTTATATGAGTTACTTGATTATTGTTTCATCATATTCATCGTTGATATGTCAATCTACTTAAAGTCAGAGGAGGATCATTATATGAATCTCATAAGTGTCTTTCATGTTCTTTGATCCCACTAGATTTGTAAAAAAATGTTTAAGTGTCAATTCTAGACATGAGAGGTGAATTTCCTTGGGCATGTGGTTTCTTAGGATGGTGTGGTAGTAGACCCCTCTAATATTGAATCAATTGTTTATTGAGAAGAACCTATTAATTTGGAAGATCCTCGGAGTTTCTCAGTGTCATAAGATATTATCGGAGGTCTGTACCTGATTTCTATTGCGTTGATTCCCTATTTATAAATTTTGCTATTAAATACCAAGACATTGTATAGAGTGATAAATGATATCTAGTGTTTGGTTACTTGATGGTGATGTTTTTTATTATTCCATTTTTCTTTTTCCCTAAGAATTAGGTGATGATTATGGTGTTCTGTAATGCTTCCTATCTGAAAATGGTTCATGCACTAATTCATCAACTAGTGGTAATATTTGATGGGTCTATGAAGTTACGTCACCACAAGTATAACTATTCGACCCATGATCTTTTGCTACAAGTGCTTATTTTTGTGCTTAATCTGTTGCGACATTATCTCATTTGGGATTACTTATTGGTGTTTTAGGATCACAAGAGCATGCAGTATGTATTTTCACGGTGTGATCTAAACTCGTGACAGTGGTTGTAGATTTATTTTCTTTAGGATTTTATTTTTTATATCTCCTACACCTCAATAATGGGGAATTTTTTCAGAGACACTATAAGTAGGACGTCATGAAAGGGTGTTTTCAAGTGTCTGAGGGTACTTGGTGAGAAATGAAAGAGTTGGAAGCCTTTTACATAAATAAAATAGTATATGGTTATAGAGGATATTTTCTTCAGATGAAAATGATGTCTTCTATAATGTATATGGTTGAGGATTCATAATGGTGGGATTGAGATTCAGAGGTAATGCAACATCATGTTGACCAAGAAAATGCTCTGAAGTGATAATTAAATGATGGTCAGAATTTGATATAATTTTGTGGAAGGATTTTTTTGATGATTGTAATTCATGATGTAGTCCTTAATGAGTGCCATAACACATATTTGGTGATATAACTAGGAGTTTCTAAAATGTACCATGGCATGATGAATTATTTTTTAAGGCGTATAATGAAATGTATAGTGGAATTGTTTGTGGAAAATTTCTTGGTTTTGCAGCAATTAAAGGCCTTGCATTGTCTTCTTGGTGGTTTTTTTGTAGCCATAAGATGTTCCCATGTGGAAATGGGATGAAATATCAATATATTTATTCATAAGGTTACCCATAGATCAGTGAGGTTATTATTCTATATTGGTGATCAGGGATTAGTTGATGAAATTGACCCACTTTTTAGCGATCAAGGAGTCGGGCACATGGGATGATTTGGATAAGAGGTGTGTGGAAGAGGTTGTGAGGCTTCATGGAGGTATGAATTCAATTGTCTCAGATTGGGATGCAATTTTTACCTCATGATTCTATAGAGGACTACAACATTCTTATGGAACCCAGTTATGCCTCATCACTACTTTCCACCCTCACACAGATGGAAAAAGTAATAGACAATCTAGACATTGGATAATATGTTGTGGGAATGAATCTTGAAATTTGGTGGATTTTGGGTACACCAAATAACTTTGGTATAGTTTTCTTATAATAATAGTTATCACCCTTCCATTATCATGGCCTTATTTAAGGATTTGTATTGGAGACCATGTCATTCACCATTGTGTTGCACATAGATTGGGGAGACATCTTTTCTTTGTCCTGATGTGGTGCAGACCAAAATAGATAATGTTCAGATTATTCAAAAGATGATGAATGAAACGTAAGACCGACAAAAGTCTTATACCAATCACAGAAGGATTCCATTGTAGTTTAATTATGGGAACCATGTTTTCATGAAAGTTTCCCCTCGACATGGGAAATATAGGTTTTGAAATAGTAGAAAGCATTCTCTTAGGTTTTGGGGCACTTTATGGTTTTGGGTAGAATTGGTGAGGTGGCATGTTTGTTGGATTGTCAACCATGGTTGGAGGGGATCCATGATGTATTCCAAATCTCTATTATTCATTAAAATATTCCTTATGACTCCCATTTTATTGAATGGGGTGATTTTGATATAGAGGATAACGTGAATTTTATGGAGAAGCCTGTAATGATCAAGGATCGTTAAGAGAATGAAAGATGTGAAAGTCCCATTTCACTGGTTCTTCTGTTATGGATGCATAGTGTCCACGAGGATACTACACGGTGGATAGAGATGCATATTCATTCCCAATACCTGGAGTTTATTTGAGTTTTTCCTTTCTCTAATTTCATTGTAATGTAATTTTTGTGACCTTTTTGTATAATGAGATGTGTTGTTTTCATTGGGGTTGATATATGTGTGTTGTGGTGTGTGATAATTTTCTCCAACATGACAAGGGGATTTCATGATTCCTAATAGAGACACTAAACCCATTCAGGAAAGCCAATGTCACCTAAAGATGATTGTATCTTGACATTGATGATGGAAATCCCAAATTTATGTGTTCAGGATCACAAAATTTTATTCATTGTGTGGATGGGTAGTTTGTTGGTTGTACTGGTTCCTAGTTTGGGTTGAGTGGAGTGGAGTTTAAAATGGATATGTAGTGGTTTTGTGGAATGTTTGATTGTTGGTATCATTTATGGGATGGAGAGATCCTAGGGAGGTATCATGCGGGGTAGTTGTTTGGACCCCCTCCTTTTAGGATTGGTTTTGGATTATCAGGGGAGAGAATCATTTGGGAGGTATTTAATGAAATTTTACATTCCTTCCAAATCTTTTACATTGCTGGTTTTGGTAATTGTAGGTCTTTATAGAATTAAAATAAGGAATCTTGAGAAGTTCGTTTGCAAAAGCACTGAAACAGGTAGATTACATGTTGTGTATGTGGATTACACATTGTAAAATTCGAGTTCACAGATTATCTAGGGTGTTTCAAGGTGTGAAAATTTATTACATGACATGAAGAAGGGATTCATAGATTTTAATATATCAGGGTTATAAATATATAAAATAAATGAAGAGGCGAAAAACTTTTCTCTGGAAACCAGACCCTAGGTATTTCATGTCGTTGATTGGGATCATGTGTCATGTAATATGCTGATCCAATGTAGTTGTAAATATTGTTTTCATCTTAAACTTTATTCATTCGGTTTTGCTCTCTCCTTTCTATAATTTTTGGAAAACCTTATGTTCCTCGATGTGTTCTTCAAGACCAATTCCTCCCTCATCGTTCTATTGATCCTATTGGATGTTCTTTGCTGATTTGTGGTTGATCCATAGTGTGTTCAATTCCACATTTCACTATTTTCTTTCATTCTTCTCCTAAGGATCCATTAACATGGAATATCTATGGGTTTGGGAATGTGTAAGGATTCATTTGACGGAATTGAGATGTGGAATTGGTTGATCAATGGTTCCTCATGGTGTTGTTATGGTTTTCAGTGTTACTCCTTCACAATACCATGCATAACATGTTAGAAAGCTTCTGTGTGGCCATATTTTTTGCATTTCTCCATATTTTGTATCATGTGAGAGGGTTTTTATTTTTTTAACCTATGAGATATGGTTTTGATAGATTGATTGAAGATAAATAAAATGGGTAAGTTGAAATGGAAGAGTAAATGGGTTCATTCAAATGTTTTTATAGTTTAATTATTATTGTGATGTGATTGATTTTATGGTCTAAATGTCCTAATGAAATTTTTGGTCATTAGTGGGTGTTTTATGAAGTCAACATGAATTGTGGAACCCATTTTGTTGTACTTATTTTGATATAACCAAAAAGAAAAACTGTTTATTTACTTGCACTGGGATTATGAAACGTATTCCTAAGGATTTTGGTTTGTCTGATAGTGGCCTAATCAATTCAAGTGGAATGTGATAAAATCCCCTTTGTAAATCTAAAAATTGATCATGACGTGGTGTGATGTGTGTTATTGGGGTTTGTGGGGAAGATTGTTTCTTTTTATCTGCTTATGGGATGGTGATATGATGGTTTATTTTCCATACTTTTATAGTGGTAAGTTGATGGAGAGTTTTCCTAGTTGTGAAATGTGTTCGTGTTGTGAAAGATGCATAAATTTTGATGGAATGAAAAATTGAATATTAAATCGTGTTTTAAATGGAATGAGTTGGTTTGGTTAATCAGATGGGAATTTGTTAATGGAAATTTAAATTAAGGGTTGTTTTGTTAAAGGTGGTTAGTTCTAAATTAGGAAATAAAAGGGTATTAAATGTTGAGGGAATGTGAATTCACTTTTCATGGATCTTTACCTTCTCGAATGACAATTTATTATAGTAATTAATGCATTTAAAGGTAGCATAAAATGTGACAGAGTTCAATGTAGGATAATGTTTTTGAGAACCCTTAGGCTGGGTTTGATTGATTGATAATATATATTTTTTAATTTTTCTTATGATATCTTTACGCACCCCACCCATGTTGAGCAGTATGCAACGAACACCTGCATTGTCATCTTGGGGTGCATTACCCACATATGGTGGGGAGTACGGATGGATGAGTACCATCATCTTTTCATTTTATTATTTAATAGAGGTAGATATTTCATGTCTAATGATGATCAAGAGTCTCTAAGTGCATTATATGGATGTTGTGGTATGTTAGGTGTCTTCAGGATGAGTTGTGATGTGCTTTCCATGGTGTATTTAGGGTGAGTTGTGATGTGATATCCCATGATTCTTCCATATGAGTTTTGATTTTATTTACCATGTATTTTGGAGAAGAGATGTGATTGGATGTGATATGATGTGTTCTGTTGTGAGGTCCAGGTGTGATTAGGCGGGATGGGTTGTGTGTCCAGGTGTCTTTAGGCGGGATGTGTTGTGAGGCTCAGCTGTCTATGAGAGGGTTGTGTTTTGTGGCCTAGGTCTGTGCAGACATGATCTGTTGTGAGGACAAAGTGTTAATGGGTAGGATATTATGTGGTATACGAAAAGTTATGTGAGCACCATGATCTACGACATTGGGTTAGAGCGTTATTCCATTGGTAAAATGGTGTGGGGTACCCTATCATTGATGTGATTTTCATTTTATTATATTAATTATCTTATGTTACTTTGTGAGCATGAATTGGTGAGGTTGGGAGGATTATTATACACTGATAGGTGTTGTTTGATTCTATTCTTTTCTTCTAGGGGAATTATTTTGCTTCTTACACATGTACACGATAGACTTAGGCTTTCCCATGGAATATACCTATATTCTCACCCTACGTTTATAAAGTTGTTTTTTGGTTTCCAAGTGGATTATGTGTATTTTATTGGGAATTACTTTCTCGGGACATGAGACATTTGTTGTGTCACTGCTTTAGCTTTACTTTTTGGTATTTACTCTCGATACATTATTGTTTTTGTATCAATTCTATTTATACATGCATTACAGTATGGTTTTTGGGTTTTCTTATATATATATATGTATATATATGTGTGTGTATATATATATATATTTGTCTTCTTGTGTATGTGTGTCTTGGAGTTGTTTTGAATGATTCATTATATATCCAAATCTTGTTTTCTTATAAAGGATAATGCCTCCAATATTGTTAGACTTATAAAACATTGGTTCTAGTCTCCATCCCAGGGCCTACTAGTGGTGGGACTTGGGGGTCATTACATATCTCTTCTTATTGTTGTACATATGCAGGGATGCGTAATGGAAATTTTTTTTCATTATAACATAATTTCAAAACTGTCTTATATATCAGGTGTAGATTATTATTTAAAAGAATATGAATCATAGATATCTTAATAGATTCTAATAATTATCATGTGGTACTTGTATTTTGTTGATAAATTGAATCTCTATAACTATTATTATTTATTTAAAGTGCATGGAAAGTGTGAAATACACATAAAAAGTAATCAATGTATCCAAAAGAGATGGAGCCCAAGGGAATTCAATAGGACCGAGTGAAATACTTCAAGGGAAACATATCCATGATAGGAAAGAATGTGACAAACATGTCATGTGAGGCCTTAGAGGTGTGGAAATATTTGAATTTGTTTCTCTCACAATAATAGCGAAGAACTTCTATGTGATTGTTGATAATAATTATACACGTGTGTATGAGATTGGAAGCATACCATGGGGTGGGGTGGAACTGCATAAGGAATTGAATATAGCTTTTGTTTTGGACTCAACCGCTACAATATCAATGTTGTTCTACCTAAAAAGGAAAAAACCATACCACATTGTTTGAGTATCTTCCTGAAGGGAGTCACCACTCCAAATTAATTCAGTGAAAACAATAATAAAATAAAACTATTATCTATAGCCATGACTCTCCATCACATAAAACATGTGTTACTCAAGCCTTTAGTGTTATGTTTTGGTCCCCTGCTTTGTGAATTCCATCAAATCCATCAGCCTTGATGAGAAAATGGGGAATTGTGGATAACAGATATTTTATCCAAAAAAGGTTCTATGTGAGGGGAAATAAACACAATTCATTCATTACTAAGAAAAATCATTCAATAAATTTCTTGTCTAGTTGAGGGGGAATAATCCCAATTTTATCCACTCATTCCTTCCTCTCATGATATTTATTCTCCATACCATGAAACTATAGATCATTATCATTTCTATAAAATGACTAGGTATCAATATATAAGATATCTTCAATGGAATTCCAAACTATATTTGTCCAATCTCCTTCAAAAAGTAATAGTGGATAATTCTTCATGTGTTCTCACTTCCGCAACAACTAATTGAAACCATATTGACGCCAGTTTGATTTAAATTCTCTTTAGTGGGTGAGGATTTATTTCCAAATCACTATAATTGAAAGCTATGTTTTAGGGGATGTTTATAAACAATAGAGATTATCTCCATTAGTTCGGATAAGATGAAGTAGACACCATATGATGGGAGTGCTTACCAAAAACATCGAATGATGTCGAACATTTAATAATACATTGATCATGGTTGGATGATATCTCGATTAGGTCAAATAAGGTTTTTTTCCTTGTAAACGTCTGCATGGGTGATGTGTTGATATCCTCTTTCTAGTCAATACATAATTTCCGAAACTGAGCATCTATGGAAACCAACAGGTTTTTCATCCATGTTATCTTGTGAAAAGTTGATGTCCCCTATACCCACAATCCATTGAATATGAATTTTTCAAATGATAAAGTGATGATGAATCAATATCCATAAGGAAAAACATTTCCTTTTTGGAGATGAAATGTCCTTCCCCTAAATTTTCAACACAAATCTATCCCAAATAGTAAAAACCTCTAAAACATCAAATTAAATAATTTCACACGAACAGTATTTCTCACTAGAGATGGGCATAATGTTGATTCCACCCTCCATTTCCATCTTATCCGTTATTTCCCATGATTATTTGTATATATTCTTATTCATGTTGTCATACCAGATAAAAGAGACACAAATATTTTCAATTCAGCTATTCATCACATTTGGGGCCTTTATAGAAGAGAGTATATGTAGAATAATCAAGGATAAAACAATGTTAACTGTGGTGATTCTTCTACCTACATATAAAAATTTATGATTAACGTTATTGATTCAGCCATGGATCATGTCAACAACCTTGTTGAAATGGTGGATACGGAGCCAGATCATGGAAATTAGGGAAGATAGATAGTCCAATGGAAAGCCTCACATATGATTTCATAGTTCCATTTCCAGAATGCTAGAATTCCATTATGTGAAAGAGTTTGAAATCTACATGTGATTTTTCTTCTGGTTCACCACTTCCCCCCTCCAATGACTATAATCCTCTAGAATATTTTTATCCTGCATCTTGATCTCCATCTTCATTTATGGAAAATATTCATATCATTGGGGAAAATTGGATGGTAGATACTTCATTGGTGATTCCTGAACTTTTATGGTATAATTCTATTATCCAATATTCATTTCATTAAGTAGGTGACTAAGGGTGTCTTGCATAAGAACAAATAGGATGAGGGACAACATTGTACCTCTTCTAATCCCAAAAACCTATTTGAAGATTCCCTAAATATTTCACATGAAATATATTAAGAGACATGAAGAGATTAATTTCTCATTCAAAAGATCATAAGACAATCTAAAAAATCCCATTCATGAGAGAACCCCGATGATGAGATTTCATTCAAGACTATCAAAGCATTCTCTATAACACCCGAGACTTTTATGAGAAATATTTTCTTTTTATGTTATATAAATCATCAAAGGAATATTTCACTACACACAACATTATCTTGGTTTTCTTTACATGCAATCGCAACCTTCCTCGATAGCATGCGTCGTACGCAATATCGAGTTTCACTAAACAACGATATGCTATTAAAATATAAATTAAAACTAGCCGTTATGAATAGTAATACCCACTTTTTGAAATTTTTTAATTTTCATTTTTCAAAACGGACTTCAATTTTGGATACAGAATATCGAAATTATCCTAGGGTGAAATTTTGGTATTTTTCAGAAAACTTTCAATTTTGGATGAATAGTGAAAACACTCGGTTGCTATTTAAAAACTGACTTTTTATAATTATTTATTTTATATAAATTAATTTTAGGTCAAAATTGATACATAATACCTCTATAAGTTCAATTCAATTCATTGGAGTCATTTTATATTAATTTTAGATATATCAAAATTTTATTGAACTTTTCACCGTCTTGTACCCACCTCCGAGGAAAATTTCCAAATTCACATAAAACATAATTTTACCGCTTCTGTGAGTGGAATTTCGAAAATCCGAGAGACACGGTTAATATCAAGGACTAAAATGTTGTTCAACGAGATGAAAATAATTTTTGATGAATAGTAACTATTTACTTTTTTAACCAATGTTAAAAGTAAATAGGGTAATTAAGGGTTAAAATGATATTATTATTACCCTAAAACATGTCCTAATTCTATTGGATAAGTTTAATTAGACCAAAAACAACCTTATGAATCAAGTATGACAATTTAGACCCACTTGGATTATATTAGGACATTTAATATTAATTTATTTAAAGAAGGGTTAAAGTAGTTAAAATCAAATATTAATAAGAAAATCGTTTTTAATATAGTGTTATAAATAAAATAAATTCGACTATAAATATTCTTTAGAAATCTAAAAATATTTCCTACATAATGGTATTTTATTTATAATTTTTATACATTAAATAATTTTATTTATTTATGACACAAAGATGATGCAATAATTATCTTATTAATGAAATATTGACATAATTGATGTTATAAATACCCAAAGTAATGTAATATGAGACTTTTTATGAATTCAACTGATTTTATAGGTTAATTATACATGTTAGTAATGATTAAATTTACTTTTTTCGAACTAATAATTCTGTTATAAATTTCACAAAAATCAATTACCAAATACTGTCAAAATTGACATAAAATAGTTTTTAAAAAAATTATTATGTTATTAAATTTTTTTTATTCCTAAAAATCTACGGTTCAGCAAAATGACTTATATAAGGTTATATATATTAATAATAAACAACTTGGGGTTCGTTTGGCTTGTTATAGTAAGTTTAGTAACCTTATAGTGTAAGAAAAAAAGACACGGTAAAAGTAAATTTATTTAACTTAAAGTTAAATCTAAATGATAAGGTTAAAATAGAAACCTAGACTTGTCTAAATTCTATTGGATGAGAGTATATCGACCCATCCCCACCATATATTCTAAATAAGTCAATTTGGAGCTATTAAAAACCGAATATGGATTTATAATAAAATAATATTTTTTGTTTTTCCGAAGGTGCCCCTCTCCTCGCTTATAAAAGGCCACCTCCTCACTCACTTCGTCACACCACTTTGAGCCTACAATCTCGGCCAAACCCTGCCAAATTCTCTCCTCCACTTCCCTAGAAACATCCTAGAGGTCCTGGTATTCTTCAAAGGCCAATTTTAGTGCCATAAGTGGAGGTCTCAAAGAGGCGCTTCAAAGAAGAGGTAATGTTCGTTACAGATTCTTTCAACTTTATTTATTCTTCCACTTCTTCTTCATTAGTTGTTTCATAATGAAGTAATAACATCGGTATCACTCATATACCGATATGTTATTATAAGTATGAAACAAACCTATTTCACCATCTATCCATCCTACGGAAAACGGAATCACCGCACGTGCGTACGTATGGAATACCGTCTCCACGCCGTGGTGTATTCTATTTTCCACCACCAACATACTTGGATGGGTATAATGGTGTAAATAATAACTATATATGATTATTGTAAAGTGATATTTATTCTGAAATAGTATACATACACTCCAATACAATTCCACGATCAAGGGAATGATATCATCACCTGTGCGTACGTACCGAATACCGTCTCCACGATGTGATGCAACTCGTTCTACATGATTTTCATTGCATAATTATTACATAAATGAATTGAGTGAATAAATATGATATATATTACACTAATAGCATTCTGTAAATGAGGTATATATAACCTAAAAAGAAGATTAAGAATTTATTCAATAAAACATGCATAAGAATAAAAAGTAATAAACACCCGAATAACAAGTAGCAATGAAATATTACTAATAAGAAGATAAGAATATGACCATATATGATATAATAAAAATTATTATGATTCAGGAATAAGTCAATGATGTTATTTAAATCATTATACAGGAGGTTTGGACACTTATGAAGCAAATCAGACCTAAGGTAAGGGAAAATCTCGCAATCTGATTTTTTATCTGAGATTGTTTATACTTCAGAATTTACTGGGGAATATTTATCATCCACATCCATGTTTCCCCAATATGTAATATTTATATCCTTCTAAAAATATTTAAATCCAATTTTACCCTTCAGTGAGTATTTAGTAAAATATATGAAATGAATCTTTTGTCGTTTTTCGTACGAGTTACTTTTTGACTTTTCTGACATAAGTACGAGAATAATGTTTTTTTACATATACGGCATGAATGTATTTTTAGAACATTATTTCCATGAAGTTTATTTTACAAGTTTTCACGTTTATTTTTAATCATCTTCTTTCAGTTTAAAATTGTATTACATGTTAAGAAAAGAAAATTGTTTTTGAAGTAGAAAGTATATTTTCCTCAAGAATGGAGTTCAAGTGTTTTATCAAAATTATTTTCCATCTAAGATAATATAGGGTTCTGTTTCTATACCTATTTTTTACATTGATTTGATTATGTTATGATGGAATTATTTTTATGATGTTCTTTTATCTTATATGGATTATGTTATGATGGCATGATGTTTAAGATTACCATTTTTATTACATGGTTTATGCTATGATGTATGGTTTATGATTTTGTGGCACACATAAGAATTGTATCATTATGAGATGGTTGGGACCTATATATCCATCCAATGCATTGGGTAAAGATTTATATCTCATGATATAGACATGGCTGGAACGGTAGATTAAACTGGTTTAGTGAAACAGGACTGAAACGAGGAGTGAACGCGGTTCAGAAATGGACATTGTCTACTAAGATAGTCTTGGAAATGAGTCTTGGCTACTAAGAAATGATTTTCTATGATTATTTGTGTATGAAACAATGATTCATGTTTTATGTTATGATTATTGGGATTACATTTCACTACTTTGATTTATCCCATGTTATGAAATTATGGTCTCTTTTGCAGGTTACGATTTCCAAAATGTTATTTTCTTATGAATATGATGTAATTGATATTTATTTTGTTTACCCTTACTAAGCATTTGATCTCACCCTTTTATGTTTTTTCTTTCCCAATGTCAGGAAGAAGGTTATTAAGTAAGATATGCCAAAAGGGACTCTTTATATGATGAAATACATGGGAGGCAATGTAGATTTTTTATGAACCAGTTGATTATGTTTCCTTGTTTCTAAAGACACTATACATATACGGTCCTTTCATGGTTTTGTTATATATTGTAATATGTGTACTTAAATTTTGAAGTATTAACAATGTATGTAATGTATCGGTCATTATAGATGGTATCAGAGGAATGGTATGGTCATCCATTGGAAACTAGGATGTGAAATCCTTAGTAAGAAACATAAAGTTATGTCTAAGCTTAGAACACAGTCTTAGTGTTTTAGAAATGGCCATGAAAAACCTATGATAAGACCTTAAGTGTGGAATTTTATTCTTGATTATGTGTTTTTTCTATTATAATTAGTGTTGGTCACACTATTCTTCTTTGTTTTAGTCAATGGCAGGAACCCGAAGGAACCATGTTAATGCGGAATATAATGGGAAATGCAATGATTGTCCCCCTGAGCAACCAAATGTTATTGGAGATGGAATGAAAAATCTTGTAGCCATGCTCACACAACTTTCTCAAGCTATGAATCATGCAGGACATCCAAATGAGCAAAGGAATGAGATACATTCTGTTGAATCCTTCATGAGGAAGCGTCCACCATCATTCAACGGGTCTTCTGATGTATTCGTGGATAAACAATGGATCAGTACCACTGAAAATATATATTTAGTTCTTCAATGTTATGAACATGATAAAGTCATCTTAGCAGTTTATCGCTTGGAAGTTGAAGCTGATCAATGGCGGAATCTTATCCAAAATACTAGGCAAAGGGATGAAATTTAATCTATGTAATTGGATGAGTTCAAGAACTTATTTTTCAATAATTACTTCCCTCGTATTCTCCTAACAAAGATGGATAAGGAGTTTCATGAACTAAAGAAACGGGATGATGAATCTGTTTGTACCTATGAAGAAAATTTTACAAGACTTTCAAGGTACGCTTTTGGGATTATTATCCAACCCGAGAGTAAGATCGATCAATTCTTTAGTGGCTTAAAACCATGTCTTCAAAGGGCATTATCCATAAGGTACTTCAATAGCTACGAGTAAATCGTTTGATGTGCTCTCAAGGATGAGATGGATATTGGAGTAACCCATCAGTCATATGGGGTTCATAAGAAAAGGAAAATGGAATTCAATGGAAAATCTAAAGAGCACACTGAAAAGAAGATGAGATTTCCCTTATGCTCAAAGTGTGGAAAGAAACATGGAGAGAGTTGTCTTAATGGGAAAAGTAAATTTTACAAATGTGGAAAAGAAGTTCATCGGGAATTTGAATGCCGCAATGATGGAAAGAAGATATCTAGTGATGTGAACAAAGAAAAGGCTACACAGAGGGCACCTCCTACAGTTCAATGTTATAAGTGCATGAAAATGGGGCATTATTCCAATCAACTCCCTATTCCAAGGTTCGTTGATGATGATCGACATCAACAAACTCTTAAGGATAAAGGTAAAGGAATGTCACATGCAATTTCTATCAGTGATGTGGAGTACGATAACAAAGTGGTGAAAGGTACACTTACCATCCAATCTAAAGTAGTAAATGATTTATTTGATTCTAAATCCACACACTCTTTTATTTCTAAATAATTTTCTAAGGGTATCACTGTATTACCTCAACAATTAGATGTTGAGTTAGCAGTTACAACCCATAATGGCACAAGAGTCGCATCAAAAGTTTATAATTCTTCTCTGATTAAAGTTTGTGGGAAAGTGATTCCTGCAAATCTTGTGATCCTCCCTATAGTAGAATTTGATGTGATTATTGGCATGGATTGGCTTTCTTTATATGGAGCTCATATCAATTTCCAAATAAGGGAAGTCACATTTAATATTCTAGATCAATCTATGATCCTCTATCGATGCAAGGATGAACATAACCTTCCAGTGGAAATTTATTCCATCTTATTTGTCTTGATTCCACTAAATGAGGGTTATTTATCTCAAATGGTTGGAGAGACACTCACGATTAAGAATATTCCCATTGTATGGGAGTTTGATGATGTCTTTCCAGAGGAATTGTCGGGTCTTCCACCCAATTGTGAAGTTGAGTTTTCAATAGAACTTGTACTCGGTGCTTTTCCTATTTCAAAGACACCTTATATAATGGCCCCAATTGCATTGCAGGAATTGAAGAAGCAACTTTAAGAGAATCATGATAAGGGATTCATACGCCCTAGTGCGTCACCTTGTAGAGAACCTATTCTGTTTGTTAAGAAGAAAGATGGATCAATGAGACTCTGCATTGATTATCGAGAACTTAACAAGATCACTATCATGAACAAATATCCTCTCCCGTGCATTGATGACTTATTTGACCAAATACGCAGAGCTCAATACTTTTCCATGATTGATCTCCGTTCAGGGTATCGTCAATTAATGGTCAAAATGGAGGATATACCAAAGACGACATTCCGTACAAGGTATGGACACTATGAATTTATAGTGATTCCATTTGGTCTTACTAATGCCCATGCTATCTTCATAGATCTGATGAATAGAGTATTTGGAGACTATCGTGATCAGTTTGTGGTAGTCTTTATAGACAATATTCTTATCGATTCAAAGAGAAAGGGAGAACATGAAGATCATTTGAGAATTGTATTGAAGACCCTAAGAAATGAGAAGATTTAAACCAAATTTACCAAGTGTGAATTTTGGCTTCAAATAGTTTCATTTTTGGGTCACATAATCCCAACAGAGGAGATATATGTGGATCCGGCAAAAATAGTGGTTATTGAGAGATGGTCGAGACCAAAAATAGTAACTGAGATCCGATGTTTTCTTGGTTTGGCTGGATATTATCGACGTTTTGTGAAATATTTTTCTAAATTTTCTAATCCACTCACCAAGTTGACTCGGAAAAAAGTTAAGTTTGTTTGGACAGGGAAATGTGAAGAGAATTTGAAGGAGTTGAAAATAAGGTTATCCAGTGCACCTGTACTCACACTTCCTTGAAGTGGAGAATGGTTTGTAATCTACAGTGATGCATCCAAGAAGGGGATGGGGTGTGTTGTTATGAAAAATGATATGGTGATAGCTTATGCCTCACGACAGTTGAATATCCATGTGAAAAATTACCCAACTCATGATTTGGAGTTAGCTGCGGTAATCTTTGCATTAATGATTTGGAGGCATTATCTTTATGGAGAAAGGTATGATATTTATACTGATCATAAATGTTTAAAGTATATTTTCACACAAAAGGAGCTGAATTTGTGCCAGAGAAGATGGTTGTAGCTAATTAAGGATTACGACTGCTCAATTCATTACCACCCTGGGAAAGCAAACAAGGTGGCAGATGAATTAAGTTGACAAGACCATGCCAGTTTATCCATGATGAGGATCACAAAAGATCCAATATTTATGTATTTACAAAGGATGGATCTTGGAATTATAATGGAAGGGGGAAAATTGTATCTTTCTCAAATGAATGTTCAAACATCTATACATGTGAATATTAAAGAGGAACAGAAAGAAGATGTAGAGTTACAAAAGAAGGTGAGAAATGTTCCTGAATTCAACATTGATTGTGATGGGATAATAAAGATCAGTAATCGGGTTTGTGTTCCTCCCATCCTTGAATTATTGAAGGAGTTTCTGGATGAGGCTCATAGTTCTTCATTCTCTATTTATCCTAGCAGCACGAAGATGTATACGGACCTGAAAGAGTACTTCTGGTGGGATGGCATGAAATGAGATGTTGCTTAATATGTCTCTCGATGCTTGGTTTATCAGAAAGTTAAAGATGAGAGACAGAAGTCTAAAGGGATGTTAAAATCATTACCCATACCAGAATGGAAATGGGAAAACATCACTATGGACTTCGTAACTGGACTTCCTAAAACATCCAAAGGAAATAATGTTATCTTGGTCACAGTTGATCATCATACAAAGTCAGCACACTTCATCGCTATTAGAGAGGATTTTTCTCTGGATCAGCTTGCTAGGATATATGTGAAGGAAATGGTAGGATTGCATGGAGTACCACTTTCCATTATACATGATCGGGATCTGAGATATACCTCGATGTTCTGGAAAAGTCTTCAGCATACTCTGGATACAAAGTTGAGTTTCAGTACTGCTTGTCATCCTCAGACAGATGGTAAGTATGAGAGATAAATTCAAACTCTAGAAGATATTTTAAGAGCATGCTCTATGGATTTCAAAGGTGGTTGGGATCAACACCAGCCTTTGGTGGAATTTTTTTTATAATAATATCTTTCACTCCAGTATTCATATGGCTCCTTGTGAAGCTCTCTATGGAAAGAAATACAGGACTCCAACATGCTGGGTTGAAGTTGGAGAAAGAAATCTATTAGGACCTGATCTTGTTGATGAGATGGTAGAAAAGGTTAGATATATTCAACAACACATAAGAGTAGCTCAGAGTAGACAAAAAAGTTATGCCGACAACCGAAGAAAAGACCTAGAATTTGAAGTGGGTGATAAAGTGTTCTTATGAGTATCTCCTTGGAAGAGAGTAATGAGATTTGGAAAGAAGGGAAAGCTGAGCCCTAGGTATATCGGTCCTTTCGAAATACTGGATTGTGTTCGGAATGTAGCTTACCGATTGGTTCTTCCTCCAAATCTCTCTCAAGTTCACGATGTGTTTCATGTATCTCTCTTGAGAAATTACATAATTGATCCTTCACATGTACTCAGATAAAATGTTGTACCACTGGAACAAAATCTTTCTTATGAAGAACAGCCGATAGAGATTCTCGATCGTAGTGAAAAAGTCCTACGAAAAAAGACCACTATCTTGGTGAATGTTTTACAGAGGAACCACCAATTAGAAGAAGCTACATGGGAGCTTGAGGATATGATGAGGGAGAGGTATCCTCAACTGTTTGTTACAAAGTGACGAATTTCGAGGGTGAAATTCATTTTAAGTGGGGTAGAATGTAACACCCAAGACTTTTATGAGAAATATTTTGTTTTTATGTTATATAAATCATCAAAGGAATCTTTCACTACACACAACACTTGCTTGGCTTTCTTTACAAGCAATCGCAACCTTCCTCGATAGCTTGCGTCGTACGCAATACCGAGTTTCACTAAACAATGAAATACTGTTAAAATATTATTAAAACTAGCCATTATGAATTGTAATACACACTTTTTGAAATTTTGAAATTTTTATTTTTTAAAACGGGTTTTATTTTTGAATTCAGAATATCGAAATTAGCCTAGGGTAAAATTTTGGTATTTTTCTGAAAACATTCATTTTTTGATGAATACTTAAAACACTGGGTTACTATTTAAAAACCGACTTTTTATAATTATTTATATTATTTAAATTTATTTTAGGTCAAAATTGATACATAATACGTATATAAGTTCAATTCAATTCATTGGAGTCATTTTATAATTATTATATATATATATAATGTTTATTGAACTTGTCATCGTCTTTTACCCACCTCCTAGGAGATTTTCCAAATTCACATAAAACGTTATTTTATCACTTCTGTGAGTGGAATTTCTAAAATCTGAGAAACACAGTTAATATCAAGGACTAAAATTTGGTTCAATGAGGTGAAAATAATTTTTGCCGAATATTAAGTTTTTACTTTTTTCCGCGTTTAAAAGTAAAATGGGTAATTAAGGGTAAAAATGATATTATTATTACCCTAACACATGTCCTAATTTTATTGGATAAGTGTAATTCGACCAAAAACAACCTTAGGAATAAAATATGACCATTTAGGCCCACTTGGATTAGATTAGGACATTTAATATTAATTTATTTAAAGAAGCGTTAAAATAGTGAGAATCAACATTTAATAAGTAAATCATTTTTAATATAGGGTTATACATAAGATAAATTAGACTATAAATATAAATTATAAAGATACAAAAGTTTCCTACATAATGGTATTTTATTTACAATTTTAATACATTAAATAATTTAATTTATTTTTGACAGAAAGATGATGCAGTATTTATCTTATTAATTAAATATTGACATAATTGATGATGTAAATACCCAAATAAATGTAATTTGAGACTTTTTATGAATTCCACTCATTTAATAGGTTAATATGACATGTTAGAATTCATTTATTTAACTTTTTCGAACTAATCATTCTGTTATAATTTTCACAAAAAACAATTACTAAATAGTGTCAAAATTGACATAAAATAGTTTTTAAATCAAATATTATATTATTAATTGTTATTTTATTCCTAAAAATATAAGGTTCTGAAAAATGACTTATATAAGTTTATATATATTAATAATAAACAACTTGGGGTTCGTTTTTCTTGTTATAGTATGTTTATTAACCTTATAGTGTAAGAAAACAAAAAGACATGGTAAAATTAAAATTATTTAACTTAAAGTTAAATCTAAATGATAAGGTTAAAATAGAAACCTAAACATGTCTAAATTCTATTGTCTGAGTGGATTCTGACCCATCCAAACCTTATCTTTGAAATAAATCAATTTGGATCTATTAAAAACAGAATATGACTTTATAATAAAATAATATTTTTAGTTTTTCCGAAGGTGCCCCTCTCCTCCCTTATAAAAGGCCACCTCCTCCCTCTCTTCCTCACACCACCTTGAGCCTTCCAGCCTGTCCAACCACTGCCAAATTCTCTTCTCCACTTCCCTAGAAACATCCTAGAAGTTTTGGTCTTCTTAAAATACCAATTTTATTGCCCTAAGAGGATGTCTCAAAGAGGCGCTTCAAAGAAGAGGTAATGTCTGTTACCGATTCTTTCAAATTTATTTTCTCTTCCACTTCTTCTTCTTTAGTTGTTTCATTATGAAGTAATAACATCAGCATCACTCATATACTGATATGTTATTATAAGTATAAAACAACCCTATTTCACCATCTATCCATCCTACGGAAAATGAAATCACCATGCGTCCGTACGTACGGAATACCGTCTCCACGTCGTGGTGTAATCTATTTTTTCCACCACCAACTTACTTGGATGGGTATAATGATGTAAATAATAACTATATATGATTATTTTAATTTGATATTGATTCTGAAATAGTATACATACACTCCAATACAGTTCCACGATCATGGGAATGATATCATCGCTCGTGCGTACGTATGGAATACCGTCTCCATAATGTTATGTGACTCGTTCTACATGAATTTCATTGCATACTGATTTCATAAATGAATTGAGTGAATAAATATGATATATATTACACTAATAAAATTCTGTAAATGAGTTATCTATATCCTAAAAAAGAATAATAACAATTTATTCAACAAATCACGCATAAGAACAAAAAGTTATAAACAACCGAATAACAAGTAGCAATGAAATATTACTAATAAGAAGCTAAGAATATGAACATATATGATATCATATCAATGATTATTATTCTGGAATAAGTCAATGAAATTATTTAAATCATTATACAGGAGGTTCGAACACTTACGAAGCAAATGAGACCTAAGGTTAGAGAAAGTCTCGCAATCTCATTTTTTATTCGAGATTGTTTATACTTCATAATTTACTGGGGAATATTTATCATCCGCATACATGTTTCCTCAATATGTAATATTTTTATCCTTCTACAATTGTTTAAGTCCAATTTTACCCTTCATTGAGTTTTTAGTAAAAGATATGAAAGGAATATTTTTTCGTTTTTCGTACGAGGTACTTTTTGACTTTTCCAACATAAGTACGAGAAGAATGTTTTGTAACTTATACGGCATGAATATATTTTTAGAACATTATTTCCATGAAGCTTCCTTTAAAAGTTTTCAAGTTTATTTTTAATCAACTTCTTTTATTTTAAAATTTTATGACATGTTAAGAAAGGAATGAAAAATTGAAGTAGAAAGGATATTTTCCTCAAGAATGGAGTTCAAGTGTTTTATCAAAATTATTTTCCATCTAATATAATATAGGGTTAAATTTCTATCCCTATTTTTACATTGATTTGATTATGTTATAATGAAATTATTTTTATGATGTCCTTTTATCTTATATGGATTATGTTATGATGGAATGATGTTTAAGATTCCGATTTTTATTACATGGGTTATGCTATGATGTATGGTTTATAATTCTGTGGCACACATAAGAATGGTATCATTATGAGATGGGTGGGACCTATATCTCCCTCCAATGCATTGGGTGAAGATTTATATCTCATTAGATATACATGGCTGGAATGACAGGTTAAACTGGTTCAGTGAAACATGACTGAAACGAGGAGTGAACTCAGTTCAGAAATGGACATTGTCCACTAAGATAGTCTTGGAAATGAGTCTTGACTACTAAGAAATGATTTTCTATGATTATGTGTGTATGAAACAAAGCTCCATGTTTTATTTTATGATTATTGGGATTACGTTTCACTACTATGATTTATCCCATATTATGAAATTATGAACTCTTTTGAAGGTTAAGATTTCCAAAATGTTATGTTCTTATGAATATGATGTGATTGATATTTCTTTTGATTACCCTTACTGAGCATTTGAGCTCACCCTTTTGTATTTTTTCTTTCCCCAGGTCAGGAAGAAGGTTATTAAGTTTGATATGCCAAAAAGGGACTCTAGATATGATGAAATAAATGGGAGGCAATATAGATGCTTTATGAACTAGTTGTTTATGTTTCCTGGATTCTAAAGACATTATACCTATACTGTCCTTTCATGGTTTTGTTATATGTTGTAATATGTCTACTTCAATTTTGAATTATTAACAATGTATGTAATGTATGGGTCATTATATTTTCAAAATTTAGATTTATTACAACATTTTAATATATTACATGTTTGTTAACATCACATACCATTTCTTAAGACATGCCATTGTCTCCATGGATAGATCATGAATTGATAAAAATGTATTGCTCCTATGAAATCCACCACGTAAGGAATACTGATAATCATTGTTTTAGGATAGAATACAATACATTTTATTAGATATTACATGTGATGATAGGCCAATATTGTTGGAGTGATGTCGTATCCTTCATCTTTGGAAGGAGAACCAAAGTGGTATTAGTAGACACGTTTTGGAGGTGACTAGAATGAAAATATTCCATCAATACCTCTATAAGGTAACCCATAAACATGTCCCCGGAAGACATGTAAACCCACACTATGAAACCACTTGGATGAAGAAATATTAATGTGTATACCATTAGAATGATATAAGGGTTCCTCTTCTCATATGGTATCGTCTCATTGGGTATATTGTCTCCATCAAACACTAATTGTGTTATGGATTCAAGGGCCTCACAATATCCCCTAATATATCCTCCTAACATTCGATTATTTGGGCATACCAAATGGTACGTGAAGTGTTTTTCAACAAATCTTCCCCCTAATCTGTGATCATTAATGTATGTTTTGTTCTCTAGGAGGATATTCATCTTGGATAAAAATACCTTATCTTTAATGAATGAATTGAAATTGGTTATGTTGTGATATCCTTCCTTCTTCAATTTTATCCAGAACATTTCAAGAACCTTCATATCTTATTCCAGAATTATGTTAGCAAAAATATATTTATTTAGAGTGATCTCACAGATAGTATCTTCATACAATTATTTTTCCAGTGGGGATATTATACACTTAATCTATGAATTTGTGTTGTTTGGGCCTTTGATCAAAGAGGGTTTACTGGGTTTCCATCACTATATATATTATTTAATCTATATGATATTTCTATGTAGTCCATATAATGATTTACCCTACACATTCTTGACCCATGACTCTCTCACTTTATGATCATATCATTGGGATGAGGTCATATTTCATTAAAAAACTAGTGTCTTACACACCCACCTCTAGCCAAAAGATCAACGATTAGTGGGGAATAGTCATAATGAGCTTGAATCAAGTGTGGTACCATGTTTTACTGTTAAATTGACTTGGAACTGTTATTAGATAAATGTAAATCACGATGGAAACTTGATTGACTAGTCTCTGTCTGGTTATTATACCATGTAAATTGATCACCTGTGTACCCCATATCCATGAGGCCACCATTATATGAAAAAGAAAATAATTATAGGATATCCATCCAAGAGTGATCACTTTAACCCTTCTTCTATGTGCAATCCATAATCATTTTAATTTCCACATCAACTAGACGAGGAATAAACCCTAAGATGATGACTTTCAAATCATTCCATAAATAATCCAGAGTTTGTGACTCAAATTTAGAATACAAAAGCGTAAATAAAAAACAGTGGATACCAATACCCACAATTAAGGTGATAAATAGGTCAGGATATTATATGAATAATAGGTTGATATTTGGTTTCCATAAAATCTATATGTGCTAGTTTTGGAGAGAAGCATGCATAAATGTTTTCACTATTATTCAAGGATAATAAGAGTAATCCTTGGAGGGTTATTTATTTGTCATTAATATTTCCAATAAAAGATATTTTTGATGGAAATATATGTGGATATATAGTTGGGAATTACCAAGGCACAGAGGTTATGGGAATTCAAAATAAAAAATGAAGTCATTGTATATGGTTACAGTTAGACCGGGGCAATGTCATAGTATAACCCTTAACGTGTAACAATGAGTGATTAGAGTTTTTTTTGGATTTGGACCAGGAATATAATCCTATAGTTGGAGAAACCATAGTTTTTCTTTAATAGGATTAAATGTACTAATGGAAATGAAATTGTCAGTGGCATGGGCTTGGGAAAACACTTCTCATGTGGTAATTCGTTATTAGTATCCTTTTTTATGGTTCTCAGACTCCAAAGCATTAGTCAGATGTTCTGAAAGAGATATAAAGAGGTTAGATAAAATCTAAATTACATAATTCATTTAATGTGTTAAGGTAGAAGATTAGGGAAGCACTGTAAGGACCAAGATTATTAGAATGAATATTGGCAGGGGAGGAAAAGTTTGAGGTGATACCATTCTATTGACCCTACAAGCCACATATGAATAGGGATCTGATCAAGAGGCTTAAATATTAGGGAACCACTATATGATTAATAAATATTTAAATATGAATAAAGCTTTTCCCTCAGTAATTTTATATTATAAACTAAAATATATTATAGTTTTCTAGTTTACCCCTTGATGATATGATTTTTATAAGAAATTTATTTTTATTGATAAACATATTTTACTAAATCTGACTTGTGGGGGAGTCAATGTCAGATATTGGTGTATTTATTGGAATTAAATAGTCCATAAAATAGAAATATATTAGATATAACAATTAGATTAAATCTGAATAATGATGATTTTCTAGATCCGAATGGCACAAAGGGATTATGTTAAGCAAATTGGTCAGATTTTCATGACCATTTCATTCATCATGGAAACAGAACAATATCACTAATAGTTGAGGAGTTATATAACACATTCACTACTATAGATGTAAAAACAGTGGATTGGGGATGCATAATATGTGGGGAAGAATAATCTAAGGAGGAAAATGCACTAGTCATCAGATGAAAATTTTACAAAGTAAATATGTTTTCCAAATTATTTTGTGATTCTATATTTTACCAACTCTAAATGAACATGTTTCCACAAATATGTGGTTTATCACATGTCTAATAATATTGTGTAAATCATGTGATGGGGGATTCCCATTACCCTTTAAAATAGCTCTATTTTATTTGGTTTTTGAGTTTTAATATCATGGGAATTGACATTATGGTAATGGAATATGATGTGCCATCCATGAGAATCAAGAACTACTAGATTAGAAAACGTTTTCATGGTATTTTAGGTGGAATTGTGCCTCACAAATGGGGAAAAGTTTTTTTTACTGTCTATTTATTTCTAAAGTCGTTAGTGTGCATAGGTTTAATAAATCATGTGATGCACCTTATTATAGGCAAGGGGTTGATCACCAAAACATGAGAACCAAGTGTTTGACCATCAAAATTATGTTCTCTTCATGCCAATAAAACATAATACCTCGATGGATAATTTTTTTACACTATTCTATATGAGAATGATATTGATTTGGAAAACCATAGGCTCCAGGGATAAGGTACATAGTTCAACCAATTTCGTAGACATACACTATGTTCCCACACGTATTCTTTCATACAATCACTTATTTATATAAACTGTATCATGAAATCTCACTGCTTTTCCCACCCAGAACAAATAACATGATACACCAACATGAAATGTCTACCATTCTTATTCCCTGACCTCATGTCTTCATATTTTCCTATAAATATGTCCAAAAAATTCCATATTTTAAGCACATGGAGAATATTAATTGATGCCTGAAAATCGATTTTATCTAGTCTCCAAACCCTGGGTAAGAGACTTTTGATTAAAAATCCTAATGGAATTTACCATCAAGTAATTTTAGTTTAGTCACATGATTGATTAAAATATTAAATTATTCATGTATGAAAAATATTACCAAACTCTATAAAAACTAGTGTTTACAACCCTTAATATCTTTCATAATACAACACCATTTTACGAATAACATTTTTGAAGACCACTATAAACTTGGATTAAGCCTCTCCCATGTTCTATTTATATTTAAACCTATTAAAATGATATAAAAACCCCATTATATACCCATCTAATACATTGAAAACTAACTCAATGCACACTAATCCCAATGTATGGTGAAAATTACCCCTTTCCATATCAATTCACGTCGGATAAATAGAACCCACTTCACAGATCCCTTTGTATTGAAATGTTGAAATAGTGGTGGTCCCTGGATATAGAGATGTTATATAATTGTATTCACAATTGTGAAACATCATTTTTGTTCTATATCTATGGATATGCCACACCCAATACCTTGAAAGGGGAGAGAGTATTTTAGGGGTATCATAGACCCCCTAAATATACTAATAAATCATTTCTTCTATATGATATCCTATTGGGGTTGAACATACCAATTTGTACACCCCACCCATGTACATCCAATCCTCAACTAGAATTGAATTCTTCCTCATATGTACAAATCCCCAAACAATTCACTATTATGAGAATCTATCCTAGTGTACCAAATAAGAATCAATTTTATAATCCCCAATCAGTATGTCATGGGGTGATATCACTTATGAGTCAGTCATTCTTTACTTCCTAAACATCAAATTGAATGAAACATACACTCCAGATAGGCCTAATACATAGTTGTAATCCCTAATCCATCATTCCCTCATTATTGAACATATAGCAATAATATATTAATATGTTACATCCATTAGTAAAACCCCAATGTGTAAACCCTACTTAATCCATGGTTTTCACTACTTTGAAAAAATAATAGTTCTTATCACATGATTTTGAAGTAAATGGTATGGTCTATTAAATGATTAACAACCTTAGTTTTTTTAAAATATTCTTTTCTAATTATCTTTATCTTCTATATGTCTTTCATTCCACACAATACTGAATATATATCTTATTATATGAAGAATCACTATGTTTGGAATGTGTTATACGAAACAACAAGTTGGTATAGTGAAACAAAAAACAAATTTATTAGATTTTTATTTATGCAACACAATTTTTGTCTTGTCCAACACACAACAATTAGTTCTTATGATAGCTTTCATTACATGAAATACCAAATTTAAAAGAACAACAATACATTATTAAATTATTATTATACATTATTATAAGATATAACCTATGCCTTAAATTAGCAGTTATGAATGGTATTAACATAAATATAAAAATCTATTATTTATAATATGAATTCACTGGTTACCAATTAATTAGAAATTAAAATATATACCAATTTATTATAATGGAATTGGTTTTATTTTTATGATCTCCAAGTCATTTTATTTTTTCAAATTAATTCAATTATAATTATTTATTGATATTTACGAAATATATATGTTATATATTATAAAAATATATTTTTTATATTCATCTAACATATTTTACAAGAATGAGATGAGAATAAACTAAATTTTATGCATAATACCATATATTTTTCAAAAGGGTTATGTTATCACCTTTTAATGGAGAACCCATTTGAAATCTATTTTCTAAAGATTTTTTAATTTTTATAAGAAATAAAAAAATTATAGTTTAAAATATGTATTTAAATATTTACATTGGTTGAATTTTTCATTTTTTGGATAAGTTTCATGTTTTTAGGAATAGATAAAAATACTGAATTTTAATTAAAAACTTCTATTTTATTTAAATATAATTTAGTGTCTAATTATTTATTGAATCGAATTTAAATTTTCATTAAATAAAATTCTTATCAATTGATCCAACTGAGGTAATTGGAATCAGTTTCATATTGAATTAGGATATAAAAACATGTAAATCATTTGGAAAGTTTCACATTAAAACCTCTTTTTATCATACCATCAACATGATTAATTTTAAATAAATTTTGGAATCTTTTATGTTTTGAATTATGTAAAATTGTTTTAATATTTTTAATAATAATTCCTAACATTGTTAAATAATTAATTTTTATATTTGAACAATATGAATAACATCTTTAGTAATTTTTAATACCACGGTTAAGTGCAAACCTGGTAATTAAGGGATATAACGATAAAATAAATATTAGAAAACTATCCTAACACATTATAAAAATATTTTTCATGGTTATAATAATACTATAAAAACTTAATTATATAAATTGATTAATTTTATTTACACAAGGGAATGAAAATTACAAAAATATTATTAAACTCAAAAGGATTGACAAAATGTCACACTATTTATTTTAATATGTATAATATTTTTAATACGGAGATAGATATAAAATATTTCCAAAAAAATTATTATTTGGAAATATAAAATTTTTATCTACATTATAGAAAGATAATTTTTTAGTGAATAAATGTGTTTCATAAATAATTAAAAAATGATGATACAATAATAACTCAATTAATGAAAAACCAATTAAATGAAATAATCCATTTTTACATAAATATAATTTTAATTAAGGAGATTCATGATATTTTTTGGATAATATTACATATTAGTGATGTGTTAATTTAAATTTTTTAAATTTGTGTTATTTATGTAATTTCTTAAGTCAATGTTATAAATAGTGTAAACATTGACACTTATGATATTTTATTGAAATAATATTTTATTAAATTATTACAAAATTATAAAAATGTTAAATGATGTAAATAGGTTGTTAAATGGTATAAAAAATCTCAAATTTTAAATTTATGGTATAATTGATACTTTATATGTAAAAAATATATATTATTAATATTAAAATATTTGTTACCATATAGAAAATGAAAATGGATTAACTATGGTCAAATCAAAATCATAATGAATAAAATGACATTAAATCATTTATAAAATATATATTTTTGAATATATTGAAACATAAAATATCCTTTAGTCAGATCAATTTAAATTTAGATGTATATTGGTTGATATAAGTATTATTACAAATTAATATTTTGTGAAATTCCCAAGGTTCTCTTCCCCTCTCATATAAAATAGCAGGTCTCCTTCTCTTCTCCTCACACTTCTCAAACTACTTGGTTCATCCAAAATCTGACTACTTTTAATAAAAAAATACCCATTTATTTCCTTGATTCATTTTCCATAATTCCAACCAAATAATTCCTTTTTTGAAAATCAAAACGCGATACCCAGAGTAGAGGTAATGTTCTTCAAAGAAAGGTTCTGATTTATTTCTTCTTTAATACCATTAAATTAATTGTATTTCATGTTTATATAGTACCCTAAATATCATAAATATACTATGATTTTATTATGTTAATATCTATATGTATAGTCCCACACACTTCCATCAAAAATGTAATGAACATACCATTAAAATGTACGACGAACTACCACCCCATAAAATGATATTATTTGTTTTTCCTTTACCAACACTCATAGATGATAATTATTATCGAAAAAATATTTTTATATTATATTTATAAGGAAATTTTTGTTCCATAATGAAAATATCATATCATCCATTTTATGACCATATTGTGCTTAAAATGATATCTTCGCTCATGCGTGTGTATTTCATACTATCTCCATGATGCGATGTTATTCATTTCTCATCTATATTTTACATAAATGGTAATAAAAATAAATTTAATTAATATATATGATTTATATAACATAAATATTATTTATTAATGATAATATGTCATATAATTTTCTATCCATTTAATATAAAAATGAAATTAAAACATTGTTCACGCGTATGTATGACCTACCGTCTCCATGTATAGTGTATTTTATTTTCTATCTCTAACTTTAATAAGTCACCATGTATAAATATATAAGAAATATATAGAATATATATCATGGTTATAATTATTTATATACTTTTGTCATGATCTATATAAGATGGCCAAGGATAAAAAGTCAAAACATGAACAAAAAAAGCAGTTACTACTCGAAACATAACATTTACATGGAATTTATTATAAACATGTAATATATGGCCATATGTTAATTATATATCATATGATATACTTATATAATGTTCTATAATATATTTATAATATGATTTTATTTTTTATAAAAAAAATCTAAGTACAATGAGATTCAATACATAAGGTAAGTTAATTTCATCTCAATTTTTATTTATGAGGGATACATACCATAATCATTGCTCGTTTGTTTTCATGCGGTGGATATAATGACCAATGACATGTTATATCGTTAATTTAATTTGTTTAATTTTTTAAAAGATATAATTTATGTTATTAATTTATGGGATTCATAAATCTAACTTTAATCAATTATTAATGGATTTCAGACTCAATTTAAATTATTTGGTGCATGTGCCTTGTACACTAGTTGTTTCTTATATGTGGTTTATATAATTACCAAGAATGTATTTTATGTGAAATTTCTAGAATATTATAGTATTTTTATATCCATAAAACTTTCCTTATCTAATAGGGAATTTAATTTTACTAAAATCATTAATTATTGAATATTATCATAAATATTTGGAATTGTTTCGTTTTAAGTCTCTATTAAGGAATAATTATCTTCTATGTCAATGTTTTTCTAAAAAAAAGAATAATTTTTTTTACAATATTTCTTGAAATAAATTTGTACACATTTTTTAATTTTTATAGTACAGTTTAAAAGGAATCTTTTTGTTTTTATCTAAATGAGGTACTTTGTTACTTTTTTGTAAAAAAAAGTACAAGAAGAATGATTTACATAACATTTATAGAATAAATGGAATTTTATTCCATCATACAACCTTAATGATTTCAATTTTATTTTACGATCATAAATGTTTAGTTCCAATTAAATGTTTTCATTTTAAATTGAATGTCTTTTTAAGAAAATAAAATGTTTTCCAATCAAAAACGATATATTCATCAAATTTTTTTCATGTGATCTTTCAAAATTATTTTCCATCTAAGTTAAAATTATTGGTTGTTACTTATATTTTATTGTAGATATTCATTGATTCTACCATACTTATTTATTATGTAAATGGATTATTTTGATGATGAAAAGATATTTATGAAACACATTCTTTTCCAGGGGTTATGTAATGATTTATTGATGTTTATGAATATAATTTACCTCCCTGGGTTATGATATATTGAATAATTTATGTTATTGTGGAACACATATGTATTAGTTTCATTATATGATGGGTGGGACCTATGTATCCCTATAATAAATTGTGTTATGATTTGTACCTCTAGAGATAATGATGGGAATCAAGTTGATCGTCCTAATCATATATCGAAAGATAGGGAAACCGGATCCTCTATGGAAATATGAGGAATCCTATTCTACTATAGAAATAAGGGGAAACCTAGTCCCTTATAAGTAAATGACTATGAGTGGGTATGATGTCTTGTCCTGCCTCGTAGGTATTCACCCCATCAACTTCCCTAAAATTTACTAGCAATGTGTCTTTGCATATTGTGAATTATATTACATGTATATGTATGTGAACCAATTCCACATCATATTAATATGTTATACATTCAAGGCTTATTATCATGATTTTTATATGATTCATGTCTTATAAACTGAAATTCAATATTCCATGATTCTTTTTTATAATCATTGATAAACAGGGTATGATATTCAAATGATGATTATCATGTTCTCATAAACGTATTTTCATGATATGCTTACACATTTCCATTATTTGACCTTATTGAGCATTTGGGCCCACAATATTATTATGTTTCTATTCCCTAGGAAATGAAGAATGGTTTTTCTGTAGAATTACTAAGGGGAAAGGTATCTATGGGATACAATGAAGATATTTCACTATGTTAAGATATTTTTTGTCCATGTTATCAAAGGAACTAAACTAGAACAATCATTATGTGTTTGTTTTTATAATGTATTAAGTATTAAAAAAAGAGATGTAATTCCTACATACGTCGTGATATGTTTGTTATAGTTGGTATTAGTGAAAAGGATTAGTCAACCCTAAGATATTTATATAATAAAATGTTAGTGATAAAATACGGGATATTTTGAATGATATGTCTTGGTGTGTCTCTATGGATAATTCTAATGATGAGTTAATTTTTAGGAAAATGTTGTGGAATTTTTTCAAATGATAGAGTGAGTGGTTTCATAGCATTTCATCCATAGCTGTATACTATAAGTGGATATAGATTTGACATAGACATACATATGTGTATCAACTCCGACATGGTTCATTGTGCCTGACATGAGAATAACCAAGTACATACCAATTAGCCATTCTACACACCTGGTAAGACACTCCTAAGGATATGATTCTAAAATTCGCAAACTCATTGTGAACTATCATGAATGTTTTAAATGTATTTTTTATGTGAATAACAATGGATAAACCCATGGTGTCAGTGATTGAAGAATTTTCCATTATTTATACATTCTATATGTGTTTTTTCATTATTACATGGTTCCTTGAAATGGTAATTATTTATTACTCTATGATTTTTTGTTTTATATAATAGATGAAACCCAAAAGAACCATGTAAATTGTGATTGTGATTGAAAATTAACTGACAGCTATCATTATCATTCAAATTCTAGGGGATCTATAATGGAAAACCATATTTCTATTCTCACATATCTTTCTCAAGTTGTAAATCATGCTGATCTTCTAAACAATCAAAAAAGGGTAAAAAATTATGTCGATTCATTCATGAATAAACATTCACTATATTTCAATGGGTCTTCTGATCAAATTTTTTCTAAACATAGGATCAATAACACTAAAATTATTTTCAATATTCTCTAGTGTTTGGAACCTAAAAACTTAATTCTGTATTTTTATCAATTGGATGGTGAGGTAGACCATTGGTGGCCTCTAATTATGAATATGTGGATGCATGATGAAATAAAATCCATCGATTGGAATGGGTATAATAACATATTATTCAATAAGTACATGCCTAATGTTCTTTTTCCAAAGATGTTAAATGAGTTACTTGAGTTGAAGCAAAAGGAATATGGATTTTTAGTACTTGTGTGGCTAATTTCACAAGACAGTTTTGGTATTATTCTCATATTATCATCCATCCTGATGGTATTGTTGATAGGTTGTTTGTTGGATTAAATACATGTTTTAGAATGGTGTTTTCCAAAAGAGACATTATTATCAATGAACAAGATTAGAGTTATGAAATGAAATTATAAATTTTGTTTGGAGTTACATATAAATATCAAAGTTTTAACATGGAAAAGAACATGGTGTCCTAAGTAATATATAAAATCCATGGATGTATGAAGATGATATTTCCATTGCGCTCTAAGTGTGGAAAAAATCATGGTCAAAATTTATATATGGGGTCTAATAAATGTATTAAGTGTGGACGTGAATTCCATCTGGAAAATGTCTTCTAATATGATGGGTAGAAGATGTTGACCAATTATGTGAATAGTGGAAAATATAAAAATGATACACCTCCAACAATTGAGTGCATCAACTACAAGTAGAATGGGAATTTTAAAATCAATGCCCAAATCAAAGGGTTAATGATGATGATCCCCATCAGTAACCTTATAAGGCCATAAAAAATGTAAAATCTCATGTGATCATTAGTGGAAGTGTAGGGAATGATAAATAATTTGTGGAATTATTGAGTAATTGTGTAATAGAATTTAAGAAAAATGTTACATAAGCACATTAATGGTATTATATAATAATGAAACATCCATATATTAGACTATTATAATTTTTTCCCAAGGATTTAAGAGTATTTTTTGAATGGTACGGGTAACCATGAAATTTTACTGACATAATAAGGTGATATTTCGGAAGAAAGATGAGTAATTAAATTATAACCCTTAATATGTGCTCTAGGATTAGATAATGATATTTGGATAATGGTATGTTTTATATGGATAAGTAAATTGGATGGAACTGATTTCCTTAAAAATGATTAAGCATTTTTTGAAAAGTGGATTATTCGTTCATTGATGTTGTTTACAACTTTTTGGACTCAATTAATATAACCAATAAACTATAGAATAAGAAAATATGCATGTTTTGAATAAAAATTTATGGTAATTACTATGATTCAAGAATATGTGATGAAGGTATTATCTTGTTTGGAATATGAAAACCTATATCTAACTTTTTAAATATGGGGGATAAATGTTAAACTGTTTTAGTGAACTTAATTATAACATTTTGCACTTTCATCTTTCAGAAGGGTGGTAAGGATAACCATTAGTGGAGTGGTTTAAGTTTACCTTTAGATGATGTTTTAGAGATTAAAGTAGTATCTCATCATATGAGGGTTTAGGTATATTTGATAACTTGTGCTAACACTTTTTTTTGTGATAATTCCATATGGAATGACTGATTATTATATTTATGGATCTCATGATTTTCTAACACATCAGGAATGAAAAATTCACCATTTGTGAAAATTGATCAAGGAAAAGTAAAGGGAGTGGATGTCCTGAAATTAATTAATTATTTCTTATCATCAAAATTATTCAAATATAGGGATAGGATATCGAAACTGAAAAGTACATCCATGTAACTTCTTTTCCGTTGAATCAAATATACCCTCAGATTATTATACTTTTATGGATCTGTGATAGTTATCTTTCTCTTAACCATGTTCCGTTTGTCTCCCCATTAGAACATGATGATTACATTTCTATTTGGAGACCATCTTTTCACCTCATACTAATTTTCTTATATGTGGAAACATAGTTAGGTGTTTCTTTTCATAACTACAATTTTTCTAACATTCCCTTTTAAAAGTGAGATTTGGTATTTGCTTTTATGATGTGGGATTATATTAATATACTTTTCATGTATTAAACCTTTGAAAATCAAAATGTATATTGATGAAAAAATTCATTTTATGTGGGGTATAATGTAAGACACCGAGATTTTGTGAAATATTTTTTTTTAATTAATTTAATCTTTTAGATATTATTCATTTCACACAATACTGAATAGAGCATTTCTTATGTGAAATAAAATATGTCCTTAATGAGTTATATAATACTCCTAGTCTAGATTGTTCTATATTAAACACTAATATTTTCATGCAGTATACTCCACACTATACTTGTATTGTGTTACACAAAAAACTGAGATCTACTTATAACATTCATTATATATAGGACCAAGTCTTACTGAAAATAGAATATTATTAAAATATTATTTTTCAAATATAATAAGATATAATCAATCCATTATGTTATTAGTTAGAATATTATTAACCAAACTATGAATATATATGGTTTATAATATTAATTCATTTTTACCAATTAATTATAAATTAAAATATTGTCATATTGATTATAATGGAAATATATTTATATTTATTCTCCAAATTCATTTTTTCATAATAAATTAAATTAATTACAATTGATAAATGATATTAATGAAATATATAAGTTTTATATTAAATAAATTATTTTTATTTTAATTCAATATATTTTATAAGCATGAGAAAAAAATAAACCCAATTTTGTGCATAAAATTGTATATTTTTTTAAAGGATAATTTTAATGCCTTTTTATTGATATCCCATTTTATATCTAATTTTTGAAACTTTTTAATTTTTATATGAAAAAATAAAAATAATATTTGAATGTGGGATAAGAAATTATATTTGGCATAATTTTTCAGGTTTTTTCTGATAAATTTCATGTTTTGATGAATTGTGTGAAATACTATATTTTAATTGAAAATTTCTTTTTCCTTGAAATAAATAATAGTAATTAATTATATATTTTATATGTTTTAAACATTAATTATATCATTTAATTATAAATTTATCCAATTTAGATCATTTTAATCAATTTTAAATTTTATTAGGATATAAAAACATGTCGAATTTTTGGACATTTTACTTTGGAAACTCATTTTCTCCTTCCCTCAATGAGATTATTTTTACATCAATATTATCTTTATTTTTAAAATTATGAAAAAAATATTTCTTATATTAAATTATAATATAAAAATTTACTAAATATCTCCCTTTTATTTTGGGACAACATGTATAGTAACTTTAATAATTTTTATTACCACGGTTAAGGGTTAATCAGAAAATTAAGGGTAAAAAAAGATAAAATAAATATTATAAAACTACCAAAAAACATTTCCAAAATATATTAGATTAATTTATTTTGAAATATAAATAATAATGATCTTAATTTAATAATTTAATGGGTACATTTCCATGAATACGACTTAATTTTATTAACTTCAAATAGAGTGACAAAATGTTACACACATACTTTAGATATGTATAATATTTTTAATATAGAAATAAATTGAATACATACATGAATATATATATTATTATGAATTATAAAATTTTTATCTTCATCATAAAAATTCATTTTTAATTTTTAGTGGAGAAATAATTGTCATAAATAATTACAAAATGATGATGTAATATTTACTCAATTGGTGAAAAAATAAATTAAATGATATTCAAAATATTAAAAAATATTTAATTTATTTTAATTAAGTTTATTAATTAATTTTCGAGGTGTGTGTGGATTGTTATAAGTTTTTTATGTTAATCAAATAAATTTTATATTATTGTATGTATTTCCAAAAATTCAATATTATTAATGGTGTAAAAATTGACACATATTATGTTTTATGAAAATAATATTATATTAAATTATTTAAAAATTATTAAAATATTAAATATGTACAAGGGGGATGATAAATGGTTTAAAATATCTTCAACTAGATATTTTTTTTACAATAGGAACTTTATAAGTAAAACATACCTCATCTGAATATTGAAAACTATATTACTATAGCAACATTAAAAGGCCTTAAGTAAGGGTTAATCAAAATGATAATGTTTCAAATATCATCAAAACGTGTTTAAAATAAATTGGTTCATTATATTAAAAACTTATTTTATCTTTTATTAGAATTTATTTAAATTTTTAGGTATTTTAATTGAGGTAGATCATATTACAAATTAGTATTTGGAGAAATTCCAATAGTGCACTCCAAGTCTCTTTTAAAATAAATCCAATCATTCTATAATCTGTACACTTCATAACCTATTTGGTTTAGAAAAAATCTATATAATTATCCAATAAAAATTCTCCTCCTTATTCTTATAATCCTTACTTTGGGTATAAATCCAACAAATAATGTCCTTTGTGGGAATCAAAAACAGATACCCAATAAAGAGTTAACATTCATCAACAAACATTTCTATTTTATGTATTTAGTAAAACCCTTCAATTATTATTATTCAATAATTATAAATTAATATATGTATCATAAATATTTTCTTATGTAGGTATATTATATTCTATACCTATAATTATGTGCACTTCCATCTATTGGGTAACAAACATACAATTTTTATGTACAATGATCTATTGCCTCATGAAAAGATGTGGTTCACTTATCCTTTACCTCTTCTCATGGATGGGATTTATGTTGGAAAATATATTTTTATATTATATGTAATACATAATTTGACTTTTGGAATGATAATATATTATATTCCTTTTTAACACCTATTCACTTGAGAAATGATATTGTCGCTCGATTGTACGTATGGATTATTATCTCCATAATGGGATTTGATTCGTGTGTCATATATATTTCAAATGGATTATAATATGGACGAATTTAATTAATATATATGATATATAAATCATAAATATTTTTATATAGAGATAATGTATCATATACTTTTCTATTATTTTAGTATGATGATAAAATAAAAACAATGTTCGTGTGAATATACAACCTACTGACTCCTTGGAAAGTGTATTTTATTTTCTATCTCTGAATTTATTGAACCACAATGAATAAATATATAAATAATATAGATGATATATATAACATGTTTAACATTATTAATATTATGAATTAATTATCTATATAAGAGTACCAAGGATAACAAATCAAAACATGAATGAATAACAATGTTTTTATTACCCCAAACGGAACATTCACATGGAATTATAGATTAAAATGTAATAAAGACCATAAGTAAATAATATAACATCTGATATAATTAAATATTATTATAAATATTTTTTTAATAAATATATGCTTATTATAATTGAGTTTTTCACGAGAATGAAGAGAGTCATGACATAAGGTAAATGAATTTCATCTAACTTTTTATTTTTGTTAGATACAAGCCATATTTACTGCTCGCTTATTTTGTGTGGTGTATATAGTAACCTATGAAAGTTTATATCATTAATTTCATTTATTTAATGATATTAAAATAAGTAATTGGTATTATTTTTTATTTGTATTCCAGAATCTATAGTTACTGAAGTAGTAAGTGATTTATGTCTTGCTTTTATATTTGTAGGACACATTCCTTTTAAACTACTTGTTTATTCTATATAGTGTATATACTTCCCATGAATGGATTTTATGAGTCTTATATAGATTATTATGTTATTTTAAAATCCATATAATTTTATTTTTTTAATGGGTATGTTATTATACTAAAATTTGTATTTATTTCATAATTTTATTAATATTTGGTATTATTAGTATTAAGTATTTGTTGAATAATATTTATCATCCGTGACTGTGTTATCTATTTTTTTCCAAAAAAATTAAAATGTATTTCTAATGTCATTTTTACCCATTTTTTTACTACATATTTTAAAAGGAATATTTTTTCCTTTTTCTAAATGAGTAACGTTGTGAATTTTCTGGAAAAAAAGTATGAAAGGAATTTGTTTTATTAACTTATAATACATGAACTAAATTTTACACCATCATAAAAAATTCATTATTGAATGATTATTTTATAATAATTCATTTTCATTTCAAATAAAATATTTTATTTTAAAATTTCATGAAATTTTAAGAAATGGAAATGTTTTCAAATAAGAAAAAATATTTTCCTCAAAAATAATTTCTAGTGATATATGAAAATTATTTTCCATTTCATATAAAATTATTTGATGTTACTTATTTTATACTGGGGTTATGATTCAATTATACTATTATTATTCTTTCTATGAATAGTTTGTTTTTATTATCCCTTGAAATTTATGAAAACCATTTCATTTCAATGGTTGTGGTTATGATTGAATGGTGTTTATGAAAATGATGTCCTTCAATGTGTTCTAATATGAGGAATTATTTATGTTCTTTTGGATAAAAAAAGTATGGATTTAATTATGTGAAAGGAGGGACCCATATATACCTTTCATGCACTGGGTAAATATTTAAATCTTATGTGATAACAATGGGAATCAATTCGATGGGAGTGATCCACTATGGGAACATATGGAAGCTCGATCCACATTGGGAAGATGGGTAAACCAAACCCCTTACCAGAAAATGTCTAATACATGGGATGGTGATGATTCATTAAAAGTAGGTATTTTACCCATGAAGTTCCTTGAAAAGTAATATAAATGATTCTTTACTTAAAGGGAACTATATTACATGTTTATGTGTATGCCACAATTCCATGTCATATTCTTATGTTATACATCGTCTTCCTATACTCTTTTTTTCATATGAATCTTGTCTTATGTACTATAAATCATTATTCCATGAATCAAATTTATGATCTTTTATATGAAGGGAATGATCTTCTAATGGACATGATCATGTTTTCATACCCTTATGTTCATGATATGCTTAAGCATTTCCATTCTTTACTAATATTGAGAATTTTAGCTCACCCCTTTTATATGTTTCCCTTCATCAAGTTATTAAGGAAGATTTTTTAGTATAATTACAAAGGGGGACATATTTTTGGGAAATAAAAAAGATATTTTATTGAGTTATAAGTTTTTATTCCATATTTTCAAAAGCACTAAATTAATATGGTGATTATGAATTTGTTTTTTTAGGGTTTTAAGTATTCAACAAAAGTGATGTAGTGTCTTTGTCTATCAATACTTGGCTGTTATAACCAAAACATAAACTATATTCCTCAAAATATGTGGTAATTTATTCCAATTTATTAGGAAACATATGATGCCTCCTTATAGGTTGAACTCAACATCACAATCAAACAAATTCTTCCTCACCCGGACATATTGCCTACATGTTTGAAGGTCCTTTCACAAGGTCTATATTGCACATTAGACTATGATATTTATTCTGTATCTCTAATATGGTCATATCCTACTTTTGGAACATATCCATATGATATTTAAAAACCTTCTTATGGGGCCATATTCCCTGTTGACCAAATTGATCTCCAAGGACCATATTCCCTTTTAAATCCAATAAATAGGTCTACCCATGCATAGGTCCCACCCAAACTGTTGCTAGGAACATTTAATTTAGTATTCAACTAGTCATAGTTAATGATTAAAAATGGAACCATTGTAGTCCTAATAACATGACATGAAAAGGTAAATTAAACCCTATTAATTAATAATAAAAAATATCAGTCTTAATTCCCTTCAAATTTATATGTAGAAATCTGTTATTAGGGGATTGATCCAAATAGAATAGACACCAATCACCTCATTAGATGATGATTAACTACAGAGCACCCAATTTGGCAGAAATAAACTATAATACAAAAAAATCACTGAGTAATAAAAAATATATATATATATATATATATCAATTTATACATATATATGGTTAAAAATATGGACATACTTTGATAAATAAAAATGTTAAAATTTATAGGAGACAACTACTATATACCAAAAGTTCAAAAAATGCATTATTTTGAACACTCATAGGAAAACTAGTATTTGATTCTATATTAGGATTTGGGATATATTTATTATTATATCATTAATATATCAGAGAGTCATGATGAAGGAAATAATTATCCACCAAAATATTTCGATGAGCATGATCTCTAATCCTATCAACCGACAAGGCATCCATCGATTCATTTGAAAAGTATTAGTGGTTTATTTACATTAGAAATAAGGATCGTAGAAACTCAAAACACCATGGAAGAATTGAATTAGAATTTTATGTCTATAATATTATATCTATATAAATTTTAATACATGTGGAAACTAATAAACTGAATTTTTATAGACGTTAGGCCTTTTTTTCTAAAACCACACACAATTATGTATAAATCAACTCTTATATTCACATTATATTCTATTCAATAATTATTTATATTGTACAACAAATATAAATTTTTTGATAATTAATAATTCTTTATTTTCAATTAATATAACTCCTATTATTTTCCAGTTTTAATTTAGGGAAAAATTTCAATAGCTTCCATTAATTTTTAATAATATCTAGAAATTTGAATACATTCCAATTATATGTTCTTGGTAGACACAGTCTATATACCAGATATTAATTTTTTTTAATCTTTGTATTAAATTATATCAAATAAATCTTTGTTTTATTACCCATATGATTGTAAGTATAGGTTTTTTATCAATTTAATATATTGAAGTCCAAATATTATTATTATGAAAATATTATAAAATTTAATTATGAACAAATAATTAATAATATATGCATAAAAATCCCAAAACCCATGAAAATTTGAATATATAAATATTAGATGAATCTCTTAAAATTTAATATTGGAATTAAATAAAAATAGAATAAGAAAATGAGAAGATGAATATGGGTTCTCTTTTGGAAATGTGGCAGTAAATTTAGTATTCTGAAATAATTTAACTATTGAAATTATTTTATGTTGATCAAGAACTCTAAATTCATGATTTTGTGTTGAGGTATATATACATATACATATCTAACATAGTTCGAAGTCAGAAAGTTATATCTTCATTGTAACTCAAGCATGGAACTATCCCTCATTCCTGAACAACTCACTGACAATGTGGTGGTATTTGATGAATCCAAGTGGGATGATGGAAAAGAACATTAGGAACATAATCTGGTAGATATTTATACGGTTTTCGACCTATTATCATAACTCTGAATAGATTTATCCGAGAAAAGTGGGTTTCATACAAAATTTAATAGGTTTTCCTTCATACTAGTTATGTTTTATTTCTCAGATTTAATAATTTAAATTCTACGAATGTAACATCTCATGAAAGTCCTGGTAATTGGAAAATGGGAATCTTATTTTAAATATTTCTTAAAAAATTATAATACTAAATATAACCTTAAATATTTCCATGTGTGTGTGCACATACAAAACTATTGTCAAAATTTTTTAAATGTGGAAAACCATGGTAGGATTTCAGGAGTGATAAATAAAACTATAAATACTGAAAAATTCACTACATCATAAACTAGGTTTTATTATTCCCCTATTTGTATTGAGATTACCACAGAGATATATTATCCTAAAAAGATTATTCTTAAGTTTCACAGGGTAGTTCAAGTTCTCGGGAAGTATTTTATGGGTGTTAATAATATTAGTACACTAATTGAATTTTTTCTATTTAATTTCTCATTTTAAATCATCCCCAAAGTCTCATCACCATTATCTTTTCATTATCCCCGTTTCTTCTAGGACATTAGATAGAGTAGATAGAGAATCATTTCGGACACAGTATATTACCCAGACTATTGTTATTGCAGATAAATATTACCTTGTGGTTGATTAAATAATGATATCTTATGACCTATCCAATCCTTATGGTTTTATGTTTTTGTAAATCACAAACAATTTTTCTATGTTGTGAATATTTTTTAAGTTCTGTATTTTTCTTATGATCCAGAATTGTCATTCCGTTATACTTACAGGTATATCATTAAATTTTTCCATTATGTAATACTTAAAAAATTTTCATTCTGATTTTCCATTCAGTTATTTTTTACAAAATCTATCTTTCCGATTTTTTCATACAATTTTTATGATTCCTAATCCGGTGTATATATCATGCCGAAATTAAATTCTGAATTTGGTATATATGTGATGCCAATTTTTCAACACTGATTTCAGTGTATAAGTGATGGACATTTTTCAATACTGATTCTTGTGTATAGGCGATGATGATTTTTCAATACTGAATCCAGTGTATATATGAGGCCGATATTCATGATATCGAATCCGGTGTATTTTTAACTCCAATTTTATGATTCAGTTTTCTTAAGAATGTTGTTTTTGAGAATCTTTTTTCCTGATTTCTAAAGATTACATTTTCTTGATAATGTTTGAGATTTCCTAATGTATCATTCCAATGATATTGGATTTCAAGATTTCGTATACCTAACATTTATCTTTAACATAACATCGTTTCTTGTTACTTGAAACGATGTCGTAAAATATGTTACAAACTAACATTTGTATGTTTTCCACGTGTCCAGGCCCCTACGAAATTTTAGGAAAATATGACCGTTGGATAGGAGCCGACTTTTTGGAAGTATTGCCTATAAATACAATCTCATTTGAACGAGCAAAGAATAATGTAAATAGTGGATGAACATCACAGTGAACTATATTATGAAGTGATTTCTAGATAGAGAGGCTCTTTCAACTCTCAGTGCTTCATGAAAATGCTATGAACAACTTGTTTAGGCGTGAACAACTTGTTCAGACATACTTAGTGCAGACTCCGATCGTGCTGATCGTGGGCTTCAGTGTTTGGAAGACAGAGGTTCTTATTCTATTCTAAATCGAGGGATTGCGTGGATTACAAGAGAGATATCGATCTTCGGATTGAGGTCCTACCTGGGTTTGGGTAAGACAGTCATTCTTTAAAGTATAAATCAAGGAACCTTTATCCATGGTTGTTGGATACCCTTTTCTTTGGGTTAAAAGAATCATATTTTTACATGATTTTTATTTCATGTTGTTTTAATTTTTCTCATTATGTAACATTGTTAATATTAGAAAGTATAGATTTCTTTTACTTTTTAATTTCGTTACTCTAATTATATTACATATTTTATATGCTTTATGTTAGAATCTTTCATTTAATAAATTAGAAAAGGTTTCATTAAGAGGTCTTGTAAATGATTGTTTAACCTTTTTAAACTTTACATTAAAGGTTCCAAATGAATTTTTAAATTATAAAATTCACACCCCCTATTTTATATTGAGCATCTAAATTCTTATTTAGATCCTACAATTGGTATTAGAGGCTGGTGACCTTGTAACCTGAACCAATCCTACAATTCGTATCAAATTCTGGTGACCTCATACCCTAAACCAATCCAACAATTTGTATCAGATGAGGACTCTAAAATACTTATATCTAAATATAATATTTTTTCTCAAGTTTTCCTTTTCTTAAGTTCTTCATATTTTTCGTTAAAATCTTTCTACTAATATGTTTTGTGGAAATAAATGTCTTTTTAGTATAGTAGGGATTCAGGTTGGATATATAGACAATCCCAATCATACAAGACCACCAATCATTGATGGGAATGACTATGAATACTGGAGAGATAGAATGAAGACCACTGTGATCAACACAGGTGTTGACAAATACATCATGTTAACTGTAGATTATAAGATTCCTGAAAAAGAACATAGAACCTTTACTAATCCCAAAAAGATGGAATACTAGATGAACATTAAGGTACGTAATACTTTGTTATGTTCGATGACTAGAAACATATATGGAAATACTTCATCCTGTGAAACTACTAATAGTATTTGGAAGAAGCTTTATGTAAACCACTTCTAAACATCCAAAGTTATTGAAACAAGAAGAGTTATGCTCAGGGATGAGTATCATGGTTTCTTATTCCCTTATAGATAACTCGTATGTAATTCACAACAATGATTTATGACAATTTTCAATGGCTTACAATCCATGGGTGAGAAAGGTTTAGAAGATGAAGCGCTTGTAGAAAATATTATAGACATCATGCCTAACGAATGGGAATCCAAGAGAACAACTATAGTTTAGATTAGGAAAGTTACTTAGATTTCTCTTGACAAACTATTTGGAACTATTCTTCAATATGAAACCATAAGGAAGTGAGATGATGATAATATTAAGAAGAAGAATGGAAATGGAGGGTTTGCTTTTACAACTACTTAAAATCATATGAATGTCAAGACTCCTGAGAGAATTACCAGATCTAAAGAAAAGACGATTGTTATTCAATCTGAATCTAGTGAAAGTAAAGATTCAGAAAATCAGTTATCCAATCTTTCTTGGAGGATGATCAAGATTGTTGGAAAAAAGAACTTTAAATATAGATACAAGACGAAAGTTGAAAAATAAAATAAATATGGATAGGTGACATGCTATAAATGTAGAAGAACTAGTCTTATCAGACCTGATTGTCCCTTGCTTAAGAAGAGAGACAAGAAAGACAAGAATTCTGAAAGAAACAAGAAGAAGTTATACAGATCAAAGCATCATAAAGACTTCAATGTTAATGACACTTGGAGTGACAGTGGTGGAGATTTGACTGATGATTCTTCAGAATATGAATCATTTGGGAAAAATATAATTGGTCTAATATCCAGAGCTCCATTTCAAAATTATTGTCTTCTGGCTAAGGTACAAACAGCTGAATCATTAACAAATATGTCATTAAGTGAAAATTTTCTAGATAGAGGTTTTTATTCAGATGAATAATCTTCTTCATCAGATAATTATAATTATTTTCCTTCCTATGAGGAGGTTTCTATATTTTCTAAGATTCTTGAGAAGAGAATTTGTAAAGTTTCTAAGAAAAATGATAAAGAAAATTCCAGAGAATCTATTTTAAGAAAAGAAATTTTCGATCATTCCAAAGATAATGATGAGAAAAATTTGGTTTTAAAAAATAATTCTAAGAAACAAGAGGAAGTTAATTTTGATAAGGATAAACTTTCTGAGGATCTTAAAAATCTGTTTCGAAAAAAATTTTTTTAGAGAATAAACATAACTCTAAATATATTTTTCCTGATGATAATAATTTAGTCCTGAGACTAAAATCTGAAATATTTTCCTTGAAGAAACTTCGTGTAAATTTCACCTCTCGTAAGGAATATTTTTTGATAAGACGTATTCCCATATTCTGCCACATGGTAATAATGAGGGTTTAGGTTATTCTCATAAAAAACCTATTATTAGAAACAATTATTTGGTTCCTCCTAGAGCCCCTTTTTTTACTAAATATCATAGGGGTTGGAAATGGAAGAAAATTTGTTCTTTAAATAGAGGTCAATCCCTTGGTATTCATGAATCTTTTTTTCTAAACAAATCTGTTTACCCAAGCTCTTATTATCTACCAATTCCGGATCCAAGCAAGTTCGGATTCCGAAGACCTTAATCTTATCTTTTCTGGAAAATGAAGTAATTATCAACAATCGTTGGTACATGGATAGTGGATGTTCTCGGCACATGACTAGTAACAAAGGCTATTTCAAAAAGATTTTAAAATCTAAAGGTGGAAAGGTAACTTTTGGTGATAACACTCATGGAGAAATTGTTGATATACATAACATTATTCTTCTTGGTAAAGATGTTATTTAAAATGTTCATTTCATAAAATGCATTAGGCAAAACCTCATTAGCATAATACAATTATGTGATAATGGTTACCTTATGAATTTTAGAAATGACCAATGTTTAGTTCAAAATTCCAAGGATGTGTTAATTTTCTCTTCCCTTCGGCATGAGAATGTGTACACCTTAAACCTAGAAGACCATAGAATTCATGATATACCTTTTATTAGTGCATTTGAAGACCAATCATGGTTTTGGAATAAGAGACTAGGACACTGCAACTAAAGGAATCTTTCCAAAATTTCTAAGAAATAACTTTTTCCAGATCTACCAAAAATTATGTTTGATTCTTCAATGCTATGTGATTCTGGTCAAAATGGTAAGAAACCTAAATCTGGATATAAATTTATAAGTGAAGTTATGACTTCTAATTCCTTACAGTTAGTGCATAATAATTTATTTGGTCCAACACAAACTGGAAGTATTGGAGGAAAATACTATGTGTTTGTCCTAGTTGATGACTACACTATATTTACTTGGGTCTATTTTCTCACAATGAAATATGAATACTTTTCTTATTTCAAAATATTTAGAGCTCATGTTAAAAATGATAAAAACCTACCATTTATAACTATTCATAGTGATCATGATGGAGAATTTAAAAATTCTGATTTTACAACTTTTTGTAGAAAAAAAGGTATTACTCAAAACTTCTCAGCTCCAAGAACTCCTCAACAAAATGGTTTTGACAAAAGGATAAATCTTATTCTCTAAGAGATGACTAGAAGAATTTTGAGTGAATATTCTATAGCTAAACATTTTTGGGCCGATGCTGTTTATACTGCATGTTATACTATAAATCGAGTTTTAATAAGACTGTTTATTAATAAAACACCTTATGAGTTGTGGATTGGATGAAAACCAAAAGTTTCTTACTTTAAAATTTTTGGTTGCAGGGTATTTATCTTGAGTACCAAGGATAACATAGATAAATTTTCACCCAAATCCAATGAAGGAATTTTCTTAGGTTACTCTACTAACACTAAGGAATATATTGTTTTTAATAAAAACACTTGCACTATGGAAGAAATAATGCATGTTAATTTTGTTGAGAATGATCCATTTGTTTTCAAACTAGCAGAATCTTTTCCTGATATATTTTGTAAAAATTATCACCAATATTTGAGAGAAGATTTTTCAGAAAAATTTAATGTTGAATAAAATGTTTCAAAAAACATTTACTCCTGAATATTTTCTACCTTATGTTGATGAATACATTTTTAAAAATCAATGTCAGTTGTTACTTAAGAATCATCCCAGTGATAATATCATTAGAAATGTTAATCAACAAGTAAGAACTAGATGTTATTTAAGGAATAAAGTTTAATATATTTCAACTACTTCCCAATTTGGACCAAAGACTCTTGAAGAAGCCTTGGGTGATGAAGATTGGATAAAGGCAATGCAAGATGAACTCAATGAATTCGTATGGAATCAAGTTTGGTCCTTGGTTGAAAATCCTAAGGAAACTTCTGCCATTAGAGTAAAATGGGTTTTTAGAAACCAATACGATGAAAATGGAGTCATTGTTAGTAATAAATCAAGAGAGGTTGAAAAAGTCTATAATCAACTAGAAGTCATAGATTATGAAGAAACTTATGCTCGTGTTACAAGACATGAATCTATTCGTATTCTTCTATCCCTTGCAGCATTCATTAATTTTAAACTTTATCAAATGAATGTGGAGTGTGCTTTTCTTAACGTTTATGTACATGAGGAAGTCTATGTAGATCATCCCCATGTCTTTGAAGATACATAATATCATAATCATGTTAATAAACCTACTAAAGCTTTATATGGACTTAAACAGGCCCCTAGAGCTTGGTATGATAGACATTCAGGATTTTTGCTTCAAAATAACTATGTTAAGGGAACTACAGATCCAACCCTTTTCGTTACGAAAAATAATAAAGATGTTTTGATAGTTCAAATTTATCTTTATGACATCATCTTTGGATCAACTCAGCAATCCTTAACTGATTCCATTGCGAATCATATGAAATATGAGTTTGAAATGAGTATGATGGGTGACTTGACATTTTTTCTTGGTTTTCAAATTTCACAAAAACCAGAGGGAACATACATATCCCAACATAAGTATTTTAAAGATCTTTTAAAGATTTTCGGGTATAAGAACACTAAGAGTATAAGTACTCCTAATGGAACCTTGAATACTCTTGATATTGATGAAGCAGGGAAACCTATAGATCAAACATCTTATAAAGGGATGACAGGAAGCTTACTTTACTTAACAGCTAGTCGATTTGACTTCATGTTCTTAGTATGCTTATGTGCAAGATTTCAAGAAAATCCTAAAGAATCCCATTAAAATTCTGTAAAAAAATTTCTGGTATTTAAAGGGAACTTTAGATTTGGGACTATTTTATTCCTCATGAAATGTTTTTGAACATAAAATATTTTCAGATGCTGACATTGGTGGTTGTAAAAAGGATAGAAAAAGTACATCTGGATCTTGTCATTTCTTATGAGATTCCTTAGTTTCGTGGTCTTGTGGGAAACAATACTTTGCAGCACTTTCCACTACTGAAGATGAATATATAGCAGTTAGAAGTTGTTGTGCTCAAGTATTGTGGATGCAACACACAATCACAGATTATGGTATGAGTTTTACTAAGACTCAAATTTGGCATGATAACACAATTACCATTTCCCAAAGTAAAAACTCTACCCATCACTCTCATGCAAAGAATATAGATATTAGGCATCACTTTGTTAGGGACCACACACTTAAAGGAGATATTATTCTTCAATTCATTGGATCTCAAGAACAACTTGCTGAAATTTTCACAAATCCTCTCCCTTCGGATAGATTTGAATACATTAAACAGAAGCTAAGAATGATTTCTGTAGTTTAATCATTCATATCTACTTCTTGTTTAAATCATCTCCTAAAATTAAGTTACTTTTTATTTTAGGGAGATTACATAGGTTTGTTTATTTTTCTTTGAACTCTATTTATTTTCATTTGAAAATTTCAGATTTGAACATTTCAGATTTGAAAATAACGGATTTGAAAATTTTGAAGAGAATTCTTAATACCGATAAATTCATCAGATTTTTCCAAAATTTACTCTCTCATACCCTTTATTTTTATATTCTATGTTTTAGTTGTTGGTATTTCAAAATTTCTGGTTTACCTTACTTCAAAAGATCGGAATTCATTTTTCAAACATCCATCCTCAACTTCTAGATTAGATCAAATTATCTTCAGTCATTTGATTATCTTATAGAAGTTGAAAAGTCATATACATGTCTATATAAGGGGTGTCTAATTTTCAAGTATCAGACCATCCTTAATTATCTCAGCGCTGATGTTCTGTTGTTGTCAAAGCTTTCGTTCTGTAGTTCTCTTCTACTGAATGACTCCAGAATCCTTAACAGATCAAGTGTCGATTAGCATGGAGATTAAGGACTGGTCAATCTTTAGGGAAAGGTTAGTCTGCCCTAAGTTCCTTGAAAAATTTGACTCCCTTATTTCCAAGGTGATGATATCTAATGGATGGGAAAGTGTCTGTGTGGCCAAGGAGAAATCTCAGGATCTGGTTTATCCTGATATACTTATTCAATTCTATGAATCAGTTTCTTTCTTCCAAAAGGATGGCAAAGATCTGTTTATGTTCAAGTGATATGATAAGACAGACATAGTTCCTTAAAAGAAGGCAGAAAATGTTCTTAATATTAAATATAATGGGGAAGCTCTTCTTTGTTCTCAGAAACTCCATGAGAAAAAAGTTTCTTTTGAGAAAGCTAAGGATTTGGATTTTCTTGGTCTCAAATTTTTTAAGAATCTAAATATCATGAATCTCTCAACGAATCACAAAATGGCATCCCTTTAGAAGCATGGATTTATTATTCCATGAAAGGGAGATAAGGATTCATTGAAGATATGTGATATATTTCTCTTAAAATTCCTTGTCAACCTAAGGAATATCTACTTGGTGAAATAAATCTTTCTCAAAATCCAAGAATGTAAAGGCGGATCTCTCAGATCTCAGATCTTTATGTACCCAACAACAATTTCTAGGATAATTGTTAGGTGTCTTCTATATATAAATGTTCCTTGCAGATCAATATTGAAGACGTTCAAGATATGGTTATTGTGTGATGAAACTCTAAGTTGGATGAAGTTAGAGTTTATCCCAAAATCCAAAATCTTTTAAGAAATAGTTTTTTAGGACAAGGGTGATGTTTCGTAATCCTCAAAGTCAGTTCCTAAAAAAAGTAAACTTGATGAACCGAGTTTTCCAGTTTCATTTCCTGTTGTTCCAGTATCAGCACCTCCTCCTGCTAAGAATGCAAAAGCATATTTAGGTGAAACAGTTGCACAGTGGAGAGAAATGGTAGCCACTAGAAAAGAAATATATCCTTCTCTCGGATTGAATCCAGCAGAGGCTAAGGCCTTAAAAATCAAGCAAGCGGGAAAACATGTGAAATAAAAGAAGGAGAAGATCCTGAAGAAGAAATCTGATGAAGCCCAAGTATGTTCGTCTCTACTAAAAGATATATGGAATAAATATCCACAAGTTTCGCATCCTCATAAGAAACTAGTGGCCACTCCAGAAATCTAAAAAGCCAAGAAGGTTATAGCTTTATCAAAACCTGTTCAAGAAGTAGAAGATCAGATTGTCCACAAAGATGATGATGATGTTTTAAAGGAAGTGTAATATTATTTTGAAACTCCTTCGAGTTCAGTTTCTAAATCTATTTGAGAAGAACAATTTGACGAAGAGGAAAAAGTTGAATAGGAGATATAAGTTGAAGAAAAGATAGAATTACAGGAAGAGGATGAATTTGAAGATGAGAAAGAAGTTGAATTTGAACTAGATGAAGAAGTAGATAAATAACAGGTTGAAACAAAAAGATGAAGAAGACGATGATTTTCAAAAGAAAGAAGATGAGAAGGAAGATCTTAATGTTATCCAAGTATCAGACGAACAATTTAGTATAAGATATTCTCTCAAAGGAAAGAGTGTTAGGGTTGCTTCATTTGATAAAGAAATGCCTCAGAAGTCCTCTAAGAGAATAGAGAGACAAGATTCTTTAACTCCAAGAGAAGCTGAGAAAGTAAAAGATGTTTCTGGATCTGAATCCTCTTCATCTATGGAGAATTATTTTGTCAAGCTATCTCTATGAATGTTGGTCAGTACCATTCTGGTTCTTGTAAACATAGATGCCTGGAGTCAAATGATGCAAGATACCCTAAATCAAAAGTCAGAATCGACCAATATGCTTATGAACATGGTTGTCAAGAATGAAACAGAAACCAGTAATCTTTTGATTGATTACAAAGCCCAGAAGGTAACTTGTAATAATGTCATTAACAGCACCAAAACCATCAATGAAGAGCTCAGGAAGTTTGTTGATTTCATGGATTCAACAAAGGGAGATTTTATTTCTTGTGAAACTGAATTCAAGATGGTTAAGGGTTAAATATCTGAGAAGGGTAGTCAACTCAATTCTGTTGCCCAATATGTTAGCAGTGAAAAGGAAGACAGAGCTGAATTAGAGAAAATGGTTGATGCTCAAGAAGAAAGTATTTTGGATTTATAAAATAAGAACCATGATAATGAGATCTTTTTGAAAAAGTTTGAAGATGATCATAAGGACGTCAATAAGCTCAAAGACCTGCTAAAGAAGATGTTTTCTGAGAATAAGAATAATGGATGACATTTACATTCTAATATTTTGTTTTAATATAAACCAAATTTCTAAATTTTTCATAGGAAATTTCTTGAATATCTTTCTTTTGTTTTTGGATGTATGCTTTCTTAACCATTCAGGTACATCTTATACTTCTCCATTGCTTTCGCACTTTTTGAAAATCACAAAGGGGGGGAATTTATTTAAAGGAAGAATTTAATCATCGAGTGGGAGAATCTATTAAGGGGGAGTTTGGAAAGAAAGGGAAATTTCCAAGTAAGGGGGAGTTTTCTTTTAAGAAGTTATGTTTATCTAAGGGGGAGTTATTCCCTTATGAAAACCAAGGCATTAAAGATCAAGAACACAATCCATGGGAAACATGACCTAAGGGGGAGTTAGTCGAATTCAGTTATAATCTCATTCAAAGGAGGAGATAAGTTTTTCATACTTGTTTATCCAGGTCAATATATTCATCCTTATAAAAGTTGTTTGTGCTTTCCAAAAAGGGGGAGATTGTTGAATCAATAATGATATCTTATGACTTCTCCATTCCTTTTGGTTTTATGTTTTGAAAATCAGCAACACTTTTTCTATGTTCTGAATATTTTTTATGTTCTTTATTTTTCTTCATATCTGGAATTGTAATTCTATTATACTTACAAATATATTATTACGTGTTTTCATTATATTAGACTTACAGATCTGTCATTCTGATTTTCCATTCAGTTATTTTTTACAAGATCGGCCTTTCTGATTTTTTCATACAATTTTTACGATTTCGAATCTAGTGTATATGTGATGCCAACTTTCAATTCTGAATCCGGTGTATATGTGATGCTGATTTTTCAATTCTAGTTCTGGTGTATATGTGATGCTGATTTTTCAATACTGATTCTGATGTATATGTGATGCCAATTTTTGAATTCTGAACCCAGTGTATATATGATGCTGATATTCATGATACTGAATCCGGTTTATTTGTGACTCCGATTTTATGATTCCGTTTTCGTAAAAATGTTATTTCTAAAAATTTGTTTTCCTAATTTCTTATGATTATGTTTTCTTGATAATGTTATATATTTCCTAATGTATCATTCCAATGAAATCGAAGTCCAATATTTCTTATACCTAACATTTATCTTTATCTTATCATCGTTTTTGTTACTTGAAATGATGTCGTAAAATCTATTACAAACAAACCGTTGTATGTTTTCCACATGTCCAGATCCCTCCGAAATTTAAGGAAAATATAACTGTTGCAGAGGATCAGACTGTTGGGATGATTTTCCTATAAATACAAGCTCATTTGGACGAGCAACATACAATGTAGAGAGTGGATGGACTTGACAGTGAACAAGCTTGTGAAGTGATTTCTAGAGAGAGAGAGGATCTTACGACTCTCAGTGCTTTGTGTGAATGTTGTGTGTAGAGACTTGAAGCCTAAAATACATGGATAGTACATTACTTTTTCGGAATACTTAATACATAACAAAAACCAAAACTCAAGGATTGTAATAGTTTATTGTCTTTGGAAACACGGAACATAATCTTCTAATCATGGTGAAAGATCTTCGACATCTCCCTTAAAGATCTTCCCTTTTTGTTTTTTTACCGAAAACCTGTCTTTATATCCTAGGGAAAGGAAAACATATAAAGGGTGAGCTCAAATTCTCAATAAGCGTAATCATATAAAACATAAAACAAACCATATAAATTTGAACTTAAAAACATGAACATAATATTTAAACATCAAAATCTATAGCAATGACATAAACATGGCAGTACGTAGGGAAAAATCATAATGGATCATAAATCATGATAAAATAGCATGGGAATAAAACATGTAATTGTGGAAAACCATTAAACACATGATATTATTTCCATAGTATCCAAGGCATTGCTTCCAAGACCATCTTAGTGGACAAAGACCCTTTCTAAATCGAGTTCACTCCTCGTTCCAGTCCTGTAACACTGAACCCGATTAACTTACCATTAAAGCCACATATATATCATGAGATATAAATCTTTACCCAATGAATTGGATAGAGATATAGGTCCCACCCATCTCATAATAAAATCATTCTTACATGTGCCATAACGTAAACATAAATCATTCATCATAACCCAAATAATAAAATGGGTTTCATAAACATCATCCCATCATAACATAATCCATATAAAACAAATGGATATCATTTAATCATAAAAAAAATGAAACAATTTAAATCATTGAGACATTATACTTTAATAATAATCATAATAAATAATGTCATCTTAGATGGAAAATATTTTTAACAAAACATTTTAAATGAATTCTTGAGGAAAATATCCCTTTTTCTTCAAAATCGTTTTCTTTTCAAAAAATTACATGAAATTTTATAAGAAAATGATTTTGTTGAAAATAATCATCAAATATTTTTGAGTAATATTCTTGAAAATAAGGTGTTATGAAACTATAAAAATCCATTCATTCCGTATAAGTTAAAAAAAATTCTCCTCGTACTTTTGTCAAAAAAGTCAAAATGTTCCTTGTATGGTAAACAAAAGAAAGATTCATTCCATAACACGTGGTAAAAGTCAAAAATGGGTATAACGGACTTTAAACATACATGAAACCATTTTTATAAAATAGGGACATGGATGATAAATATAACCCCAGTAAATACTTACGAATAAACAATATTGGATAAAAATGAGATTGAAAAAATTATCCCTTACCTTATATCCGATATGCTTCGAATGTATCCGAAAATTCTGTATAATGATTTAAATAATTTCATTGACTTATTAAAGAATCATATTCATTTTTATGTTATTATATATGGTTCACTTATGACTTTATATTACCTGTACTTTTGTAAATTCTATGTTAATGCAGTGTTTTGGGTAAAATCGTTTCATTTATCATACGTGTTTCGACTTGTTGTTCTTGATATTATTACATATATATTGATATATATAATTCCAGAAATTAAAACATGATTTATATATAATATATATTAGGCATATAAATATATATGATAGATCGATAAATGGAATGAAATACACTGTTCATGGAGACGGTAGGCCGTACGTACGCAAGAACGCTTTTTCATTTTCTTATTGAATTAAATGGAAATAAGAAAATGAAACATATATGTACATAAATCCAGTATAATTATTATGTAATATATTTCATGATTATTTATTATATATACTTTATAATCATACTTTAATGGTAAATCATGGAAAATCAATCTCATCGCGTCTGTGGAGACTGTAGTCCGTACGTACGCACAAGTGATCATATCATTCCCATAATTATTTAATAGAATTGGAGTGGATGATATAATATCTCAGAATTAGTATGATGTTATAATAACCATATATAGTAACTCTTTACACTAGTATACCCATCCAAGTAAGGTGGTGGTGGGAAAACTGATTACACCACGGCATGGAGACGGTATTTCGTACGTACGCACGCATGGTGATTTTGTTTTCCGTTGGATAGATAGAAGGTGAAACGGGGTTATTTCATATTTATAATAACATATCAGTATATTATTGATAATTATGTTATTATTTTATAATTAAACAACTAAAGAAGAATAAGTGTAAGAAGAAAGAAACTTGAAAGAATCAGTAGAAGAGATTACCTCTTCTTCGACGCACCTCTTTTAAGATTCCTCTTAAGGCACTAGATTTGGCCTTTTGAGGAGACCATAACCTCTAAAATGTGTCTAGGGAATTTTAAAATGGAAATGGGAAGGGGTTTTCCGAGCTTGAAAGCTCAAAATTGTGTAAAGAGAAGAGGGAGAAGGTGCCCTTTTATAAGGGAGGAGAGGGGCACTTTAGGAAACAGCATAACATATTTTTTATAATAAAGTCATATTCAGTTTATAATGGTTCCAAAGTAACAAATTTAGATTATAAAGTGGGGATGCGTCGAAGTCATCTCAACCAATAGGTTTTAGACAAGTTTAGGATATTATTTTAACCTTATCATTTATATTTAACTCTAAGTTAAATAATTTAACTTTTACCATGTCTTCTTGTTTTCTAACACTATATGGTTAATAAACATACTATAACAAGACCAAAGAACCCCAAGTGGTTAATTATTAATATATATAACCTTATCTAAGCCATATGGCCGAACCGTAGATTTTTCGGAATATAATAATAATTAATAATATAAAATTTGTTTTAAAAACTATTTTATGTCAATTTTGACTCTATTTGGTAATTGATTTTTAAAAAAATTGTAACAGCATGAGTAGTTATAAAAAAGTTAATTAAATCAATAATAACATGTCCTTTTAACCTATAAAATTAGTTTAATTCATAAAATGTCTCAAATTACATTTATTTGGGTATTTATAATATCAATTATGCTAATATTTCATTAATAATGTAATCACTACATCATCATTGTGTCATAAATAAATAAAATTAATTAATTTTTAAAAATTATAAGTAAAATAACATTATGTAGGAAATATTTTTATCTTTCTAATGAATATTTATAGTTGAATTTATATTATGTATATCCCTATAATAAAAATGTTTTAGTTATTAAACATTGATTTTAACTCTTTTAACTCTTCTATATATAAAATAATAATAAATGTCCTAATCTAATCCAAGTGGACCTAAATGGTCATATTTTATTCCTAAGGTTAATTTTGGTCGAATTAAACTTATATAATAGAATTAGGACATGTTTTAGTGTAATAATAATATCATTTTTACCCTTAATCACCTTATTAACTTTTAACCGTGGTAAATAAAAGTAAAAAGATACAATTCACCGAAAATTAGTTTTTATCTTATGGAACCACATTTTACTCCTTGATATTAACCATGTCCCTTAGATTTTTGAAATTCCACTCATAGAAGTGGTAAAATTAAGATTTATGTAAATTTTCAAATTCTCCTCGGAGGTGGGTAAAAGACGGTGAAAAGTTAAATAAATTTTTTATATATAAAATTAGTATAAAATGACACCAATGAATTAAATTGAACATATATAGGTATTATGTATAAATTTTTACCTAAAATAAATTTAAATAAAATAAATTATTATTTAAATAAAAAGTCAGTTTTAAAATAGTAACCAAGGGTTTTCACTATTCATCAAAAATTTAATGTTTTTAGGAAAATAAAAAATTTTCACCCTAAGATAATTTCGATATTCTAAATCCCAAAATGAAGTCCAATTTGAATGATAAAATTTATAGAATTTCACGAAGTGGGTATTACTATTCATAACGGCTAGTTCATAATAATATTATAATAATATCTCATTTTGTGAAACTCAGTATTGTGTACTACACACGGTATCAAGGATGGTTGTTCTGGCATGCGACACCAGCCTAGAATAGTTTCGGTGTATTCTGTAAGCTAATACGGTGTTTTGTATAGTAAAAGCTAATCTTGGTGTAGCGTAAAACACAAGACATCAATTAAATTAAAAGAATATTTTTCATAAAATCTCAGGGTGTTACATTCTACCCCCCTTAAAATGAATTTCGCCCTATAATTCTTCGGTGTTATAAATGGTTTACTACTTGAAGGTTTATTAAATATAAACCCACATCATAAAAAGGAATACTAAAAAGTCATTTTAAAAAGGAATGTTAGAAACATAACAGATACCCAAAGTAACTCATCACTGGGTTTCCACATAGGAAAAGTTATGTGAAAATATGGATATGGAAGAGAAATATTACCATCTAGGTCTGATGGAGAGTGGTGGAGTACATGGCTATGAAAAAGCCAACAATCACAAATCCATAAATTTGTGATGATCTAAGGTACCATCTTTTTCATCAGATATGAGGACACTAGGATGACATTATTGGTTTTCAAGATCATTTCCCGAAATTTGAAGAATTTGAATTAGAATAAATACTTACTTTATTTCGGTACAATCTCATCGTTGTTCGTTCCTTGAACAATTTCCACTCCATCTCTTAATGAAATGATGCTGAATTTGTCTTCCATGAAGTGTTAGTAGATCATGTGATAGAATGATAGTTAATTCCATATGTCTCAAACAAAAGGGTAGAAATAGTTATCAAATATACATAAGTCCATCTATGGTGAGGTTAATCATATATGGTATCATAAATGGACTTATACTTCATCTATCATTCCTCTTAATATTATAAAACTAGTTTCTACTAACCAGGTACTTCCTGTCCTCCAGTGGTAGGTGATAAAGGCATGTTGTACTTCGGTTGTGTGTTGGATTCTTACAGCCTTGTCCGACGCGATGGGTTGTCGTCCGTCCTACAGGTTGTCCTTTTTCAAAAACTACATCATTATAATGTTCCATCAATAATATCGAAAAAAATGTTCCAGCCTTAAACAATACTAACTTATGTCCAACATATTCCATTTCAAATCTTTAGGCTTATCCAAAATACTTCTTTCCAAGCTCATAGTATAAAGAAAACAATTACTAGAAATGTCATCTACCGAGCATGTGAATACCATCATTTATCCCTGATATATCTTGTTGGTCAAATTCCAATCATGTTAATACATTAATCATGTATTATTTTAAAAAATGAATACCCATTGAACCTTAGTAAAAACATGAATGATGTAAAAAGTTAACTCTTTCCACCTACTAAAATCCCTAAATTTATATATACTCAATCCATGATATAAATTTGTCCTTATATCAGTCATGAGCTCATTTAATTTCCTCTTTATCCCATCATTATGTGAATATCATCTTCTTTCCAAAAATATCTGAATATCTTTTCATGTTTACCGGTACCATTCAACATATAATTTCAAATACATTAGGAAAAAAATAGTGAAACAATCCTTGGATGTTTCTTTATTCCATAGTATCATTAAATTACCTATAAAATTTAACTCTTGATAAACATACAATCATTCCACTACCTTATTAAACCATTGACCGGTCTTTAACAATTATTTCATCTCCCATATCATTTGTAGTCTCATCATCATCATCCACATAAATACTACCCTTAAGACCATGTTGATTCTCTTCTTGAGACATTCTCTTAGGGAATTGGTTTTCGTAATGCCCGTACAGTCAACATTTAAAACATTTAACCATTGTTGATGTCTTAGAAAAACCATTATCTTTGTCCATGGTGTTAACTGAACCTCTTCCTTTGCAATTACTGGCTTTGTGTCCTTCTTTTCCACACCCAAAGCATCTTCTAGTTCCTTTGAAACATTATCCTTAATGCCTCATCCCACATGATTTATATGAGGAAAATTTAACTTTCATTCCTCTATGATCATCATGAAAATCCTTCTTTCTCTTATTAAAAAAGTCAGGAAACTTACCAAAGTTGTGATTATTGATCATATTATGAGATTGAGGATTAGGAATAATAACGATGTTTCACCTTCAAAATCCCATTTCCTTTTCTTGATCATGAAGAATATACTTCCATTTTCCATCATATTCTACATTAACCTGAATCTTCTGGTTTCCAGCCATTTTCTAATACCCAAAAAGAACAGTGTTAGAGGAAATTATCATGCTTGAAAACAACATAATCATGGGGAGTAAATTCAATATCTAACATCATAGGTTTAATCCAAGGTTATTCATGATAATTTTCATGATTCTAGGACTGTATGCTATACTTATACTTAACCTTAGGGACATCCCTAGACATACCTTAGAAATATCTCTAGAGATCTCACTAAAGTTTTTGCATCCTAGTTTCCAAAGGTTGACTAAACCTTTCCACTGAAACCAACTATAGCGGTATGGAATTATATCCAGTGGACTATAATCGATACCTATCAGGGCACTCCATGGGAAATTACACCCCCTGGGCGGGACACACCACCATCCCCAGTGGCATCCATTTTATCATGAAGCCCATTTGCGGAGATCCATGCTTCGTCCAATGATCACATGTGAGAGTTTCCAAGGATCGGATTCATTCCTACCTCCTTTGCCTCTAATACCAACTGTAGAGACCCAAATCCTGACGTACATGGACAGTAAATTACTTTTACAGAATACTTATAACATAAAAAAACCAAAACTCAAGGACCGTAATAGTTTAGTATCTTTTGAAACCTGGAACAGAATCTTCTAAAAATGGTGAATGATCTTCAACATCTCCCATAAAGATCATCCCTTTTGATTTCATAACTAAAACCATTCTTTATATCTTGGGGAAAAGAAAACATACAAAGGGTGATCTCAAATTCTCAGTAAGGGTAAACATAGATAACATAAAACAAATCATATACATTTGAAATTAAAAACATGAACATAATATTTAGACATCAAAATCTCGAGGAATGACATGAAACATGGCAGTACCTATGGAATAGATAATAATGGATCATAAATCATGATAATCTAGCATGGGAATAAAACATGTAATTGTGTAAAACCATTAAGAACATGATATGATTTCCATAGTATCCAAGGCATTGCTGCTAACACCATCTTAGTGGACAATGTCTCTTTATGAATCGAGTTCACTCCTCGTTCCAGTCCTGTAACACTGAACCGGATTAAGTTACCATTCCAGCCATGTTTATCTCATGAGATATAAATCTTTACTCAATGCATTGGAGGGAGATATAGGTCCCACCCATCTCATAATTAAATCATTCTTATGTGTGCCACAACATAAACATAAATCATTCATCATAACCCAAAGAATAAAATGGTTTTTATAAACATCATCCCATCAAAACATAATCCATACAAAACAAATTTATATCATTTCATCAAAAGAAAAATGAAACCATGTAAATCATAAAGACATTATACTTGAAACATAATCATACTAAATAATGTCATCTTAGATGGAAAATAGTTATGGAAGAATACTTGAAATAAATTATTGAAGAAAATACCCTTTCTTCTTCAAAGTCATTTGCTTTTCACAAAATCCAATGCAATTTTAAATAAAAAAGGATTTTTTTGAAAATAATCATGAAATCTTGTAGAGTAATATTATTGAAAATAAGGCATTATGAAACCGTAAAAATCCATTCATGTCGTATAAGTTAAAAAACATTCTCCTCGTACCTATGTAGGAAAAGTCAAAAAGTTCCTTGTAAGGTAATCAAAAGAAAGATTCCTTCAATAACACATGGTAAAAGTTAAAAATGGGTAAAAAGGACTTCAAACATACATCAAACCATTTTTAGAAAATAGGGACATGGATGATAAATATAACCCCAGTAAATACTTGTGAAAAAACAATCTAGGATAAAAAAGAAATTAAAAAAGTTATCCATTACATTATATTTGATATGCTTCGTATGTATCCGAACCTCCTGTATAATGATTTAAATAATTTCACTGAATTATTATAGAATCACATTAATTTTTATTATATCATATATGGTTCACTTATGACTCTATATTACCTCTTCTTTTATAAATTCCATGTTAATGCAGTGTTTTGGGTAAATCGTTGCATTTATCTTACGTGTTTTGACATGTGGTTCTTGATATTATTACTTATATCTTGATTTACTTAATTACAGAATGTAAAGCATGATTTATATATAATATAAATACATAATATAAATATATATTATAGATCGATAAATGAAATGAAATACAACTTTCATGGAGACGGTAGGTCATACGTACGCAAGAACGCTATTTTCGTTTCCTTATTGAATTAAATGGAATTAAGAAATTGAAACATATATGTACATAAATCCAGTATCATTATTATATAATATATTTCCTGATTTTTTATTATATATATGTTGTAATCATACTTGAATGGTAAATCATGGAAAATTAATCTCATCGCGTTTGTGGAGACGGTAGTCTGTACGTACGCACGAGCGATGATATCGTTCCCATAATTATTTAATAGAATTAGAGTGGATGATATAATATCTCAAAATCATTATGATTTTATAATAACCATATTAAGTTATTATTTCCACCATTATACCCATCCATGTATGTTGGTGGTGGGAAACCTGATTACACCACGACGTGGAGACGGTATTCCGTACGTACGCACGCACGATGATTTCATTTTCCGTAGGATGGATAGAAGGTGAAATGGGGTTGTTTCATATTTACAATAACATATCAGTATATTATTGATAATGATGTTATTACTTTATAATTAAACAACTAAATAATAAAGAGTTGAATGAGAAATAAACATGAAAGAATCTGTAGAAGAGATTACCTCTTCTTCGACGCACCTCTTTTAAGCTTCCTCTTAAGGCTCTAGAGTTGGTCTTTTGAGGAGACCAGAACCTCTATAATGTTTCTATAGAATTTGATAAGGGAAATTGGAATGGTTTTGCCGAGCTTGAATGCTCAAAATTGTGTAAAGTGAAGAGGGAGTATCTGTCCTTTTATAAGGGAGGAGAGGGGCACTTTAGGAAAAAACATAAAATATTATTTTATAATAAGGTCATATTTAGTTTATAATAGATCCAAAGTGACTTATTTCTAAGATGAAGTGGTTATGGGTCAAAATCCTTTCAACAAATAGTGTTTAGAAAAGTTTAGGTTACTATTTTTACATTATCATTTATATTTAACTCTAAGTTAAATAATTTAACTTTTACCGTGTCTTCATGTTTTCTTACACTATATGGTTAATAATCATACTATAACAAGACAAAAGAACTAAAATTGGTTAATTATTAATATATATAACATTATCTTAGTCATTTTTATGAACCTTAGATTTTTAGGAATAGAATAACAATTAATAATAAAATATTTTTTTTTAAACTATTTTATGTCAATTTTGACACTATTTGGTAATTGATTTTTGTAAAAATCATTAATGCATGATTAGTTCGAAAAAGTTAATTAAATCCATAATAACATGTCTTATTAATTTATAAAATTAATTTAATTCATAAAAATGCTCAAATTACATTTATTTCGGTATTTATAATATCAATTATGTTAATATTTCATTAATAAGGTAATTAATAAATCATCACTGTGTCATTAATAAAGTACATTATATAAGGTATAAAAATTATAAATAAAATACCATTATGTATGAAATCTTTTTATCTTTCTAATGAATATTTATAGCAGAATTTATCTTATGTATAACCCTATATTAAAAATGTTTTAGTTATTAACCATTGATTTTAACTCTTCTTTAAATAAAATAATAATAAATGTCCTAATCTAATCCATGTGGACCAAAATGGAAATATTTTAATCCTAAGGTTTTTTTGGTCCAATTAAACTTATATAATATAATTAGGACATGCGTTAGTGTAATAATAATATCATTTTTACCCTTAATTATCCAATTTACTTTTAACCGTGGTAAATAAAATTAAAACGTTACTATTCACCAAAAATTATTTTGATCTTATTAAACCACATTTTACTCCTTGATAGTAACGGTGTCTCTCGAATTTTTGAAATTCCACTCACAGAAGTGGTAACATTAGGTTTAATTTAAAATTTTAAATTTTTCTAGGAGGTGGGTAAAGGACGGTGAAAAGTTCAATAAAATTTTTATATATCTAAAATTATTATAAAATGACTCCAATGAATTAAATAGAACATATATAGGTATTATGTATCAATTTTTACCTAAAATAAATATAAATAAAATAAATAATTATTTAAATAAAGAGTCGGTTTTTAAAAAGTAACCATGTGTTTCCACTATTCATAAAAAATTGAAGGTTTTCAGAAAAATACCAAAATTTGACCCTAGGATAATTTCGATATTCTGAATCCAAAAATGAATCACATTTTGAAAGATAAAATTTTTAAAATTTCAAAAAGTGGGTATTAATATTCATAATGGCTAGTTCATAATAATATTATAATAATATCTCGTTTAGTGAAACTTGGTATTGCGTACTACACACGCTATCAAGGAAGGTTGCTCTGGCGTGAGACACATGCCTATAATAGTGTTTGTGTATACTGTAAGCTAATATGGTGTTGCATATAGCGCAATATAATCTTCTTGTAGTGTACAACACAAGACATCAATGAAATTAAAAAAATATTTTTCATAAAATCGTGGGGTGTTACATTGTGAACAACATATTCAAGCGTGAACAACTTGTTCAGACATGCTTAGTGAGGACTCCGATCGTACTAATCATGGGCTTCCTGGTTTGGAAGACAAAGGATCTGATTTCCTTCAATATCAAGGGAATGCAGTGATAGCAAGATATATAAAGATCTTAGGATTGAGGACTTATCTGGGTTTGGGTAAGACAGGCTTTCTAGAAAGTATAATTCAAGGAACCTTCATCCAAGCTTGTTGGATACGCTTTTCTTTGGGTTAAAAGAATCCTATTGTTACTTGATTCCTATTTCAAGATGTTTTAATTCCGTTGTTTATGTAACATTGTTAAATTTAGAAAATATAGATTTCTTATACTTTGTAATTCCGTTACTCTGATTATATTACATATTCTTTATGCTTTAAGGTATAATCATTATTTAACGAAAATTGAAAAGTTTCCTTAAAGAGGTCTTGGGAATGTTTTTTTAACCTTGATAAACATTACTTTAAAGGTTCCAATAGAATTATAAAGTATACAATTCACCCCCTAGTATAATGAGCATCAACATTCTTATTTCGATCCTAAACTTGTTTCTAATTGTCTTGATAAGAGTAACGAGTTTAACAATTTTATAATAGATAAGAGCTTTGAGAAGGAGTTCCCTACTACATCTAATCGACGGATGATATTTCATCTATACAATTTGGATTCTATGTGAAAAATTGATCTAGAAGACTTTGTATACCCCACATTTTTACAATGATTAGTTTGTTTCAATCGAGGTGATATACCAAAATAATGGGAGTCTGGAACAAAATTGAGTCCCTTATAATTTTTGGACATCATAATTTATGTTTGTGTGAATACACACTAGATGAATTTGGGCTAAAAGGGATCTCAGTTTAAAAAAATATTTTTTTACCACCAAGGATTGATTAAGAGTGAGTATTTTACTATTAAAATCTATAAAAATAATATTATTAAAGAAAATATTAATAAGAAAACTATAATTAAAATATTATTAAATGATATTAGTGTAGTTTGGAATATCATGTGGATAAATAACCACAATAAATTTTCTAAATATAATTCATTGATTTATATAAGTAGGCTTTATATTGTTTCAATTTTATTGACCCAAATCTCCATTATTTATTACTATTTTACTAATAAATGTAATATTTATATGCATGATAGATCTGTTAATAAAGTCATTCGTGGTGGAAATGGAAGGAAATTTGAACATCAGAATCCTTAAATAGTTTATCTTTGTGAAATTATTTTTCTTAATATATTTTCCTTTGAAATAATTTTCTAGTTAAAATTTTATATATAGTATCTATTTTTAAATTCTTAATGCATGTCCTTAGTGAATATATTTGTTCTGATTTTTGGTGGATCTATATCAGTAAGAAATCTAGGATTATTTTAGGGGACTTTAACTGTGTTACTTCTACTAAGGACTAATTTTTTTAGATTAAATTTTCATATATATATATTCCGGTGCTCAATAATAATAAACATGACATTAACATGGATGACCACACATCAATAGTTTTCATTCAACTTTGGTATAATAGTAAATAAAATGAAAATATGGTTCTTAGTAATTTGGATAGATCCCTTATTAATAATGGGTGATAATCATTATTTCATTACTCTTCTACTAGATTCCTACCATAGGTATCTATGACTATTTACTATTCATGCTAACAGTTTTCTCACAATCAAAACTGTGTTTTGTTTTATTTCATGTAATTTTAAGTTCTAGGATAAATATCTACATAACCTTCTACATCAGGTTTGTCTCATTCAATGATAGACCCACAATCTCTTTCATATTTTTTCCCCTTTAATGGACCTAAAAATAATTCATTTTTATTATTTTCACAAGGGTATATTGAGTATTTATTATAGAAATGAAGATATCTTAAAAAATCACTCAAATATATAGGTCAATATTGTTCACAGTCAAATTAATTTTGTCTTTTCATAAATGTTATGAGTTTAGACACTAGTATGAGTAATCATTTTTATTTTGAGAAAATATTACCTAACCAAGGAGATAAAATTCAATTGATGGACGAAATATATAGCAATAATAAATTCATTCATTCATTTATAAAAGGTTAAATGTTAATGAATGTTGTTATAATAATTAAAAATGAATATGATTCATGTGTAGATTCCATGTGGGGAAACTAACAACATCATCTACAATCACATTAATAAATATTTGGGATCACCAAACTCTAAGGAGGATATTTATTTACCCCAATTTTGAAACCATACAGTTTTTATAGAATATGAATGCTTTATTATTTTTAGATATATCTTCAAATAGGATGTTATGTTGGCCATGTTTTTCATTGGTAATTAAATGGTTCAAGGGATGTTAGATTATATTCGTTATTTTCATGGAAGCATTGGATGTGTTTGGATTTTATATTACCTATGGTTTTAGAATTTTTTCAGTAATCCATATTTTTTCCATCAATACCTAAAACCAAAAATATTTACCTTATCCTTAAGATTTTCCATATTTAAATTGATACTTATTTTAGGCCTATATCATATTATAATTTTTTGTATAAATTAATCTATAATATAATTCATAATAAAAATTAATATTATCCTCTAAAACCATTTTAGGTATGAGAAAAGGGGCCTTTTTCAATCGACATGATGTCTCTAATAATATTTTACTACATCAAGAGATAAAAATAAATTACACAAAACCACACATTATCCCTTGTTGTGCATTAAATATTTTCAATTACAATGATTTTTTCCATGGTCAATCCTGGTAAATATTTTCACGACCCGTCCTCGGGGCCCGTGTCGTGACTACCCCAACTCCGCCTTCCATAGGCCAGGGGCTGGCGACTAGCACTAAGGCGTAAATCCCGATAAACAGGGAAGGAATTTCCTTTGTAACGTAAACAACCACCACAGAGTAAGCAAGCGGAAAGAGTAAACACTAAGTAAAAACTATAACAAGTTGTGCTGAAAGTAAAAGGGGCCGGAAATACAAGCCCAACTATAAAGTAAAACTGAAGGAAAAAACAACAACTGAAAAGAAAAGCCACAACATCGAGCCGTCCTATTGAAGTCCCCCCCTGAAGGGTGAGCACATATAGCCTCCACATCTCCTTGGTCCATCCGTCCGCTCCGAGTACGTCCCGCCCAGTGGTCCACCTCCAGGTATCGTCCTGCTCTGCAAGCCTCCACTACGATCAGCGCTGTCCGTCATCTGCAACCAACACAACGAAGTGTGGGCATAGGCCGTGCAGGGGTGAGTATAAGCTACTCAGTAGGGACCCCGAGACCCTCGAAGGTCTCCCGAAATCCACACAGGATAAACTAAAAAGTAAAGATACAATCACGAAGTAACAACCGACACTGATTAGCTATATTCCCATACATATACCTAAGTCATCAATTCCCGTTCGGCTCCGACATCCGATCCCAAGCACAACTCAGTCCACACAGGAAAGCAAAACGTAAAATCCACACAGGATAGCTCAACACAACCCACAAAGGAAAGTAAAACGTAAATCCACACAGCATAGCTCAACACAATCCACAAAGGAAAGTGTAACAGAGTTTCAGCTCACACAGGTATACTTATTTGTATGACGATAAAGATGATCACTTATCCATCTAAGTCATCGGGCCCACAAAAGATCGAAAGTTACTAACCCACCAATGACCCACACAGGATCGGACCCACACAGGATCGATAGGTAACTAACCCCTGCAAAGACCCACACATGATCGGGCCCACACAGGACCTGTAGGCGCTGGCTCACACAGAACCGCTGAGCGCTGACCCACACAGGATCGGATCCACACAGGATCTGTAGCACTGATCCACGTAGGATCGCTGAGTGCAGTAGTCGTCGCAGTCCACTGAGGATCTCTGCACAGTCGTCGTCGCAGTCCACTGAGGATTTCTGCACAGTCATCGTCGTCGAAGTCACAGCCAGCACTAGGGTTCCCGCACACAGCAAGCTGGTTCAGGAGGGTCCGCTCCACGAGCCGAGAGGCTGATACATCAACTGACCCAAATTCCAGAGTTGATGTATCCAAAAGTTCTGTATCCTCAACAGGAACTCAACGTCACAGACGGCGCATCAATCGGACGCTCGGTTTGAGAGTTATTGGCTTTTTCGTCCCAGGGGCCCGGTTGGTTTTTAAGGCAAAACCAACCTGACCGTACTCCACCTACGTCCAAACCTCGGGCGGAGTAAGCCAAAAGATCCGTCTCACTACGAATAATCCACCAAAGTCGACGGCACGTCATTCGGACGTCCGAAACTCAAGATATGAGCGTTTCTGCTCCGAAGACCCGGTTGGTTTCGTGTACGAACCAACCCGGACGAACCCAAGTATTCCTAAACCTTGAGTACGATATACCGAAACGACCATATCGATCCAAGTATCACGTTGCCACTGACGACGAGTCGTTTGGAGGCCTGTAGCTCATGTTATGATCAAAAGAACGAAAACAACCGGAGAGGGGGGTCTGGGCCCGGACCGACCCGGCCCACCCCCCCCCCCCCCCCGAGTCGGCCCTAACCGGGTCGACCCGACCTGGGTCCGGGTCCGATCCGGTTTGGCGCGACCCGTCCCGGCCTGGGCACGACCCGGCCAGGCGGGTCGGCCTGGCTCGGCTCGGCCGAGCCGGCCGAGCGGAGGAACCCGCGGGGTGGGCGCTGCCCCCGCGGTGTCAAAGTAAAGCGGCCTCGTGTGGGGCCACCGCATCCCTTAACCGCGGTTCCACATGGCCGTGGAACCGCCTCACTGTCGCGGCTTCAGCCACGGTGAGGTTTTCCCGGCGGCGCGCTGGGCACCGCCGCCGCCTCCGGCCGCCGGCGCCGCCGTGCCGGCGGAAGCTTCCGCAGGCCATCGGAGTTGCTCTGGTGGTCTGTTTTCATTACCGTCTACGCCGCGACACCTCCCGGGTCCCGTTCTTCACTGCGGAAACATCAAATCGCCTTTACGGAACATTTTTTCATCGCCCGCCAAATCTACACAACAACGAAAAACTGTAGAGGGTTGTCGGGCCGTGTTCGTTTGGCCCGCACCCTCCGCGTTAGGCGATAACAATCGGGAAGAATAATCCACACAAGGAAAACAAAAAAAAATACAATTTTAATAATTTAAAATTGAACTTGATCCAGGTTCTTTTTTTTAAAAGAAAACAACTACGAGAATAAAAAGTTGCTTCCAATCAAAATCCCTACCTCGCCAAGTCGTCGCACGCGCGTTCTTCGCGGAATTGATCGTCGCGGAAGGTGGGGATCATCGCGTCGTCGCGGTATCCGGCGTTGCGTCGACGAACTCCAAGGACCAAGAAACAACAGATTTAATTTTCAAAATTAAATCCATATTGAGTTATATTCCACAAAGGAAAAATTAAAGGACCGCAATCCCCTACCTTGTCGTTGTTGATCCATGGTTGTCGCGGGGTTGGATCATCGCGGAAGAAGCGTCGCGAAGGGAGAAGAAACGTCGGCATCGCAGAACACGGCGTTGCGTCGTCGATTTCTGCGGGCTCGGCGTTCTTCGTCGGAGGCCGGCGTTCTTCGCGTTCTTCGCGTTCTCCGCGTTCTTCGCGTTCTTTGCGAATGAGGATGAAGAACTTGAGGTTTCTGTCAAATCCTCTCAACGAACAACACTTAAGGGGAAAAAGCGTTGGTCTTATTTTATTATTACGCCAAGGGATTTCAAACATGTTATGAAATTATTAAATTAATTCATAGAATTAATTCAATGAATAAAACCACCCAATTAATTGGTGCGTTAAGAAATTAAGAAAACATGTCAGTTGACTATCATAATGACGGATTTTCGCGGGTGCGTTACTTAGCTGATTAGAAACGGTGGGGATCGTGTGGGCCCCACCTCACAAATATCCTCCCAAGAGGGTAGGATATTTTTGGATAGCACCCTATCCGCATCAACTCAACTTAAACAGCTTTATGTGGTCTTTAAGCGGCTTTAAGTGGAATAAAATAAAATTGTTGCACAACTTTATTTTATTTCATAACTTAAAACCCAAAAATTAAAAACCACAACTGAGAAAACACAACTCCGGAAGAGGCGTTTCTAAGAAAATACTGGCGATGCGATTCCATCGGAGCCCTCAGAATTCGATTCCGGGCACCGGTTCAAAAGTTAGAAAAACCTGCTCGTCTGTTCACTGAACGTACCTGAGCCAAACTTCGAAACATGATTCTGGGCACACCGGGCCTCGGAATCAGGTGCCGTCAGAAACTACGCTCTTGTAAAATTTCAAAAAAAATTAAGAAATAACAAATTTCCTTGAAATTTATGGGTCTTTACATTACTCCCACCTCAGGTCTTTACGTCCCCGTAAAGATACATCATAAACTAGGGAAACAAATGTGGGTACTGAGCACGCATCTGAGCCTCCCGCTCCCAAGTGCTCTCCTGGAGGTTCTCGTACTGCCATCTGATGCGCACTAGAGGAATCAATCGTCCACATAGGACCCTCTCCTCTCGATCCACGATCTCCACCGGGACCTCCGCAACAGTCGCCCCATCATCAACGTCCAGATCCCCATAGTCAATGATATGTGTCGGGTCATGCACGTACCTCCTCAGCTGAGATACGTGGAAGACGTCGTGCACCCGGTGCAACTGAGGTGGTAGAGCCAGGCGATATGTCAACTTGCCAATCCTGCTGAGGACCTGGAAGGGTCCTATGAAGCGTGGAGGCAACTTGCATCCTCGTCCAAATCTCTGTAATCCACGTCGAGGTGAGACACGCAAGAAGACGCGGCCGCCATCCTCGAACTCTAGTGGCCTCCGCCTCCTGTCAGCATAAGGCTTCATGCCGGCTCTGAGATATCCTCATCCGCTCCTAGATGACCTGGACCTTCTCTGTCATAGCCCGGACCATCTCTGGTCCCACAAGTGCTGAATCCACAGGGTCTGTCTAGCACAAAAGAGATCTACAAGGTCTGCCATACAACTCCTTTTATGGTGCCATCCCGATGGTGCAGTGGTAACTTTTGTTGTACGCAAACTCCACCAAGGGTAGTTGGTCCTCCCAGCTGCGACCAAAGTCAAGGACACATGCGCGAAGCATGTCCTAGAGATTCTGAATGGTCCTCTCCGTCTGACCATCCATCTGAGGGAGAAAGGCGGTGCTCAGACATAGCTGCCTTCCGAACGCCTCCTACAACCCCTTCCAAAGCCGGGAAGTAAAGAGAGCGTCCCGATCGGAGACGATAGAATATGGCACACCGTGAAGCCGTACAATCTCCTGAACGTAGAGACACCCCAAGATCTCCACTGATCCCTGCTATCGGATGGGTAAGAAGTGTGCCGACTTAGTGATTCGGTCAACAATCACCCAAATGGATTCGTGACCTCTGGAAGTGCGTGGAAGTCCAGTCACGAAGTCCATAGAAATCCAGTCCCACTTCCACTCCGGGACCTCCAAGGGCAGTACCAAGCCTACTGGCACCTGATGCTCTACCTTCACCTACTGGCAGGTGAGGCATCATGAAACGAACTCTACCACATCCTTCTTCATGGCCAGCCACCAGTGTTGTCGTCTAAGGCCCTAGTACATCTTCGCCACTCCAGGATGTACTGCCAAAGGAGAGGTGTGAAACTCTCTCAGCACCTCTTCCCGTAAAGCAACTGGTACCATGGTACGTCCTCTGAAAAGTACGTCGTGCTCTGCTCCAAGGGAGAAACCATCAGGTGCCTGTCCCGAGGATATCTGTGTACGCGGCGGCTCACAGTCAGCGTCCCCATGCTGTGTCTCTCTGACCCGCTGTAGTAGTGGAGGGGTGACTGCGAGAGACTAAAGGAAGGCTGCTCCGTCCCTATCCACAAAGGATATCTTCAAGGAGGCTAGCTGCTCTGTCGCCTCCTCAAGTAGCTGGATGCATGTCCTACTGCTGAGAGCATCGGCTACTATGTTCCCCTTACCAGGAGTATAGACTATCTCAAAGTCATAGTCCTGGAGGAACTCGAGCCATCGTCGCTCTCTCAGGTTCAGTTCCATCTGAGATAAGATGTATCTGAGACTCTGGTGGTCAGAAAAGACTGTAAAGCGCTCGCCCATCATATAGTGCAGCCATGTCTTCAGTGCGAAGACCACTGCTGCTAACTCCAGGTCATTAGTGACGTAGTTCTGCTCATGCGGCCTCAACTGACGTGATCCATAGGCAATCACGGCCCACTCCTGCATCAGGACACATCCGAGTCCAGTCCCTGATGCATCGTAGTGGACTACGTATCCAAATCACTCCTCAGGAAACCTCAGGATAGTTGTGCTGGTCAATCTCTGTCTCAGCTCCTGAAAGCTCTACTGACATCTGTCTGACCACAAAAAGGGTTTCCCATTCTTCATCAAAGCTGAGAGTGGCGCTGCAACTCTAGAGAATTCCGGCACAAATCAATGCTAGTATCCAGCTAGTCCCAAGAAACTCCACAACTCCGTCAAGCTCCTGGGTGGCTCCCTAGCTAGCACTGCTTCGATCTTCGCGGGAGCCACCATAACTCCCGCCTCAGAAATGACGTGCCCCAAGAAGTGGACCTCACGTAACCAGAACTGGCGCTTCGAGAGCTTTCCATAAATATGGTGCTCTCGGAGTGTGTCTAGCACAACCCGCAAGTGGTAGGCATGCTCCTCCTCCGTGGTCGAGTATACCAAAATGTCGTCGATGAAGGCCACGACAAATCGATCGAGGTATGGCTGGAAGATCCTGTTCATGAGGCTCATGAACACTGCTGGAGCATTGGTTACACAGAAAGGCATAACCAAGAACTCATAGTGGCCATACCGACATCTGAAAGCCGTATTCTTCACGTCCTCGTCTCGAACTATGAGCTGATGATAGCATGACCTGAGGTCTATCTTCGAGAACCCCCTGTGATCCCTTGAGCAGATCGAAGAGGTCATCAATCCTCGGTAGCAGATACTTGTTCCCCACTGTCACCTGGTTCAGGAGATGATAGTCGACACACAATCGCAAGCTCCGGTCCGCCTTCTTAGCGAACAATATCGGGGAAGCCCATGGTGAAACACTGGGTCAGATGAACCCCTTGCCCTGCAAGTCCTCTAACTGTACCCGCAGCTCTCGAAGCTCAGCTGTAGAGACCCGAAGCCTGCCGTACATAGACTTTACATTACTTTTGCGGAATACTTAGTACATAACAAAAACACACACACACAAGGATCGTAATAGTTTAGTGTCTTTGGAAACACGGAACGTAATCTTCTAATCGTGGTGAAAGATCTTCAATATCTCCCATAAAGATCTTCCCCTTTTTTTTTAACCTAAAACCTTTCTTTATATCCTGGGGAAAAGAAAACATAAAAGGGTGAGCTCAAATGCTCAGTAAGGGTATACAAAAGAAATAAAAATCATATCATATCTTTTTGAAAATCATAACCTGCAAAAGAGATCATAGTATCTTAACATGGAACAAATCATAGAAGTGAAAATGAGATCACCATAATCATAACATGAAACTTGAAACTTTGTGGCATGCACACATAATCATGGAAAATCATTTCTTGTTCGTCATGACTCATTGCCAAGACTATCTTAGTGGACAAAGTCCCTTTCTGAACCGAGTTCACTCCTCGTTTCAGTCCTGTATCACTGAACCGAAATATCCTTCCGTTCCAGCCATGTCTATCTCATGAGATATAAAGTCTTTACCCAATGCATTGGAGGGAGATATAGGTCCCACCCATCTTATAATGAATCCTTTCTTATGTGTGCCACATAATCATAAAACATACATCATCGCATAACACATGTAACAAAAATGGGATTCTTGAAACATCATGACATCATAAATCAATTCATATAAGATAAAGGAATTCATAAAAATAATTCCATCACAACATGATCAAATCAATTTAATAATAGGGATAAAAACAGAACCCTTTATTATCTTAGATGGAAAATAATTTTGATAAAACACTTGAACTCCATTCTTGAGGAAAATATCCTTTCTTCTTCAAAAACATTTTTTCATTCATAACATGTTATACCACTTTAAAATAAAGGAAGTTGATTAAAAATAAACTTGAAAACTTGTAAAGGAAGCTTCTTGGAAATAATGTTTTAAAAATCCATTCATGCCGTACTTTTGTCGGAAAAGTCAAAAAGTACCTCGTACGAAAAAATGACAAAAGATTCCTTTCATATTCGTTACTAAAAACTCACCGAAGGGTAAAATTGGATTTAAACTATTGTAAGTGGATGGAAAAAATATTACATATTGAGGTAACATGGATGTGGATGATAAAATACACCCCAGTAAATACTTACGAATAAACAATCTCGGATAAAAATGAGATTGTGATATTTCCCTTACCTTAGGTCCGACTTGCTTTGTAAGTGTCTGAACCTCCTGTATAATGATTTAAATCATGTTATTGACTTATTACAGAATCATATTCATTGTTATGATATCATATATGGTTCACTTATGACATTATATTACCCGTTCTTTTGTAAATTCCATGTTAAAGAAGCGTTTTGGGTAAAATCGTTTCATTTATCGTAGGTGTTTTGATTTGTTGTTCCTGACATTATTATTACTTATATCATGATTTACTTACTTCCAGAATATAAAATATGATTTATATATCATATATATTCAGTATATATATATATAATAGATAGATAAATGAAATGAAAAACACCGTTCATGGAGACGGTAGTCCGTACGTACGCATGAACGCTATTTTCCTTTCCTTATTGTCTTGAATGGAAGTAAGTAGATGACATACATATATATATATACATAAATCCAGTAGCTTTATAATGTCATATATTTCATTATTATTTCTTATATATACTTTATAATCATTCTTAAATGGTTAACATGGAGAATGAATCTCATCGCGTCGTGGAGACGGTAGTCCGTACGTACGCACGAGCGATTATATCATTTCTATAAATATTGAATTGAATTGGAGTGGATTATACAATATATCAGAATCAATATGATGTTGTAATAACTATGTATAGTTATTATTTACACCATATACCCATCCATGTAAGGTGGTGGTGGAAAATAGATTACACCACGGCGTGGAGATGGTATTCCGTACGTACGCACGCGCGGTGATTTCTTTTTCCGTAGGATGGACAGATGGTGAAATAAGGATGTTTCATACTTATAATAACATATCAGTATATGAGTGATACTGATGTTATTACTTCATAATGAAACAACCTAATAAGAAGAAGTGGAAGAAGAAATAAAGATGAAAGAATTGGTAACGGTAATTACCTCTTCTTTGAAGCGCCTCTTTGAGACCTCCTCTTAGGGCACTAAAATTGGTCTTTGAGGAAGACCAGAACCTCTAGGATGTTTCTAGGGAAGTGGAGAAGAGATTTTGGCAGTGGTGGCCGAGATTGAGAGCTCAAATTGGTGTGAGGAGGAGGGGGAGGAGGTGTCCTTTTATAGGGGAGGAGAGGGGCACCTTAGGAATTCATAAAAATATTAATTTATAATAAATATAACCCCACTTAAAAACCTCCAAAAATGACTCATATTCGAAGCTTAGATGAGATAGGGTTGTAATCTCATCAACCAATCAAATTTAGACATGTTTGGATCTTATTTTAAACCTTATCAATTAGATTTAACTCTAAGTTAAATTATTTGACTTTTACCGTGTCTTTTTGTTTTCTTTCACTATATGGTTAATACACATACTATAACATGCCAAACGAACCCCAAATTGTTTATTATTAATATATATATCTTTATCTAAGTAATTTAGCCGAACCATAGATTTTTAGGAATAAAATAACAATTAATAATATAATATTTGATTTAAAAACTTTTTTGTGTCAATTTTGACACTATTTGATATATGATTTTTGTGAAAGTCATAACAGAATTAAATTTCGAAACAAGTTGATTAAATCAACATTAATATATTATAGTAACCTATAAAATTAGTGGAATTCAGAAAAATTCTCAAATTACATTTAGTTTGGTGTTTATAACATCAATTATGTCAATATTTCCTAAATAAGATAATTACTGCATCATCTTTGTGTCATAAATTAATTAAATTATTTGAAGTCTAAAATTTACAAATAAAATACCATTATGTAGGAAATCTCTTTAGCTTTCTAATGAATATTTATAGTCGAATTTATCTTATGTATAACCCCATATTAAAAATGTTTTAGTAAATAAACTTTGATTTTAACTCTTTTAACCCTTCTTTGAATTAAATAATAATAAATGTCCTAATCTAATCCAAGTGGGCCTAAATGGTCATATTTTATTCCTAAGGTTGTTTTTGGTCGAATTACACTTGTCCAATAGAATTAGGACATGTGTTAGGGTAATATTAATATCATATTTACCCTTAGTTACCCTATTTACTATTAACCGCGGTAAAAATAGTAAAAAGTTACTATTCACCAAAAAATTATTTTTATCTCATTGAACCACATTTTACTTACACATATCAACCGTGTCTGTCGGATTTTTGAAATTCCATTCACAGAAGCGGTAAAATTAAGTTTTATGAAAAATTCAGTTTTTTAACTACCACTTAGTAGTTTCACTATTCATCAAAAAATGAAGGTTTTCAGAAAAATGCCAAAATTTCATCCTAAGCTATATTTCATATTCCGAATTCAAAAATGAAGTATATTTTACCAAATTCATAACATAGAAGTTGAATTAATGAATTTTATAATTAAATCCCGCTGTTAAGACAAATAGCGTGTTTTTAAGAAACAATTTCTATCAAAAGATTGACACTTGATTATGTCTGGTTTAAATGTGAAATTACAACCAATGACCAACATTGAATTAAATTGTAAAAATATATTATAAATATACTTTAAAACCACTCAAATTAATAATTTATCACTATTAATTATTTCAATTAAAAAAGTTGTTTTTTAATTATAATTAATAATTTTCACTATTCATCAGAATATGAAAGTTATCCGAAAAGTACCAAAATTTCACCTTAGGCTAAATTCGATACTCCGAATCCAAAAATGAAGTTCATTTTGAAATATAAGATTTACAGAATTTTAAAAAGTGGTTATTACTATTCATAACGGCTAGTTTTAATAATATTTTAATAGCATATCGTTGTTTAGTGAAACTCGTTATTGCGTACTACACACGCTATCGAGGAAGGTCGCGATTGCATGTATGCAAGACAAGTCAAGGATGCGTGTTGTGCAAGCTCCTTTTGGTGTAGCGTAAAACACAAGACATTAGTGAAATAAAAAGAATATTTTTCATAAAATCTCGGGCTGTTACATTCTACCCCCCTTAAAATGAATTTCGCCCTCGAAATTCGTCGGGGTTATAAATGGTTTACTATTCGAAAGATTCTTTAATAGAATCCCACATCGTAAAAAGGAATACAAAAACTTGGCTTTAAAAACTAAAGTATGAAATGTAACGATTACCCAAATAAACTAATCGCTGGGTAAAAATATGGATATGGAAGAGAAATCTAACCATCATGTTCTGATGGAGAGGGGTAGAGAACATGGCTATGGAAAAGCCAGTAATCACAAATCCATAGATTTGTGATGATATAAGGTACCATCTGATTCATCAGGTATAAGATCACTAGGACAACATTTTTGGTTTTCAAGATCATTTCCCTAAAGTTGAAAATTTGAATTAGAATAAATACTTACTTTATTTTGGTACAATCTCACTATTGTCCGTGCCTTTAACAATTTCCACATCATCTCTTAAAGAAATGAAGTTGAATTTGTCATTCGCGATGTGTTAGCAGATCATGTGATAGAATGATGGGTCATTCCATCTGTCTCAAACAAAAGGTTAGAAAAGTTATCAAAAAATACATAAATCCATCTATAGTGAGATTAATCATATATGGTTCCCAAAATGAACTTATACATCACATATCATACTGCTTAATATAATAAAACTAGTTTCTACTAAACAGGGACTTCCTGTAGGTCAGTGGTAGGTGATAAAGGCCAGTCGCACTTCGGTTGTGGGTTCGATTCCCACAGCCTTGTCCGAAGCGATGGGCTGTCGCCCGTCCTGCAGGTTGTCCTTTTTATAAAACTATATTACTATAACATCCCATCAATAATATCGAAAAAAACCTTCTATCCTTAAACAATACTAACTTATGTCCAACATAATTCATTCCAATCATTAGGCTCATAATACTGCAGTCCATTCTCATAACATAGTGAAAACGATTACCAGAGATTTAATACCATCGTTGATCCCCATATATCATAAGATATATCTTGTTGGTCACATTCCAAACATTCAAAGGCCTTAATCTTGTACTCTCTTGAATACCCATTGAACCTTAGTGAAAACTTGAATACAGTTAAAAGTTAACACTTTTCACATACCAAAATCCTCAAAATTCTATATACTCAAACCATGATATCACTTAGTCCTTATATCAATCATGAGCTCATGAATATTGTCAAACATTTCATTTTCTCCTTATCCCTTCATTATGTGCATATCATCTTCATTCCAAAAATATCTGAATAACCTTTCATGGATACTGGTAACATTAATCAGACAACAATGTTACAATCCTTACATGTCTCTTTATTCCATAGTACCATGAGATTACTTATACAACATTACACATGATAAACATGTAATCATTCCACTACATTCTTAAACCATTGACAGAGCTTCAACAATTCTTTCATCTCACATATCATTGGTAGTCTCTTCATCATCATCCACATAAATACTTCCCATATGACCATACTGATTCTCTTCATGAGTCTTTCCCTTAGGGCATTTGTTTGCATAATGCCCATACATTCCACATTTAAAACACTTAACCATTTTTGATGTCGTAGCAATACCATTATCCTCATCCCTGGTATTAACTGAACCTTTTCCTTTGCACTTACTGGCTTTGTGTCCTTCTTTTCCACACCCAAAGCATCTTCCAGTTCCTTTGAAACATTCTCCTTGATGCCTCTTCCCACATGATTTACATAGGGGAAATTGAACTTTCTTTCCTCTATGATCATCATGAAACTCCATCTTTCTCTTATTAGCCGAGTCAGGAAACTTACCAAATTTTACTTTATTGATCATATTATGAGATTTCTGATTCGGCATAATAATGATGTTTGGACTTCCAAATCCCATTTCATTTGGTTGCTCATAAAGAATATCATTCCATTGTCCATCATTTCCTCCATTATCGTGAATCACCTTGTTTCCAGCCATTTTCTAAAACCCAAAAAGAATAGCGTGAGAGGCAAAAATCATGCTAGGGAAAACAACATAATAAAGGGGGAGTACCTTGAACATCTAACATCTTAGGTTTAATTCTATGATCGTTAGCGTAGTTCTAGTACTATAACCTATACGTATACTTAACCTTAGGGACATCCCTAGACATACCTTAGAAATATTTCTAGGGATCTCACTAACGTTTTCGCATCCTAGTTTCCAAAGGTTGACTAAACCTTTCCTCTGATACCAACTGTAGAGACCCGAAGCCTGACGTACATAGACATTACATTACTTTTGCGGAATACTTAGTACATAACAAAAACACACACACACAAGGATCGTAATAGTTTAGTGTCTTTGGAAACTCGGAACGTAATCTTCTAATCGTGGTGAAAGATCTTCAATATCTCCCATAAAGATCATCCCCTTTTTTTTACCTAAAACCTTTCTTTATATCCTGGGGAAAAGAAAACATAAAAGGGTGAGCTCAAATGCTCAGTAAGGGTATACAAAAGAAATAAAAATCATATCATATCTTTTTGAAAATCATAACCTGCAAAAGAGATCATAGTATCTTAACATGGAACAAATCATAGAAGTGAAAATGAGATCACCATAATCATAACATGAAACTTGAATCTTTGTGGCATGCACACATAATCATGGAAAATCATTTCTTGTTAGTCATGACTCATTGCCAAGACTGTCTTAGTGGACAAAGTCCCTTTATGAACCGAGTTCACTCCTCGTTTCAGTCATGTATCACTGAACCGAAATAACCTTCCGTTCCAGCCATGTCTATCTCATGAGATATAAAGTCTTTACCCAATGCATTGGAGGGAGATATAGGTCCCACCCATCTTATAATGAATCCTTTCTTATGTGTGCCACATAATCATAAAACATACATCATCGCATAACACATGTAACAAAAATGGGATTCTTGAAACATCATGACATCATAAATCAATTCATATAAGATAAATGAATTCATAAAAATAATTCCATCACAACATGATCAAATCAATGTAATAATAGGGATAAAAACATAACCCTTTATTATCTTAGATTGAAAATAATTTTGATAAAACACTTCAACTCCATTCTTGAGGAAAATATCCTTTCTTCTTCAAAAACATTTTTTCTTTCATAACATTTCATACCACTTTAAAATAAAGGAAGTTGATTAAAAATAAACTTGAAAACTAGTAAAGGAAGCTTCTTGGAAATAATGTTTTAAAAATCCATTCATTCCGTATAAGTTAAAAAAAACATTCTTCGTACTTTTGTCGGAAAAGTCAAAAAGTACCTCGTACGAAAAAATGACAAAAGATTCCTTTCATATTCTTTACTAAAAACTCACCGAAGGGTAAAATTGGATTTAAACTATTGTAAGTGGATGGAAACAATATTACATATTGAGGTAACATGGATGTGGATGATAAAATACACCCCAGTAAATACTTACGAATAAACAATCTCGGATAAAAATGAGATTGTGATATTTCCCTTACCTTAGGTCCGACTTGCTTTGTAAGTGTCTGAACCTCCTGTATAATGATTTAAATCATGTTATTGACTTATTACATAATCATATTCATTGTTATGATATCATATATGGTTCACTTATGACATTATATTACCCATTCTTTTGTAAATTCCATGTTAAAGAAGCGTTTTGGGTAAAATTGTTTAATTTATCGTAGGTGTTTTGATTTGTTGTTCTTGACATTATTATTACTTATATCATGATTTACTTACTTCCAGAATATAAAATATGATTTATATATCATATATATTCAGTATATATATATATATAATAGATAGATAAATGAAATGAAAAACACCGTTCATGGAGACGGTAGTCCGTACGTACGCATGAACGCTATTTTCCTTTCCTTATTGTCTTGAATGGAAGTAAGTAGATGACATACATATATATATATATACATAAATCCAGTAGCTTTATAATGTCATATATTTCATTATTATTTCTTATATATACTTTATAATCATTCTTAAATGGTTAACATGGAGAATGAATCTCGTCGCGTCGTGGAGACGGTAGTCCGTACGTACGCGCGAGCGATGATATCATTTCTATAAATATTGAATTGAATTGGAGTGGATTATACAATATATCAGAATCAATATGATGTTGTAATAACTATGTATAGTTATTCTTTACACCATTATACCCATCCATGTAAGGTGGTGGTGGAAAATAGATTACACCACGGCGTGGAGACGATATTCCGTACGTACGCACGCGCGGTGATTTCTTTTTCCGTAGGATGGATAGATGGTGAAATAAGGATGTTTCATACTTATAATAACATATCAGTATATGAGTGATACTGAAGTTATTACTTCATAATGAAACAACCTAATAAGAAGAAGTGGAAGAAGAAATAAAGATGAAAGAATTGGTAACGGTAATTACCTCTTCTTTGAAGCGCCTCTTTGAGACCTCCTCTTAGGGCACTAAAATTGGTCTTTTAGGAAGACCAGAACCTCTAGGATGTTGCTAGGGAATTGGAGAAGAGATTTTGGCAGGGTTTGGCCGAGCTTGAGAGCTCAAATTGGTGTGAGGAGGAGGGGGAGGAGGTGTCCTTTTATAGGGGAGGAGAGGGGCACCTTAGGAATTCTTAAAAATATTAATTTATAATAAATCTAACCCCACTTAAAAACCTCCAAAAATGACTCATATTCGAAGCTTAGATGAGATAGGGTTGTAATCTCATCAACCAATCAAATTTAGACATGTTTGGATCTTATTTTAAACCTTATCAATTAGATTTAACTCTAAGTTAAATAATTTGACTTTTACCGTGTCTTTTTGTTTTCTTTCACTATATGGTTAATACACATACTATAACATGCCAAAAGAACCCCAAATTGTTTATTATTAATATATATATCCTTATCTAAGTCATTTGGCCGAACCTTAGATTTTTAGGAATAAAATAACAATTAATAATATAATATTTGATTTAAAAACTATTTTGTGTCAATTTTGACACTATTTGATATATGATTTTTGTGAAAGTCATAACAGAATTAAATGTTCGAAACAAGTTGATTAAATCAACATTAATATATCATAGTAACCTATAAAATTAGTGGGATTCATAAAAATTCCCAAATTACATTTATTTTTGTGTTTATAACATCAATTATGTCAATATTTCATAAATAAGATAATTACTGCATCATCTTTGTGTCATAAATTAATTAAATTATTTGATGTCTAAAATTTACAAATAAAATACCATTATGTAGGAAATCGTTTTAGCTTTCTAATGAATATTTATAGTCGAATTTATCTTATGTATAACCCCATATTAAGAATGTTTTAGTAAATAAACATTGATTTTAACTCTTTTAACCCTTCTTTGAATTAAATAATAATAAATGTCCTAATCTAATCCAAGTGGGCCTAAATGGTCATATTTTATTCCTAAGGTTGTTTTTGGTCGAATTACACTTGTCCAATAGAATTAGGACATGTTTTAGGGTAATATTAATATCATATTTACCCTTAGTTACCCTATTTACTATTAACCGCGGTAAAAATAGTAAAAAGTTACTATTCACCAAAAAATTATTTTTATCTCATTGAACCACATTTTACTTACTGATATCAACCGTGTCTGTCAGATTTTTGAAATTCCATTCACAGAAGCGGTAAAATTATGTTTTATGAAAAATTCAGTTTTTTAACTACCACTTAGTAGTTTCACTATTCATCAAAAAATGAAGGTTTTCAGAAAAATGCCAAAATTTCATCCTAAGCTATATTTCATATTCCGAATTCAAAAATGAAGTCTATTTTACCAAATTCTTAACATAGAAGTTGAATTAATTAATTTTATAATTAAATCCCGCTGTTAAGACAAATAGCGTGTTTTTAAGAAACAATTTCTATCAAAAGATTGACACTTGATTATGTCTGGTTTAAATGTGAAATTACAACCAATGACCAACATTGAATTAAATTGTAAAAATATATTCTAAATATACTTTAAAACCACTCAAATTAATAATTTATCACTATTAATTATTTCAATTAAAAAAGTTGTTTTTAATTATAATTAATAATTTTCACTATTCATCAGAATATGAAAGTTATCCGAAAAGTACCAAAATTTCACCATAGGCTAAATTCGATACTCCGAATCCAAAAATGAAGTTCATTTTGAAATATAAGATTTACAGAATTTTAAAAAGTGGTTATTACTATTCATAACGGCTAGTTTTAATAATATTTTAATAGCATATCGTTGTTTAGTGAAACTCATTATTGCGTACTACACACGCTATCGAGGAAGGTCGCGATTGCGTGTATGCAAGGCAAGTCAAGGATGCGTGTTGTGCAAGCTCCTTTTGGTGTAGCGTAAAACACAAGATATTAGTGAAATAAAAAGAATATTTTTCATAAAATCTCGGGCTGTTACATCAGCGGGGGCCATACGATACACTGGAGTGGATATCGGGGCTGTCCTGGGGTACAGATCAATATAAAAGTCTACCACTCTTCGAGGAGGTAGCTCTGGAACGTCATCAGGAAAGACGTCCATGTACTGATCCACCACTGTAGGAAAACTAGGACTCCGCACGTCAACTGCTCCAAGGATGAGGCTAGCCAACTGATGAGTGATGGGTTGTCCCCTCCTCTGCAAGAGTCCCTCCTGTGCTGCAAAGGCTCCCTTCTCGCCGGTGAAGGTGAACCTGCTCCCGTCGGTGCGCACACATCGCACCTTTCACCTAATAAAGTCAATCTGAGCATGGACCGTAGATAACCAATCCATGCCCATGATGATGTCGTAAGGCCTCAAAGCCGCTACAAGAAGATCCCAGCCTAAGCTCTCGCCTCATAGAGTAAGCTCACACTGCCGGCACCAGTGTGTAATCGTCGAGTCTGCCCCCGTAGGAGTCTCTAGACATAAGGATCGAGCCAACGGCTCTGTCGGAATCTCCGAGCTCCGAACAAGGGCAGCAGCTATGAAAGAGTGACTCCCTTCTGTGTCAATAAGAACTACAGAAAGGGTGGAATAGACACAGATCGTACCTTGAATCATATCTGGTGCGCCGTGGTCGTAGTCCTCCACTGTCAAAGGGCCCTGCACCGAGGCCTCGTCGCTCGGTGGGCTGTCATCACGCTCTACTCTCGGAACCCTAGATGGCTGCCGTCGTGGGGCCATCCTGAAAAGGAAACAAGTGCGCCACGGTCAGAACAGTATACCTGCTGAGCTGATACTAAGTAATCACAAAGAAAACGTGAAACACACATGAAATCAATGTTTTCGTGAATTAAGTCGGAAATCAGAAGTCAGGGTCCTGGTGTATGGATTCGTCATCCACCGCACCAACACTGGACTCCCTGGACTGATAAATACACTCAATACGCTAAACACTATTGCTTTACAAACAAGAAAGATCAGAGTCTGCGGTAGAAATGACCCCTATGATACCAATTTGTCACGACCCGTCCTTGGGACCTGTGTCGTGACTACCCCAAGTCCGCCTTCCATAGGCCAGGGGCTGGCGACTTTCACCAAGGCGTAAATCCCGATAAACAGGGAAGGCATTGCCTTTGTAAAGTAAACAACCACCACAGAGTAAGAAAGAGGAAAGAGTAAACACTACCTAAAAACTGTAACAAGGTGTGATGAAAGTAAAAGGGGCTGGAAATACAAGCCCAACTGTAATGTACAACTGAAGGGAAAAAAAGCAACTGAAAAGAAAATCCACAGCATCGAGCCATCCTCTAGAAGTCCCCCCTGAAGGGTGAGCACAGATAGCCTCCACAACTCCTCGTTCCAGCTATCCGCTCCGAGTACGTCCCGCCTAGTGGTCCACCTCCAGGTACCGTCCTGCTCCGCAAGCCTCCACCACGATCAGCGTTGTCCATCGTCTGCAACCAACACAACGAAGTCCGGGCATAGCCCGTGTAGGAGTGAGTATAAGATACTCAGTAGGGACCCCGAGACCCCCGAAGGTCTCCCGAAATCCACAAAGGATAAACCAAAAAAGAAAGATACAATCACGAAGTAACAACCAAAACTACTTAGGTATATTCTCATACATATACCTAAGTCATCAATTCCCGTTCGGCTCCAACATCTGAGCCCAAGAACAACTCAGTCCACACAAGAAAACAAAACGTAAAATCCACACAAGATATCTCAACACAATCCACAAAGGAAAGTAAAACATAAATCCACCCAGGATAGCTCAACACAATCCACAAAGGAAAGTATAATAGAGTTTTCAGCTCACACAGGTATACTTCTTTGTATGACGATAAAGATGATCACTGATCCATCTAAGTCGTCGGACCCACAATGGATCGAAAGGTACTAACCCCCACAATGACCAACACAGGATCGGATCCACACAGGATCGATAGGTAACAAACCACCGCAAAGACCCACACAGGATCGAGCCCACACAGGACCTGTAGGCGCTGGCTCACACAGAACCGCTGAGCGCTAACCCACATAGGGTCGAATCGACACAGGATCTGTAGCACTGATCCACGTAGGATCGCTGAGTGCAGTAGTTGTTGTAGTCCACTAAGGATCTCTGCACAGTCATCGTCGTAGTCCACTGAGGATCTCTGCACAGTCGTCGTCGTCGTCGAAGTCGTAGCCAGCACTAGGGTTCCCGCACACATCAAGCTCATTCGGGAGGGTCCGATCCACGAGCCGAGTGTCTGATACATCAACTGACACAATGTCCAGAGTTGATGTATCCAACAGTTCCGTATCGTCAATGGGAACTCAACGTCGCAGACGACGCGTCAATCGGACGCCCGGTCTGACAGTTATTGGCTTTTTCGTCCTAGGGGCCCGGTTGGTTTTTAAGGAAAAACAAACCCGAACGTACTCCACCTGCATCCAAACCTCGGGCAGAGTAAGCCAAAAAATCTGTCTCACTAAGAGGAATCCACCAAAGTCGATGGCACGTCATTTGGAAATCCGAAGCTCAATATATGAGTGTTTCCACTCCGAAGGCCCGGTTGGTTTCGTGTACAAACCAACCCGCCCGAACCCAAAGTATTCCGAAACCTTGAGTGCGATATACCGAAACGACCGTCTCGATCCAAGGATCGCGTTTCTGCTGACGGAGAGTTGTTTGGAGGCACTTAGCTCATGTTATGATCAAAATACTGAAAACGTCCAGAGACGGGGGGTCTGGGCCCGGCCCAACCCCCCCCCCCCCCCCCCCGAGTCGGCCCGAACCGGGTTGCCCGACCCGGGTCCGGGTTCGATCCGGTTTGGTGCGACCCAGCCCGACCAGGGCGGCCCGGCCCGACCTGGGCGCAACTCGGCCAGGCAAGTCGGCCCGGCTCGGCTCGGCCGAGCCGGCCGCGTGGAGGAACCCGCGGGGTGGGTGCTGCCCCCGCGGTGTCAAAGTAATGTGGCCCCGCGTGGGGCCACCCCGAACCCCCCGGACACAGCCGGGCCGCCGCATCCCTGAACCGCGGTTCCGCGCAGCCGCGGAACCCCCTCGCCGCCATGGCTTCAGCCGCGGTGAGGTTTTCTCGGCGGCGCGTTGTGCGCCAGGGCCGGCGTGGCGCGCTGACGGAAGCTTCCGCGGGCCATCGAAGTTTCTCCGGTGGTCCGTTTTCATTCTCGTCTATGCCACGGCTCCTCTCGGGTCTCGTTCTTCACCACGGAAACATCAAATTGCCTTTGCGGCACGTTTTTTCATCGCCCGCCAAATCCGCACAACAACGAAGAACTATGGAGGGTTGTCGGGCCGTGTTCGTTTGGCCCGCACCCTCTGCGTTAGGTGATAACAATCGGGAAGAATAATCCACACAAGGAAAACAAAACAAAATACAATTTTAATAATTTAAAATTGCACTTGATCCAGGTTCTTTTGTTTTAGTAGAAAACAACTACGAGAATAAAAAGTTACTTCCAAACAAAATCTCTACCTCGTCATGTCATTGCACGCGCATTCTTCGCGGAATTGATCATCGCGGAAGGTGGGGATCGTCGCGTCGTCGCGGTATCCGGCGTTGCGTCGACGAACTCCAAGGACCAAGAAACAACAAATTTAATTTTAATAATTAAATCCATATTGAGTTATAGTCCCCAAAGGAAAAATTAAAGGATTGCAATCCCCTACCATGTCGTTTTCGATTGAAGGTTGTCATGGGGTTGGATCGTCGCGGAAGAAGCGTCGCGGAGGGAGAATAAACGTCAGTGTCGCAGCACACAGCGTCACGTCATCGATTTCCGCGGGCTCGGCATTCTTCGTCAGAGGCCGGCGTTCTTCGTGTTCTTCGCGTTCTCCGCATTCTTCACGTTCTTCGTGAAGGAGGTTGAAGAACTTGAGGTTTCTGTCAAATCCTCTCAACGAACAACACTTAAGGAGAAAAAGCGTTGGTCTTATTTTATTATTACGCCAACAGTTTTGAAACAGGTTAAGAAACGATTAAATTAATTCATAGAATTAATTCAACGACTAAAACCGCCCAATTAATTGGTGCCTTAAGAATTTAAGAAAACGCGTCAGTTGACTTTAATAATGACGGGTTTTCGCGGGTGCGTTACTTAGCGGAAAAGAAACGGTGGGGCTCGTGTGGGCCCCACCTCACAAATATCCTACCATGAGGGTAGGATATTTTTGGATAGCACCCTATCCACATCAACTCAGCTTAAGAAGCTTTAAGTGGTATTTAAGCCGCTTTAAATGGAATAAAAATAAAATTGTCGCACAACTTTATTTTATTTCATAACTTAAAACCCAAAAATTAAAAACCACAACCGAGAAAACGCAACTCCGGAAGAGGCGTTTCTAAGAAAATATCGGCATTGCGATTCCATTGGTGCCCTCAGAATTCAATTCCGGGAAACGGTTCAAAAGTTAGAAAAACCCGCTCGTCCGTTCACTAAACGTACCCGAGCCACACTTCGAAACATGATTCTGGGCACACCGGGCCTCAGAATCAGGTGCCGTCAGAAACTGTGCTCTTGTAAAATTCCAAAGAAAATTAAGAAAAAAAAATTACTTGATATTTATGGGTCTTAAAAAATATATTAATGGGTTTTAATTTTTCTTTGAAATTTATTAAATGGATTATGTGTTCTTTCACCACTTCTCATTAATTTGGAATAATCAATGGTGTTATGTGGGGTTATAATCCTAGTGGGAGAATTGTGAAATGGTTACACACTATCTCCATTTCATTTAATAATGGTGATTGAGTACCATTTTTAATTATTTTGATCCGCTAAATTCTATAAGGGTTTTATATACCACAATAAATGTAAATAGAAAATAATTTCCAATGTAATTTTTTTTGAATGATTATTATTTTCTGAAAATGGTCCATGGTTGAAATATATTTTGATTAGATCCCTAAAATTGATTAATTATATTTATGAACTCCCTATTAATGACCATAAATGTAATATATTATTCGATGGATTCAACCATAATTATTAGTGGATAATTAATAATAATCCTAAATTAATGGAAGGATTTTTTATGTTGAAGCATTTGGGTGTTCCACTGTCCAGGAATAATTTTTAGATAGATTTCATTTAGTGGAAAACATCACCTCACACATCTTCTCTTGGTATTTTTTTCTTTTTATCTATACTTGATGAGAGTTCATAGTTAATGTTGTGATGAGTTCTATGTTAGTTTATTCAGGTCATATAGTTACTCTTCCATGATCAATTCTAAAATTAATTAATTCATTGTGTATGGGATTAATTTATTATGGGAAAGGGAAATATATAAAGGCTCTTTTTCCTTAGAATAAAATGACCCTTCCTATCATGTTTGTAGGATTGGGTGTCAAATGTGATATCGAAATAAACATTGTTCTTATGATTTTCCAAATTTAGATCTTTATTTGTTTAATGGATTTCCAATAGATTCCTTGTGTTCACTAAGATTATATTAATGATTAATATATTTTAATATCACCATAAACAACCATATCATAAGTTTTGAAGGGGATATATTGTCTTTAGATTAAATCCTTTCTTTCTTGAATTGATTATGATCCAAAATTGTGTATTAGAAATGGTGACATGTTTAATCATATTACGATAGAGGAAACTATTTTTCCTATATATATAGATGATAATACTAAATGAAACATGATTTTTCAGTCACATATGTCACTCAAAATCATTGATTTTTATGTGTCTTTTGGATTAAGACTGATTTAATACCAGGTTTCGATTCTTTAAAAACATATTTCTTTACTCCATTTTGTGCCTTTTTACATCTTCTTATTATATCTGGAAAAAAATTATTTTAATTCCATGTCTCCTCTCTGTTGGGTTCTATTTACAGTAAAATTTATATATTTCATTGACTACATATCTATTAAATTATTTCATGCAGTATATTTTAAAATTCAATGTTTCATTTTTTTTCTACCATTGGTTATGTAGAAGCCTGATTGGTACCGAATGTTATTAGGACTATATATTTCGGAATTATATTATTTTTTCAAATAATAGTAACCTTCATGTGGGTAGTTTATAGGAAAATATGATTTTTTTTCATTAAAGATGAATCCTGCTTAGATTATTGAGCTCATTAGATCCAAATTATTGATTGAATTGACTACAAATATTATATTTTATATTAACTCATTTGAGTTGGATTCTCACTGAAGGAATTTGTTAATAGATGGCCCTATATATTTTTATAGGTGCTATTGGGGTTGTGCTATGGTTTTTTTGAGATGGATTATGTTAGTTTTTTATCTTCTTTTAGTCTTATATGAGATAATGGTTGGAGCTTAGGTTTAGGTTTTTATGAGAATTTATGATTATGTTTTTACTCTTCATTTCACATGTTTTACAAGCACCAAGATGTTGTGTGGCATTGAAGATATTTATATGGTTTCTGATTCTTGTTAATGGTCATGGTATTTGTAATTTCTGTTCTTATTAGACTAAGAAAGAGTCCATTAATGTTTAATATCCATTGAAATAATAGGTTTTTGATTCTTATTGTGAATGGGGGTTGTTTATAATATATGTTTGGGCTCTTTATTTTAAAGTATTTAATTGTTGCATCATGACCATATACTAAAAGTCCTTGTTGTTATGATAGATGACATATATATGGTATCTATTTTTTTATATTTTCATTAGGCATATACTGTTAGTTTATCATTTGGTCAAAATAATTTTATTTATAAAATAACTAATAGATGTATATTTTATATTAGATTGAGGAGTAAAATATTTCTTATAATGTTCGGGATTTTGGTCAATTTTTTCAATTACTTTTAATGTAATAAAATATTATTGACTTCCAATGATCTTATTGAGGTATTCCTCTAACTAAATAAAATTAACCATAATTTGTGGTTTAAAAGTTTCATAATAACTATTCAATCATATTATAAAGATGAGATTTGAAGACTTGACTTTAATATACCTAACATTAAATTTAAAAATATAAATAAAAATTCTATAATTTATAGAAATAACTAAATAGTTTGACTTTTTAAGAGGCTTTTGATCTTTATTCAAATAATAACAATTATCTTGAGAGAAAAAACAATTATCATTGAGGTAATCAAACTATTTGTTGTAAAATGTTGGTATAAGTGAAAAAAATAAATATATATTTAATCTATGCTATTGAAGGAATATTTGATTAATAATTTCATGACTCGGCCTCAAAGAATCGGTTTTAAATGTTACTAGTGTAAGGAATTTGATTTTGTTTAGTTAGTGAATAACAAAAAAATTAGTTTCCCTTTCTATAGACATTCGTTGAGTTATAATTTCAAATCTACACTAGTGGAAAACATATAAATATTTTATAGGTGTCTCATTGATCTCAAAGTGGGATATATACTCACTATTTTTGTTTTAAGGAATTATTTAACATGAATTATTTTCAGGGATATTTAATATTTATTATTTAAATAAATATCCATCAAACATCCTACAGGCCTTCATATTATTTATTGAAAGAAACCCCCCCCCCCTTAAGGGAAGAAGGGTGGGAAACCCTAAAGACATATTATTTTATTTATTTAAAACCCTAGAATATATCAAGAAATATCATATTATGATCCCCCTCTTTGGTTAGATAATTTTTCCCAGAATTAACCCCTAATTGATATTGAAGAGAGGGATAATGATTTGGTTGAGAATACATCATACCAACAAAATAAGGTCAAATATATTATAACTTCAATGATTAGATCATCTATTGATGATGAATGAAACACTAGATAAAAATTAATTGAAGCAGTATTTATTTTTCTATAAGGTATGCATATTTTTCTTTAGAATCATTCCTTTTTCCTAATATCAAATTTCATTAAATCCTAGATTATATTTTTAGTTTATTTATTAATTATTAATGATTTTTCATATATCCGATATCTCTTCAATAATTCCTTGAAAATATTTCACACACATGGTCTTTTTTTTTCAGATGACCTCTCATGACATATTTTATTAATTGATATATTATTCTACACTATTGAACATATTGTTGTCACAGGTTCATTATGTTTCATTTTGAATATGGATCTTTAGGTGGCTAAAATTTACACCGACCCAAATTATCCCTCTCCCCTGATAGATACACATGCCTTATTACACAAATTAAAACAATATTATTGATCAACAATATCCCTTAACACAAAACTAGGATGGTAAAACCTAGTGTCATTAGAATACTAAGATATTAATAAATTAAATGAAAATAATATATTTAATCCTTATTTTATTATCTAGAGTGCCACATTGAAATACATTTGAGATCCTAAATCTCTATATTATAATTTGGGGAATACAAGAATCAAATCAGTGAGCTAAAAATCCTAATATGGCAATAAACATGACAAGGAATCATATCATATGAGTAAAAGGTATAACATGATATCATATAACATAAGGTATGTGAGTAATAAAGTGGAATAATTACAAAATGAGATCCATATCATAACATTATGGAAACATTGGAAGGTGTAATTGACATATAAAAATTACATAAACACCTATCAAGGTTAATTTCTAAGACAACATCACATGGTTGATAGAGTCGCATAACGGATTAGTTTCACTCCATAATCACATACATGGTGTCTCATGAGACTCAAACATTACCCAAATTTTTTTAGGGATATATAATTCTATACCCACCTTTAAAATTCATTTCATGTACATGGTGTCTCAAAAAGATAACAATCATAAGGAATAAATATATGAATTTCCATAGAAATTGAACATTTTATCCTGATATAATAAAAAGAGAATCCTTAAATAAGGCATTTTAGAGATGGTCACATGTCATGTATTACCCCATAAATGGAAGGGAAAACAAACCAGTTATACATTTGAGATCCATATATAAATATTCTTGAAGCATTTCATAACTTAAATAGATAGAAAGTGGGTAAGGGACATAATGGTCATAACCTAAAGAAAAGATTAATTTATAAATATCCCTTATAAGGGTCATATCAGGGATATGGGGATTAATCAATGAAGTAATTATCTGTAACAAATGTAAATCCCCATAAAAAATGGAAATTGAAAATAATAAATGGTAATTACACATGTAATCTTACATAACATAATCAATGATGTACAAGATCATCTAAATGAATGGATAATGAGTTAAGATACCCTATACATTGAACTCTAATTTTAACATGATTTATTTATGTTCCATAATAATAAACAAATTATGAAATATGATTCTATATTACCATTAATACCTAATGCTAGACTGTTCACCACATGAACTCAATCCCATCTCCCCAAATGCAAGAGGCTTCCGACTAGTAGCAAGGGCCAAGGTTGTGTCTATAGGGAGACTATTCTCTCATAGAACAGAGTTTTACAATGGTATAATAGGTAAAAAGTAGCATATAAAATATGAATCATGTAATAAATAGATAATAGAGTAGTGTAATTCAAAAACATTAAATGAATTTAAGGTATCCAATGCTAGTTTATACAAATCATGCATGTCTAGTCGATGATACATAACTAAAGTAGTAAACATAAATTATAATTTACAATACAAAACAATATATAACTCAATTAAAGTAAATGTCTATAAAATAAACTTAGAGCATGTAATAAGAAAAATGGAAACACATTGGTCTAGTTTCCCAAATGGACACTCTCCCTAAAAAACATGATATGTATTACGTTGGGTGTCTGAAAGAGGTACATGTGCCTGGAATAACATGTATTGTAGTGAAAATAGTAATATAGGTAAGGTAATCACAAATGAATAAGAAATATCAATAGTAATAATAAAGGATTCCACTAATTTAATTAAACAATCAATCCATAAAATCAAGAGCAGGAGTCTTATTCCCTTCAAAGGAGATATGAAAGGTATCCCAAGTATTGAAATGGTAATATCGGATAATCCAATACCACCAAGCCCTTCCATGGTGATCTATATTGATTCACCAGTATCACTCTAGTCATGGTCACATTGAGTCCATCCTGGGTATCTCACTAGAGTATTATGTATCACCCAAGTCATGGTGTATCCATTTTGTCAATGGGTTCATCCATTATTGTTGACCTAGGGAACTGGTATCACTGATGAGTGTGTCAAACCACACGAGAATCCCGGACCTGATATGCAAAAACATCACCCCTGTTGTGTCATGGTATAATCACCTGACCACAGGAGTTCATCCAAGAGTCCTTAATAGAAACCCCATTTCTCAACCAACCCACATCAAGTGAAAGAAGATGAAAATGGATATTACAAGGAAAAATTAAAATAATGTATCACACAGAAAGAATATATAAATCATACTATCAAACCAGCACCATGATCCATAATCAATTCAGGATATCAACTAAGATGATTCATGCCATGAACATGGCATAAGTCATTTAGTATGATTGTAGATCAAGGATCTAATACAAGTCACTAGGAAATTTGAAACAAATATAATACAGGTTCATTAAAGAAAAATAGCTACAAGTCATAAGCTATAATAATGAAATGAAACAATATCCACATAAAATTATGATAGATTTAACCATATATCATCAACGAAATCTCAAGGTATCAAGTTATCAAGAATGGCGTAGTATTTTATAAAACCAAGACAAACCAATTTGGAAAAAAAATTATACATACACATGAATATATATATCAATAAATAATATCAACTAGGCTTATTAATTTGCAAAGGGCCCAATCCTTGGTTAAATTCCCATTTCGAATATTGTTGTAAATTTATGAAATTGATCCATGGTACCATCCACTAATCCAAGGATGGACAAAAACTCAGGGAATTAAAAAAATATTCTATTTAGGGTGGTAACACCCTAAGTGGTAGTCAATAGTAAAGGAGAACCCCCTATATTAGGTTTCACCACAAACGATGATCACATCAAACCAGAAAAGGCAAACCAAACAACATAACATGTGATAGCAAGGAAACACCTAAAGGTTTCGGTGAGCTGCACAATGGTTCAACATAGAATAAGTGAAGAAATAAAGGGGAATATGGTGGACTCTCTACACAGGTAATATCCATTTATAAATCATGCTATTCAGTTTATAAAACTGGAAAAATCTTAATGAATACATTTACACAAAACAACCATGAATAATCTATTGTATTATTTTAAGGTTGAAATTACTGACATTCCCCAAAACTGGATTCAACAATCAATAACATGGAAAAAACAACCGATAAATAAAAAGGATATAAATAAATATCACAAAATTTGGGATTAGGAGATAGTAAACATCCATTTGAGGAGTTTTATTATAAAAACATGACTTATCTTTATCAAAAAAATGAATTTTAAGTATCATTTATTCCAAAACTCATTCACCACTGATCAGAAACATGGAATGTGTGGAATTAAGTAACTAAGGCGTACGATAATTTAAAAGGGGAAAAGGTAATGTGACCCTACCTCCAATGGTAGGACAACAAAGATAAGTTAACATAAATTATCACGGAGATTTTTCAAATACAACACTACTCTGTTTGGGGGTGGGGATTATTATAAAACCATGAATATATTTATTAAACATGTCATGAATTGTCCATCGCAGCCCATGCCGTGACTACCACATGCCCACCTTCTATAGGCCAGGGGCTAGCGACTAGCACCAAAGGCGTAAATCATTAAATCTGGGAAGGCATTACATTTATAAACTGTAAACACACACAATAAGAGTATAGGTTGAAATAAAAACACTACGTAATATTGTATACAAGTGAGTGATGAAAATTAAAGGGGCCAGAAATACCAGCCCAACTGTAAAGTACAAGGGAACTGAATATACATGAAACTGAAAAAAAAAACAACCGAAAAGTGAATAGAATCTCCTTGATCATCCACCACGGATCCTACCTAAAGGGTAAGTACAGATAGGCTCCTTATCACTCCTCCTCTATCAGTCTCTACTAGGTATCGACTCGTCATGAGGTCCACCTACGGGTACCGTCCAGTCATCGTACCCTCAACCTTGATCAGCGCTATTCGTTGTCTGCATCCAACACAATGATGTGCGGGCATAGCCCGTGCAGGGGTGAGTATACTGATACTCGGTAGGGATCATGAGACTCTCAAGGTCTCACAAAATCCAACATGGATAACCACAATGTATAAAATTCAATGGATGACCCCATGATGGTATATGTCCATACATATATCTAAGTTATCAAGTAATCCATATCAGTCATGATTAAACACAAGAGTTACTAACTCAGCTCACCTAGGTATACACTTAGGTAGAGAGATAGTGATGATAATATGTTTCTACCTAATCATATACATTGTCGGACCCACATATGATCCAGGATCAGTAGTTAGAACTGTCAGACCCACACAGAATCTAGGAACAGCAGTTGGAGCTGTCAGACCCACACAGGATGCAGGACCAGCTAAGATTTTGGACCCACATAGGATCCAAGACCATCTATTCTCTCAAGCCCACACAATATCCAGGAATAGAATTCAGAACTGTCAGACCCACACATGATCTAGGAATAGTATCCAGAGCTGTTATACCCACACAGGATCCTGGAACAGTCGTCAGAACGCAGCCAGCCTTTGGTTTTCCACAAGCATGCTTGATTCCGGGAGGTTCTACACCTCAATCCATGAGTCGAAACATCAACATCCATGTAGTCACATTTTGATGTATCTTGAAGTTCCGTCATTTCAAAAGTAACACAATCCGACAGACGGTGCGTCAATCGGACACCCGGTCTGAGAGTTATTGGCATTTCCTTTACGAAGGCCCAAATGGATTTAGGTTCAATCCAACCCGAACTTACCCCAACTATATTTGAAATTCATGCTGGGTATGCCAAAAAAATCCTTCTTTCTCCAAGATTTCTATCACTGCAGACGGTTCGTCAATTGAAAACTCGTAACCCAAGTTATGGGTGAAAAGGTGAAATCGGGTCAAAATGGTCTGGGTCGGGTCTGGCTCAGTCGAACCGACCCAGCCTGACTCGGGTCCGGACTGGGGGCCGACCCGGTCTGCGGGTCTGACCCATTCCACAGGAGCGGCCCGGCCAGGTGGCCCGTGGGTTCCTCCCTAGCCGCATCCATAGGGGAAGTCGCGCACCCCTGGTAATCCCAAACAGCTGTGTAATTAATGTGGGAGATAAATCGGCGCCAGGTGGGGCCGATCCACGTCACGTGGGACCCGCGGTGGGTCCCGCTCCTCCATGATGGCCGAGCGACCAGCTGACTCCCACACGATGTCGGTTGTTCCATGCCTCCTCTGACGACCCAGCAGCTCCGGCCGCTGGTCTTCCTCACGGCCAGCCATGCGCCGGCAAGTGCTGCACCGCCACGCCAAGGGGTCTCAGCTTCTTCTTCTCCATCACATTGTGTCATTGCTCCGAACCTTGATTGTCGACCCAGTGGCTTGAGCAGCCAGTTTCTTTCACAAACGGCCTTGCGCAGGACGCCACTGCATTGCCCCAGCCAAGGTCCGCAACTTCTCCTCCGACGGCACGGTTGTGCCGTCGTAGTCTACGCGGGTGACCATTTTTCCGGCCTCCCTTCCTTCGTTCCACCGGTGTCGTTCACCAATTCCGACTGTCGGCGAACCTTCTGCAGGTCACCGTATTAGTTCTGGTGACCCGATTCTCGTTCTAGAAGAAGTCTCATACTCCTCGAGATGCCGCCTTCGATCCACCACCATTGTTGATGAGTAACACTCAACTCAGACTCATGTCGTATTCAGCGGAAAATTTCACAAAGAAGGTAGAGGGGTCAGGTCGTGTTTGTTCAGCCCACACCCTCCACGTTAGAGTGATATCAAGTGTCTTCGAATTATATTCCACGAAGGAAAACAAATAACTATAAATGAAACAAGTTCTAACCCCTAACTTAGATTCGTTGTTCGTTGTAAATGTCGTGGAAAGGCGGAATTTGATTTATTGATGTCCAGAATGAAGATGAAGAAGTCATGGATGACGTCGTTGGCATTGTTCAAGGATGGATCTTCCCCTTGCTCTGGTTGATGATTGTTCTTCGTTGGCGAAAGATTTGTTCTTCATTGGAGAATTCGTTTTCTCCCATGTTCTCTTTTTTTACATGCTCCACCAAATGAAATTTCCAACTCCCAAAAATAATGGATTAAGTTAATCCATTATTTATTTATTGGCTCAAGAATTAAAAACGATTCACAATAAATAATTGGGTGGATTTGTCACCATAAAGTTGGAGCACAAGGGTTCTCCCCACTTAATGGAGAGTATCAAGTGGTTAAAATCCAGGGTGGTCCCCACCTAATTTATCCTCCCATGGGAGGTTGAGTTCAGGTGGGCCCCTCCACTATAACCTCTCATGGGAGGTTAAGGTGTGGTGTCCCTACCACCGAATTCCAAGAGAAGGCTTTAATTAATAAAATAAAACAAGACATTCACTTATTTAATTTTATTATTCAATGAAAAACCCAAAAACTATGTTAAATTCTTGACTCACTACCGTTGAAGTTGAAGTCATCTTCAGTGAATACCGGTGCTGTGAGATCAATAGTTCCCACGGATTTCAATTCAATGCACTAGTTCAAAAGTTATAAAATATTGCTCGTACGTTCACTGAACATACCCAAACCAAACATCATAAATTCATTCTATGCACATCGGGCCTCGGAAACATATGCCGATAGTTTTCGCAGACTCGTAAAATTCTCATTTATATAAGAAAAAAAATCCACGTAAATTCCTGGTATTTAATTTCTATCCACCTCAGTGCCTTACGTCCCCGTAAACTAAAACTCGAACTATGGGAACAAATGGGGATACTGAGAAAACATATGGACCTCTCGCTCCCATGTGCTCTTCTGGAGGTTCTTGTGCTTCCATCGAATGCACAGTAGAGGTATCGACCATCTATGAAGGACTCGCTTATGTCAATCCAAATATCTCCATCCAAAACTCCGTAAAAGTTTCCCCATCGTGACGTCATGCTCCCTATGGTCAATGATGTGAGAAGGGTCATGCACGTATCTCCTCGGCTGAGATACGTGGAAGACGTCGTGCACCCAGTGCAACAGAGGTGGAAGAGCTAAGGGGTAAGCCACCACTCCAGCACAACTGTGGACCTGAAAATGTCTTATTAATATTAGAGATAACTTGTCGCCTCAGCAAAATATCCATAGACCTAGTCGAGGCGAGACTCGTAGAAAGACGTGGTCTCCATCCTCGAACTCTAGAGGTCCTCGTCTCCTATCATCATACAACTTCTGCCTGCTCTATGCAGTCTTCATCTACTCCTGGATGATCTGCACCTTCTCTGTGGTACCTCATTCCATCTCTAGTTCCACCAGTGTTGACTTCCTAGGGACATTCCAGCATAAGGATGATCTGCAAGGTCATCCGTACAATTCCTCCAAAGGTTCCTTCCCATTGGTGAAGCGGTATCTGTTTTTGTAGGAAAACTCCACCAGAGGTAGGTGATCCTCCCAACTATGATTGAAGTCGATAACACATGCTCAGAGCATGTCCTCGAGGGTCTAAATGGCCCTCTCGGTCTGACCATCCATCTGAGGATGGAAGGCAGTTCTCAAGCGAAGCTGCGTCCTGAACGCTTCTTGAAACCCCTTCTATAGCCAGGACAAAAATCATTCATCACGATCAGAGACAATCATTGAAGGTATACCATGTAAACGCACTATCCCTTGCACATAGAGGCCTTCCAAACTCACTACTGAACCCTACTCTCTGATCTGTAGGAAATGGGCCAACATGGTAACTCAGTTGACAATCACCAAAATTGAGTCGTGATCCCTGGATGTACGTAGAAGACACGTCACTAAGTCCATATTTATCCCATCCCACTTATACTCATGGACCTCTAATGGCTAGAAAAATAATTTTGGTACCTGGTTCTCTACCTTCACTTCCTAACAAGTGAGGCATCGAGAGACAAACTTTGCTACTGCCTTCTTCGTACCTGGCCACTAGTGTTGTCACTGAAGGTCCAGGTACATATTTGCCACTCCTGGATGTACCGATAGAGGGGAAGTGTGGAACTCCTTCAACACTTCCTCTTGAAGTGCCACTAGTACCAAGGTACATCCTCTGAATAGGTTGACGTGCCCCCCCACCTTAATAAAATCCATCAGGTTCCTGCCCTGTGGATATCTGAGAATGCCGCATCTCACAGTCAACATCCCCATGATGTGCCTCCCTGACCTGCAAAAGAAGTGGGGAGTGACTGTAAGGGACTTAAGGAAATCTACTCCATATCTATCCACAAAGGATAAATGTATATCATTCAGATGCTCTTTCACCTCTCCTAGAATCTGTATAGCAGACCTCATGCTGAGTGAATCTGTTACAATGCTCTCCTTTGCAGGAGTGTAGACTATCTCAAAGTCATAGTCCATGAGGAACTAAATAAAACATCATTGTCTCAGATTTAGGTCCTTCTGAGAGAAGATATACCTAAGACTCTTGTGATCAGAGTACATGGTAAAACACTCACCCCTATGATAGTGCAACAACATATTCAAGGAGAATACTACTACAGCTAACTCCAGGTCATCGGTTGTGTAGTTTTTATCATGTTGTCTCAGCTGCCGAGAGCCATATGTGATCACTTCTCTCTCCTACAATAGGACACACCTGAGTCCAGTCCGGGATGTGTTGTAGTAATCTACATACCCTATGCCTTCCTCTGGATGCCTCAAGATGGGGGCACTAGCCGGCGTCTGCCTCATCTTCCGGATGCTCTTCGGGCATCTCTCCGACCACACGAAGGGTTTTTCCTTCTTCATCAAGGCTGATAGTGGTGCTGAAACTCTGTAAAAGTTTGACATGAACCTTCGTTAATAACCAACCAAACCTAGGAAGCTGTGTACCTCTATCACACTCCTGGGTGGCTCCCAAGAAAGTACCGCATCAATTTTCACTGGATCCACTGCAACTCCGGCCTCCGAGGTGACATGTCCTAAAAAGTGAACCTCTCGTATCTAGAACTAGCACTCTGAGAGATTACCGTAAAGGTGGTGCTCTTGGAGTTTGTCCAGTACTACCAGCAAATGGTTGGCATGCTCCTCCTCAGTAGTCGAGTAGATGAGAATGTTGTCGAAGACGACTATGACAAAGCAATTAAGGTGTGAATGGATGATCATGTTCACGAGTCCCATGACCATTGTTGGAGCATTGGTTATGCTAAAAATCAAAACCAAGAACTCGTACTGGAAGCACCTACATTTGAAGGTCGTCTTCTGCACATCCATGTCTCGAACTCTAAGATGGTGATATCTCGATATGAGGATAATCTCTGAGAACCACCGTGATCCCTTCACCTGATCAAATAGGTTGTCGATCCTCAAGAGTGGGAACTTGTTCTTCACAGTCACCAGATTTAGGTGATGGTAGTCAAAAGAAATCCTCAATCTCCCATCCTCCTTCTTGGAGAATAGAATTGGGGCTGTCCAGGGAGAAACACTAGGCCGGATGAATCCCTTCCTCTGCAAGTCCTCTAGTTGTTCCAGAAGATCACGAAACTCAGTGGGAGCCATCCAATAGGCGGGAGTAGATATTGGTGCCATCCCGGGGTACAGGTCAGTATAGAATTCCACCTCTCTGCGAGGAGGTAGTCCTAGGACATCACTAGGGGAAACATCTTCATGCTGATGCACCACTATAGGATAAGTCAGACATTCCACATCAACTGCTCCGAGGGTAAGGCAAGACAACTGATGAGTGATCGGCTGCACCCTCCTCCGAGTAAGTCTGTCATGTGGTTTAAAGGCTCCCTTCTCACCGGTGAAGGTAAACCTGGTCCCATCCGGGCAGACACACCTCACTTTGCGCCTAATACAGTCGATCTGAGCATGAACTATATATAACCAGTCCATACCCAAGATGACGTTGTAAGGCCTTGAAACCGCTACCGAAGCTATCTCCTCCTAGAGTAATCTCACACTTTTGGAACCAGTGTAGAATTGTCTAGTTTCCTTCTGTAGGAGTCTCTAGTCGTAAGGATAGAGCCAACAGTTCTGTCGAAATTTTAGAGCTCCAAATGAGGGCAGTGGCTATGAATGAGTGACATGCACCTGTGTCTATAAGCACTGCAGCTAAGGTTTAGTAGAAATAGATCATACCTCAAATCATCTCTAGAGTGACATGGTTGTATTCTTCAGCTGGCTGAAGCTGAGCTCTCACATGTCCACCTGCTCCCTGTGATCGAGGTGGACCTCCTAGTGGTGGTGGCAGTAACACCTCATAACATTTCCCATCTCTAGCTACATGACCAGCTCCTCTGCCACTCCCACATGCGCCCTACAGACCGCCTCGATCGAATCTATGTCTATTATTGGGTGGTCTATCTACCTTCGGTTGATCATCAGTACGGAGGGTCAGACAGTCATGATCCATTTGACCCTTCCCGCCGCAAGAGTAATATTTCCACCTCCTGGCATGACTGGCTCTATCTCGTGTTCCCCGCCCAATTGAAACTTTATCCTAAGGTCGTCCACGGGATGGCCTGATCCGTTTAGACCTCTGTGACATCTGTCTACTGCCAGCTGTAGAAGACTTCGCTGCACGTCGACTAGTGATGGGTCACACTACTGGTGACTGCTTGGAAAGGAAACACTCTACTAGGAGGGATCCCTCTAACACCCTTGCATGTGTTGGGATGCTGAGGGAGATCATCGAAGCTCTAATCTCTCACCTAAGCCCCTAAATGAAACTCTATTCTCTTAAGAATGGGTCCCGCTCCATATATGTGGAGTAGTGTGAGAGGACAGTGAACCTCGTTGAGTATTGTGCCACCGTCATGCCACCCTGCTGTAGATGTATTAGCTCCTGTATCTGCACCACTCGTATGGTGGTTGGGACAAACAACACCTGAAATAGGCTCTCGAAGTCATCCCAGAGTAGTGTCGCCTCGTCATTCACCTGGAGCACTAGGAAACACCATATGCATGTTGTTGCCTGAAGGAGACTCACGTCAAGGATCCCCATAAGATCTATTGGTGTCCACACCAGTCTGAAGAAACTCACCACAACCTCTAGCCAATCCTCAGCTACATGCGGGTCCATCTCGCCCCCTATCCTGGATGGCCTCTGGCATTGGGACTTGTGCAACGCACTCAAGAGTTGTGCATTCTTTGATGCTGGGGATGGTGGTATCGGTGGACCAATGGGTAGTGGTACCGCTGGTGCCTCCGCTGTGATAGGGCTATCCACCGAGGCCTCGTTGCTCAGTGGGTTGTCATCTTGTACAACTCTCAGAACCCTAGCTGGCTATCTACATGAAGTCATCTTGTAAAGAAAATAGGTGTTCCATGGTCAATAAGTTATATCTGGTGAGGTGACTTCAAAAAAAATCACAAAGAAGACTCTTCAAAATAGACACGCTATTAGTGTTTTCGTGCACTGAGTCGAAAATCAGAAGTCCAGGTCATAGTGTATCGATACGTCGGCCACCACACCAACACTGGATTCCTTGAACTAAAAACCACACTCATTACCCTTAACACTATTTATTCACAGAAAATAAAGATCAGAGTCCTATGTTCTTCGGTAGAACAGACTCTTCTGATACAAATTTATCACGACCCGTCCCTCAGGGCCCATTCTGTGACTACCCCAAGCCCGCCTTCCAAATGCCAAGGTCTAGAAACTAGAACCAAAGGCATAAATCTCTAAAACTGGGAAGCAAATACCTTTATAAATTGTAAACATACATAATCAGAGTATAGACTAGAAGCAAAACAATAAGTAAAACTATATACAAAAGAGTGCTGAAAAGTAATGTGGCCGAATATACAATCCCTACTGTACTGTACAAGGAAACTGAAAGTACCAGACACTGGGAAAAAAACAACAGAAAAGTGAAAAGTATCTCTTAGATTGTTCACCATAGATTCTACCTGAAGGGTAGGTACAGATAGCCTTCTCAGCACTCCTCATCCGTCAGTCACCACAGGGTACCGACTCGATGTGAGGTCCACCTCTGGGTATCGTCCAGTCCTCACACACTAAGCCTCGGTCAGCGTTGTCTATCGTCTAAATCCAACACAATGAGGTTACGGCATATCCCATGCAGGGGTGAGTATAACGATACTCAATAGGGACCCTGAGAGCCTCAAGGTCTCACAAAATCCAACAAGGATAACCAATTATTATAAAATTCAACGAATGAACCCACTTAGGTTTATGCCCATACATATACCTATATTATAAAGTAATCCATCTCAATCATGAGGATACACAAGAGTTACTGACTCAGATCACCCAGGTATACACTTATGTAGAGAGATAATGATGATCAGATGTAGCCACTGAATCATCTAAGCTATCAGACCCACACAAGATCCAGGACCAGTAGTTAGAACTGTCGAACCCACACAAGATCGAGGAATAGTAGTCGTAGCTATCGGAACCACACAGGATCCAGGACCAACTAACCTGTTGGACCCACACAGGATCCATGACCAGCTATTCTGTCCATCCCACATAGGATCCAGGAACAGAATTCAGAACTGTCGGACCCACAAAGGATCAAGAACAGTAGTCAGAGCTTTCAGACTCAAACTGGATCCAAGAACAGTCCTTAGAGCACAGCCAGCCCTAGGGTTTCCATAAGAAAGGTTGAATCTCGGAGGGCCTACTCCCCATTCCAAGATTTGATACATCAACTGCCACATAATCCAAATTTTATGTATCCTGAAGTTCTGTCTCATCAAAAGGAACACAACGCGACAGATGGTGCGCCAATCGGACGCCCGGTCTGAGATTTATTGACATTTCTCCTCTGAGGGCCTGATTGGATTTAGGTTCAATCCAACCTGATGATACCCCAACTTCATCCAATCCTCAAGTGGGTTATTCTAAAAGAAACATCTCGCACCAATCATTTCATCACCGTAGATGGTTCGTCAATTGGACACTTGTAGCCCATGTTATGGGTGAAAAGGTGAAATCGAGTCAAACGGGTCTAGGTCGGGTCCTGCCCAGTCTGACCGACCCAGCCTAACACGGGTCCAGACTGGGGTCTGACCTTGTCTATGGGTCCGAACCGGTACGCGTGGGTGGCCCGACCCATGCTGGGTCTGGCCCGGCAGGCCGACGACCCATGGGGTCTGCCCTAGCCGCGTCGAGGGGGGAAGCCGTGCGCCCCCTGGTAATCCGGACTGGCTATCCCATTAAGGTGGGAGATAAACCAGTGCCAGGTGGTGTCGGTCCACGTCACGTGGGACCCTAGGGGGTCCCGCTTATTCTGGTTGGCCGAGCAGCCAGCCGACTTCTGTGCAGCACCGATTTCGCTGCGCCTCCTACGGAGATCCGACGGCTCAGGCCGCCAGTCTTCGTGACGGCCGACCATGCGCTGGCCGCTGCTGCACTGCCACGGCCAGGGGCTATGACATCTTCTAGTCCACCACGCGTTGTCATTGCACCTCTCCTTCTTGGTCCACCCAACAACTTGAGTCACCAATTTCATTTGTGGACGGTCTTGCGTCGGTCGTCACTGCACCGCCAGGGCCAGGGGCCGCGACTTCTCCTTCGGCGGTGCGGTTGCGCCGCCACTGTCAACGTGGCTGGCCAGTTTTCCATCTTCCCTTCCTTCATTCCACCGTAGTCGCTTGCTAGTTCCGACTGCCAACAATCCATTCACAGGTCACCAGATGAGTTCTCGTGGCCCCATTCTCATTACTAAAGAAGTCGCCTACTCCTTGGGACGCCGCCTTCGATCCTTAATCATTGTTCAAGAATAATGCCCATTCTAGAATCATGTCGCATTCAACATAAAATTCAACAAAGAAGGAAGAGGGTTCGGCCCGTGTTTGTTCGGCCAGCGCCCTCCGCGTTAGGGTGATATTAAGTTCCTTAGAATTATATTCCACGAAGGAAAATGAATAAATAGAAACGAAACAAGTTTGAACCCCTTCCATGGAATCGTTGTTCATTGAGAATGTCACAGAAAGGCAGATGTCGATTCATTGATTTCATGAAGGAAGATAAATAATTCAAGGATGACGTCGGTGGTATTCTTCAAGGACAACGCTCGCCCATTGCTCTGATTGAAGATCGTTCTTCATTGGCAGAAGATGTGTTCTTCGTTGGAGAATTATTTTTATCCCATGTTCTCCTTTATCCCATTCTCCACCAAATAAAATTTTCATCCCCCAAAAATAATGGATTATGTTAATCCATTATTTAATTGGTGGCTCAAAAATTCAAAAATATTCCAAATAATTAATTCGGTGGATTTGTCACCAGAATGTGGGAGCTCAAGGGTTCTCTCTACTTAATGGAGAGTGTGAAGGGTTAAAATACCAGGTGGTCCCCACCTCATTTATCCTCCCATGGGAGGTTGAGTTCAGGTGGGGCCCACCACCAACATCCAAGAGGAGGTTTTAACTAATAAAATGAAATAATTCATGCACTTATTTTATTTTATTATTTCATGTAAACCCCAAAAACAATCATCAATTATTGACTCATTGTCGTTGAAGTGAGAGTCTTCTTAAGAGAATATCGGCGCTACGAGATTAACGGTGCCCTCAGATTTAAATTTTGATAACTGGTTCAAAAGTTATAAAGTCCCGCTCGTACGTCTACTGAATTTACCCGAACAAAACTTCATAAATTGATTCCGGGCACACTGAGCCTCAGAATCATACACTATCAGTTTTCACGAACTCGTAAAATTACCATGTATTTATGAAAAAAATATCACATAAATTTCAATTCTATAAAAAACTAATCTCTTATCATATTTGAAAATTTATTATGAAAACAAGTAGTAGAAATAAATATCAAAATAATTGTGGAATGAAAGTAATTAATTCATTCTTGAATTAAAGGGGAAAGGAAAATGATCATACATTATGCATTAGACCATGTCGACACTTGGTAATTGTCTGGTTTGGCACTACCCAATCGAAACCACCCCACACATTCTTTCACATACATTCTTACACTAAAACACAAACAGATGTATATATATGTATATTAATTAATTGAACTTACATTTTAACGACCCAAACATTTACTAATGAATATTCCTCATGATCTGATTAAATGTATTATTATGTAAAAAGGTTATATAAAATGTATGCACATATTTGGTTTAATACTATGTATTTTAAAATACCATTTTGAATTATTAACATTGTTAATATTTCCATTGAACATTGATCACATTATTATTATAAATATAATCCTTTAACAAATCCAATTTCCTAAAAAAATGTAAATGATGACCTCATCTAGTAAAATAGATCCAAATAAATCCAATTTTTTGGAGCATAGAAAGGAGGTAGCATCACTTCAATTTTCTCTTGACAAAGGACATGTTGATCATCAACATGATGTGCTTGAACAGAACTACCTATGGGAGAAGATAAAGTAGATAGATATTACCACCCAAGCTAGGTTATCTGAGCCACCACAAGATTATTTCACCATCACACACCTTCCCCACAGGTCATATATGGGTGTTATAAGAAGTTATGTAACAATAACATAGGATTATTATTATGTGCGTTAATTTTTTAAATAATAATCATTCATTATATTACTGTTACTTTGTAAATGATTTTTAGAGCACAAATAATATTTATAGTCAATATTCAATTATAGAATCTATTTTTATGAATTAAAGAATTTTGAATTAAATAATATTTTATTAATATGTTATTAATAAATTAATTTTTATTTAATATAAATTATTGTATAATTTTTCGAAATAAAATTGTACTTTTTATTAATGTTTGAAATCCATTTTTCAAAACCTGCGATCTTTTTTATAAATGTCAATTTTTATTTTAAAATATAAAATTCACATATTTTGAAAATTAATTATATTAAATGAATATAATTTTCTCAATCAGGGAAACATAGTTATACAATAGTTATGTTTTCATAATTTTCTAAGACAACCGGATTTTTGGGATAAAATTAAATATCATTTATTATATATTGTGTTTTATGGCAACATAATGACCCAATAGTGATGTAATAAAAAACTATCAATGAGATGTTTAGAAAATATATTTTTTCCATTAAATTAATGTTTTTTATGCTTGTATGATTTATTTTACCATTCTTTAGTGGACCCCTAATACTTAGAAATCATTTTACATATCTAAATTGATTTCCTCGAGAGTGTGACTCACCTACACATAAGCAAGCCTAATATTTTATGACTTTAGAACATTGGATTTATAGAATACTTTTTCCCATTCCCAGTTGGAAAAAACTATGGGAAAAAACATGGGTTGGTTTGTGGTTTTGATTAATTTAATGTTTTGTGTCTAAAACCTAAATAATAATGAATTCCCTCCCTTTTCCTATATAAATCCACCCAATCTCCCACACCCTCTTCTCTCAATGCTATTGGTTCATGAAGAACCTCTTCCATCCTCTCTCAAGAATCCTCCCTAGTCTCCCAAATCTCTAAATATTCCTATTTCAAGCCCATCCCAATCCTTTGGGATCACAAATCCAAGTAATGGATTTCTTCTTTTCTCATTTTTTTCCAAATTTCATTATTATTGTATGCCCTTTTATTTTTAATAACAATGGTTGGGGTATGATTTCTAACTTCCCATATACTTCCCTACATATTCTTGAATGATGGGAGACCCATTTTTCTCTCATTAATTTCTTTTTATGTACACCTACCAAAACATCCAGCCATGGAAAGCGCCATGGCCCCAAAATTTATTAAATAAAAGTAAAGGTACCGGATGATAAAGGATAAGAAGTTCACATGCAGCACAACCACAACAAATATTACCTCTTCTTGGCCTGACCCTGACTTCTAGATCCACCCCGAGATGCCGGATGACACCCTCTTCTCCATTAAATCATCCTTGATGCCTCATCAAATGGGGTATCTTCAACAACCTCATCCTGGACATCTTGCAAAACCATCGAACAACTCACCTATAAAGTCTCATGTGCATTAGTAACAGCAGCCACCTGATCAGCTAATACATCTGTGATAACATGCAGCAGACTCCCCTAGGCAACCTCCTGTGGAGTAATATCAGCATCAACCAATGTATACGTCACCATATTATCGATGAAAACAATTGGAGTATCCTCATTGACATCGCCCTCATGATCCATACCTTCTTGAGTAGCCTCTTTAACGGAGTCATGATCGTCCTCTAAATATAACTGCTTGGAGTCAACCACCCCAAATTTCGAACTAACCAACATGGGAATGTTTTTCCGTTTCAGACAGCTGGATTGCTCAAGGCCTTCAAGGTTGAGAAGATCAAAAACAAGTGTTTTTATGGATTCTAACATAGAGAAAAAATTAGTGCTAGCTTTCCCATTCCCCGGACGTCCCATAGTAGTGCGAGCAGTGTCAGCCCTGGAACTTTCCCTTTGAACCTCAAAAAGAGACTCGAAGTTTGGAATATAGCCATCACTGTGACTCTGCATAGGATCAACCCCCTATGGACTTCCAACCAAAGAAGGCGAAACATGGAAATCCTCCTTGAATATAGATCCCCACTCATTATGTTCAATAATCACAACAGATGATGCCCTTGATTTTTTAGATATCACCACTTGAAAACCATCACCATCAAACATCTTGTACTTACCCTTATGTCGAGCAGAGGCAAACTCAACCAGTCTCATTTCCATATTTGAAATTTTCCTAGATCCTCACCTCAAATTCAGATTGGTTCTCCTCCTCCTCATCAGCCACATCAGCCCATGTTTTCTTCAACCCCTCCGAGTCACTAGAAAAAACCCATAGCAGCAATCTTTATAGACACCATTGGCAGCAGGTTGTTGAGACTGATTTCCTATTCGATGCTAACCAACAGAGGCCTCTCCCACCACTTTAATTAGGACCTCAGAAAAGTATGAGGTACCAAAAATACCCTCTTTATTCCTGAAAGCCTGCAAATTTCCCAAAGGACCACTTTCAGGTCTCTTCATCTTACACAGGTTGGCAGAATGCCCTTGAGATTTGCAGGTTGAGCACCATATCTTCCGTCGACATTTTTCAGAGGAATGGACAATTCAATGACATGAACTACAAAATTTAAGAAATCATTCATTTTTAGTAGACAATTATAGATTCTTATCACCCATAATAACAAATAATGTTTCAGTCAACTCATGAATTAAATCGACCTCAACAAGAAAACGAGCTAAATGACCATACCTAGATCATTCTGTTTCCCTATCAACCTTAATTGGATTTACTACCACTGAAGAAACTTCCCATAGGGTCTCTGGATGCTAGAAAAACCAACTCATTCCATGAATCCTAATCCATGATTGTGTGGAGGAGCTCCTTCTTGCAAAAGGATTTGACAACGGATCCCAGTGTTTAAAAACAATGAAACCAGGATTCAGCGGAATCGGGCCAAAACCCCAGGAAAAAATTTGCATCTCCTTCAATGGAAAGACAATGTGGAACATACCTCTCCCAATCGATAACAAGAACTAGTCACTAAACCCCTAGTGCTGAAGAAAACGCCCTCTCAGATCATCAAGTTCCAATGGGGTTTCCCTATGGGAACCTGACACGTGAGCGAGAAGAGACAACCTGCAATCCCCGATACGATCATGTAGAAGTTGGGGATTTACTTCCAAAAAAGAAATGGAGCCATTATTTGTAATCCGCCTGCGCAGAGAGGCTAGGTCAGATTGAATATCTAAAGAAACTTGTTCAATGAAGGATGATTCTTTGATCGTTGAAGATCCTTCATTGGATTCCGTTTATCTATTCTAATTTATATTCATGAATGTTTTTTCTATAATGAATCTAAATTTCAATAAATATGTTGTGAAAATCATCTATATGATCCCCCTTAATTTCCATTTCATGTACATATGATGAGACTCCATTTTTAGTCCAATCAATGATTTTCATGAATTCTTATGTCACATTGTTATGCTGCCGAAATTGCACCGTGATTTTTCAAGAAAAAGTCATTGTTTAGTGAATACCATGGCCTAACATTTATCAAGTTTATTCATCTTTATTGACATTTTATTATTGATTATGGAGATTCATGTCTAAATTACACATTCCATTATCAAGGAATAAATGATGATTTTTAATGAATCCATGTTATATGATTCATGTGGAACAATTATGCATGAAATGAAATGATTATAAAGGGTGTTCCCTGATAGAGCTCCAATGCATCGGGTAAATTTTATTATCATGATAATTCAAGTGAAACGAGGTTTTACTCATGATAATTCAAGTGAAATGAGGGTTTACTCATGCTACATGTGAAATTAGGCTTTTCTCATTCAAATATAATGTTAAATGTAGTTGCCACATATCCATGTTATGATAATCATGATATATCATACCTTTATGTTCATGTTTCTTTTATGCTCCATTGATATGCTTATTTCCTAAAATGTATTATATTAAATATGTTACGACTTGTTTACTCTCATACATGGCATTATATCTCACCCATTTCTTATTCATTCCCTTAGGTTATCCCATGCAATGTTACTTATGAAGGAATGTGTGTAGTCATGTAAAAGAAGTTTTCAATAAAGTTGTTTATTTCATGTTCTATGTTTTCATGTAATGTTCCTAATTTCACAAGTCACTATACCTATTTATACATAGTGTTCTCTTAAGGAAATTTTATGTAATAAATCTTGTTTAAGTGTGTAATAATGCGCATGGTTTTTATAGTTGGTATCACACAATATGGTTAGTTATTTTTGAGAATAATATTAGAAAAACCTAGTCAAAGCCTTTAAAATAAGACAATGTAAAATAAAAAATATAGAAAAAAATTCAGTATTTAGTAAGTTGTTTACTCAAAAAATACACACCATTCTGGATATGAGTTGGTAAAGGTGGATCTGGAACAAATGTCTATAGGGGTAAAACCTAAAACACCACTTTGAGCTGGATTTGAATGGGGACTAATGCACGAAAATGGGGATTGTTGCACCTTAAGTTACGGCTCTCCCTATGGATCTGCTTTGGTAAATTCAAAAATCCTAGAATGAACCATTATTAAGAGAATAAAAAACCCCTAATAATATATGTCTGGATGTAGAAAATGGATAACACAGATTAAGTCCAATAAATTTATATGTTAAGGTTTTCAAGGTACTTTATATGTTATCCAATGGTGTCATTGAATTATCCATTATGTGTTTAATAGTTTAAAATTACTCATCAGTATATCTATATTGTATAGAGTATAACCAGAATAAAAAAGTGCAATGAAGGGTTATTTCGCATAGTTCAATGCATTATTTTTTATCTCGACTGTTTTTTAGAAAAATCCCAACACCGCCACAAATCATGGATGTAAAGATGTCTGTGATAATGGAAAATGGGAAAATCATTACATCCCATGAATATAACTCCTCTCCTGTCCTAATATGGGGATTGAAATTCCCAGGGAACCTCATCATACCCCCCCCAGTATAATTTGATGTAATTATTGACCTGGACTAGTTTTCCCAATATAGAGCCAACATTAATTTTCGTGAGATGGAAATCATTCTTTATATGAATAATCGACCCCTGATTTTGAACAATTTCAAGGAGGAGGATGAATCATCATTAGCACCATCATCTGAAGCATGGATTTTACTTCCCTATGAAAACTTGTATCTCTCTCAGATAATTGATTCTAAAGAAGCAACCTTCCTTGAAGATGTTCCTATTGTGAGAGAATTCACTGAAGTGTTTCCTGAGAAATTTCATGGTCTTACTCCTATAAGTTGTGTTGAAGTATCGATTTATCTTATACTTGGGGATTTTCCAATATCCAATACTCCATATAGAATGGTAGATATGGAGATTTTGGAGATAAAGAAACAACTGTAAATGATTCTAGATAAAGGGTTTATACGCCCAAGGGGTTCACCATGGAGTGCTCTAGTTCTCTTTATCAGAATAAGGATAGGTCAATGTGACTTTTGTATTGATTATCGTGAGCTCAAGAAAAATTTCGATAATGAAAATGTTTCCCCTACCCAGAATTTATGAATTGTTCAATCAGCTATGTGGAGATAAATACTTCTCCAAGGTGGATTTGTGGTTGAAATATTACCGTGTATTGGTGAAAAAGAAAAATATCCACAGAAATTCTTTTCGTACAAGGTATGAGCACTATGAATTCATAGTAATTCCTTTTGAATCACTAATTCTCCATAAATCTTCATGGGTGTGATGAATAGAGTCTTTAGAGATTACCTAGATAACTTTGTGGTTGTATTTATAGATTATATTTTAATATACTTTCAATACATGGAGGAGTATTAAGATCATCTAAGAACTCTATTAAAACAATTAGAAATGAGAAGATCTATGAAAAGTACATCAAGTGTCAGTTCTGGTTGAAGGAATTATCATTCAAGGGCCATATCATCACAAGAAATGGGATATTTGTGGATCCCTCCAAGAGATCTACAATTGAGGGATGGCCGAGGACAATATAGGTAATGCTTATCTATTACTTCCTGTGGTTATCTAGATATTATCACCTACTTGTGATAAAGTTCCCACAATTGTCAAACCATCTTACCAAGCTATCTTTGAAGGGTGGAATGTTTTCTGGCATTTTTAATACGAAGAGAGAATCATAGAGTAGAAATGGAGGCTTATCACTGCACATGTGCTCACACTACCCATATGTGGATAACTTTTTGTGTTATATAGTGATGCTTTGAATAAGCGATTGTGCTCTGTGTTGAAACAAAATAGAAAATTCATTGAGATTTCATCATGAAAATTGAATGTTCATGAGAAAAAATGCCCAAAAATGATCAGAAGTTGGTTGTAGTAATCATCTATTTAAAAATATTGTGACATTACCTATTTGGGGAGATGTGTGAAATATACAAAGTTCCCAAAATCCTCATGTAAATATTAACATAAAAATAATTGAACATGCACCAACGAAGATGGATAGATCTGTTCAATGACTATTACTGCTACATCCATTACCACCCTGGGAAAGCAAACAAGGTGGAAGATTATCTTTTTAGAAAGGACCCAGTGATGCAATCATTGATGATAATTGGAAAAGATCCATCTTCTTAGATTTGATGAAGATGGACAAGGGAGTCCTAAATAAGGGAACATACCCAATCCTTTCACAAATGATTGCCTAACCATCTCCTTTGGAAATGTAAAAGGATACTCAGTAGGATGATTTGGGAATTCAAAAAAATGCGGATACTATCAAAAAAGGGAAGTACACATAGTTCAATTTTAATGAAGAAGGTATTGGGAGATTTGGGTCACGACTGTGCATTCTATAAAATCTATAGATAATGAATGATCTTTTGGATGATGCACATAGTTCTAATTTCTCTATTAACCCAAGAAACAAATAGATGTATCGATATCTCCGAAATCATTATTGGTGGGATAACATGAAGAAGAAGATCATTGAGTACACATAAATTCCCCTAGTATTTTTGCAGTTGGAGTCTATGAGGAAGAAGTCTAATGGGATGATGCAACCATTACCCATTTCCAACTTGGAATTGGGAGAACATCACCATAGATGTTTTTAACAGACTATCGAAGGCATCCAACAAAAATAATGATATTCAGGTTGTTGTGGATTGCTTCACAATGACTGCACACTTAATTAAAATTTAATAGTATTTCTCATTGGATCAACTATCACGTTTATATATTAGATAATTTCTAAGGCTATATGGAGTACCACTTTCTATTATATCCGATCAATATGCAAGATTCACCTCTATATTCTTGAAGTTTTGTCAACATTCTATGAATAATGAGATGAAATTTAGTATGGCATATCATCCTCAAACAGATGGCCAGTCTAAGTGGACTATCTAAACACTTGAGGACGTGTTGCGAGCATGCTCAATGGACTTCAAAAGAGAATGGGATAAACATCTTCCTCTGGTGGAGTTCTATAAAAATAACAGTTTCCTCTCAAGAATCTGAATGTCTCCGTACAAAGGAAATTATTGAAAAGTTATACAACACCTGATTGTTGAGATTAAGTTAGGTAGAAAAAGCTATTAGGTCCAGAAATTGTCTAAGAAATGGTGGATAAGGTTAAGACCATCCGGCAACACATTAATGCTTCTCAGTGTTGAAAAAAGAGCTATGATGATAATAGGTAATGAGACCTAGGGTTTGACGATGGAGACATGGTATTCCACTACATATCACCATGGAATAGATTTATGATTGTTGGGAAGAAGGATAAGGTTTTTTCAACGTACAACGACCCTTTTGAGATCCTTGATTGCATTGGAGTAGTGGCCTATTGACTAGCACTCCCACTGAACCTATCTCTAGTACATGATGTATTAAATGTATCACTCTTGAGGATACACATACTAGAACCATCGCATTCACTCAATCAATAGGTTTTACCATTTGAGACTGACATCTCCTATGAAGAGAAGCTGGTGAAAATCTTTGATCATTGAGAAAAAGTTCTACAAAATAAGACAATTCCTTGAGTCATGGTGTTTTGGTGAAAAAACAAGTTTGAAGATGCAACGTTTGAATCAGAGGAAGTGAAGAAGAAGAGTTACAATATTCTATTTTAGTGAGGGAGCGGGAAATATAAAACATATGAAACATATAATCATCTTTGGTTTTATGTTCTTGGATTTTAAAATACCATTAGGAATTTCCACCGTTGCTAATATATCCATTGAATATTGATCCCATTATTAGAATAAATATAGGGATTTAACAATTCCAATTTAAATTGAAAAAGGAAGTGAACTCACCAAAAATAATTTTTCCAAATGAAGCCCATTTTCCGGAGTGTAAAAAGGAGGTAGCATCCCTAGGATTTTATCTTGAGAAATCCCATGATGAGATTTAACACGTTCACCTTGAATGGAACCACCTACGAGAGAAGTGAAAGTTGATAGAGATTACCACCCGAGTGATGTTATTCGAGCCACCCAAAGAGTATGTCACCATAGCACACCTTACCCTTATGTCATATAGGGTGTTATAAAGGGTTATGTAACAAGAACATTTCACTATGATTATGTTCATTATTATTGTATATAATAATCATTCATTATATTATTGTTACATTGTAAATCATATTTAATGAAGAAATTGTATTTTTAGATAATATTTAATTAAGAAATCTATTTTGATGAATTAGGGTATTTTTGAAATATATAATATTTTAATAAAAAATTAATAAAAAATTACTTTTTATTAACTATAACTGATCATTTAGTTTTTAGGAATACAATGGTAATATTTATTAAGGTTAGAATGTTTTTTTTTTCAAAACCAATAATTTTTAGATAAATTTATGTATTTATTTAATAATTAAAACATCTCATATTTATAAATTTAATTAGATAATATGAATATTATATTAGGAATCAAGACATATAAATTATCTAACATTTAGTTTTTCAAAAATTTCTGAGACAACATAATTTTTGGGAAAAAATTAAAGATCGTTTAATTATTTAATATGTTTAGTGACATCATAATGACCGAATAGTGATGTAATAAAGTATTATAAATGATATGTTCTTCAAATATATTTTTTACCATTAAAATGAAGCGATTTTCTATTTGTTTTATTTATTTCACAAAGCATTAGTGAACCCTCCAAGGATTATAAACATTTTATCTTTTTAAATTTATTTCCTTAAGAGTGTGACTCACCTCCACATAAGTAAGAATTATATTTTAAGATGTTCGTCCATTGGGATTATAAAATAATTTTTTCCTCTTCTCTTTGGAAGAACACTAGGGAAATAACCATGGGATGTTTTGTGGTTTTTGATTAGTTTAATGTGTGGTTTCCAAAACCTAAATAAAAAATAATTTCCTCCCTTTTCCTATATAAACCCACCCCTGCTCCAACATCCTCATCAATCAAAGACTTTGGATCTCAAAACATTTTTGCACTACTCTCTCTATAATCCTTCCATGGTGCCCTAATCTTCCAATAATCCTCTCTCACGCCCACTCTAGCCTTTGTGATCACACTACCAAGTAATGGATTTCTTCATTTCTAAATTTTTTCCAAATTTCATTATGTTGTTATTCCAATTTATTTTCAATTAAAAATATCAGGGAATGAATTTTCACCTCCCCCATACTCCTCCCCTAATGTTTGAATAATGGTATTCACCTTTTCTCTCTCAATAATTCCTCCCATGTACACCAGTTACCGTGTAGACATTTCGTAGGGAATTTTTCTCTTCTCATTTACATTCAAGATATTTTTTCCATTATGAATCTAAATTCCATTAAATATATTGGGACATCTCTATATATGATCAACCATTGTATAAATTTCATGTACATGTGATTATACATGTTTACAAATCTCATCAACCATTTTTACGAATTATTATGTCTTGTCGTTACACTACCGAAATTGCACCATGATTTTCCAAGCCAATGTCATTGTGTAATGAATACCATGCCTATTTATTTATCAAGGGTAATCAACTTTATTAAAATTTAATTATGGATTAAATAGTTTCATATATTAATTCCACATTCCATTATAGTGGAATAAATGATAATTTTTAATGAATCCATGTTATATGATATATGTGGCACAATTATGCAATAAATGAAATGATTAAGAATGGTGTGCCCTAATAGTGCTCCAATGCATTATGTAAATATTATTATCATTATATGTCAAGTGCAAAGGGGGTTAAATCTTTCTAATTAATGTGAAATGAGGGTTTACTCAATCTTTATGTTTAATGAGACTTGGCTCATGCTAATGTCATGTTTAATATTGTTTCCACATTTCCATGTTATGATTATCATGATATATCAGGCATTTATGTTCATGTTTCTATTATGATCTATTGATAAGACTATTTATTAACATTTACTGTATTCTCCATGATATGTCTGGTTTACTCCCTTACTAGGCTTTATAACTCACTCTTTTCTTATTCATGTCATCAGGTTATCCAATGTCAAGCTATGTTTGAAGGAATGTGTGTGGTCATGTAATAGATATTTTCAATAAAGATGTGTAATTCATGTTCTATGTAATTATGTAATGTTTTTAATTTCCTAATAAATTATACCTCTTAATCAATATATTTTTATTAAGTGAATGATTATCTAATAAATTATGGTTAAGTGTGTAATTAAGATAAGTGTTTTTAAAGTCATATTCACATATCTATGAATGAATATGTATGAGGAAGAAATATATATATATACATACCTATTTATGTTTGTGTCTTCCATTAAAGACATTCAAAACCCCCTAAATAATATACATGTGTCCCAAAAAACATAAATACAATAAAATAAAAGGAGTGAAACCAACCAGTGGAAAAAAACCTCACCTTGGATGGTGGTGGAGGAATGAATCAACCAGATTTGATATTATTTAAATGGAAAATGTTGAAATATGGCCAATGTAATCATAATAATCCTTTAGATCAACCATACACTAGAAGAAACTAAAATTGTGGTTAACCCTCAAACTAGGTTTTTGACCATACTACATTGGGAGATGGGGATACCAATTATCGACTGAAAATGGAGAGGATAAAGGAGAATAGAGTGTCCCATTAATGATTTAAGAGAGTCTTAAAGAAAAATTGTGTGATATTTTTTTAAAAAAAGTCTGGGTGGTATTTCACATGTGCCAGAGATGATATGGGTGAAGGGAGGTTACATGCCTAGTGTTCTCAGTCATGGTGATGTGTGCATAGGGTATAAGGAGACACCATTTTGGTGAATTAAAATGCAACTAAATTTAATAATAATAATAATCATAATCTAAATAATAATGATTATATTATTATTATTATAAAATCTCTTTATATTTTTCATTTTTTCATTTAATATCATTTAATTATTAATTTAATAAAATTAATTTCATTAAATAAAACACATCATGACGTTCTAATACACAGAATTGTATTCCGAATCCCATTTTTAATTATGGCCCATCCAATAAATGCGAAAAACTGAAAATCCCTCGGATTTTCATCGAGTTGAAAACATAGGATTATACCACCACCCCTCCATATAATATTTCATCCATGAGAAACTATTTGGAACAAGAAAAACATAACACACTCTACAAGATTCATGAATTCTCTTTCAATATATCACGTTTCATTTCCAAACGCCCAATTCACCATTGAGCAATGACTAGGAAAGCAGATCAAAATCCATTGAAAACCAATCCAACACTCATTTTACTACCAAAATATTGAAATTATTATTACCTAAGTCCATTTAGCATAGACACAACCATTTCATCGTATCTTGAAACTACTAACTGGTGGTGCTCCCCACCACATCCATCAACAATTATAAAGGGGCCAATTCTACGACATGACACCACCACCATCTAAATTTCCTATGAATCACATCTATAATATTTTAAAAAAATTCATGGAAAGGTACTAAGATGATCAACTAGTCAATTCCATATTTAACTTTATTATAGAACATGAGTATATATGTCACGACACCTCTGACAGACCATTCTAAAAAATTCTTTTCTTCGGTGACCGAAAAAATTACAAATAATCTACAATGCCTTCTCCTATGGAACATTTCATTTATAGTGAACACATTCTCTGAAGCCCATACCCAACTTATGATGAATATATTTGGCAAAAACATCACCTGACCATTTATATACAGTTGTGCCATTACACAAATGGGGGTATAACCGTGATCCGATCCAATAAAATCGTCACACCATTTTTAAAAAACAACTCTAGGCCTGACAACAAGTTCAGGATAACCTTGGATTTAAAATACTATGGCTGATGAACATTCCAATTTAATCCTAATTACATGTTTATAAGTGAGACATTCATAAAAATACAATACACTCACATCAGATCGTTAACTAATCCTAGTGTGACACATTCTTGGTGGTCAGGTAAATGAAAATGGTTCTTGTTCAAGATTGTGTCCTATGAATTTCTACTCGAGAACCCTATAACCAATCTAAATAACCATGCATTGATTAAAATTACACATTTAGTATGAAAAACCAAAATAACCAAAATTTAAATCCCCATGTCCGTTAAACATTTACGCTGTATAATATCTACACTCGCTTAGTGCATAAATTACAATGTCATGGTCTGCGATACATGTTTCACAAAACAAAAATAAAATAATTTTTTTTGAGAAAAAAGTATCACAGTTGAACAAATATAGTCAAATTATTATAAGAAACTTGACTTTAACTATCGAAACTCTGCCATTAAAAAAACCAAGATTCCACCACTAATAGAGGAACCACATGAACATTCAAGAATAACCAAAAAATTCCTCTTGAGACAAATGGTGCCTCCAAATTTTAAATACATATCTAACAATTTCTATGTTTTTCTATCATGAATGAAAAAACAAAATTCAAACAATCCAGCCTCATAGGAATTCAAATCGAAAAAATTATTTTTCAATTGGTCCTCCTTGTATGTGTTCAACAAGAAGGACACATAATAACTATTACTGACCTAATTCTATCCACCATAGTAGTGTCCCATCCATAGAAATAATGTATAGACCAACTGCTCACAAACACTTTGGGCCATTTCACCATAGATTAAATCATAAATAATTCATCTTGAAAACTATACCAATCTCATTGGCATGTCAAAAAACACAACTATATTGGATTTTCTCCTTATCATTGTGATAAACATGATTAATTCACACCTAGGTCACACTACCATGGAGATGACCCAAGAATACCCTCAACAGAAGAAGGATCAATAAATCTAATGAAATCAACTAGTTCGCCATAATGTTTAGAAAATCGATATATACTACGTGTGTTAGCGCATTCTACTACAATATTTTCACAACAAACTAGAACATCATGAATACTATCTATTGTTTGTATGCACGACGTATTTAATAAGAAGAAGGTTTATACAGAATATATATCATAGAGCCCTATAGCCCCATGTGACCATAAATCTGGATGACGCTATGAGAAGTCATCCACCACTGAGGAAAATAAAGGGTTAATTGACTTAATATAACTATGAACATTCCCAATTCATGCCTAAACAGAAAAAACCAAAACGTACTCAACGCTCACACCAATAAAAAGGTTCCAAGATACATCAAACACCCATCCAAATGAGGTTTTCATTTAGAAACTAAGATTCCTAACATGGTCAACATTACATGAATGAAACCAATTGTCAGAAAATATAGGAGGTTTATCAATGAATTAAAATCATAGGGAACTACATACCACTGGACAACCCCTTAAAATAGTATAAAGCCTAGAACCATAATGAAATAATGTTGAACAACATTCACCACCTCAAGAGCCTACCATCTAAGCCATTGTTAAAAAAGAGAAGACCAATTGAAAACATTCACGTATCCATTCCAAGTAAACACAAATAAAATGTTACTCTACACTTAAATTACGGTTTTATCAATGGACACCAACTAAGGGTTACATTTTTAATTAATTACATTACATTAAATTTAATTCTTTAATAATTTAAAAGATATAATTGAAAATATAATGTGTCATTTGAATGAAAAAATACCCGGAACTATTTTAACCATCAACTAAAAGAAAAATATACAATGATCATTAAATTATTTTATTAAGAATTAAACAATTCATTGACATCCAATAGAAAACAAATGATTTATCATATAAATCAATTTCAACAAAAAAGGTGAACTACAACAACCCTATTAATCAATCATGGGTTCTCTAGATAGAAATACAATATTAGTTTCTCAATTATAAATGTTTGTAAACACCCAAACGGGTTATCCCATGATAATTGTCCCTCGAATGACATATATAGGACAGGTTGAGCATTTAGATAGTTAACTTGTTCATTCTAAATTTAACATCCTTTGTGAACATTTTTAAAATATAACCCAAGGTCATATATATATATATATATAATGGTCATATGGGATTCCATCACCCAATTTTTGAAGCTCCCATACACTTTATAAATAGAATATTTACTTCCATTAATCACAACCAGTAAACATAGTACATCCCATGAATTACATAATCAAAAAAATATTATGTTTTATAATCATATAACACAAAGAAACATGCCATGAACACCTAAAAATGGCATATAAATCGCCAAACATGATAATGAATTACCAAAAAAAGTCTACATTTAATCGTTTTGATAAACACAAAAAATCATGGAATAACACTCGAGGCATCGAATCAAATCATAAAGAAGCCTACAAATGGAGCTATATGAAATGACATATGCATGGAATATGAATTTCTATGTGCCTGTTGTGAAGAATGTAATGATTTTTCCTCACTATACTGATTCAAGGGAAATGTTAACTAAAATGATAAGAAGTAGGAAGTACCACATTCACATGAGGAGAAAGAATATAAACTGTGATAGAAAATAGTACGAACATCTGTCCCATCCCTAGAAACGTGTTCATTTCACGTATGTGTGGTGATCAGTCCGAGAGATGACTTTTTACCAAGTGTCAACATGATCCTAGACTAATTTCTACAAGCCCTAAATAGTATGGAAAAGGAAATTTTAGACTTTAAACCACTTTTTAAGGCCCCAGATCGTATTACCATTAAAATTGGTACTTGGACCAGTCGTCACATGATGTCAATAGAATCATTCTGAATTCCAGATGTTTCGGCCTAATGATGAGGGCATAAGGTGTGTCTATGGGGAGGATATTCTCTATTAGATTAGATTTTCATAGAGGTATAACAAATAATAAATATAAGTCAACAACAAAAAATTAAAAAATTGATAACAGATGTCATGACCCATCCCCTAGAGGCCCGTGTTGTGACTACCCCAAGCCTGCCTACCATAGGCCATAGGATAGTGACTAGAACCAAAGGCATAATTCCCTTAAACTGGTAAGTCGTTACCTTTTTAACTTATAAAAACACATAACAAGATACTAGCATGAGTAAACTATACAACGAAATGAGTACTGAAAGTAAAAGGGGCCGGAATAAAAGCCCAATAGTAAAGGTACAAGTACAACGGAAAACAATACAACTGAAGAAAAAGAAACAAAAGAAGCTATAGGGTCTTCCTCCTAGATTCATATATGAAGGTAGGTACATATTGCGTCCTCAACACTCCACGTCCTTCCTCCTCTTCCACACACTGACACACCGTATGGTCCACCTTCATGCACCGTCCAATCCGGGTATGCTCAACCTCAGTTTGGGCTATCTGTCGTCTACAACCAACACTACAAGGTGTGGTCATATCTCAAGCAAGGGTGATTCTAAAGTTACATAGTAGGGACCACGAGACCCTTACGGTCTCACAAAATCCAACAAGGATAAACAACAAAGTTTGAAATCAACAGATAACCTTACTTGGGTATTTCCCCAAACTTATACCTAAGTTATCAAGTGATCCATCTCAATCATGAGGAAAACATAGAAAAACTGACTCAGCTCAACCAGGATTTTATTCTAGGGGTAGTATCAAGTAACATCCCCAGTCACATTTTCAAAACCTCAGTTGTTGGAAAACTCATCCTCTATTGAGTACAGTGGGTCAGCCGCGACACCAAGTGCGCTTCCCACTAACCTTGGACTGTTGAGGTACATTTCCTGTCGAGTACCGTTGATCTTCCATGACATAAAGGTGCTCACCACGGAGGATCTTCTGTGACAACAACGTTCTCCCCCACTGGGTTAGTAGAGTCACTTCGAGTCAAAAGTCTCAGCAGTCGTCAGGTCTCATCCAGCTACTAGGTCTCCGCACTATGCCCATTCATCTCTGGAAGGATCCCCTCCCTGAGCTACGGGTCAATACTCCAACTATCATGAATGTAACACCTGAGACTTTTATGAGAAATTATTTGATTTTATGTTATATAAATCATCAAAGGAATCTTTCGCTGCACGCAATCGCGACCTTCCTTGATAGCGTGTGTAGTACACAATACCGAGTTCCACTAAACAAAGATATATTATTATAATATTATAAACTAGCCATTATGAATATTATTAACTGAATTTTAAATTTTACAACATTATTATTTATCTTACACATTTTATAGAACATGGTAAGAGAACAAAATAATTTTTTTTTGGGTAAAATAAGTATTTATCGAAAAATTTAGTTTTGCCACCTTTTGATGGTGCACCCACATTAAATCTAGTTTTTGACACATTTATAAGTTAAATTTGACAAAATAAAATTCTTCTTTTGAATCAGGATATAAAAATTTACTTTGGATAAATTTTTGATATTTTTCTGATAACTTTCATATTTTGATGAATAGTAAAAATACGCTAATTTTTATTTAAAAACAACTTTTTTTATTGAGATAATTTATATGGATAAATTATAATATTTAATGGTTTTAGAGTATATATAGAATATATTTTTACCATTTAATATAATTTATGTCATTAGCATTAATTTCACATTGAATTCATAGGTAAAAACATTTCAATCTTTGGCAATGTTTTAACTTCTAAAACCTGTTTTCTTAACAACGGGATTTATTTTAAATTAATTACTGCAACTTATATGTTTTGAATTTTAAAAAATGGATTCCATATTCAGAATCAGTGGGTCCAAATTATGTTAATAGGCTAATTTTTATTTTTGGGCATTATGAATAGTAACTACTGTAAATTTTATTTACCATAGTTAAAGGTAAATCGGGTAATTAAAGGTAAATATAAGATTATAAAATTACCCTAACACCTGCCAAAATCCTATTGGATGACTAAAAGTCGACCCATATCACCTAAGGGTCGGATTAGATTCATTTAATAGACTTTTTTCTATGAAAATAAATTAATTATTATTAAAACCAAAGAATGTGACAACATGTCACTTTCTTAAATCTTATAAGTATAATAATTTTAATTTAGTGATAAACCTAATGAAACTTCTAACATGAATAGTCTCCATAAAGATAATACAATTATCTACATCATAGGAGTTTATTTAGTATTTTTAGGGATTAAATAATTATCATTAATTATGACACAATAGTGATGTTGAAATTATTTTATTAATTAAAATATCAAATAAATGGTTTTAAAATTTTAAAATAATTATTATATGCAATATTTAATGTTCTCCACTAATTTTCTAGATACATATGACATTTTATTAATCTATTAAATATTTTAGTTCGAACATATCCTCTGTATATATTTTATTTAAATTCAAATAAATGAATAGTGTCAAAATTGACACTATTGTTATTTTATAAATATAACATATTATAAAATTGTTTAAAAATCACAAAAATATTTAAAAATTATAAATTAAACTTTATAAGGTCTAAAATGTCATAAAGTGTCAAATTATGGAAAATTCACAACACATATGTAATTATTAATAATAATTTAAAATTTAGAATATTATTACCACAAATAAAATTAAATTGATAAATAAGAATAAATCAAGTTGGTAATGTTTAAAATAAATTCCTAACATGTCTAAATTTTATTGGTTGATGATATTACCTATCTCATCTAATATTCGGATAATAGTCATTTTGGAAGTTTTTAAGTGGGGGAGGGATTTAATATAAACTAATATTTATTATATTTCCAAAGGTGCCCCTCTCCTCCCTTATAAAAGGGAACCTCTTCTCTCTCCTCCTCACACCAATTTGAGCCTTCACAATCGGCCAAACCCTGCCCATTTCACTTACCCACTTCCCTAGAATCATTTTAGAGCTTCTGGTCTTCTTCAAAGTCCAACCCTAATGCCCTAAGAGGAGGTTAAGAAGAGGCGCATAAAAAAGAGGTAATATACATTAACAATCCTTTCCAACTTCATTCTTCTTCAACATCTTCTTATTTAGTTGTTTCATTATGAAGTAATAACATCAGTATAACTCATATACTGATATGTTATTATAAGTATTAAAACAACCCTATTTCAACATCTATCCATCCTATGGAAAAGGAAATCACCGCACGTGCGTACGTACGGAATACCGTCTCCACGCCGTGGTGTAATCTATTTTCCCCCACCACCTTACATGGATGGGTATAATGGTGTAAATAATTACAATATATGATTATTGTAAAGTGATATTGATTCTGAAATAGTATACATACACTCCAATACAATTCCACGATCATGGGAACGATATCATCGCTCGTGCGTACGTACGGAATACCGTCTCCACGATGTGATGCGATTCGTTCTACATGATCTTCATTGCATAATGATTATATAAATGAATTGAATGAATAAATATGATATATAATACATTAATACCATTCTGGAAATGATATATCTATAACCTAAAGAGAATAATAAGAATTTATTCGACCAAACACACATAAGAACAAAAAGTTATAAACACCCAAATACACTACTGGAAATCCAGCATTTCCCAACGGTTTAGAACCATTGGGAAAGGCTGCAGAACCGTTGGTATATGTTATACCAACGGTTCTACAAACCATGGGGAAGTAAGCCATTGGGAAAGGCATTTCCCAACGGTTTACACAGAATCGTTTGGATAGGTTAGAAAAAATTAACCTATCCCAACGGTTTGGCCCGTTGGGAAATCAATAGAGAATTTTCTTTCCCAACGGTTTGCAAACCGTTGGGAAAGGTTTTTACCAATGGTTCATAGAACCGTTGGTAAAAAAAACCATTCAACAGGATATCCCAATGGTTTCAAACCGTTGGGATAGGGTGTTTTTACCAACGGTTCCTTGAACCGTTGCTAAAAACAGCTACATAGAGCCTATGCCAACGGTTTTCAAACCGTTGGCATAGGCTTTTCTGTGCAAATTGCACAGCAGCCTGCAATTTTCACAGCAGGTCTGGTTTTTGGGCATTCACCCTCAGTTTCAATTCAATTTTCAATCCAATTATGCCCTCGTTTTCAATTCATTTTTCAATCCAATTATTGTACCTATAACACATATAATGCATACATATAGAGAATAAACCAACACATAAAAATAATGCAAACCAACCAACCAAAACATATAATGCATCCTGAAAATATACACATCCATAATTAATGTAGAATTCATAACATAATTATAAACATACATAATTCATTTAGAATTCATTTTAAAATTTAGATGACAATCATATGTGGAATCCGGAATTCAATTCATAATTTGATTGGTTTTTCATATACCATATATTTTTAATAGAAATGATATCCATTTTAAACAAAATACATACATCTGGAATGATACCAGTCACACCGTGCCTCGGATTGAGGTGAGGTTAACTCATACACGTCACAAATAACTCATTGATCGTTGTCCTAAAGTATCAACATATTCCAAAATCGTTTGGTCGGTTTTCTGTATGTCAGTTGTTGTTTTCACTTAAAATGAAGTGTTTTTTAAATAAAAGAGAGGCACTTTGAATGGTGTCGGCCACACCGCGCCTCGTATTGAGGCGGGGTTAACTCGTACACATCACAAATGACCCATGGATTGTTGTGCTAAAATATAAACACAATCAGAATGCGTTTGGTTGGTTTGCCGTATGAATTTAAAATTTAGTCCATTTTAAAGAAAAGAGATACACATAGAGTGGTCTCGACAAAACCACGACTCAGATTGAGGTGGGGTTGACTCGTACACGTCACATTTGACCCATGGATCGTTGTGCTAAAGTATTGACACAAGCCGAATGCGTTTGGTCGGTTTTCCGTATGCCAGTTGATGTTTTTCACTTAAAATGACGTCCTTTTGAAACAAAAGACAGGCACTATGAGTGGTGCCGACCACACCGCGTCTCCAATTGAGGCGGGGTTGATTCGTAAAAGTCACATATTACCCATGGATCGTTCTCCTAAAGTTTAAATGGAAACCGAATGAGTTTGGTCAGTTTTCCATATGTACTTAAAATGTTGTCCATTTTAAACAAAAGAGTGACACTTAGACTAATCCTGACCACACCGTGACATAGATTCATCCCTGGTTGGCTCGTACATGTCACATATGACCCATGGATCGTTGTGATAAATTATCAAAATATTACGAATGCGTTTGGTCGGTTTTGTTTATGCTAGTTGTTCTTTTCATTTATAATCATGTCCATTTTAAACAAAAGAGAAAGAGTTAGAGCGATGTCGGCCACACCGCATCTCGGATTAAGACGAGGTTGACTTATACACGTCACATATGACTCATGGATCGTTGTGCTAAGGTATCGATAGAATCCGAATGCGTTTGGTCGTTCTTCCGAATGTCAGTTGATGCCTTTCACTTAAAATGACATCCTTTTGAAACAAAAGACGGACACTTTGAGTGGTGTCAGCCGCACCGCATGTCGGATTGAGACGGGGATGATTCGTACACGTTACATATGACCCATGGATCGTTCTACTAATGTTTCAACGGAAACCGAATCTGTTTGGTCATTTTTGCTTATGTACTTAAAATGGTGTCCATTTTAAACAAAAGAGAGTCACATAGACTTATCCTGGCCACACCGTGACTCAGATTCATCCCTGGTTGGCTCGTACACGTCACATATGACCCATTGATTGTTGGGATAAATTATCAACAGATTCGGAATGCGTTTGGTCGGTTTTCCGTATGTCAGTTGATGCTTTTAACTTAAAATGACGTCCGTTTGAAACAAAAGACGGACACTTTGAGTGGTTCCGGCCACACCACATCTCCGGATTGAGCTGAATCCACCGTGAAACATTCTAATTATTATTCGTGACGTGTACGCATAGATGACACATCAATCGGACGTGCGCTTTGCACGGTACGACTCAATATTCGTGTTTTAAGTGATGCGCGCACTTCGTAAATGCGCGTGAGGGGGGTCCAAACGGGCAGAACGAAGTCGGAATGGACTGAAATCAGACGAAAAATGCGGGAGAGTGATTTATGAAGTGGTCGAGCAGACGGCACGTCAATCGGACGTGCCGTGTGCCCGCGGTGACCGACAACGCAGTTCTGGTGTCACAAACGGCCAAAACGGGCGTCAAACGGTCAAATTCATAGTGAATGACCTCAGATTGACCTTAAACCACCGTGAAACATTCTAATTATTATTCATGATGTGTATGCGTAGACGGCACATCAATCGGACGTGCGGTTTGCGCGGTACGGCTCAATATTCGTGTTTTAAGTGATGTGCGCGCTTCGTAAACGCGCGTGAGGGTGGTCCAAACGGGCCAAACGATTTTGGAATGGCCTGAAATCAGACGAAAAATACGGGTGAGTGATTTATGAAGTGGTCGAGCAGACAGCACGTCAATCGGACGTGTCGGGTGCCCGCGGTGACTGACAACGCAGTTCTGGTGTCATAAACGGCCAAAACGGGCGTCAAACGGTCAAATTCATAGTGGACGACCTCAGATTGACCTGAAACCACCGTGCAACATTCTAATTATTATTTGTGACATGTAAGCGCAGACGGCACGTCAATCAGACGTGTGGTTTGCGCGGTACAGCTCAATATTCGTGTTTTAAGTGAGGCGCGCGCTTCGTAAACGCACGTGAGGGTGGTCCAAACGGCCGAACGATTTCGGAATGGCCTGAAATCAGACGAAAAATACGATTGAGTGATTTATGAAGTGGTCGAGCAGACGGCACGTCAATCGGATGTGCCGTGTTCCCGCGGTGACCGACAACGCAGTTCTGGTGTCATAAACGGCCAAAACGGGCGTCAAACGGTCAAATTCATAGCGGACAACCTCGGATTGACCTGAAACCACCATGAAACATTCTAATTATTATTTGTGACGTGTATGCGTAGACGGCATGTCAATCGTATGTGCGGTTTGCGCGGTACGGCTCAATATTCGTGTTTTAAGTGATGCGTGCGCTTCGTAAACGCGCGTGAGGGTGGTCCAAATGGGCCGAACGATTTCGGAAGGGCATGAAATCAGACGAAAAATACGGGTGAGTGATTTATGATGTGTTCGAGCAGACGGCACGTCAATCGGACGTGCCGTGTGCCCGCGGTGACCGACAACACAGTTCAGGTGTCATAAACAGCCAAAACGGGCGTCCAACGGTCAAATTCATAGCGAACGACCTCGGATTGACCTGAAACCACCGTGAAACATTCTAATTATTATTCGTGACGTGTAAGCGCAGACGGCACGTCAATCAGACATGCGGTTTGCGCGGTATGGCTCAATATTCCTGTTTTATGTGATGCGTGCGCTTCGTAAACACGCGTGAGGGTGGTCCAAACGGGCCGAACAATTTCGGAATGGCCTGAAATCAGACGACAAATACGGGTGAGTGATTTATGAAGTGGTCGAGCAGACGGCACATCAATCGGACGTGCCGTGTGCCCGCGGTGACCGACAACGCAGTTCTGGTGTCATAAACGGCCAAAACGGGCATCAAACGGTCAAATTCATAGCAGATGACCTCGGATTGAGTTGAAACCACCGTGAAACTTTCTAATTATTATTCGTGACGTGTACACACAGACGTCACGTCAATCGGATGTGCGGTTTGCACGGTACGTCTCAATATTCGTGTTTTAAGTGATGCGCGCGCTTTGTAAACGCGTGTGAGGGGGGTCCAAATGGGCCGAAAGATTTCGGAATGGCCTGAAATCAGACGAAAAAATACGGGTGAGTGATTTATGAAGTGTTCGAGCAGACGGAACGTCAATCGGACGTGCCGTGTGCCCGCGGTGACTGACAACGCAGTTCTGGTGTCATAAACGGCCAAAACAGGCGTCCAACGGTCAAATTCAATGCAGACGACCTCGGATTGACCTGAAACCACCGTGAAACATTCTAATTATTATTCGTGACAGGTACGCGTAGACGGCACGTCAATCGGACGTGCGGTTTGCGCGGTACGGCTCAATATTCATGTTTTAAGTGATGCGCGCGCTTCGTAAACGCACGTGAGGGGGGTCCAAACGAGCCGAATGATTTCGAAATGATCTGAAATCAGATGAAAAATACGGGTGAGTGATTTATGATGTGGTCGAGCAGACGGCACGTCAATCGGACGTGCCGTGTGCCCGCGGTGACCGACAATGCAGTTCTGGTGTCATAAACGGCCAAAACGGGCGTCAAACAGCCAATTCATAGCGGACGAGCTCGGATTGAGCTGAAACCACCGTGCAACATTCTAATAATTATTTGTGACATGTACGCGTAGACGGAACGTCAATCGGACGTGCGGTTTACGCGGTACGGCTCAATATTCGTGTTTTAAGTGATGCACGCGCTTCGTAAACGCGCGTGAGGGGGGTCCAAACGGGCCGAACGATTTCGGAATGGCCTGAAATTAGACGACAAATACAAGTGAGTGATTTATGAAGTGGTCGAGCAGACGGAATGTCAATCGGACATGTCGTGTGCCTGCGGTGACCGACAACGCAGTTCTGGTGTCATAAACGGCCAAAACGGGCGTCGAACGGTCAAATTCATAGCGGACGACCTCGGATTGACCTGAAACCACCGTGAAACATTCTAATTATTATTTGTGATGTGTACGCGCAAATGGCATGTCAATCGGACGTGCGGTTTGTGCAGTACGGATCAATATTCGTGTTTTAAGTGATGCGCGCGCTTCGTAAACGCGCGTGAGGGTGGTCCAAACGGGCCGAACGATTTCGGAATGGCCTGAAATCAGACGAAAAATACGGGTGAGTGATTTATGAAGTGGTCGAGTAGACGGCACGTCAATCGAACGTGTCGTGAGCCCGCGGTGACTGACAACGCAGTTCTGGTGTCATAAACGGCCAAAACGGGCGTCCAACGGTCAAATTCATAGCAGACGACCTCGGATTGACCTGAAACCACCGTGAAACATTCTAATTATTTTTCGTGACGTGTATGCGCAGACGGCACTTCAATCGGACGTGCGGTTTGCGCGGTACGACTCAATATTAATGTTTTAAGTGATGCGTGTGCTTCGTAAACGCGCGTGAGGGTGGGCCAAACAGGCCGAACGATTTCGGAATGGCCTGAAATCAGACGAAAAATACGGGTGAGTGATTAATGAAGTGCTCGAGCAGACGACACGTTAATCGGACATGCCGTGTGCCCGCGGTGACCGACAATGCAGTTCTGGTGTCATAAACGGAAAAAACGGGCATCAAATGGTCAAATTCATAGCGGATGACCTCAGATTGAGCTGAAACCACCGTTCAACATTCTAATTATTATTCGTGACGTGTACGCGTAGACGGCACGTCAATCGGATGTGCGGTTTGCGCAGTACGACTCAATATTCGTGTTTTAAGTGATGCGCGCGCTTCGTAAACGCGCGTGAGGGGGGTCCAAATGGGCCGAACGATTTCAGAATGGCCTGAAATCAGACGAAAAATACGGGTGAGTGATTTATGAGGTGGTCGAGCAGACGACATGTCAATCGGACGTGCCGTGTGCCCGCGGTGACCGACAACGCAGTTCTGGTGTCATAAACGGCCAAAACGGGCGTCCAACGGACAAATTCATAGTGGACGACCTTGGATTGACCTGAAACCACCGTGAAACATTCTAATTATTATTCGTGACGTGTACACGTAGACGGCACATCAATCGGACGTGCGGTTTGCGCGGTACGGCTCAATATTCGCGTTTTAAGTGATGCGCGCGCTTCGTAAACGCGCGTGAGGGTGGTCCAAATGGGCCGAACGATTTCGGAATGGCCTGAAATCAGAACAAAAATACGGGTGAGTGATTTATGAGGTGGTAGAGCAGACGACATGTCAATCGGACGTGCCGTGTGCCCGCGGTGACCGACAACGCAGTTCTGGTGTCAGAAACGGCCAAAACGGGCGTCCAACGGTCAAATTCATAGCGGACGACCTCGGATTGAGCTGAAACCACCGTGAAACATTCTAATTATTATTCGTGATGTGTACGCATAGACGGAACGTCAATCGGACCAGCGGTTGGCGCGGTACGGCTCAATATTCGTGTTTTAAGTGATACGTGCGCTTCGTAAACGCGCGTGAGGGGGGTCCAAACGGGCCGAACGAAGTCGGAATGGCCTGAAATCAGACGAAAATTACGGGAGAGTGATTTATGAAGAGGTCGAGCAGACGGCACGTCAATCAGACGTGATGTGCACCTCGGATTGAGGCGGGCTTGATTCATACATGTCACATATGACCCATGGATCGTTGTCCTAAAGCATCAACACATTTCGAATGCGTTTGGTCAGTTTTTTCGTATGTCACTTTTTGTTTTCACTTAAAATCGTATGGAAATTCATATAGAAAATTTTTATATCATATTTAGTATGGATTAGATTTTAGTTGATCGTGCTATGAAACATTTTAGAGCTAATGAAATTAAGGAAGGTGGAGGGGCTGTCCGGGGGGCTGTCCAGGGGGGCTGTCCGTTGGGTGTCCGGGGGGCTGTCCAGGACCCAAGGAGGAGGGTGGGGGGGCTGTGCGGGGTCTGTCCGGGGGGTGTTTGGGAGTTGTTCAGGGGGTTGTCCGGGGTTGTTCAGGGGGCAGTTCGGGGTTTGTTCAGGGGGTTGTTCAGGGGTTGTTCAGGGGTTGTTCAGGGGTTGTTCAGGGGTTGTTCAGGGGGTTGTCCAGGGTTGTTCAGGGGGATGTCCGGGGGTGTTTGGGGGGTTGTCCGGGGTCCAAGGGGGAGGGTGGGGGGGGGGGGGGGGTTGTCCAGGGGGCTGTACGGGGGGCTATCCGGGGTCCAGGGTGGATGGTTGGGGGCTGTATGGGGGGCTGTCCAGGGGGCTATCCGCGGGGGCTGTCCGAGGGGGCTGTCCGGTGGGTGTCCGTGGGGCTGTCCGGGGACCAAGGAGGAGGGTGGGGGGTTGTGCGGGGTTTGTCCGGGGGGTGTTTGGGGGTTGTTCAGGGGGTTGTCCGGGGTTGTTTAGGGGGCGGTCCGGGGGTTGTTCAGGGGTTGTTCAGGGGATGTTCAGGGGTTGTTCAGGGTTGTTCAGAGGTTGTTCCGGGGGTTGTCCGGGGTTGTTCAGGGGGCTCTCCGGGGGGTGTTTGGGGGGTTGTCCGGGGTCCAAGGGGGAGGGTGGGGGGTTGTCCGGGGGCTGTCCGGGGGGCTATCCAGGGTCCAGGGTGGATGGTTGGGGGCTGTACGGGGGGCTGTCCGCAGGGCTGTCTGGGGGGTGTTTGGGGGGTGTTCGGGGTCCAAGGGGGAGGGGGGGTTGCAGGGTCCAAGAATGAGGGGGGTTGTACAGGGAGTTCTCAAACACACAACCACTAAAAGACAACAACATCCATAAAAACAGACAATATATAAAAATAACTCAACTCCATACTATACTACGAGTCTAGATAAAACCAACAACAAGAATAGATTGAACATCAAATCTCAGTAATATAAGTCAAAAATGTAACGGATCAATATGTACCACATCTGCATCACCATCACCATCATCATCATCATCATCACCTTCGTCATCGTCCTCCTCATCGTCCTCACCCTCCACAGCGCCTTCCTCCTCGCCTTCTCCCTCCTCCTCGCCCTCCTCATCTCCCTCCTCTTCCGCATCAGACTCCTCGCCATCATCATCTTCAAGCTGGACATTGGCCTGACCACCACTGGAACTGCCACCTGGTGCACCATATATAGAATGTATCGACGACATGTATTCATCAATCGCTGGGCTGGCCTCTGCTGGAAGTGTTGGACGTAGAACTTCAATAAATTTCATAAATGCACTGTTTTCCCTAGCAGACTGTTCTGCTGTCTCTGTGGCCCTTTCTCAGACTATTCTGCCTGTACCCTATCTTGCTACAGCTCGGTGGCACTACATCTCATACCTGAGGCAGGACAATACCTCGTCGTGGCTATCCTAGGTCTGCAGCGTACTCTGCCAGAATGATCCTCTCCCAACACCTGATGAAAGTGATCAGATGACCCAAAATTGTCCGCTTCCTGGGCATCGAGGGCCTCTAAAGCATCCTGTTACAAATATAAATACATTATTATGTTACGGAATAGATATTAAAATATAAAAATCAATAGATTAAAACTTACAATCTGCTGCTGAGTCGCTTCGTTGACAGCACTTCCATCCTTTTTTCGTCTACTCGAGCAAAACAGTTTTTCTCAAGGCACACATCCTTCAATATTTTGTATTTGCCTCTACAATGACAGTGAAAACAAAAGTTATATAAAAACTTTAGCAAATGATTAAATAATTGAGGAAACAAAAGAAAATGTAAGTCGTAAAGAAAACTTATAAACAATTGTCATACCTGCTGCCTCTCATGATCCGGCATCGTCGTGCATCCTAGTGTATGGAGGTATTTTTTTGCATCGTTGTTTTTTTTATTTTTTCCAGATGATTCCTAAATAAAATTCGATAATGAAAAGGATAATATTAATGAAAAACTTGAAAGTTATTATTTAAATACCTCAAATGTAATTCATTCCTTAAACTGTGTACGCGTCCAATGAGTAATCATCTGACGATACTGCTCTACAGGGAAATCATCCACGACTGGTACCGCCTCTAACTCAGTGCCAACTCTAGCACGCCTGACAATATACAACTCATGCTTGTAGGCTGTCCAACGATTGACTAAATCCTTTAGACGTTCCAGTCGTGCACCCTCACCATCAGGAAAATTAAATCGAAGCTGAAATCAAAATATTAATTCATATAAATACAAAAATAATTCATGGCAATAAATACAACAGAATTTTTTACCCATATCGCTACACAAGCTCTATCTTTGACCTCATGTGGCAAATGTCTCCATGATAGCGGGATGACGGGAATGATGTCAGAGTATTTGGCAAGCGTCGCCAGAAAACTCCGACATTGCTACCCTATTTTCTCAACCATCTGATTGTCTTCATTATATTCCACCATAACCTGTGTGCGACGGTTCCACACCGAACGCATGCGTGTACTGCCCCGCCCCTGCCTCCTGTCAGTTGATGTATCTGTCATGAAAGAAAAACAAATATTTTATCAAAACATGTTATAATGAAAATAAATATTGCTATAAAAATTTGTTAGGGTTTTATAAATATACCTGCGCTAGTCTGATCAATGAGTGGCGCCGGATCCACAGAACCTGATGGAACACCCTCTGGTGGAACAGGAGTCGAAGACGATGGAATTTAAAAGCTCGGAGAGATAGAAGTAGAAGGAAAAGAAGATGGAACAGCTATAAGACCTGATGCTGACTGGGGAGTGAGAATCATCATGGGATGTGAAAATGATGGGGCAGAAGATGCAGAAGGTAGCGAAAACATGGGAGGCATAAATACCTCGTGTGTCCCTAACGACACACCAGGATCAGAATGTGGGAAGGCTGAAATGTCAGTGGGAGGGGAAGGGTCTAGTCGGGCACGCGCAGCTCTACGTCCACCTCTGGTACGAACCCTCCTCATACCACCGGCCTGAGTACTAGGACCCGTACTATGCTCCTCGTCGAATAACTGTCGACGTAATGGTGGATCCGACAAAAAAGATTACAAAAAAAATTATTCACATGACATTATATATTCTGTAAATATATATATATATATATTTGAAATAAAGTACTCACTGTAGGCACTAATGGTGGAATTCCCATCTCCTCCATCCGACGATTGTTCTCCGCCATTTTTTTTCTTCGTCTCTCTTCAATTGGCTGCATTTCCTACATTTGAAAACAAATATGAAATTAATTAGAAAAAGAAAATTAATGTGTAAACCAAAAAACTAAATATATGAAGGAATGAGGGGATTCATTGGTAATTTAGCTATCAATTGTTTTAGAAGAGCTTGAATGAATTTAATAAAACATTCAAGTTGTAATGTTCACCAAGTTAGAAATATTGTTTGATTTGGTTTGAATACAGTTCAATTCCAAATTAGAAAATGCAATTCAAATAAAATAGAAACCAATAAACATTGAAAATTCACATAACGGTCAAGTCATCTAAAACATATTTGTGATCAATACTAAATAAATATGAATATTACCAACCTTAACAACCCAAATCGAGGTAAACCAAAATAATTGAGACCATGGATGAATGATTCTATATAATTCCAACCACAACTTCAGGTTCACAATCAACCCTAACAATTGAGCTATTGGAGTCATCAAAAGAAATAAATGGATTGGTTCCAATGGTAATAGGGACAGTGTCAATTCAATCATCAGCATCATCAAAAATATGTCTTGGAATTACTTCAACTATGACACCAAATTCAGGTTGAAGTTGATCTTTGACATAAAAAACATGTTTAGCCATTGATGCCAACACATATGGTTCTTTGGAAGCAAGAGTGCAGGTCATATTAATTACTCGAAATCCACAATCATCAATAAATGTGCCATGTCTCATCATCGAATAAAACCAATGGCATTTCATCATTGTGACTCGTCCATGAGAGTAATAATCCAATATTATTATTTTCTCAACGACTCCATAATAACCCACATTTTCAAGTCGCGGTCTACTATCTGATGCACTGGCATAACAATCTGTTGTGGCAGCAACCATAATACCATCATGTTGTGGTCTCATGTTTTTGGCTCGTTCAGTGACAATAAATATGTACCCATTGATAACAATTGATTTACAGTCACGAACCACGGTATTAGGACCAAAAGACAAAACTATTATTTCCTCAGAGACAGAGTCAGCAGACAAAATCAATACCTGCAATATAAATGATAGTTAAACTTAAGTAAATATTGAAATAATTAATTTAAACAGTAATATTTTTACCTTCAATTTTAACCAAGCAGAATACTCTTTGCTATGCAAAGTCTCTCTCCTTCTCAAAGATAAAGAACGATGCTTCCTATTTATCATTGTTTTATGTTCCCTGTAAATAAAAAAATTTGAATAGTTTAACAGATATATATGTAAGATATACATATTCAATTTTTTTACCCGATATAGTCATCGAACAAATCACAGTTGAACAAAACTGTGAGATGTGCCATCTCCCTCTCTTCATGTCTTAATGTCTTCAATGTATATGATCCAGGAATTCCTCCTATTTGAGGAAGTGATGGAAAAATGGGTTCAATTTTCTCATGTTTTTCTTCTTCATTTCTCATTGGTCTGTTCATTCTTGTAGTAAGAACAGACAAATACATTGAACAGAAATCCATACATTCTTGAGCTAAGTAACCGTTCACGATAGAACCTTCGGGATGATTCTTGTTTAGAACATAGGACTTTAATGTGAACATATTTCTTTCAGTTGGATATATCCAACGAAAAGAAACAGGTCCTCCGAGAAGTATTTCAGTTGGAATATGGACAGTCAGATGCAGCATGCATGTGAAAAATGATGGGGGAAATATTTTCTCCAACTCACACAAAATTAATGGGGCATCTGTCAACATTTTTTGCAAGAAAGACTTAGAAAACTTCTTAGCACAAAGATCTCTAAACAAATGGCACAACCGAATAACACCCACCTTTACATTATTGGACAAAAGATGACGGATTGCTATTGGAAGCAACTCATGCAGTAAAACGTGATAATCATGAGTCTTCAAAGATTTGAGCTTCAACTCTCTTATGTTGATCCGTTTAGATATGTTGCTTGAATAGCCATCAGGAACTCTAATAGTCTCTAATACTTCCAAAAATTGTTTTTTTCAGTAGGTGTCATCACATAAGAAGAACATGGAAGTTGCCATTTATTTTCACTGATACGCACAGGATGCAATTCTGGTCTGATGCCCTGATCCACCAAGTCACGTCGAGATCGTAAATCATCTTTTGTCTTCCACTTGACATTTAGAAGAACTGAAAGCAACATTTCACATATATTCTTTTCAATATGCATTACGTCTAAGCAATGACATAGCGAATCGGTTGACCAATAAGGAAAACCAAAAAAGATAGTCCTCTTCCTCCAATTGTAACAGGTTTCTGTGGAAACATTCTTTCTCTATCTTGATTTCATTTGACCCTTCCCGAACGAAAAACTGAAATCTTTCAATTCATTAAGCACATCAGTTCCAGACATACGCTGAGGTGGATCATCAGTCTCTATAGTATTATCAAATCTTCAACGATTCATTCTATATGGATGATCCTTTGGAAAAAATCGTCGATGTACCATAAAACTGAAACTACAATGATGTTTCAGTCTTCTGGATCGTGTGTTCTTCATACAAACTAGACATGACAGTTTTCCCTTCGTGCTCCATCCAGACATCATTGCATAAGTCGGAAAATCATTGATCGTCTACATAAGCACAGCACGCATCTGAAATATATCTTTCGAACATGCATCGTATGTGCGCACACCCACATCCCAAAGAAGTTTTAAATCTTTTATTAAAGGTTGCATGTATACATCAATATCAATGCCGGGATCAAAAGGACCAGATATGAGTATCCTCATGAAAGTGAAATATTTTTTCATACACAACCATGGGGGAAGATTATAAATGTGTATAAAAACTGGCCATGTGCTGTGTGAAGTAAGCATCTGCCCAAACGGATTAAAACCGTCGCATGAAAGACCCAGCCTCACATTATGCACGTCAGCTGCAAAATCAGGATGTCAAGCATCAAATATCTGCCATGCAAATCCATCTGCAGGATGAACCAACTCATCATTAGTCTTCTTTCTCTCGGTATCATTCCATCTCATTTTTATTGATATGTCATCAGACATAAAATGATTCTGGAGTCTGGGGATCAATGGAATGTGCCACATTACTTTATGTGGAACGCGAGATGGTGTTCCATCAGATTTTGACTTCCAGCGGGATTTACCACATTTTATACATTCATTTCGTTCAGCGGTTTTTCCCAGAATAAACTGCAATCTTTCGGGCAAGCATGAATTTTGTTTCTGGAAAATCCAAGTTCTTCAACTAACTTCCATGCCATATAGTGGTTTGAGGGAATATCTGCATCATCTGGAAGTAAATCCTTCAAGAGGGTAAGAATGTAATTGATATCTGTATTAGAAATCCCATACATAGTTTTTCCATGAAACAATCGGATTAAAAATTCCAGCTTTTTCATTTTATCGCATTGTCGATATACTGGAGTCGTGGAAGCATCATTCAATTTGTTCACCCTATCAATATCATCATTTTCACTAGATGCATCAATTGCCCTCATATCGACGTCTTCTTGAGTCAAAATCCTTTCTTTTTCATGATGATGAATAAACGGAAACCAATCATCTAACAAATTATCCATTCCAGTCCTTTCATTTCAATCATCACCAATTTGAGATTTCATTTTCTCCCCATTGTGATACCACACAAAGTAGTTTTCTTGAAAACCATTTTTGGTTATGTGGTAGCTGACTTCTTCACGACTCAACCAAGGTCTACCAACACAATTGGAACATGGGCAGTGTATGCGACCACTATCTGAAGCATTGTGAAATGCAAAATCTATAAATCTCTCCAAATTGTTTTGAAAAGCGCATGAGATACGATCGGTTTCATACATCCAACTTCTGTCCATTCTGTAAAAATAATTCATATAAGTCATTTTGTCATAAACAATTCAATAGGATTGAACTTTAATAGAAAATACATTTAAGTAAATGATAAAGGAAGAAATTAATCATGGTATCAACTACACATGTGAAAAAAACATACTAATGTGTTATTGAAAAAATGTAAAACCAAAAAGAACTTAATGTGTTATCACATCAGAGAATGCATCATCCCATAACCATATTAGTAGGGTACCCTAGTGGATAGCCCCTCCCACCCCCGTGGACAACCCACCCACCCCCGTGGACACCCCCTACCCCCTAGACAGCCCAACCACCCCTGTGGACAGCCCCCCCCCTCGACACCCCTTCTCCCTATGGACAGCCCCCCACCCCCTTGGATAGCCCGCCCACCCCCCTGGACACCCCTACCCCCATGTGGCCAGCCCACCCACCCTCCCTGGACAGCCCGCCCACCCCTCCTTGATAGCCCAGCCACCCCCGTGGACAGCCCGTCCACCCTTGTGGATAGCCCGTCCACCCCCGTACCCCCCTGGACACCCCGTACCCCCCCCTGGGATAGCCCCGCCCACCCTCCCAAACAGCCCACAGCCCCCTCCCCTACAACCCCACCCCCACCACCTAGACATACCAACCCCCTGGACACCCCACACACCCCTCCCCCACCAGGACACCCCACCCAGATCCCCAGGACAGCCCACACCCCCTGGACAGCCCCGCCCACCCCCGTGGACAGCCTTTCCCACCCCTGTGGACAGCCCAGCCCACCCCCGTGGACAACCCACCCACCCCCGTGGACGCCCCCTACCCCCTAGACAGCCCACCCACCCCCTTGGACAGGCCACCCGCCCCCTCGACACCCCTTCTCCCTATGGACAGCCCCCAGCCCCTTGGATAGCCCGCCCACCCCCCTGGACACCCCTACCCCCCTGTGGCCAGCCCACCCACCCCCCCTGGATAGCCCGCCCACCCCTCCTCGATAGCCCGACCACCCCCGTGGACAGCCCGTCCACCCTTGTAGACAGTCCGCCCACCCCCGTACCCCCTGGACACCCCGTACCCCCCTGGATAGCCCCACCCACCCTCCCAAACATCCCACACCCCCTTCCCTGCAACCCCACCACCACCACCTAGACATACCACCCCACCTGGACACCCCACACACCCCTCCCCCACCAGGACACCCCACCCAGACCCCCAGGACAGCCCACACCCCCTGGACAGCCCCGCCCACCCCCATGGACACCCCCTACCCCCTAAACAGCCCAACCACCCCCGTGGACAGCCCAGCCACCCCCCTCGACACCCCTTCTCCCTATGGACAGCCCCCACCCCTTTGGATAGCCCGCCCACCCCCCTGGACTCCCCTACCCCCCGTGGCCAGCCCACCCACCCCCCTGGACAGCCCTCCCACCCCTCCTTGACAGCCCGGCCACCCCCGTGGACAGCCCGTCCACCCTTGTGGACAACCCGCCCACCCCCTTACCCCCCTGGACACCCCGTACCCCCCTGGATAGCCCCGCCCACCCTCCCAAACAGCCCACTCCCACCTCCCCTGCAACCCCACCACCACCACCTAGACATACCACCCCCCTGGACACCCCACACACCCCTCCCCCACTAGGACACCCCACCCAGACCCCTAGGACAGCCCACACCCCCTAGACAGCCCCGCCCACCCCCGTGGACAGCCTTTCCCACCCCCGTGGACACCCCCGCCCACCCCCGTGGACAACCCACCCACCCCCGTGGACACCCCCTACCCCCACAATCCATTATCCAAAACATATCAAATTGGTTTGAACACAATCCATAATTCCCAAAATCCATTATCCAAAACATGTAAACGTTCACGATAGCCTCCCCCAACTCTGATTTACATGTTTTGAACACTCTCCTTCAAAAAATAGAATACAAAAACATTAAATAAGTCTTCACAAACACAAAAAATATCCAATTTAGATATTAATTTCAATAATCAATTAAACAACCAACACCTGGAAAAAATCTATTCATTAAAACAACTACAACAATATGGTTGAGATCAAATTTTACCTATTGGTATGGGGGTGTACCTGTTGGGATGGGGGGTGCTAGTGTTCGGATTGGCGATAGCAGTGGAGTCGGATGGGGTTCGCTAGAGTAGCGGAGCGAATAGATTAGGGCTCTGTCCGAATGGGGAGAGGAGATCGAGATCTGGAATTTGGGGGAAACCTTTGCCAACAGTTTTTATAAACCGTTGGCAAAGGCACACATTTCCCAACGGTTCCAGTGGAACCATTCGGAAAGGGCACACATTTCCCAACGGTTACACTGAACCATTGGGAAATGTGTGGATTTAGTACCCCTTTCCCAATAGTTCACTGGAACCTTTGGGAAAAGGTTAACCGAAATTCCCTTTTCCAACAGTTTCCTTAAACCATTGGCAAAGGCTCACTATACCAACGGTTTAAGTAAACCGTTGGTATACTACCGTTGGTAAAAGAGAAAATTCCAGTAGTGATAACAAGTAGCAATAAAATATTACTACTAATAAGCTATGAATATGACCATATATGATATCATAACAATAATGATGATTCTGGAATAATTCAATAACATTATATAATCATTATACAGGAGGTTTGGACACTTACGAGGCAAATCGGACCTAAGGTAAGAAAAATATCACAATCTCATTTTTATCCGAGATTGTTTATAATTTGGTATTTACTAGGGTGTATTTCATCATCCAAATCCATGTTTCCTCAATATGTAATATTATTTCCATCCACCTACAACTGTTTAAATCCAATTTTACCCTTCGGTGAGTTTTTAGTAAAGGATATGAGAGGAATCTTTTGTCGTTTTTCGTACGAGGTACTTTTTGACTTTTTCGACAAAAGTACAAAGAATGTTTTTTTAACTTATATGGCATGAATGGATTATTAAAACATTATTTCCAAGAATCCTCCTTTACAAGTTTTCATGTTTATTTTTAATTAACTTCTTTTAGTTTAGAATTGTACGACATGTTAAGAAAGGAAAAGTGTTTTTGAAGAAGAAAGGATATTTTCCTCAAGAATGGAGTTCAAGTGTTTTATCAAAATTATTTTTCCATCTAAGATAATAAAGGGTTTTGTTTCTATCCCTATTATTTCATTGATTTGATTATTTTGTGATGAAATTATATTTTTATGAATTCCTTTATCTTATATGAATTATTTTATGATGTCACGATGTTTAAGATTCCCATTTTTATTACATGGGTTATGCTATGATATATGGTTTCTGATTTTGTGGCACACATAAGAATGGTATAATTATGAGATGGGTGGGACCTATATCTCCCTCCAATGTATTGGGTAATGATTTTATATCTCCTGATATAGACATGGCTCGAACGGCAGGTTAAACCGGTTCAGTGAAACAGGACTGAAATGAGGAGTGAACTCGGTTCAGAAATAGACTTTGTCCATTAAGATAGTCTTGGCAATGAGTATTGACTAACAAGAAATGATTCTCTATGATTATGTGTGTATTACAAAAAGTTTCATGTTTTAGGTTATGATTATTGGGATTACATTTCACTACTATGATTTATCCCATGTTATGAAATTTTGAATTCTTTTGCAGGTTAAGATTTCCAAAAGTTATGTTCTTATTTATTTGATTTGATTGATATTTCTTTTTTTACCCTTACTGAGCATTTGAGATCACCCTTTTGTATGTCTTATTTCACCAGGTCAGGAATAAGGTCATTAAGTATGATATGCCAAAAAGGGACTCTAGATATGATGAAATAAATGGGAGGAAAAGTAGATGCTTTATGAACCAGTTGTTTATCTTGCCCAGTTACTAAGGACTCTATACCTATACGGTCATTTCCTGGTTTTGTTAATGTTGTAATAAGTGTGCTTAAATTCTGAAGTAATGAAAATGTATGTAAATTATGGGTCGTTATAGTTGGTATCAGAGGAAAGGTATAGTCAACCATTGGAAACTAGGATGTGAAAGCCTTAGTAAGAATCCTAAGGATAAGTCTAAGCATAGAACACAATCTTAGTGTTTTAGAAATGGCCATGAACAACCTATGATAAGACCTTAAGTGTGAAATTTTATTCTTGATTATGTGGTTTTCCTATTATAATTAGTGTTTCTCACACTATTATTCTTGGTTTTAGTCAATGGCTGGAACCCGAAGGAACCGTGTTAATGCTGAATGCGAAGGGCAATGCAATGATTGTCCTCCTAAGCAACCAAACGTTATGGGAGATGGAATGAAAAATCTTGTAGCCATGCTCACACACCTTTCTTAAGCTATGAATCATGCAGGACTTCCAAACGAGCAAAGGAAGGAGAAACATTCTGTTGAATCCTTCATGAGGCAGCGTCAACCTTTTTTCAGCGGGTCTAATGATCCATTAGTTGCTGAACAATGGATTAGTACTACTAAAAAGATATTTTCAGTTCTTCAATGTTCTGAACATGATAAAGTCATCCTATCAGGGTATCGTTTGGAATGATATTCTGATCAATGGTGGAATCTTATTAAGAATACGAGGAAAAGGGATGAAATTGAGTCCATGGAATGGGACGAGTTCAAGAACTTATTTTTCAATAAGTACTTCCCTTGTATTCTCCGAACAAAGATGGAGAAAGAGTTTCTTGAACTGAAGAAAAAGGATGATGAATCTGTTGGTACTTATGAAGAAAATTTTACAAGACTTGCAATCTGTTATTATTATCCAACCTGGGAGTAAGATCGATCGATTCTTTAGTATCTTAAAACCAAGTCTTCGAAGGGCGTTAGCCAAAAGGGACTTCAATTGATACGAGGAAATCATTCGATGTGCTCTCAAATTCAAGATGGAGATTGGAGTAACCCATTAGTCATATGGGTTTGATAAGAAGAAGAAAATGGAATTCAAAGGAAAATCAAAAGAGGACACTTAAAAGAAGATGAGCTTTCCATTATGCTCAAAGTGTGGAAAGAAACATGGAGGGAGTTGTCTTAAAGGGCCAAGTAAATGTCTCAAATGTGGAAAGGAAGTTCATCAGGTATTTGAATGCCGCAATAATGGTAAGAAGATGTCTAATGATGCAAACAAAGGAAGGGACACACAGAATGAACCTACTACACTTCAATGTTACAATTGCAGGAGATGGGTCATTATGCCAATCAATTCCCAAATCCAAGGGTTGATGATGATGGTCGACGTCTACAAATTCTTAATGCTAAAGACAAAGGAAAGTCACATGCAATTTCTATCAGTGATGTGGAGTACAATAACGATGTGGTGAAAGGTACACTTACCATCCAATCTAAAGTATCAAATGTTTTATTTGATTCTGGATCCACCCACTCCTTTATTTCTGAAGAATTTTCTAAGGATATCACCGTATTACCTAAACAGTTAGATGTTGAGTTAGCTGTGACAACCCCTAATGGCACAACAGTCGAATCAAAAGTTTATAATACTTCTCCGATTGATGTTTATGGGAAAGTGCTTTCGGAAAATTTTGTGATCCTTCCTATAGTGTAATTTGATGTGATTCTTGGCATGGATTGGCTTTCTCTACAGGGAGCTCATATCAATTTCCAAATAAGGGAAGTCACATTTCATATTCCAGATCAATCTATGATCTTCTATCGATGCAAGGATGAACATAACCTTCCTGTGGAAATTTCTTCCATTTTATGGGTATTGATTCCACTAAATGAAGGTTATTTATCTCAAATGGTTGGTGAGAAACTCATGATTAAGAATATTCCCATTATACGAGAGTTTGATGATGTCTTTCCGTAGGAATTACTGGGTCTCCCACCAAATCGTGAAGTTGAGTTTTCAATAGAACTCGTACCAGGTGCTTTGCCTATTTCAAAGAGACCTTATAGAATGGCCCCAATTGAGTTGCAGGAATTGAAGAAGAAACTCCAAGAGAATCTTGATAAGGGGTTCATATTCCCTAGTCGTCACCTTGGGGAGCACCTGTTCTGTTTGTTAAGAAGAAAGATGGATTAATGAGACTCTGCATTGATTATCGAGAACTTAACAAGATCACTATCAAGAACAAATATCCTCTCCCACGCATTGATGACTTATTTGACCAACTATGAGGAGCTCAATACTTTTCCAAGATTGATCTTCAATCAGGGTATCACCAATTAAGGGTCAAAAGGGAGGATATACCAAAAACGACTTTCTGTACAAGGTATGGACACTCTGAATTTATAGTGATGTCATTTGGTCTTATTAATTCCCCTGCTATCTTCATGGATCTGATGAATAGAGTCTTTAGTGACTATCTTGATCAGTTTGTGGTAGTCTTTGTAGATGATATTCTTGTATATTCAAAGATCAAGGAAGAACATGAAGATCACATGAGAATTATATTGAAGACCCTAAGAAATGAGAAGCTTTATACCAAATTTACCAAGTGTGAATTTTGGATTCAAAGAGTTTCATTTTTGGGTCACATAATCTCAAAAGAGGCGATATCTGTGGATCCAGCAAAAACAGAAGTTATCGAAAGATGGTCGAGACCAACAACAGTAACTGAGATCTGAAGTTTTCTTTTTTTGGATGGATATTATCAACGTTTTGTGAAAGATTTTTCATGATTATCTAATCCACTAACCATGTTGACTCAGAAAGGAGTTAAGTTTGTTTGGACAGAGGAATGTGAAGAGAATTTCAAGGAGTTGAAAAGAAGGTTATCCAGTGCACTTGTGCTCACACTGCCTTGTAGTGGAGAAAGGTTTGTGATCTATAGTGATGCATCCAAGAAGGGTTTGGGGTGTGTTCTTATGAAAAAGGATATGGTGATAGCTTATTCCTCACGAAAGTTGAAAATACATGGGAAAAATTACCCAACTCATGATTTGGAGTTAACTGCGGTAATGTTTGCATTAATGATTTGGAGGCATTACCTTTATGGTGAAAGGAGTGATATTTATACTGATCATAAAAGTTTAAAGTATATTTTCACACAAAAGGAGATGAATATGCACCAAAGAATATGGTTGGAGCTGATTAAGGATTACGACTGCTCAATTAATTACCACCCTAGGAAAGAAAACAAGGTGGCAAATGCATTAAGTCGACAAGACCATGCCAGTTTATACATGATGAGGATCACAAAAGATCAAATATTTAAGGATTTACAAAGGATGGATCTTGGAATTATAATGAAAGGGGAAACATCGTATATTTCTCAAATGAATGTTCAACCATCTATACATGTGAAGATTAAAGAGGCATAGAAAGAATATGTCAAGTTACAAAAGAAGGTGAGAAATGTTCTTGAATTCAACCTTGATTGTGATGGGATAATAAAGTTTAGGAATCGGGTTTGTGTTCCTCCCATCCCCGAATTAAAGAAGGAGCTGCTGGATGATGCTCATAGTTCTTCAATCTCTATTCATCCTGGAAGCACGAAGATGTATAGGGTCCTGAAAGAGTACTTCTGGTGGGATGGCATGAAAAGAGATGTTGCTGAATATGTCTCTCGATGCTTGGTTTGTCAGCAAGTTAAAGCTGAGAGACAGAAGTCTAAGGGGATGTTACAACCATTACCAATACCCGAATGGAAATAGGAAAACATCACTATGGTCTTTGTCACAGGTCTTCCTAAAACATGCAAAGGCAATAATGCTATCTGGGTCATAGTTGATCGTCTTACAAAGCTTGCACACTTCATCGCTATTAGAGAGGATTTCTCTCAAGATCATCTTTCCATGATATATGTGAAGGATGTGGTACGATTGCATGGAGTACCACTTTCTATTATATCTTATCAGGATCCAAGGTTTACCACAAAGTTCTGGCAAAGTCTTCAGCATACTCTGGATACAAAGTTGAGTTTCAGCACTGCTTATCATCCTCAGACAGACGGTCAGCCTGAGAGAACAATTCAAACTCTAGAAGATATGTTGAGAGTTTGCTCTATGGATTTCAAAGGTGATTGGGATCAACACCTACCTTTGATGGAATTTTCTTATAATAATATCTTTCACTCCAGTATTTAGATGGCTCCTTATGATGCTCTCTATGGAAAGAAATGAAGGAATCCAACTTGCTGGGATGAAGTTGGGGAAAGAAAGCTATTAGGACCTGATATTGTTGATGAGATGGTAGAAAAGGTCCGATCTATTCAACAACACATAAGAGCATCTCAGAGTCGACGGAAAAGTTATGCTGACAACTGAAAAAAAGTCCTAGAGTTTGAAATGGGTGATAAAGTGTTCTTACGAATATCTCCCTGGAAGAGGGTCATGAGATTTGGAAAGAAGGGGAAGTTGAGCCCTAGATATATCGGTCCTTTCGAAATACTGTATCATGTTGAGAAGGTAGCTTACCGATTGGCGCTTCCACCGAATCTCTCTCAAGTTCACGATGTGTTCCATGTATCTATCCTAATAAAGTACATACCTGATCCTTCACATGTACTCAGCTCAGAAGTTGTACCTCTAGAGCAAGATATTTCTTATGAAGAACAACCGATAGAGATTCTGGATCATAGTGAAAAAGTCCTTCGAAACAAGACCACTAGCTTGGTGAATGTTTTATGGAGGAACCACCAATTAGAAGAAGCTACATGGAAGCTTGAGGATATGATGAGGGAGATGTATCCTCATCTGTTTGTTACAAAGTGAAGAATTTCAAGGGAGAAATTCATTTTAAGGGGGGTAGAATGTAACACCCGAGACTTTTATGAGAAATTATTTGATTTTATGTTATATAAATCATCAAAGGAATCTTTCACTACACGCAATCACGACCTTCCTCGATAGCGTGTGTAGTACGCAATACTGAGTTCCCATATACGATGATATATTATTATAATATTATAAACTAGCCGTTATGAATAGTATTAACTGAATTTTAAATTTTACAACATTTTTATTCATCTTACACATTTTCTATAACATGGTAAGAGAACAAAATAACTTTTGTTTGGGTAAAATAAGTATTTATCAAAAAATGCAGTTTTGCCGCCTTTTGATGGCGCACCCACATTAAATCTAGTTTTTTGACACATTTATAAGTTAAATTTGAAAAAATAAAATTCTTCTTTTAAATCAGGATATAAAAATTTACTTTGGATAAATTTTTGATATTTTTCAGATAACTTTCATATTTTGATGAATAGTAAAAATACGCTAATTTTTAATTAAAAACAACTTTTTTCATTGAGATAATTTATATGGTTAAATTATAATATTGAATTGTTTTAAAGTACACATAGAATATATTTTTACCATTTAATATAATTTATGTCATTAGAATTAATTTCACATTGAATTCATAGTTAAAAACATTTCAATCTTTGGCAATGTTTTAACTTCTAAAACACGTTTTCTTAACAATGGGATTTATTTTAAATTAATTACTGCAACTTATATGTTTTGAATTTTGAAAAATGGATTCCATATTCAGAATCAGTGGGTCCAAATTATGTTATTAGGCTACATTTTATTTTTGGGCATTATGAATAGTAACTACGATAAATTTTATTTACCATAATTAAAGGTAAATCGGGTAATTAAGGGTAAATATAAGATTATAAAATTACCCTAAAAACTGCCAAAATCCTATTTGATGACTAAAAGTCAACACATATCACCTAAGGGTCGGATTAGAGTCATTTAATAGACTTTTGTCCATGAGAATAATTTAATTATTATTAAAACCAATGAATGTGACAACATGTCACTTTCTTAAAGCATATAAGTATAATAATTTTAATTTGGTGATAAACTTAATGAAACTTCAAACATGAATAGTCTCCAGAAAGCTAATACAATTATATACATCATAGGAATTTATTTAGAATTTTTATGGATTAAATAATTATCATTAATTACGACACAATAGTGATGTTGAAATTATTTTATTAATTAAAATATCAAATAAATGGTTTTAAACTATTAAAATAATTATTATATTCACTATTTAATGTGCTCCACTAACTTTATAGATAAATATGAAATTTTATTAATCTATTAAAGCTTTTATTTCGAACATATACTCTGTATATAGTTTATTTAAATTCAAATAAATGAATAGTGTCAAAATTGACACTATTGTTATTTTATAAAAATAACATATTATAAAAATGATTAAAAATCACAAAAATATTTAAAAATTATAAATTAAAATTTCTACTATCTAAAATGTCATAAAGAGTCAAATTAAGGAAAATTCACAACCAATATGTAATTATTAATAATAATTTAAAATTTAGAATATTATTACCACAAATAAAATTAAATTGATAAATAAGGATAAATCAATTTGGTAATGTTTAAAATAAATTCCTAACATGTATAAATTTTATTGGTTGATGAGATTACAACCCTATCTCATCTAAGATTCAGATATGAGTCATTTTGGAAGTTTGTAAGTGGGGTTGGGATTTAATATAAACTAATATTTCTTATATTTCCAAAGGTGCCCCTCTCTTCCCTTATAAAAGGACACCTCATCCCACTCCTCCTCACACCAATTTGATCCTTCAAGCTCAGCCAAGCCCCGTCCATTTCACTTCCCCACTTCCCTAGAATCATCATAGAGGTTCCGGTCTTCTTCAAAGACCAACCCTAGTGCCTTAAGAGGATGTTAAGAAGAGGCGCGTCAAAAAGAGGTAATATCCATTACCGATCCTTTCCAAATTCTTTCTTCTTCAACATATTCTTCTTTAGTTGTTTTATTATGAAGTAATAACATCAGTATCACTCATGTACTGATATTTTATTATAAGTATGAAACAACCCTATTTCAACATCTATCCATCCTATGGAAAATGAAATCACCGCGCGTGCGTACGTACGGAATACCGTCTCCACGCCGTGGTGTAATCTATTTCCCCCCACCACCTTACTTGGCTGGGTACAATGGTGTAAATAATTACTATATATTATTATTGTAAAGTGATATTTATTCTAAAATAGTATACATACACTCCAATACAATTCCACGATCATGGAAACGATATCATCGCTCGTGCGTACGTACGGAATACCGTCTCCACGATGTGATGCGATTTGTTCTATATGATCTTAATTTCATAATGATTATATAAATGAATTGAATGAATAAATATGATATATCGTACATTAATACCATTCTGGAAATGATGTATCTATAACCTAAATAGAATAATAAGAATTTATTCGACAAAACACGCATAAGAACAAAAAGTTATAAACACCCGAATAACAAGTAGCAATGAAATATTACTACTAAGAAGCTAAGAATATGACCATATATGATATCATAACAATAATTATGATTCTTTAATAAGTCAATAACATTATTTAAATCATTATACAGGAGGTTCAGACACTTATGAGGAAAATCGGACCTAAGGTAAGGGAAATATCACAATCTCATTTTTATCTGAGATTGTTTATACTTTGGTATTTACTGGGGTGTATTTTATCATCCACACCCATGTTTCCTCAATATGAAATATTATTTCCATCCACCTGAAATTGTTTAAATCCAATTTTACCCTTCGGTGAGTTTTTAGTAAAGGATGTGAAAGGAATCATTTGTCGTTTTTTGTACGAGGTACTTTTTGACTTTTCCGACAAAAGTACGAAGAATGTTTTTTTTAACTTATACAGCATGAATGGATTTTTAAAACATTATTTACAAGAAGCTTACTTTACAAGTTTTCAAGTTTATTTTTAATCAACTTATTTTATTTTATAATTGTACGACATGTTAAGAAAGGAAAAGTGTTTTTGAAGTAGAAAGGATATTTTCCTCAAGAATGGAGTTCAAGTGTTTTATCAAAATTATTTTTACATCTAAGATATAAAGGGTTCTATTTATATCCCTATTATTATATTGATTTAATTATGTTGTGACAGAATTATATTTTTATGAATTCCTCTATCTTATATGAATTGTTTATGATGTCACGATGTTTAAGATTCCCATTTTTATTATATGGGTTATGCTATGACGTATGGTTTCTGATTTTGTGGCACACGTAATAATGGTATCATTATGAGATGGGTGGGACCTATATCTCCCTCCAATGCATTGGGTAAATATTTTATATCTCATGAGATAGACATGGCTGGAACGGCAGGTTAAACCGGTTCGGTGAAACAAGACTGAAACGAGGAGTGAACTCGGTTCAGAAATGGACGTTGTCCACTAAGACAGTCTAGGAAATGAGTCTTGACTAAAAAAAATGATTCTCTATGATTATGTGTGTATGCCACAAAGTTTCATGTTTTAAGTAATGATTATTGGGATTTCATTTCACTACTATGATTTGTCCCCTGTTATGAAATTATGATTTCTTTTGCAGGTTAATATTTCCAAAAGATATGTTCTTATGTATATGATGTGATTGATATTTCTTTTGGTTACCCTTACTGAGAATTTGAGCTCACCCTTTTTTATGTTTTATTTCCCTAGGTCAGAAATAAGGTTATTAAGTAGGATATTCCAAAAAGGGACTCTAGATATGATGAAATAAATGGGAGGAAAAGTATATTATTTATGAACCATTTGTTTATTTTTCCTAGTTTCTAAAGACTCTATACCTATACGGTCCTTTCCTGGTTTTGTTATATGTTGTAATAAGTGTGCTTAAATTCTGAAGTAATGACAATGTATGTAAATTATGGGTATTTATAACAAATTCCCACGAATATGTATCTCAAAGGTCCTCAATGTCATAGGGGTCTCAACGCAACAGACGACGCGTCAATCGGATGCGTCGTTTGTGAGTTATTAGCCTTTTAGTTCCAGGGGCCTGGTTGGATTCGAGTTCGATCCAACCTGACGGTACCTCAACTATACCCAACACACTAGTAGGGTATACTCAAAGGGACTTCCTAGCTCCAAGACTTCCATCTCCACTGACGATTCATCAAACGGACGTTTGGTGCTAATCATACGGCCGAAGGAGTGTAACTGGGTCGTAGTGCACCCGGGTCCTGTCTGAACCGGTCGGGCCGATCTGGCCTGACCCGTTGGGTTCAGACCTACCTGTTGGGCCCTTCCCAGCTAGCTGTGAGGGTTCGTAGAGAGCTCTGTGGGTGAGGACCAGCCGTGGGTCGGCGCGAGGGCGATTCGGCCCAGAGGGCGCCGCGTGGGAGACTCAGTCCAGAGGGCACCGTGAGGGCGGCTCGATCCGGGGTGCGAGTTTGGTTCAGCTAGGAGGGCCATGAGGGTGCGGCTCATCCCGGGGGCCTGGGCGGTGCGGCCAGGGCCGGTTCGTCACGCTGGTGGTGAAAATAAATAAAAATAAAGTGTCACACACTTTTATTTTTAATTTATTCTTTCAGGAAAAACTCAAAAAGTGTATTTCAACCTCGACCATCTATCGTCAAGGTGAAAGTCTCCATAAGAGAACATCTATGTTGTGAGTTCAATGGTACCCTCAGATTTCAATTCCGAGCACCTGTTCAAGAGTTAGAAAAACCTTCTCTCACATTTATTGAACGTACCTGAAAGAAAGTTCAGAAATATGTTCTGGGAACTCCGGGCCTCGGAATCACGTGCGGTCAATTTTCGCAGACTCGTAAAATTCCCATATATTTTAAAAAAATTACATGGAAATTTACAGGTCTTTAAATTTTCCCCACCTCAGGTTTTACGTCCCCAAATCCACAACTCAAACTAATGGAACAAGTGCGGGTCCTGAGCACGCATCTGAGCCTCCCTCCCACATGTGCTCTCCTGGTGGTTCTCGTGCCGCCAGCGAACGCACACCAAAGGTATTGGAAATCCAAGAAAGACCCACACCTGTTGATCCACAATATCTATTGGAACCTCCGTTAAAATCCACCCATCATTGACGTCCAGCTCGCCATGGTCAATGATGTGAGACGGTTTGTGCACAGATATCATCTGCTGGGATACGTGAGAGACGTCGTGCACCCGGTACAACTGAGGGGGAAGAGCTATGCAGTATTCCACCTCAAAAAGTTTGCAGAGGACCTGAAAAGGTCAAATGAACCTCAGAGATAACTTGCCGCCTAGGAAAAATCTCCGCAAATCCCGTCGAGGTGAGACCCATAGAAAGACGTGGCCGCCATCCTCAAAATCTAGAGGTCTCCGTCTCTTGTCGGCATATGTATTATGCCTAATCTATTCTGTCTTCATCCACTCTTATATGATCTGAACCTTCTTTGTAGTAGCCCGTACCATCTCCAGTCCCACTAGTGCTGACTCCCATGGGTCAGTCCAGCACAAAGGTGATCTGCAAGGTCGCCCGTACAACCCCTCAAAAGGTGCCATCCCAATGGTGTAGTGGTAGATGTTTTCGTATGAAAGCTCTGCCAAATGTAAGAGATCCTCCCATCATTGACCTAAGTTGAGGACACAGGCACACAACATGTCCTTGAGGGTCTGAATGGTGTGCTAAGTCTGCCCATCCGTTTGCGGATGACAGGCTGTGCTCAAACGAAGCTGTGTACCGAAATCCTGCTGCAACCTCTTCCATATCCAGGAAGTAAAACATTTATCACGATGGGAGACAATAGTCGTGGGTACTCCATGTAACCGCACAATCATCTACACATAGAGGCATCTCATGCTCTCTACTGAACCCTGCTCTCTGATCGGTAGGAAGTGGGTCGACATGGTGAGTCGATCAACGATCACCCCGATAGAGTCATGACCCCTGGATGTATGAGGAAGTCCTATCACGAAATTCATGGATATACCATCCCACATATACTCTGGGACCTCTAAAGGCTGATCCAAGCTTGCTGGTACCTGATTCTTTACCTTCACTTACTGAAAAGTGAGTCCTCGAGAGAGAAACACTGCAACTATTTTCTTCATCCCTGGCCTCCAGTGTTGTCATCGGAGGTCCGAGTACATCTTCTCTACTCTTGGATGTACCACTTGAGGGGTTGTTTGGAACTCCCTATTAACGTCCACCTGAAGTGACTCTGGTACCATGATATGTCCTCTAAATAGGATGACATGCTCCCCACCTTCAGAAAATCCATCAGGTTCCTAACAAGTGGATATATGAGCATGTCCTGTCTCACAGTCAGTGTCCCCCCGCTACACCTCCCTGACTCACTGAAAAAATTGGGGAATGACTATAAAAGATTGTAGAAAAGCTACTCCATATCTATCCATAAAGGATATCTACAAAGAAGCCAACTGCTCTATCGCATCACCTAGCAGTTGTATACCAGATCTCATACGGAGTGCGTCTGCGGCAATGTTCCCCTTCCCAGGAGTATAGACTATCTTGAAGTCATACTCCTGGAGGAAATCAATCCTATGTCGATGTCTCGGGTTCAAGTCCATTTGAGAGAAGATATACCTAAGGCTCTTGTGATCAAATTACACTGTAATGATCCCGCCGATCAGATAGTGTCTCCACATCATTAAGGCGTAGACCACTGCTACTAACTCCCGATCATGGGTAGCATTGTTTTTCTCATACTATCTCATATGTTGAGAGCCATAAGTGATCACTAATCACTCCTAAATTATGAAAAATCTGAGTCTGGTCACTGATGCATCGCAGTAAACTATGTACCCTATGCCCTCCTCAAGAAGACTAGTGATGGTGTCACTAGTTAGCCTATTCCTCAGCTCTTGAAAACTCTGTTCTCATTTCTCTGACCAAACGAAGGGTTTCCCCTTCTTCATCAAGGAAGATAGTGGTGCTACCATTCTAGAGAAATCTGGTACAATCCTCCGGTAATATCCAGCCAAACCCAGGAAACATCATACCTCCATCACAGTCTAGGGTGGCTCCCAAGCAAGTTCTGCCTCAATCTTCACTGGATCCTATGCAACACCAGCCTATGATATGACATGTCCCAGGAAGTGATCCACTCGGATCCAAAACTAGAACTTTGAGAGCTTAACATAAAGTTGGTGCTCTCAGAGTGTGTCTAGTACTACATGCAGTTGATATGCATGCTCCTCCTCATAAGTCAAGTAGATCAGAATGGAGTCGATGAAGACTACTATGAAGCGAGCAAGGTAAGACTGAAGGATCATGTTCTAGAGTCCCAATAACACTATTGGAGTGTTGGTGATGCCAAATTACATAACCTAAAACTAGTAGTGGTCGTATCGACATCTGAAAGTCAACTATTGCACATCCTCATCTCGAACTCTGAGCTAATAATAGCCTGATTTGAAGTCTATCATTGAGAACCAAAGTGCTCCCTTCAGCTGATCAAAGAGGTCGTCAATCCTTGGGAGTGGTTACTAGTTCTACACGTTCTCCTAGTTCAGGCATCGATAGTCAACACAAAGCCTCAAGATCCCATCCGCCTTCTTGGTGAACATAATCAGGGCAACCCAAGGAGAAACATTGGGCCAGATGAACCCCTTATCCAGCAAGTCCAATAGTTATACCCCTAGTTCACAAAGATATGAGGGAGACATCCGACACACTGGAGTAGATATCAGTGTCGTCCCAAGGTACAGTTCAATGTAAAAGTCAACCTATCTGTGAGGAGGTAGACCTGGGACATCATCAGGGAAAACATCCTTGTACTGGTCCACCACTATAGGATAACTCAGACTCTCCACATCAACAGCTCCGAGGGTATGGCTAGCCAGCTGATGAGTGATTTGATGCACTCTCCATCGAGTAAGAACATCCTATGTTGTAAAGGTTACTCCTCCATGGAGAATGTAATCCTGGTCCCATCTGTGTGGACACACCACACTTTTCCCCTAATACAGTAAATCTGAGCATTAATAGTAGATAACCAGTCCATACCCAAGATGATGTCGTAAGGCCTAGGCTCCACCACAAGGTGATCCTAGCCGAAACTCTCGCCTCATTGAGTAACCTCACACTGCCAGCACCATAGTGTAAATGTCGAATCCACTCCCGTAAGATTCTGTAGCCATAAGTATTAAACCAACGGCTCCATCGGCATATCCGAGCTCTGAATGAGGGAAGTGGAAATAAAAGAAGGACTGGATCCTCTATCATTAAGTACTGCAACTATGGTTTAGTAGACACTGAACATACCTCATATCATCTCCAGAGCGATGTGATATTAAATCATATATACCTGGATCTGAGCTCTCCCCTGTCCACCAGCTCCCCACGGTCAGGGTGGACCTCTAGGTGGTGGTGGAGATAATATCGAGAATCTTCACCCACCACCAGCTGAACAAACAACTCCTCTACGATGCTTGCTTTCTCCCTTCGGACTGCCTCGATCAAATATCTGTATCTTCCTGGGTTGTCCTTCGACCGTCTGCTAATCATACGAACGACGTGTTAGACAGTCACAAACCATGTGACCCTTCCCACCGCATTTGAAACACTGCCCGCTCCTGGAATGCTTGTCTCCACTTCGGGAGCCCCGCACAACCTATCTGGAGTCAAGCGAGCTTCCACCTGTAGGTCTGGTCCCTTTGGACCTCTGTGATGTCTGTCTGCTACCAACTGCAAAAGACTCCGCTATGGGATGACTGGTAGTGGGTATCACAGCTGGTGACTTCTCAGCAAGGAAACTCTCCACCTAGAGGGCTCTCTCTAACACCCCCGCCTGCGTCGGGATGCTAAGTGAGATCACTGAAGCCATGAACTCTTGCCTGAGTCCCTACTCAAAGGTCCAGGCTCTGAAGAATCGGTCATGCACCATATTATTTGAGTATCATGAGAGGTCAGTGAGCCTCACTGAGTTCAGAGCTACAGTCATACTGCCCTGCTGTAGATGAAGTAGCTCTTGTATGCGCACTACGCAAGGAGTTTCTGGGACAAACTCTGCCTGAAACAGGTTCTCGAAGTCTATCTAGAAAAGTGTCACCTCATCGTGAACCTATAGCATCCTGTTCCACCATCTTCCCACTGGTTCCTGTAAAAGGATGGTGGAAAGGATCACCATGGGATCAGTTGGTGTCTCTATGATTTGGAGGACTCTCACCACAACCTCCAGCCAATCCTCAACAGCCTGTTGGTACATCTCTCCCATGAACATGTCATGCCTCTGGCACTGGAAGTCGTGCAATGCGCTCAAGCGGCATACACCATCTGCTACTAGGGATGGTGGAATTGGTGGATCCATGGGGAAAGGTACCGCTTGTGCCTGTGTCGATGCCTCTTCTAGAAGAGGTCCCTGCACCGAGGACTCATCGCAAGGTGAGCTTTCTGTGTGTGCAACTCTCGGCACTCTAGCTGGCTGTCTTCGTGGAGGCATCCTGAAAAGAAAAAGGTGTGCTACGGTTAAAAGGTTATACCTAGTGAGTTGACCTGGTAATCTGACATAAAGAAAAATTTTAAAACTCACTAGAAATCAGTGTTTTTGTACACTGAGTGGGAAATTAGAAGTCAAGGTCACGGTCTATGGATACGTCGGCCACGGAACCAAAACCTTACTCCCTGAACTAAAAACTAACCCCACTACACTTCACATAATTGCTTCATAGAAAAGATCAGTGTTCTATGTTATACTTTAGAACTGACTCCTCTGATACCAATTTGTCATGCCCTCACCCCCAGGGCCTGTTCCGTGACTACCCCAAGCCCATCTTCCATTGAACAGGGGATGGAGACTAGAACCAAAGGCATAATTCCATAAAACTAGGAATGCATTGCCTTTATAACTTATACATACCAATAGAAATGCACGAACACAATTAAACTATATAACCAAAAGAGTGATTAAAGTAAAAGGGTCTAGAATACAATCCCAACAGTAAAGGTACAAGTACAACTAAAAACAATTTAACTGAACAAAAAGAATGAGAAGCAGCTACTGGGTTGTCCTTCGGGATTCCTACCAGAAGGGAAGGAATAGATATCTTCCTCATCCCTCTGCGTCCATCCGTCTCCTCCACATACCGACACACCGTATGGTCCACCTCTGGGCACCGTCCAATACTGGTACTCTCAGCCTCAGTAAGCGCTATCTGTCATCTGAAACCAACAAGACAAGGTGGTGGCATAGCCCGTGCGGGGGTGAATATAAGGATACTTAGTAGGGAACCCGAGACCATTATGGTCTCACAAAATACAACAAGGATAAACTAGAAAGTATTAAATAAATAGATTACCATACTTTGGTATTTTCCCATACATATACCTAAGTAATCAGGTGATCTATCTCAATCGTGAGGAAAACACAGTTAAACTGACTTAGATCAACCACTTTTTTATTCTAGTGGTAGTATCAAGTAACATCGCATATCACATTGTTGAAACCTCAGCTGCTGGAGAACTCCTCCTCTATTGAGTATAGTGGGTCTTCCACGACACCAAGCGCCCTTCCCACTAACCCTGGACTGCTGAGGTAATCCTCCTATTGTGTATCGTGGATCTGTCATAACACCAATGCACTCCGCACTGTGGGTCTTCCGCGACTCCATGGCACTCCCCACTGGGCTAGTAGAGTCACTCCGAGTCAAAAAGGACAGCAGTTGTCAGGCCTTTGCCAGCTACTAGGTCTCCGCACTATACTCACTCGTCTCCCTGAAGACCCACTCCCTGAGCTACGGGTTGATACTCCAACTTTTACGAAGTCCAATGAAGAAGTATCTCAAAGGTATTCCATGTCATAGGTGTCTCAATTAAACAGATGGCGCGTCAATCAAACGCCCGATCTGTGAGTTATTAGCCTTTTAGTCCCGGGGTCCCGGTTGGATTCGTGATCAATCCCACTTGATTGTACATCTACTATACCCAAAAAACTAGTAGTGTATACTCAAATGGACCTCCTCACTCTATGAATTATAGCGCCGCTGACGATTCATCATATGGAAATTCATGGCTAAAGATATTATCGAAGGAGCATAAGTGGGTTGTACTGGGCCAGAGTCCGGTCTGACCTGATCGGACCGAACCGGTTCGGGTCGACCCGTCCTGGCCTATTGGGTCTGGCCTAGCCCGTTGGGTGGGCGAGCCCGTTGGGTCCGGCCTGGCCCACTGGGCCCAGCCCAGCTGGCCTTAGGGGTCGTGTAGAGCCGTGAGGGCGCATACCGGCCACGAGGGCATAGAACGCTCGCGGGTCAGCGCGTGGGCGATTGGCCCCGGAGGGCGCCGCATGTGGGCTTCAGCCTAGAGGGCTTCGTTAAGGATGCTCGGCCTGGGGCGTAAGCATGGTTCAGCTCAGAGGGCCGTGGGGGATGGGTTCGGGCAGCTCGGCCAGGGGCTGGGATGGCGCGACCGGGGCAAGTTTGGCTAGCAGGTGGCGCGACTAGGGCCGGTTCGGCTGGGATGCCAAAGCAGCCGGGTCGGATCGGCCGGCGGACAGTGCAGCCAGGGTGGGTCGGCCGGGAGGCTGGGGTGCGGCGCGACAGGGGAACGGTAAGGCTTGGGTGCGGTTTGGCCGGCGGTGGTGCGGGACCGGTTCTACCGATTCGGCCAGGAAGTCGCGGGGGAGGCGCGGGTCACGGCGGCCGCAGGTGGAAGCCCTGTTTTTTCATCACCTTGGTTGCCTTTTTATGTTTCAAAGATCATCGCAAAACAACATAATGGTTACGAAGATGATAGGCCATGTCAATTTTTCATGCACTCTCCACATTAGAGCGGTAGCAAAAGGTTCACAATAACAAAGCACATCAAACCCCTCCCGCTAAGATTCTTCCCACGATGCAAAAGAAAATAAGGGTTATACTTGTGAAGTTATAATCAAATAGAATTAAAACCCTACCTTGTTCATTGTTTCTTGACATTGGCGCTAGAAGGAGGATGTTGATTCGTTGTAGACGAACACATCCTATGTCGAAAGAAGTTATGAATAAGAAAGTCGAAGTTGTGGTCGTTCTACATAGTCGATGGCGTTCCACGTCGTCGTTTTTTGTCGGTGGAGCATTCTTCGTTGGGAGATTTCGTCCAAGTTCCTCCTCTCCCCAACTCCAGCCAAAATGAAAAGGAAACCCAAGATAATAGATTATAATATCTATTAAGTCATTGGAAAAATATTCAAAATGGTTTAATTTATTAAGGGGGAGTTGGAACAATTAATATGGTGTGTTGGAACAATTAAAATTGTGAAGGTGTTGAAGATGCTCCCCCCACATTTATGAGGGGGGGGGGTTTCAAGGTGGTTTAATCTCGGGTGGTCCCCACCACCATAACCTCTCAGGGGATGTTTTGGATCGTGTGGTCCCCACCACCATAACATCTCATGGGAGGTTATGGTCTAGTGGTCTTCACTTAGAACTTCCACATGGAGGTTTAGTTTCGGTGGACCACACCTCCCAACACCCACATGTCTTTTGCAAATAAATAAAAATAAAGCGTTACAAACTTTTATATTTATTTTATTCATTCCAAAAAATCCAAAAAACTAACATTCACCCTTGACCATCTACCATAGAGGTGAAAGTCTCTTTAATCGAATTTTGGCGCTACAAGTTCAATGGTGCCCTCAAATTTAAATTTTGAGCACCAGTTCAAATGTTAGAGAAAACCACTCGCACATTTAATGAACATACATTAAAAAAAGTTCAGAAATTCGTTTCAGGAACTCTAGGCCTCAGAATCACATGCCGTCAATTTTTGCAGACTCGTAAAATTCCCATATATTTAAAAAAATTACATGGAAAATTCTGTGTCTTAATAACAAAGCAGTGGAAGACTTACACCATTAATTAATTTAAAGTTTCCTCCACGAGTTTATACAGTGCATGCATTTATAGTAGATGATAAAAAGTGAATGTAGTAAACATACAATGTATATTACAATATAGAATAATACATGACTCAAATAAATAAAATGAATAAAAATCCTAATGTCAAACTCTGATATCATCATGATCTCCTACTTAGTCTTGTTCTCTTAAATCCTTTGCTAGAACCATAAAACAATAAGAAATGTTCAGGTTCCTACAAAAAATAAGGTCTACTCTAGTACATAGATGCAATGGAAGACTGAGTAAGGTGTGACATATAAATCTATATATGTCGGCACCCATAGTGTGAAGCCTAATCTTGACAGTGAAATATAAATTAAGGATTGTGCCAAATATAACAAACATAGAGAAATTAAGAGAAAAAATGACCACACCTTGGTCCAAGTTCCTAAATGGAAACATATCCCATACATCCTACATCGGCCTATGTCGGATTTTTGAAAAAGGTACATGTTCAATGAATAACCATTATACAACTTCCAATAGTAAACAAGGTAAGTGAATGACATATTCATAAGAATGATCAAGAATAATAATAAAGGATTCCAATCATATAATTAAATAACAAATCCTTCAAATCCAATGGGGGAGTCTCATTCCCATCCAAGGTGATCTAAAAAAACACCATGCATCACAATAGGAACATCTGATAATCCAATACTGTTGAGTTTGTCCAAGGATATCGATATAAAATTGCAAGTACCACTCTAGGCTTGGTAACTCTGAGTCCATCCCAGATAAATCACTAGAGGACTGGGTATCACCCATGGTATAGTGTTTCCATATTTCTAGTGGGTCCATACATGGTTGCTCCCCTAGGTAATCGGTATCACATAGGGGTATATTAAACTTCCAAGGAGTCCCTTGCGTTGAAATACAATGAATCTCCCCCAGAACGGATTGGTAAAATCACCCGAGCATGAGAGTCCATCCATGAGTCCCAAATATGGAACCCACATTCTCACATGGACCGCATCATGTGAAACAAGTCCACCAAGGAACATTTCAAGGTAATCATCAATACTTGTTTCACATGGAAATCCTATATATTAATCCTGCTATCAGACAAGAACCATGTGCTACAATCAATTCAAGATATCCAGAAAAACTATCCATGACATAAACACAGAATAAGTCATTTAGCATTAAAGTAACTCAAGGCTCAAAGCCATAGCACATGGAAATAAGAAATTAACATAAGCATTGTTCAAGAAAAGTCGTATCTACAACGTATAACCTATAACAATGAAATTAAATAGGAACCATATGGAATTAGAATTCCTTTATACATATGTCATCAATGTCATCTTATGGTCTCAAGCTATCAAGCTTAACCCTGTATATTTTATAATCCAGACAAAAAATATTGGAACAAACTATATACATAAACAAGCATATAAACTGGGATAAAAAATAATTTATATTCATATTCAATTACCATGGTCCCAATACATGGTTCAATTTCCATTTTGATTCCATTTATCAAATAATGATATTAATCCATGGTACCATACACACACCGAAGGTGAAAAAAAACTCAAGGAATTAAAAAAATAGGCCATTTATGTTGGAAATAGCTCGCAGGGTGGCCAGGAGAAAAGGGGAACCCCCTGGGATAGGTATCTCTATATGTTAAAGAATAAATGGACATGAAAAGACCAACCAATAACTTTAAAACGAGATAAAAAAACATCTTTGAATGGTTTTGTTTATCCGCACAATGACCGAGCATGAAATAAATTCCGAAATAAAGGGGGATCGGGTATATTCCATGTCTTTCCCAGATATGAAATTTATATTTATATTTTATTTTTAGAATGTCGGCTTAAAGGATTTGGTAACCACAAATTCTGGCATGATCCCAAACAAAAAACGAGATGAAATATGAAATTCAAGAAGCATCCATCCTCCATCATTATTAGGAAAACCACTTCTTCATTGCCGTCTTCCCTCCCTACAAAAGCCACACTTCTGGATATCGTCGACAAAAATTTAGCAGCACAAAACAACCCCAAGCGTCGTCGCTCACCCTCTTCGACCATTGACGTTGACATCTGTCACCACAACGGACCGAATCACCAAAACCAAAAACAAAATAATACTGTTATTGTCTTCACATGAAAAACTATAGTCAAAATCGTGGAGGAAAGAAGATAGCCACCATTTATGGTCTCTGATGAGCCGGAATCCGGTACTCTCTAAACCAAACAAGCCTCCCAGAGTGCAAGGAGGGGAATATGACGTCGTCAGTGCTGAGCTTTCTAGAGGATGCCACCAGTGAACTTGTACTGACATGGGATAAGACGACGAACCTTCCGAAACCATACCAGAAGAAAATTTGGGGTGCCATCAATGGGTGAGCCAGCCACGGATGCAGGAATGAAACCTACAAATCGGAATCGTCAGAGGATGTCGAACTTCAATCTTCATCAACAGAGCTCAAGAGGCCTTACCATGAAATTAGCATCAACGAGAAAGCATTTGGAAAACTCAAACGGTTACTAAGAACCATAAAAATAACTATCACTACTTTTTTTAGAAGAAAATGTACCTTCATTTGATGGGTTTTATTATAAACAACTGGCATTTATTGATCAAATAAATTATTTAATTATATTTAATATTTATTCTAAAAATAATACAGAATGATTCAGAAAAAGGAATGTGTGGAATCAAGTAACCAAGGAATACACCAATTTAAAATGTGGAAAATGGAATGGGACCCTACATCATTATGTAAGCTAAGAAATATAAGTTAACATAAATTACCACTATATGTTTTTGTAGAAATTTCACCTCTGTTTGTGGGGTTTTATTATAAAACCCTGAATTTATTAATCAAACAATTCATATATCTTATTTATAATTTTATTGTAAAATAATGAAGAAGGAATAAATATCCTAAGGTAGTGGGGGAGGTTTGTAACTGATGCATTTTTTAATTAAAGGGGAATGAGCAAGGACCTACAATAAGAAATTGACCTAACCGACACTCGACACTTGTCGTATTTGGAGATGACCACTTGAAACTTCCCCTATACACAAACACACATACATTATTATACATAATTATATATATATCCCTTAATTCAAAATAAATATTCTTCTCACAGTGAGGGAATATGAATGATAGGGTATATAAATATATAAATACATATGTATGTGTGTGTGGCTTCCAATATGATTAGAACTCGTTACAAAATACACACAGGACTCAAAACACATAATGACCCAAAAATAGACGGTGTGAAACACTATAATGAAAAAAGAACCTCCCCATAGATTTTGGGGATGGAATAATGTGACCCAATCAACTTTGAATTCCATAGAAGTTGTTAGAATATGACCAAAGGAGTCTTGATAATCCTTTCACACAACCTAACACTAGAAGAAAACCAATATCATGGATCACCCTCAACCTAGGGTTTCAGATGAACTACACAGCGAAACGAGGAGACCAATTCATGGATGGAAACAAAGAGGATAAGGGAGATGAGTGTATAGACTCATGATTGAAGGGAATCTCAAATAAAAAAAATGACAACTGAATGAGGAGGCTAAGGGGGTGCATCACGTGTTCCATAGATGATAGGGGAGAAAGGGTATTGTGCACCCAAGGGTGGTTCTGCCTGGGTGTTCCATGAGAAGGTGAGATGGAGACCCGCTTTGGGGAGTCATAAAAATTATAGAATAATAATAATAATAAATTCTTAGCAATAATAATAATAATCATCATTATCGTAATATAATAATAATTATTACTAAAACATATGTTTATCTTTTTTATTTTTTCAAATTTGATGATGTTATATAATTTTTTAAAATAATTTGATTTATTTATATAAAACACATTTCACTCAAGTATGACTTGTCCCAAGAAGTGATCCTCTCGGATCTAAAACTCGTACTTCGAGAGAATACCATAAATCTGGTGCTCTTGAATCATGTCCAGTACAAACTGAAAATGATAGGCAAGCTCCTCCTATGTAATCAAGTAGATCAAAATGTCGTCGATGAACACTACTATGAAGCGATCATGGTACTGCTGAAAGATCATGTTCATGAGTCCCATGAACACTTCTAGAGAGTTGGTTACACCGAATGGCATAAAAAAAACTCGTATTTGTCATACCGACATCTGAAAGATGTCTTCTAGACAACCTCGTCATGAAATCTGAGCCGGTGATGGCCTGATCTGAGGTCTATCTTTGAGAACCATTATTCTCCCTTCATCAGATCAAAGAGGTCGTCATTCCTCGGGTGTGGGTACTTGTTCTACACAGTCACCTGGTTCTGGCGCCCATAGTCAACACAAAGCCCCAAGCTCCCATCCTCCTTCTTGGAAAACAGAATCAGGGCATCCCCAGGTGAAACACTGGGCTAGATGAACCCATTCCCCTACATGTCCTCTAGCTGAACCCACAGCTTCCAAAGCTCTGCGGGAGCCATCCGATGTACTAGAGTAGATATTGGTGTCGACCCATGGTACAAGTCACTGTAAAATTCCACCTCCCTACGAGGAGGTATTCCTGGGAAATCATCAGGGAAAGCTTCCGTGTAATGGTCCACCACTATAGGATAACTCAAACGATCCACATCAACAGCTCCAAGGGTAAGACTAGCCATCTGCTGAGTGATCGGCTACACTCTCCTCTAAGCAAGACCATCCTATGCTGAAAAGGCTCCCTTCTCACTGGAAAAAGAAATACTGGTCCCATCTGTGTGGAGACACCACACTTTGTTCCTAATACAGTCAATCTGAGCATGGAAAGTAGATAACCAGTTCATACCCAAGATGAAATCGTATGGCCTCAACACCGCTACTAGGAGATCCCAGCCGAAACTCTTTCCTCTTAGAGTAAGCTCACACTATCGGAACCAGTGTGTAATGGTAAAATCTTCTCCTGTAGAAGTCTCTAGCCATAAGGATTGAACCAACGGCTCCATCAGAATCTCTGAGCTCTGAACGAGGGATGTGGAAATAAAAGAATGACTGGATCTTGTGTGTATAAGTACTGCAGCTAAGTTTGAGTAGTCACAGAACACACCTTATATCATCTCCGGAGTGCCATGATAGTAATCCTCAGTTTCCTGGAGTTGAGCTCTCCCATGACCACCATCTCCCCGCGGTCGGGGTGGACCTTCTTGTGGTGGTGGTGGTAATATATTGAATCGTCGCCCACCGCCAGTTGCACGACTACCTCCTCTGCCACATTTGCCTACTCCCAACAGACCGCCTCGATCGAATATCTGTATATTCCTGGGCGGTCCTTCAAACTTCTTCTGATCATCCGAACGGTGGGTCAGACAGTCCCGAGCCATGTGACCATTCCCATCGCATGTGAAACACTGCATTTTTTTGGCATGACTCTCTCTACTTCGGGTTCCCCGCACAATCTATCATGAGTCATGCGGTCGTCCACCTGTATGTATAGTGTTCTTGGACCTCTTTGACATCTGCCTACTGCCAGCTTCAGATGAATCCTCTACATGATGACTGATAGTGGGTCTCGCTGCTGTTGACTTCTCAGCACTGAAACTCTCCACCAAGAGGGATCTCTCTAACACCCCCGCTTGCGTCAGGATGCTAAGGGATATCACTGAATCCTAGATCTCTCACCTATGTCCTTACTCGAAGGTCCATGCCCTGAATAATTGGCCTTGCACCATATGTGTGGAGTAGTGTGAGAGGTCAGTGAACCTCATTGAGAACTGAGCTACAGTCATGACGCCCTGCTGCAGATTAAGTAGCTCATGTATGTGCACTGCACGAGGAGTTTCTAGGTCAAACATTACCCAAAACAGGTTCTCGAAGTCTACCTAGAGAAGTGGCACCTCGTCATGGACCTGGAGCATCAAGCTCCACCATCTACCCATTGCTGCCAGTAAAAAGATGGCGACAACGATCACCATGAAATCAGTTAGTGTCCCTACGAGTCATAAGACTCTTACTACAGCCTCTATCCAATCCTCAGCCACCTATGGGTACATATCTTCCATGAAACTCGGTGGCCTCTTGCATTGGAACTCATGAAATGCGCTCAAACGGCATGCACTGTCTGCTGCTAGGGTTGGTGGCATCGGTGGCCCAGCGAGGAAAGGTATCGCTGGTGCCTCTGCTAATGCCTCTACTAGAAGAGGTCCATACAACGAGGCCTCATTGCTTAGTGGGCTATCTAGGAATACCCCTCTCAGAATTCTAGATAGCTATCTACGTGGAGGCATCTTGAAAAGAAACATGTGCACTACATTTAAAAGGTTATACCTGGTGAGCTGACCGGGTGAGCTGACAGAATGAAAACTTTTGAAAAGACACAAGCAATCAGTGTTTTTGTGCACTAGGATGGAAATCAGAAATCAATGTCCTGATGTAAGGATACATCGGCTTCCGCACTAACACATGACTCACTGAACTGAAAACCACTCCAACTACACTTAACAAAATTGCTTCACAGAATAGATCAGATTCATATGTTCTGCAGTAGAACCGACTCCTCTAATACCAATTTGTCCCGACCCATCCTCTGGGGCCTATGCCTTGACTACCCCAAGCCTGCCTTCTATAGTCCAGGGGCAGGAGATTAGCAGCAAAGGCGTAATTCCCAAAAACTGGGAATGAATTTCCTTTATAACCTGTAAACACCCAGAGAAAGATAACAACTCGAGTAAACTGTATAAACAAAACAGTGTTGAATGTAAAAGGGGCCCGAATAGAAGCCCAATAGTAAATGTACAAGTACAAATGATTACAATACAACATAATAAAAAGAATGAAAACCTAATATAGGGTCTTCCTTCAGGATTCCTAGTAGAAGGGTAGGAATAGATAGCCTCCTCATCACTCTGTGTTCATCCGCCTCCTCCATGTACTAACCCACCGTATGGTCCACCTCCGGGCACCATCCAGTCCAAGTACTCTCAGCCTCAGTTAGCGCTATCTGTCGTCTGCAACCAACAAAACAAGGTGCGGTCATAGTCCGTGCGGGGTCGAGTATAAGGATATTCAGTAGGGACATGGATACCCTCATGGTCTCACAAAATTCAATATGGATAAACCACAAAGTATAAAATAAACTGATAACCTTACTTATGTATATGCCCACACATATACCTAGGTTATCAAGTTATCCATCTCAATCATGAGGAAAACACAATAAAAATGACTTAGATAAACCAAGATTTTATTGTTGTGGTATTATCAAGTAACATCCCCAGTCACATTGTCGAATCCTCGGCTGCTGGAGAACTCCTCCTATATCGAGTACAGTGGGCATGCCATGACACCAAGCATGCTTCCCACTAACCATGGACTACTGTGGTAATCCTCCTGTCGAGTACCATGGATATGTCACGACACCAAGGTTCTCCCCACTATGGGTCTTTTGCGACTCTAAGGCGCTCCCCACTAGGATAGTAGAGTCACTCCGAGTCAAAATGGTTAGCAGTCTCTAGGTCTTAGCCAGCTACTATGTCCCCGTACTATGCTCGATCATCTCCGTGAGGATCCTGTCCACGAGTTACTGGTTGATACTCCAAATGTCATGAAGTCCCTAGACGAAGTATCTAAAAAATCATCCACTTTATAGGCATCTCAATGAATTATATGGCATGTCAATAAGATGCCCGATCTGTGTGTTATTAGCCTTTTAGTCCTGGGGGCCCGGATGTATTCGTGCTCGATCCAACCAGACTGTACCTCTACTATACCAAACCACCAGTAATGTATACTCAAAGGGATTGTCTCACTCAATGAATTATAGCGCTTCTGACGATTTTTCAAACGGTCATCGGGTGCTGAAGATATGATTGAAGGACAGTAAGTGGGTCGTAGGGTGCCCGGGTCTAGTTCGACCTGGTCGGGCTGACCTAGCCTAGCCTGTTGGGTCTGGCATAGCCCGTTGAGTGGTCCAGCCCATTGGTTTCGGCCCTACCCACATTTCCAAGTCTAGTAGGCCGCGAGGGTCTGCGTAGAGCCATGAGGGCACAAACTGGCCGCGAGGGTGCAGACTGGACGCGGGTTGGTGTGAGGGCGTTTAGGCCCGGAGGGCACCGCATGGGATCCTCGACCTAGAGGGATCTGCGACAGCGGATTGGCTCGGGGCATGGTGCAAATTCAGCCTCGAGGGCCACCGAGGTGTAGCTCGGGGCGGCTCGGCCCGGGGGGCCATAGTGGCGCAGCTGGGGCTAGTTCGGCCAGCGAGTGGCATGACCGGAGCCGTTTCGGCTGGAGTCCATAGCGGCTGGGGTGGCTCGGCCGGCAGACGGTGCGGCCAGGGCAGCTTGGCTGGGAGGCCGGGGTGTAGCGTGGCTAGGGCATGACAAGGCTCGGGGCCAGTTCATCCGGTGGCGACGTGGTGTCAGTTAGACCGGGATGCTGGGGATCTGTGGGGGCAGCGCGGGTCGCAGAGGCTACAGGTCGCCACCCTATTGCCTTCGTCACCTTTATCGCCTTCATCGCCTTCCTCCATTTCAATGGTCACCGCAAAACAACACAAGTGTTATAGAGATGACGAGCCTTGCTTGTTTGGCCCTCACTCTCCACATTAGAGCGGTAACAAAAAGTTCACATGAACAAAGAACAACAAACCCTCCTACAATGATTTTTACCAACCCGCAAATGAAAACAAGGGGTGTACTTGTGATGTTATAATCAAAAAACATTATATCCATACCTTGTTCATTGTTCTTTGATGTTGGATCTAGAAGGAAGATGCCGATTAGTTGTAGAAAAAAACTTCCTATGTCGAATGATGTTCCGAGGAAGAAAGTCGAGGTCGAGGTCGTTCTTCGTAGTTGATGGCGTTCCTCATTGGTGTTATTCGTCGGTGGAGCATTCTTTATTGAGATCTTTCTCCCAGGTTCCTCCCCTCTCCAAATCCACAAAAAATGAAAATACATCGCAAGATGTTATGTCATTGGCACAATATTCAAAATGGGTTAACTTATTAAGGGGGAGTTGGCACAATTAATATGGTGTGTTGGCACAATTAAAATTGTGGAGGTGTTGAAGAGGCTCCCCCCACATTTATGATGGGGGTTGAGAGTTTCTCCCAATTAAAGGGGGGTTTCAAGGGGGTTTAATCTCAGTTGGTCCGCACGACCATAACCTCTCATGGGAGGTTATGGGTCGTGTGGTCCCCAGCACCATAACATCTCATGGGAGGGTATTGTCTGGTGGTCCCCACTACCAACCTTCACATGATGGTTTACTTCTGATGGGCCCCACCTCCCAACACCCACATGTCTATTTCATTTAAATAAAACTAAAGTGTCACATACTTTAATTTTTATTTTATTCATTCAAGAAAAACACAAAAACAAACTTTCACCCTAGTCCATCTATCGTCGAGGTGAATGTCTGCCAAAGCGAATATCAGCGCTACAAGTTCAACAGTGCCCTAACATTTCAATTCTGATCATTGGTTCAAATTATAGAAAAACCATCTCATACATTTATAGAACATACATAAAAATGTTTATAAATTCATTTAAGGAACTCTGAGCCTCGGAATCATGCGCCGTTAATTTTTGCGGGCTCGTAAAATTCCCATATATTTTAAAAAGAAATACATGGAAAATTCTGTGTCATTTCAGTGGAGCAGTGGAATACTAACACCATCAATTAATTTAAAGTGTTCACCACCAGTTTATAAAATGCATTCATTTATTGTTGATGAAAAAAGAGAAAGTAGTAAACATAAAATGTTCATTACAATAAAGAATAATACATGACTCAAATAAAGAAAATAAATAAAAATACTAAAGGCAATCTCCAAGATCATGATGAGATCTTACATAGTCTTGTTCTCCAAAATCTTTTGGTAGAACCATAAAAAAATAAGAAATGTTCAGGTTCCTACCAAAAAGAAGATCTACTCTATTACCCCGATGCAATGGATGACTGAGAAGGGTGTGACATATAAATCTATGAATGTCGGCACGCACAGTGTGAAGCCTAATATTGAGAGAGAAATATAAATTAAGGAGTGTTCCAAATATAACAAATATAGTGAAATTAATAGAAAAAATTGACCACTCATTGGTCCAAGTTCTTAAATGAAAACATATCCCATACAACCTACTTCGGCCTAGGTCGGGTCTTTGAAAGAGGTACATCTTCGAGGAATAACCATTCTAAAACATCATATAGTAAACAAGGGAAGGGAATCACATATTCATAATAAATATTGAGAATAATAATAAATTATTCCAATTATATAATTAAATAATAAATCCATCAAATCTAGTGGGGGAGTCTCATTCTCATCCAAGGTGATCTAAAAAACACCATGCATCACTATAGGAACATCTGCTTATCCAATACAGTTGAGTTTGTCCAAGGCGATCCATACAGATTCACAAGTATCAATCTAGGCTGGGTCACTCCGAGTCCATCCTAGGTATATCACAAGAGGACCAGGTATCACTCAAGGCATAGTGTTTCCATCTTTCCTGTGGGTCCATACATGGTTTCTCCCCTAAGAAATTGGTATCACATAGGGGTATATTAAACATACAAGGAGTCCCTTGCATGGAAATACAATGAATCTTCCTTGGGACGGCTTGGTTAAACCACCCGAGCATGAGAGTCCATCCATAAGTCCTTATTATGGAACCCACATTATCACATGGACCACATCAAGTGAAACAAGTCACTAAGGACCTTTCAAGGTAATCATCAATACTTGTTTCACATGGAAATCCTATAAATAAGTCCTGCTATCAGACAAGTACCATGTGCTAAAATCAATTCAAGAAATCTAGAAAAACTATCCAAGACATAAACATGGAATCAGAAATTTATAATTAAGGTAACCTAAGGCTCTATGCTAGGGCACATGGAAATAAGAAATTAACATAAGCGTGGTTCTATAAAGAGACTTATCTACATCATATAACCTATAACAATTAAATTAAACTAGAGCCTTATGGAATTAGAATTCCTTTATCCATATGTCATCAATGTCATCTAATGATATCAAGCTATCGAGCTTAACCCTGTATATTATATAATCAGAAAAAGTATATTTCCACAAACAATATACATAAACAAGCATATAAATTGGGATAAACAATAATTACTATTCATATTCACTTTCCAAAGTCCCAATACATGGTTCAATTCCCATTTTGAATCCATTTATCAATTTATTATATTAATCCATGTTACCACACACTCACCAAAGGTGAAAAAAACTCAATGAATTAAAAAGATTGTCCATATAGGTTAGAAATAGCCAGAGGGGTGGCCAAGAGAAAAGGAGAACCCCCTGGGATAGGTTTCTCTATATGTTAAGGAAAAAATGGATATGAAAAGACAAACCAATCACATTAAAACATGATTACAAATACATTTTTGATTGGTTTTTTTGATCATCACAATGACTGAGCATGAAATAAGCACGGAAATAATGGCGGAGAGGGTAGATTCCATTCCCTTCCCTAATATAAAATTTATATTTTTATTTGATTTTTAGAAAGTCGAATTAAAGGAACTAGTAACCACAAATGCAGGCATGACCCCAAACCAAAAACAAGATGAAATTTGAATTTCAAAAAGCGTCCATGCACCATCAATATTAGGAAAAAAACTTCTTCATTGTCGTCTTCCCTCCCTACAGAAGCCACACATCCGGAGATCTTCCCCAAAAATTTACCATCACAAAACAACCCAAAGTGTCATCTCTCACCCTCGTCGACCATTGACGTCGACATGTGTCACCACAATAAACCGAATCACCAAAAAAAAAAGAATTACAGTTATAATATTCAGAAGAAAAACTATAGTCAACATCATAGAGGAAAGAAGATAGCCACCCTGTATGGTCTCTTTTGAGCTGAACTCTGTACTCTCCAAACCTAAAAGTCCATCAAGTGTGCAAGGAGAGTGAGATAATGTCATCGGTGATGATATTTCTAGAGGATGCCACCATCTACCTTGTACTGACCTGGGAGAAGACGACGAACATTCCAAACCCATACAAGAAGAAAATTGAGGGTTCCATCAGTGGGTGAGCCCGCCGTGGATGCGGGAATGAGCCCTACAAATCTGAATCTTCAAAAGAGGTTGAACGAAGATCTTCATCGAAAGAGCTCCAGAGGCCTTACCACAAAATTTGCATCAACGAGAAAGAATTTGGAAAAATCATACAGTGACAAAGCAGGATATAAATGATAATCACTAATTTATGTTCAATAGACAGTGTACCACCATTAGAGGGGTTTTATTATAAAAAACTGATATTTCATTATAAAATAAAATATTTAATTATATTTATTATTTATTCTAAAAATAATTCAGAACTATTCAAAAAAAAAGGAACGTGTGGAAACAAGAAACTATGGAATACTCTAATTTAAAATGTGGAAAATGGAATGCGACCCTACATCATGATGTAGGCTAAGAAATATATTTTCTCCTAAATTACCACTATATGTTTTCATAGACATTTTGCCTCTATTTTAGGGGTTTTATAATAAAACCATGAATTTATTAATAAAAAAATTCACATATCATATTTATATATTTATTGTAAAATAATGATGATGTAATCAATATCCTAAGATAGTGGGGGAAGTATGTAATTAATGCATTTGTTAATTAATGGGGAATGAGTAAGGATCATACAACAAGAATTTTACCTAGATCACACTCGACACTTGTCAAATTTAGAGATAACCACTTGAAATATTTCCCACACTCAAACACACATACATTCTTATACATATTTATGTATATATATCCTTTAATTCAAAATAAATATTCTTCTCGCTATGAGGGAATATTCATAAGAGTGTATATAAATATATAAATACATATGTATGAGTGTGTGGTTTCTAATATGTCTAGAACTCACTAAAAAATACACACATGTCTCAAAACACATAATGACCCTAAAATAGAAGGTGTGAAACACTAAAGAGAAAAAAGAACCTCCCCACAGATTGTGGGGATGGACTAATGTGACCCAATAAACTATGAATTCCATAGAAGATGTTAGAAAATGACCAAATGAGTGCTAATAATCTTTTCACACAACCAACTGCAAGAAAAAAACCAATATCATGGTTCACCCTCAACCTAGGGTTTCAGATGAAATACACAGGGAAACGAGGCGACAAAATCATGTCTGGAAACCAAGAGGATAAGGGAGATGAGTGTATAGATTCATGATTTAAGGGAATCTCGAATAAAAACAAAGAAAAATACAACTACATGATGAGTCTATGAGGGTACATCATGTGTGCCATAGATGACGGGGGAGAAAGGCTGTTGTGCACCCAAGGGTGGTTCAGCCAGGGTGTCGCATGAAAAGGTGATATGGAGACCACCTTTTGGTCTTAAAAATTTTACAATAACAATAATAATAATAATAAATTCTTATCAATAATAATAATAATAATCATCTTAATATAATAATAATTATAATAAAAACATATGTTTAACCATTTGATTTTCTCCAATTTGATGACATTATATAATGAATTTAATTAAATTGATTGATTTATATAAAACACAGTTCATTGTTCCAACTCTCAAAATCATGTTCTGAATCCCAATATATTCAACTGATCTTCTATTAAAAAAATTCAAAATACCTTGGATTTTCATCTACTTAAAAACAAAGTACGTTACAAATCTGTTAAATATTTAATTTCTTAATAAACATTTTCATGTTATTTGTTATATCATTTAATTATTTACCATTTAATATTCAATTATATAGCTAATTAATTTCACGTTGGGTGTAATAATGATTAATGACTCATATATCCAAAATCACTTTGGTAAGTTGACTAAGGCCAAAAGGATTATTAATTAATCATATAGAAAAATTTATTTCAGTATACAATTATCATTTTCTTTTTTAATTAATACTTTTAAAACCAACAATGAAATATAGTTATGAAAAATGAATTATGTTAGAATAATTGAGATGGATGAAGATACATACTCATGAGTAACGCATCCATTTTCAATGATCATGATTAATAGAAAGTATGTATTAATTTAGATATAAAATATTACAATAATAACATGAATATCATGTTATTTATTTAAAAAAATGACATATACCATCCATGGGATATGGTAATAAAAAATAATAATATGGCATCACAAGGTGACCATCTGAAGTGATAATGAATAAAATTATCATTTATTCAATGGATAGTATGGTATGAATATATATAATATGTTTATTTTCAAAAATTATTAAATTTTAACAAATATCATATATAAACATAAAATTATTCCAAATATCCGTCAATGTAAATCATAGGTGAAAAATAAATCACATTGTTTTGTGAGACAAGAGTCTGTTGCACACATGAGCGATTTTATAGAACTCTATATGTAATGGAATGTATGAAAAATATGGTGATATTATAATTAAATATGTATAATTATGTCTTAAATATAACATATATGATAAATAAATTAATATAATCATCCTTGATAAGGGGTGATGAAAAATGGATAACATCAATTCATGATGTGGTCATCCTCTACACACACGATCAATAATCTTGTTTCCCATTTTTGGGAGGTGGAGATGTTTTTAGGTCATTAACATAACATAAAAACATAGAAGTATAGGTAATATCATAGGGAAATTGTATCGACAATTTTTATTAGTATTTAAAAGGGATGGATGTAGAAATAAAATAAAATGCTCGGTTAAGGACAATATCTATTTATTGGGAAAATTAATTATATTTGCAGAATATTTTTTAGATTATAAATATGATCAAAAAAAATATTCTACAATGAGTGGAGGGATTTATGGAAGTTATTTTTTGGTGGTTTATATGATACACCACTATTTTCTAAATTATTAATATTGTTTAGAATAAATTTAATTTTTTTTGTATTTTTCCTATCACACAACTTTGAATATAGATTTTTTTTATTATATAAAATCACTAATTTTACATTATGAAACAATAAATTAAGCTGGCTCTATAGACAAAACTAACAAGGATTGCATTACACTCAACATTGAGTTTCTAAAAAACAACAATTTATTATTATAAATATTTAAACAATTTAGTAATAACCATACCGTTAAACATAGTAATACGAATAGTTATAAAAAAATTAAATATAATTTATATATGATTCATATATATATAACATATTGATAATTAAATTTATAATTTTTTTAGAGTCTTTATATGTTTTAAAATAATTTTTCTAAAGTAACTATTTTTTATATTCTTCAACCAATAATAGTAAAACTATTTTTAGAGACCTATTTAAATAAATATTGAGAAAATGAAGAATATATTTTAATTTATAATGTCAAAATTAACTTTTTAAAGACCCGTAAATTTCAAGAAATTTTTTTTCATTATTTTCTTTGGAATTTTACAAGAACAAAGCTTCTAACGGCACCTGATTCCGAGGCCCGGTGTTCCCGGAATCATTTTCCGAAGTTTGGCTCAGGTACGTTCAGTGAATGAACGAGTGAGTTTTTCTAACTTTTGAACCGGTGCTCGGAATCAAATTCTGAGGGCACCGATGGAATCACATCACCGGTATTTGCTTAGAAATGCCTCTTCTGGAGTTGCGTTTTCTCGGTTGTGGTTTTTAATTTTTGGGTTTTAAGTTAAGAAATAAAATAAAGTTGTGCGGCAATTTTATTTTTATTTCACTTAAAGCCACTTAAAGACCACTTCAAACTGCTTAAGCTGAGTTGATGCGGATAGGGTGCTATCCAAAAATATCCTACCCTCTTGGTAGGATATTTGTGAGGTGGGGCCCGCATGAGCCCCACCGTTTCTTTTCCCCTAAGTAACGCACCCATGAAAACCCGTTTTTATGAAAGTCAACTGACGCGTTTTCTTAAATTCTTAACGCACCATTTAATTGGGCAGTTTTATTCGTTGAATTAATTCTATGAATTAATGGGTCGTTACATATCTCTTTTTCGTTTTTTGGCATGTTAATAAAATAATACCAATGCTTTTTCTCCTTAAGTGTTGTTCGTTGAGAGGATTTGACAAACCTCAAGTTTTTCATCCATCTTCGCGAAGAACGCGAAGAACGCGAAAAACGAAAAGAACACGAAGAAGGCCAGCCTTCGACGAAGAGTGACGAAGGAGGCCAAGCCCTCGGAGATCGACGACGAAACGCCAAGTACCGCGACGCCGACAGTTCTTCTTCTACGATGTTCTTCCGCGACAATCCAACCCTGCGACAACCTTCGATCGACAATGACAAGGTAGGGGGTTGAGCTTCCTTTAAATCTCTTTGTGGGTTATAACAACATCATAGATTTAATTATTATTAATTAAATCTGTTGTTTCTTGATCCTCGGAGATCTTCGACGCGACGCCCTTCCGCGACGATGCGATGCCCTTCCGCGACGCGGCGCTCCACTTGTTCCGAGACGGTCAATTCCGCGAAGGACGCGCGTACGACGACTTAACGAGGTAGGGGTTTTGTTGGCAATGTTTTTACTCCGTGGATGTTTCCATTCAAAACAAAGAACCCGGTTTCTTAAGAACAATTTTAATTTATTAAAATTGTTTTTGATATGTTTTCTATGTTTTGAATATTCTTCCTGACTATTATCATCTAACGCGGAGGGTGCGGGCCAAACAAACACGGCCCGACAACCCTCCGCAGTTCTTCGTTGATGTGCGGATTTGGCGGGCGACGATGGAACATGCCGTAGATGCGATTTGATGTTTCCGCAATGAATAACGGGACCCGGGAGGAGCTTTGGCGTAGACGAGAAGGAAATCGGACCACCGGAGTAACTCGGGTGGCCCGCGGAAGCCACCGGCGGCGCGGGTCTGGCGCACACAGGACGCGGCTTTGCTGCGTCCGTTGACTAGGGCGACCCCCGCGGGGGCCGCGGTGTTGTCACGCGGGGGCAGCGCGCCCCCCGCATTGATCGGCCGAGCTGAGCCGGGTCGGGCCGGACCGGGTCCATCCGAGTCAGGTCGACCCGGTTCGGCCGACCCCATGGGGGGGGGGGGGGGGGTTGGGCCGGGTCGGCCCGGGCCCAGACCCCCCGTTTCCGGACCTTTTCGGTCTTTTGCCCGTAACCTGAGCTACGGGCCTCCAATTGACGCGCCGTCAGAGGAAACGCGATCATTGGATCGAGGCGGTCATTTCGGTATATCGCACTCAAGGTTTTGCAATACTTTGGGTTCGGCCGGGTTGGTTCATACACGAAACCAACCGGGCCCTCGGAGCGGAAATGCTCATATCTTGAGCTTCAGATGTCCGATTGACGTGCCGTCGACATCGTTGAGTTCCTCTAAGTGAGACGGATCTTTTGGCATACTCCCCATGAGATTGGAAGCAGGTGGAGTAAGGTCGGGTTGGTTTTTCCTTAAAAACCAACCGGGCCCCTGGGACGAAAAAGCCAATAACCCTCAGACCGGGCGTCCGATTGACGCGCCGTCTGCGACGTTGAGTTCCTTTTGACGATATGGAACTTTTTGGATACATCAACTATGGACATTGTTTCAGTTGATGTATCAGCCTCTCGGCTCGTGGAGCGGACCATCTCGAACGAGCTTGCTGTGTGCGGGAACTCTAGTGCTGGCTGCGACTGTGCAGTGATCCTCAATGGACTGCGATGATGAAGAGTGCTGGTCTTGTATCCTGTGTGGGTGCCAGCTGTGCTGGTCTTGTATCCTATGTGGGTCCCAGCCTAGATGATTCAGAGCTGGTCTTGTTTCCTATTTGGGTCCCAGCATAGATGAGTCAATGAAGAGTGCTGGTCTTGTATCGTATGTGGGTCCCAGCTGTGCTGGTCTTGTATCCTATGTGGGTCCTAGATATGCTGGTCTTGTATCCTATGTGGGTTCCAGCTTAGATGATTCGGAGCTGTTCTTGTATCCTATGTGGGTCCCAACATAGATGAATCAATGAAGAGTGTTGGTCTGGTATCCTATGTGGGTCCCAACTGTGCTGGTCTTCTATCCTATGTGGGTCACAGCTTAGATGATTCAGTGCTGGTCTTGTATTCTATGTGGGTCCCAGCATAGATGAGTCAATGAAGATAGCTGGTCTTGTATCCTAAGTGGGTCCCAGCTTAGATGATTCAGTATCTATATCTGGTCATCCCTTTCATCTTTTCGACGATGTATACCTGTGTGAGCTAAATCATGTGTACTCTCTTTTGTGGATTGTGTTGAACTATCCTGTGTGGATTTACTGTTTACTTTCCTATGTGGATTACTTTTGCTCTCCTTCGTGGATTGTGTTGTGCTTTTCTGTGTGAGTATACGTTTTGCTTTCCTGTGTGGACTGGGTTGTGCTTGGGATCAGATGTTGGAGCCGAACGGGAATTGATGACTTTGGTATATGTATGGGCATATACCTAAGCAGTGTCGGTCGTTATTTCGTGATTGTATCTTTCCTTTTGGTTTATCCTTTGTGGATTTCGGGAGACCTTTGGGGGTCTCGGGGTCCCTACTGAGTAGCTTATACTCACCCATGCACGGGCTATGCCCGCACTTCGTTGTGTTGGTTGCAGACGACAGACAACGCAGCAGAATCATGGTGGAGGCTTGCGGAGTAGGACGATACCTGGAGGTGGACCACTGGGTGGGACGTACTTGGAGCGGACGGCTGGACCGAGGAGCTGTGGAGACTATCTGTGCTCACCCTCCAGGTGGGACTTCCAGAGGACGGCTTGACGCTGCAGCTTTTCTTTTCAGTTGCTGTTTTCCCATTTCAGTTGTACTTTACAGTTGGGCTTGTATTTCCAACCCCTTTTACTTTCAGCACAGCTTGTTACAGTTTTTACTTAGTGTTTACTCTTTCCGCTTTCTTACTCTGTGGTGGTTGTTTACTTTACAAAGGCAATGCCTTCCCTGTTTATCGGGATTTACGCCTTGGTGCTAGTCGCCAGCCCCTGGACTATGGAAGGCGGGCTTGGGGTAGTCACAGCACGGGCCCCGAGGATGGGTCGTGACAATCTTAGGTTAATTTTATTCTGAGAAGTTTCATTTTTTGAAGAAGAGTGAAAAATATTGTATTGTAGTAAAAAAATGATTTTTTATTTAAATATTTATTATATTTAGAATTATTCTTTAAAATTAAAAATAGCTTATATATATATGAATCTATTTTAATTAATTGGATTCATTTTTTTTATTAAATGAGATATAAAAATATGTTGGACTTTTCAAAATTCTTTTTACAAACCTTCTCTCCACATCTACAGGAATAACATTAAACATAATTTTTCAGCATCTGTAAATTGAATTTAATAAAATAGGCATAAATGGATGCAAAATGTTTTATATTAGAGTTTAATGGGATTAACATAATTTTTGGATATTATGAGTAGTAACTGTAGATATGTTTTTACCATGATTAAGGGTAAATTGCGTAATTAAAAGTAAAAAATGTTATAAAATTATAAAATTACCCTAAAACTGTCTCCATTTCATTAGATATGAGGGTTTATAGAAAAAATACTATAGAAATAAATTTTTTCCTTTTTAATCCATATGGTATAGAATATGAAATTTATTATATTTTATTTAATGATAAGATAAAAATGGCATACTCATGTTTTCAATAAGTAAATCATTTTCAAAATAGGATTAAATAGTATATAAATTCGATTATAAATAATAATTTTAAAATTGAAAAAATTATATTTATCATTATAATTTAATCATTATTTTTAGAGATGAAATAATTTAATTAAAGGCTTTTATTGTGATAATGAAGTAATGGATAAATTAATGGAAATACCAAATAAAGTGTATTGAAAATATATTAAAATAAATATAATAGAACCTAATTAATGACATATAAAAAAATAATAAATAAATTTTATATTTTATTGATATTTTAGAAGCATTTATTCAATGATATCATTTATTTAGGAATTTCTTAAATAGAATAATTTTGAATAGTATTAAAATTGACATAAATGATAATCTAAAATAATTAGTATTTTATTAAATTATATAAAATTCAAAAAAAAAATCATCCATGTTACGTTAAAAATTATAAATATTTCTTCAATAATCCATTTGGTTTACTTTTATCATTATTGTCACAATATTTTCCATAAAATATAAAAAATCCCCATTGTCACCGTAAGAGTAAAATGTTTAAACTAAGGGTTAAAAACAAACAAATAAGGCTAATATTATGCTATAAAAATTCCTAAAAATTATTGGTTTTTAGTATTTATGATCCTAATCAGATTATATTCTAAATAACTCATTTTGGGAAAATTTTAAAATTAAAATTATTTTATATTAATTTAATATTATGGGTATTTCCTAAACTGCCCCTCACCACAGTTAAAAAAGGGAACCTCATCCTTCACATCCTCATACCACATTGATCCTTATAGATCAACCAAAACATGACTATTTCTCCTAAAAATATTCTTATATATGTTCTGGAGGTCCTGATTTTCTACGAATACAAACTGTATTGTCCCTTTGAGGAGATCCAAAAGAAGTCCACTGAAGAAGATGTAATTATTTTGCTATTCATTTAAATTCATTTCAATTTATACTTCCTATTCCAATTTTGTTTCCATATTACATTAATAAATAATATATACTAAAAATTATAATATGTTATTATTATTATTATGAGAAAACCATATTCTTTATTTTATCATTTATATGAAATCAATATCACCATGTGTGTATCTACACGACCTACTGTCTCCCCGACGTGGTGTAATTTGTTTTTTCATCACTGTTTTATTTATATTGTTATAATGATTGTAATAATAGATATAAATAATAAATATTACATGATATTTATTATATATAATAAACATACCATCCAATTCATTACAATATTACCATTATGGGAAGGATAATGTCGCTTGTGCGTACATACGTCCAACAGTTTCAAAGATGCGATGAGATTTATCTGCCACGTTAAACATTTCATGAATGATTAAAAAAATTATATAATGAATACATATGAAATATATTAAAAAATAATTCTAATTAATATATATATATATATATATATTTCTATTATCTTCTTCCATTTAGTACAATAAGAAAATGGAAACATCGTTCATCCGTACATACAGATTACCGACATAATGAGTGATACATTCCAATTAATATATATATAAATATATATTATTTATTTACTAAATATAAATGAAATATAAATCATTTTATACATTCATTATGTAATTAAATCATTATCTGTGTAATTGTATAGAAAACAACATATCAAAACACGTACTATAGACAAAGGGATTATTACCTGAAACATTGGGTTAATGTGGAATTGTTAATAAAAAGGATATATAGAGTCATAAGTATATCATATATGATATCATAAATTTTATTATAATCCTTTTAAAAGTTAATAATATGTTTAAAACCACTATACATGAGTTTTGGACATGTACGGAGGGAATCCGTTATAAGGTAAAAGATTATGTCTCACTTTTATTTCTGTGGAAAATGTGCCTTATACACTTCAATTTTATTATTTTTGGTTTATATAATTACCATGAATTTATAATATTATTATTATAATAAAATTTATTGTTATTTACATATCCATTTTACAATCTCTCTCTCATGGTGTTTACAGTTCAAAAGTGACCAAATCAGCAAGGTAACTTGGTCTTAATTTTCCTTTTTTGAGACACATGTTAAATTATGCACCTATATTTTTTTATGAGGTGTATATATTATACCATGAAATGTTTTATCTTTTTTCTCCTTAATTTAATTATATAATAATTTTCATTTCATTTTATTCTATATTCGTCGATAAATCTTTGTTCCTTCAAAAAAATGTTTTATAAAAATATTTTAAAACTGTTTTAAATGAATTTTTTTGAATTTTCAAGGAAATGGAATTAAAATATATTTAAAATAATTTTAAATGATTCCTTAATAATTTATATATATTATTTTAAATTAAATGGGTTTTATAAATGTTTTTTATTTAAAATGTATTTTCAAAGAATAAATGACAATTTCCTCAAATATTGTTTTCAAGTGACCTCTTATTATTTTTTCGATTCGAAGATGAAATCCACTGCGGTTACTCATGAATTATTAGTTATATTATACAAGGATCCATTAAATTATTTCTATAAATGTTTTATATTTTTTTATGGAATAAAATTTATGAAACCCTTTTCTCTTTCCATGGTTATATGTTTTTGAAATCGATTTCTCCTTTACGAGTTATATTTTTAGGAAATATGATTCTCATAAAATGGTTATATTTATATGAAACCTTATTCTTTTCACAGGATATTACATGATTAAATGATTATAAAACATGGATCTTTTAGACATTATAGTACAATATTATATTTTTATTATACCCATTTAATTTCAAGGGATACTGTAAGAATAATTTTTATGTTGTCATCGTACACGTATGTATGATTTCATTATGAGATGGGTGGGACCCATATATTCTACAATTAATGTGGTAAATATTTATATCCCATGAGATAGAACAAAAAGTCCCTATCAGCTGAGATGGTCAGGGGAGTGAACCTAGAATACTAAGATGCCCATTGGAGTGACCCATGACTACAAAGATGGTTTGGGGAGTGAACTCATGCTACTAAGATGGCCATGAGAGTGAACCATGGCTACCTAGGTAGTATGTGGAGTGAATTAATACTACGAAGATGGAATTGGTAAAAATTCCTTAACTAATATGGGATTCATTTTAAATTCTTATTGGTCTACAAAAAATTCCATGTCATATTCTTGTGTTATGATTTAATGGTGCATGTTCTTTATTCCTTGTTGTTCATGTCTTTTGAACTGCCAATATTTATTCCATGAGTACTATTTATGGTCCTTCAACCAGAGGGTGTGATTTTTTATTCTCAAGTTCATGTAGTCATAACCATACTCTCATGATTTTTCTTACATGAATACCTTTTTTAAAATTAATGATCATTTAAGATAACCTTTTGTGATGTTTTTGTTTCCCGAGCTTATAAATAACGATTATAGTTTGGTACTCTAAAGGGGAATATAATTATGGGTGATGTTGAATATATTTCATAAAATTAGAAGAATATGATCCAAGTTCAAATGGGAAATAAACTAATATAGTATTTCATTGTTTGTTTGTGTAATTTACTATATATTTTAAAATAATTACGTAATGTTAAATTACGTTAAACTTGGGTTTTTAAATTTGGTATCAGAGCAATATTTTTCCAAACATTTTGGATCTAAAATACAAAAAATTCATTGATATTCATGGGGATATTTAAATGTACATGAATAGGAATGTCACTAAGAATAATCCAAAGATGTCATAGATTTAAATTTAGGTAACATGATTTAGGCATCCTATAAGTGACTTTCCATGATTATGTGGTTTCAATAATGATAAATGATTATCAGACTATTAATTTTTTATTAGTCTATAACATGAACTAGAAATATCATGGTTAACAAAGAATGTTTGTTATTTTTAATGTATAGAGATTATAAAAATTGATTTATTACATGGAAATATCTTTAATAAAATAAAGAATATGGTATGAGTATTGGTTATCATATATAGGGTAAAGAGATAATGAGCATCATGTGAAAGGTATGGGGTATTATTCCATTATTTCATGCATTGAATGTTAGAAGAACTACTACAGTTATGTTGAGGAACCATAATACATGATTTATATTTAATATATTTTGAAGTAGTTAATAATGAATGTGATGATGATGCATGAGTAATGGTTTAATAATAAATTATGAAGAATAATGTGTATGATTTTCATTGAAGATTTGGAAGGATCTGTGAAATGGTGTTGATTACTTAGAAATATGATTTAATGGAATGTTGATATTTTGATTAAGGGAAAAATAACAATTAATATGTTCATTATTTGAGATAATGATTATTCGATAAGAATATGTTGTATATGAATAAGTAAATTGGAAGGTACTAGTTACCTTGTAACTAACTATTAATTTGTTGATTAGTGGGGTGTGCTATCAAGGAAGGTGTTTAAAACTTTTTGGACTTAAGTAATATAACCATTAATCATTGGAATATAGAAACATGCATGTTTTCAATATGTATGGTAATTTGGGTAATTACTACGTTTCAAGAGAGTAAGTGATAAAGGTATTCACAGGATTGGAATGTGACAATAGGGAGATACCATATGATATATGGGAAAAAATGTTAATCTGATTTGGCACACTGTATTGAAATGTTTTATATATTTATATTTCGGAAGGATTTTAGTACTATTCATTTACGAAAATTGGAAATTACACATTATATTAATTTTGTGAGATTAATATTTTATTACAACATATTTGGATTTATACATGTTGGATAAATTCTGCTAAAGTTTTTTTGAGATAAAGGTAGATGGAATGTCCAATAATTCTATTTATGGATCTAATGATTAGTTAATGCTTTAGGAAGAAAACATTTACACTTATTTAATGAAATAAGATATTATGTGGAAGATTATCAAGGAAATAAAGGATGAGGTTCTCTTGAAATCACTTAAGTATATATTTTTAGGAAAACTTCATAACTTTATGAAAAAATATATTGAAAACAAAAATGATTTCATAGTACCATCGTTTTTAATGAATCAAATAGTACCTTAGGTCATCACAGATGTATAGATTTGTGATTTTTAACATTCTCCAGACCATGTTCTGTATCATTCAACATCAGAACATGATAGTTATATTTATCTTTTATGTCTATGATTTCACTTCCCATCTATGTTCTCATGTGTGGGAAGCTGGTTATGAGGTACTTTGGGTGACGGTTATAGTCCCGAATTTCTTTTTTAAAAATAATAATTTGATTTATTTTTATAATGTGGGTATCTATGAATGTGACATTCAAGTGTTAAAAATATGATACCATAGATGATTTTTTAGGGAAAAATTAATTTTAAGGGGGGTATAATGTGACACCCCAATAATTTTGGGATTATTATTAAAATTAAATTTTATTTAAATCCCTCTGATATTTTTCACATCACACAATAATGAATATTGAATTTTTTTATTATATAAATGTAATATGATTATGCTATATAACACTTAATTAAGCTTGTGAAACACACAAAACCAACAAGGATTTCATTACACACGACACTTAATTTTTGGGAAACAACAATTTATTATTATTATTATTTAAATGAGATAGTTATAACCTATATATCAAATTTAGTTATATAGATAAAAGTTACTAATTTTTAAATTTTATTTATAATGGATTCATATAAATATAACATATTTATAACGAACTATATAATTTTTTCTAGAAACTTTAAATGTTTAAAAATAATATTTTATTAAAGGAACTGCATATTATTTTCTTCTGTAAAAAATAGAAATATTAATTTTTTACACATAAAGAAATTTATTTTTATATAATAGACATCATTTTTGAATTCATAAATTCAAAATTATCAAAGAGTGAATTTTTGGGATTTGTATGATGAGTTTCATTTTTTGATGAATATTGAATAATAAATCATTATAGTTAAAAACTACCTTTATGATTAAATAAATATTTTTAAAAATTGTTTTTTAAATATAAAAATAGTAAATATATATATATATTAATCTAATTTTAGTCATTGGAGTAATTATTTATATATAAATTAGATATGAAAAATTAATGAACTTTTTAATATTCTTTTTTCCTGCAATCTCGCCATGTTTGCAGGATTTGTATAAAAATTATTTTTTAATCTTCTATGAATTCAATTTTTAAAAAACAGATATACAATGTTGTAATCATAATGATATTCAGAGTCTAATAAGATGAAATTTATTCTTGGTTATTTGAATAGAAACCATAGTGAATTTTTATTTACCAATGTTAAGGCTAAATCTGGTAATTAAACATAAAAATAATATTATCGAACTATAAAATTACCATAAAACATATTCTTATTTTTATGGATAAAGTGGTATTGAATAAAAATCATCCTTTTTACGAAATTATATCATTTTGAGGCCACTTGGGTGAGAATATGACATATATTATATTTTATTTAACGAAAAGATGAAAATATCATACTAATAGTTTAAAGAATTAAATAATTTTTAATATAGAGATATTGAGATGATAAATTAGACTATAAAGAATAATTTTAATTCAAATAAATTAACATTCAATGGATTTTGTTTTAAATTTTTAATGAAGATATAATTTAATTAAAGGATTGTATAACAATGGAACAATAGTTGTATAATTTATTAAAATATCAAATAAATTGAGATAAAAATATTAAAATTAATATAATTTACCATAATTAATGAAATTAAATAATTCATAGATAAAATTTATATTTTAATGATATATTGGATTTCTTAAGTTATCATGTTGTTAGGATATTCTTAAAAATACTAATATTGAATAGTATCAAAATTGACATAAATGATACTTTAATATTTTATTTATTAATATAAAATTTAAAAAAAGTCACCCATATTACTATAATAAGGTTAAATATTTCGTCAGTGTTCAATTTGGGGTTCTTTCATAATTTTATTTAAATAATATTGACCTTATATTGTAAAAATTATATGTTGTCACGGTAAGAGTTCAAGGGTTCAACTAAGGGTTGTATCCAAAAGATAAAGTTAATATTGTGACCTAAACATGTCTAAAAGTAATTTTCATAGAATATATAGAACCATAATCATATTATATTATAAATAAACAACTTTTTATAAATTATTAGTTAAAAGTTATTTTATATTAATGTAATATTTTAACATTTTCATAAAGTGCCCCTCACCTCAATTATAAAAGGCCTCCTACTCCCTAAATATTTCACACCACATAGACTTCAAGATACACCAAAACCTGATCATTTCATTTCATGACAATATTAGTTATGTTAGGGAGGTCATTTACTTCTAAAAAGACAAACCCTAGTGTCCATAAGAGGAAATCCAAAGGAAGTCCACTGAAAATGAGTTATTTGTTTTACTAATTCATTTGAGATCAGTTCTTTTTCTACTTAATCGTCATGTGTTTCTTCAATAAAAAATTAATAAATACATTAGAATAATTATGATGATGTTTTATTATGTTTTTATTAAAATTATATTCTTCCTTTTATCCATCCTATGGAAAATAATGTCATGATACGTGCATGCATACGACATACCATCTCTGTATTGTGGTGTAATTTGGTTTTCATCACTACATTATTTGGACTAGTATAATGATGGTTTAAATGAATATAACTAATAAACATGACATGAAATATATTATTTTTAATTAATATAACATAAAATTTCCTACAACTTTATAATTAATGGAATGATACCATTGCTCATGCGTACGTACAAACTAATGTCTCCACAATCCGATTAGATTCATCATACTCATTAATCATTTAACGAATGAATATAAAATTGTATATAATGAAAAAATAAAAAATATATAATATAACAATTATAATTTAATAATATATATTCTAATATTTTTCATTTACTTTCTTTCATTAAGTACAATAAGAAAACAAAAAGTTCATTTTTTCAAATTTAAGGATTACCATCTCCATGAATAGTGTAATCCATTTCATATATATATATTTTATAAATACATAAATACTAAATATATATATTATATAAATAATTTTTTCATTCTGTAAGTAATTAAATCAATATCTAAGCAATAATATAAATAATAACAATACAAAAAATGTACTATAAACAAAGCAGTTATTACCCAAAACAATGCTTTAACAACGAATTTTTAAAAATAGATAATATAAATTCACAAATGAATAATATATTGCATCATAAATACAATTATGATTCTTTTATAATTTAATAATATTTTTATAACCACTATAACTATGTTTTAGACATTTTTTATAAGAATCTGAGACCTTACCAAGAAAAGCAAGGCCCCTAAATTAAAATAAAAAGTTAAACTTACAAAATCCGAAAAACAGGAGTTTTGTCCAAATCCCTTTTCAAAAGGGGGGATGAAGTAATAGGGAGATTGTCATACCATGTGAAATCAGAATCATTAATTCCTTTGTTAACCAATCTATCTGCCACAGAATTTGCCTCCCGATACACATGAGTAATGATATGATTCACAGTCTGAAGGGAGTCCAAGAAATTAGCCCAATGATTATGTAATTTCCAAGATAAGTAATTTGAACATTCTCTAATGGCTGACACAATGATAGTCGAGTCACTTTCAAATAAAAGATTATTCCAACCATGAATTTTAACCTGCTCCACCGCCACACTAATACCCATCATCACAGCTTCCAATGAAAAGCAATACCACAGGATCCATGAAATCAATCAATTACCTGACCTTCATGATCCCTAAAAATGGATCCATTCCCAGAAGGCCCTCGATTTCCCTTCAATGTACCATCTGAAATAATTTTCAACCAACTAGACATTGGGACTTGCCATATAACTTCAAAAGTTCCATAAGAAGGTCTAAAATTTCCATTAACACCAATACGAGCAAGAACATAGAAATCATGTATAAAATTAGCACAGAAATGCTTTTTAGGAAGGCTAACCATTCTCATCACAACAACGATGTTTGAAATAGCAGAAGAGACCGAGAAAGGCTGCTTTCCATGAAGAAATTTATTCCGAGAAGACCATTTAAAATGAATCATCATAGAAGCAGCAACCTGAAATAAGTCCAATAATTGCGAAGAGAGAGGGATTCACTTCCATCTCTGAATAAAACCAGTGATATATGTCATCATAGGAAGTGAAATGAAAAATATGTTTTCCAGAGCCTTCCATAATGAAGCAGTAGTACCACAACAATGAAAAAAATGATCAGCATCCTCCATGTGCTGATGGAAAAACACACAAGAAGAGAATAAAGATACAGCATAGTGTTGATGGTAACAATCAGTTGGAATTTTTTATAAGCAATCCTCCAGAATAAATTGGAACGAGATGGCAAAATGAAATTTTTGAGCAAGTTAGCCATCCAATTATTCACCAAACTGAATTTTAGAGAAAACTCGTAATAATGCTTTGAGGAAAGAATACCATTAACCGTAAGCTTCCAAGACCAAAAATCCTTCTTGTCAGAAAATTAATGGTTATTGACAATGCTGACAATGTGAGTCAGAGGACCTTCCATGTTCTCAATTTGATCCTTGATAACAATGTCCAAATCAATATGTCGTTCATCCATCACAAGATCAAGGAGGGGATTTTCAGTCCATCTGCTTTTCTAAAAACAAAGAGATTAATTCCTTGAAACAAGCCATATATAATTAGAATCAATAGAAGTGAAAATACACCGAGAAGCAGGCCAAACATAGGATTACAAGTGATTGAAAGATCCCATCTTTAGACATGTGAGGACGGATTCATACCAATGCTAAGGGATTTATGTCTCACTTTTATTTCTGTGGAAAAAATGCATTATACACTACTAATTTTTTATGCGTGGTGTATATACTTCCAATCAATTTACAATAAAATTATTATAAAATAATTTATGGGAATTTACATATCCATTTTATTATCACTCTTTCATGTTCTTTAAGATTCAAAAGTTACCAAATTAGTAAGGTAACATTGTCTAATTTTTTTTTTCATTGAGACACATGTCAAATTATTCAGTTATATTCTTTTATGAGGTTTATATATTTCCACATGGTAAGTTTTATAATTAATGCCTTCATTTTAATGATATTATAAGTGTTATTTAATTATCTTCTCTCGTAAGTCCGAAATAAATGTTCCTTCAAAATAATGTCTCTTAAAAATGTAATAAAATTGTTTTAAATGATATGTTATTCATTTTAAAGGAATAATATTTAGAAGATGTTTAAAATGGGTTTAAAAAATTTTATAATTTTTCAAGGTTATTTTTAATTATAAGCCTTTTATAAATGTTTTATGACTTAAAACTATTTTTTCAAAGAAGAAATGTTATTTTCCTCAAGAAATTTTTTCCGGTGATCTATTAAAATTATTTTCCATCTATGATGACATATTATGGGGTTACTCAAGCCTAATTTGGTATATCGTCCAATGTTAAATTCATATATTTCTCTGAATGGTTTATGTTTTGAGGGAATAAAATTTATTAAAACTATTTCTCATTCAAGGGGAATATTTTTTGTAATTTGTTTCTCTTTCATAGGATATATTTTAATGTAATATGTTTTCCTTTCTCGGAATTAATATCTATGAAACCTGTTTATTTTCATGGGTTATTATTCTATGAAATTATTATGAAACCTATATCTTTTACGCATGTTAGAATAAGATTACATGTTTGTGATACAAATTTCATTTCTTGGATTTTTTAAAAACAATGTTTTTGATCACAAGGAATATATATGTCTGTTTAAATTATGATATCAGTGGGACCTATATCCACATCCAATGAAGTGGTTAAATATTTATATCTCATGGTATCTTCACAAAGGATATTTTTTGCTAAAATGTTATTGGGAGAGAACCTTGACAAATAATTTTTTCATGGAAGTGAACCTTGACTACCATGATGGTATGGGGAGTGAAATCATAATACTACTATAGACATTGTAGTGAACCATGACTACCAATATTGGTATTGGGAGTTAACCGTTTCTACTAAGAGGTCCTTGAAAGAAAATCTTTTAATGCTATGGAAATAATTTTATTTTTTGGTGTGTCTTCCACAAATTTGATGTCTCATCATTATGTTATGATATCATGGATTATGTTCTTTATTTACTTCTTGTTAATGTCCTATGAAATTAAAATATTTATTCCATGATTTCTATTTATGATCATTTAAATGTATGGTATGATATTCTATTATCATGATCAAGTTCTCATAAACTTTTGATGGAGATTATGTTTACACGTATCCCTTATTTACCATTACTGAGCATCTAAGATCAATAATTTTTTTCAATTTTAATTTCCTCAGGTTATAATGAAAGGATTATGTCAGTGGTAATAATGTGGAAGATCTTTATGGGAGATTGTGTAGATATTTATAAGATATTTACAACATCTTTCAAGAAATTAAAAGAATGTGATCCATGTTTCCAAAGGCACTAATCTAATACATTCATAGACCCTATTTTTTATAATGTATAAAGTATTCAAAAAAATAATGTGATTTTAATCTATGTCATTCTTGGGAAATTATATTTTCTGGATCAATCTGTGTATGAAGTGTAATGTGGATATGATATGAGGTTTCCTCTTATAAGTAGGTTGGAAACAAACAAATATTGTTTTAAAAGAATGAATTACACCGGTTATTTTCTCAAGAAAAAAGGATCTAAAATAGATGATTTTAGAATCCAAGAACAGATATGGTCAGAATATGTAAATATAAAAAAATTGACATTTTTGCGTCATTTTTATCCCTTATCAATTTATATTAACCCCCGAAAAAACTAGTTTTTTTCATTAATAAAAGTAAATATTATTTATTGTGTTCACTATTTATTATGGTAAAAAATTAATTTAACATTATTGGATAATATAATTTATTTTTATTCAAGGTATTACATCCATTTTTCAAATTAAAATCATTGAATTTTTATAATACAATTTAAAATTAAACCATTCGACATGTAGAAGAAGTATTTTCCCCTATAGAAAAATATTCCAATGTTTGAAATACCTTAACTAAAATATTATGAAGTTGATTCTAATGAAATAATATTTCTTAATAGATATATATTAAATATAAATTTTTTTAAGAAGTAAAATTTAAATTATTTAGGTCTTGTAAATTCATTAAATGAAAAGAAATTATTTAATAAATATCCTTACTTTAACTATTCATTGAAAATCCAACCTTTCAGAAAAATTGCATAATATCACCATAAGATAATTTTGAAATGTATATTTTAAAAATGAAGTTAATTATTTGAAATAAATGTAATAAAAAATTTAGAAAAATTTTATATTTTTTTCACAATGTTAAACTAAACCACTTTTTTGAATGAATAAATTTTTCTAAAAACATTTCTTTTTCTTTCAAATAATTAAAATTTAATTTATAATAAATAAGAAACAATTTTAAACCATATATATATAATAATTTATTTTTTCATATTAATTCTCACCAACTTAACTATAATTTTATAATTGTCATTTTCAAATAATAATATTTTAATAAATTATAATGTTTCATTTAAAAGTAGTGTTGGTTGCAACACAAGATATCAAAATGATTGAATTTATTTAAGTATATATATATATGTATATATATATATATTTTTTTTGTTTGTTGAATTATCTTATAATATTGGTTTTTTGTTTCATGTATTCTATCAAACATAGTTGTCTTATTTTAAAATCATTCAGTTTTACATTATACCACCATAATTAAATTATGTCTTAACAATTTAATCATGTATTGAGTAATCATGGGTTGGTAATTTTACAATTTTATTGTGAAAAATCCAAATCTCAATAGTGTTAATAAAACAACCACATAAAAAAGAAAATTTGATTTGGAAGGATATTTGAAAAAAAAACATTACCATGTTTACAAATAAGAGAACATTGGTAGAATGAAAAGATATAGAAATGGGAAAAAATATATTATATTATATAGTTTAATAGATCATTGATAATAATAATATGTATGATCAGTATAGAGTAAACATCCAAAAAAAGATAAAAAATTGATGAATTAAAATTCTATTGATTTTTTGAATATAAAGGTAAGATTACAAATTTTTTATTTTAATGCCATACCCCATGTTATAAAGGATTCATTTATAATTAAAATACATAACATGTGAAATTATATATACTTGATATCTTTTTATCACATAAGTAAAATATCTTCCTTTAATTGTTCATTGATCAGTTTTGACTTTATCTCCTACTCTGTGTAAAGATTATCCAACATGAATTGTTCATGTCTAAGGAACCAAAATTAACTTTTATCAGAAAAATATTATCCAAAAAATATTCTCATGATATTCCTCTTATATTTAAAAAACAAAATTGTTTTCACAAGTATTGATATTAAAAAATCAATATAGATATATTTATCCACAAATTTCAACTATAAAACCAATGGTTTTAAAATTATAACTCCTTATATAAGTAACACTATATCTCAAATTACATTAATAACATCAACATGAAATCATGATTTAACTTCAATGGTTATATAATGGCCTTCATGTTTAATGTCTAATAACATATTAGCATTCCTCATAAATTATCATTTATGTTAATCCTATATGTAATATATATCTAAACCAAATAGTTTTTTGCCATAAAATAATTAATCTCTTTAATATCCTAAAAATAATAAATATTAATTAATCTAATATTCTTCTAATAATCAAATTAGTATTTATCTATCAAAACATATATGTTAAAAAACATCATACTAACTAGTAAATCATATAGGCTATTTGTAGGAACAACACCATTTTCAACCATCAGTTCTGGGTTCAAGCCTTCTGACCTTACCGAATGTTATTGTTTTGTTATACAGCCTGAGGTTTTTCATTTTCCAAAATCAATGATAATATAATTCGTATAAAATTTCTATAAATATGATGAAAATTCTCAAAACAAAAATTGAGCATCAAAACACTTTTCATAAACCTCTATGGTTATCTGACATTATCATTCCATTCCATAAAACAAAATAACTTTTATTGACTATAATTACTTTAGAAATATGTAAATATTAGACATAAAATTTCTATAAATAGCGTTTTCTTCTTTTAAAATGTCACCATAACATTAAATAACCTTTCTAGTTAATTAGTATCATTTAATATATTTTTTAAAATCCCTAATGTAAACTATTTCAGAACATCCCTTGTATGTTTCATGGTTTTTATAATGAGAATAACATTAAAACCCCTTGACAAAATTAGTCTATGATTCCATCAACTAATAACATCAATAAGTAAACATAAATGATATTAAAAAAATTCATTTTGTAATAATCCTTGTATTATAGAATTTAATTAGATGGTGACATTGTTCTCTATATTTATAACATTGGATCATTAATGGAAATTTATGTTGAACATTATTTATCTACGTCATATAAACCACACTGTTAATTTTCCATTATAAATTATCTAAATTTTTACTCCCCATTTCATTAAATAAAACATCTTCCAATTACATTATGTTATTTTCTGTGTGTCCTCTTCCCACATTTTTGATTTGTAGTTAATTGAATATTCCTTAAATTTTTATCTTTTTCATTTGAACATTCATGAAACAACATCCATATCTCCCCTGATGTGTTTCTAAATTTAACTATATTCTATTATTAGATTTACATTTGTCATATATCAGTTTTCATGATCACAATATCTTTAAATTCCATTCCCCTTAGGTTTGTAATATCATTAGGAAAATCATTAGATTTCTAATTACGTTTGTTATTTAAATTATTTCTCCTATTTCGCACCATTTACTAATATATTAAAAAAACCAGATGAAAATTATATTATCATACTGAAGGGAAACATCTAAACCTTGAACTAATAACTTATAAGTGATAAATATGTTTTGAAATATGTTATTCGTGGTTAAAATCAATATAATCCATGGTAAAGATTCAAATTATGTTTTGTAACCTGACAGTTTTTTTACAGCACCTTATAATGGTTCATTAATAGTTTTTAATCTCTAATTCATATCCCCGATGAGTTTTAAACTAGGTGTACAGTATGTCCATTTTTCTTTTACTGTGTAATACTCATGGATATCCTGATGAACCTTTTAGAGTTATTACAACTAGAAACATTTTATATAGAAACATTTCCACATGTATTATCTATAATGGTATATAATTTCACAAAAAAACTCCCTCTATATTTCTGTAGGATTCTAGTATATGTATTTATACTTAGATGTATCCTAGTGGAACTCAGTATTGTTTTTTCATCATTGTTTCCAAATGAAATCTAAAAAATTTCTCAACACCGTCTATAGAGACCCATTGATTTTTATGCATATTATTAAATAATTATTAAATATAAATATCCATTAATACAACATAAAGATCGTAAAGGATTGGTGTCATTGGAAATCTAGGTTCTTGATACATATTAAGAATCTAAAACATGGAATCCATAATTTACTATCCATATAGATATCCTAAAATCCATTCTATCACATAAATATAAATTGTATAACATGGGGAATAAATGAAATAATTGGTTGTGGAAAAAATTCCATTAGAAGAATGAACATGATAAGAAATCATAACATGTGAATCAAAGGTGTAATGGGAAATTTGAAAATAGAAGTTATATGAGTAATAATGTTGAAGCATAACCTAAAGGAAATTGTTTCATAAGTTCACAAAAACATGGAAAAGATGTATAAACATATAAATTTACAAAAAAAATATATGTTATGTTTATCTACCAAGAACACATCATATTATTGAGAAATTCACATAATGAAATAGATTCACTACCTAATCACATACATTTTGTCTCATGATACTAAAAAAATATCAAATGAGATGGGGAAATATAATTCTATAACCACCCAAAGAATTATTTTAATGTGAATTAATATGAATGAAACATAATGATATCAATCTATGTGGTAAATATATGATTTACCCATATGAAGAAATTGTCTGAAAAATCATGTCTGATAATAGAATTATAATAAAATTCATTAAAGAAGGAATGCGAGATATTATAATAAGGCATGTATTACCCATCCAAGGATGGAAGAATAAGCTATATGTAAATGTTAGAGACATTTATACTAGAGTAATATGCATTGTATAATTTAAATAGAGATTAAGTATGTTACAGAGAGAATGTTCATTACCCGAAGAAATGGTTGGTTTAAATGTATCCAATACAAAAAGCATAACCTTAATGTGGGGGTTACCCAATGAATTGATTATGTGAATCTAATGTAAATATATATTTAAAATTTTTAATATAAAATAATTAATTATCATTATACACATATAACTAACATGAAATAATCAATTATGTAGAAGTTTAACCCAATGAATTGAAATAGAGTTATGAAACCCCTTCCCTCGTTCCCAAATCAACATGTGCATTATTTATATCCCGGAATAAATAACATATTTTTGTTATTTAAATTTTTAATAAAAAATTTTCATATTTATTATTTATTTTATTTAACTTTTAAAAATCTCATACTAAATCATTTAACCAGTTAATATCATGTTGGTCATTTTTATAATAAATGAATAATATGCCCAAAATGAATTTTTTTATTATAATAAAGTAAAATAAATTATTATTTAATATTATAATTAAGAGTAAAAATAAAATAATTATAATTTTTAAACAATTCAAATACTTATAAAACTAACATGTAAATATGGTTATTAAAAATAAACTCTTTTGTAATAATTGAGATGGTAGGTCATACATACGAATAAGTAATGCATCAATTTTTAGAAGATCGTGATGGAAAGGAGGTAAGGGTAATTTTATAATTATCGGATGATCGTTATATAATAAATAAAATATTATTTCATTAAATAAACATACACATACTATCAATGTTATGAGGTAAATAAACCAAACCACACAGTTTCATGAGGTGGTAGAGTTCCGTATACAGGAATGACATTGTCATATATTCATTGGATGTTAATATATGATATTATAAGATAATTTTATTTTAAATAATGAATATTATTTCATGAATATCATATATAAACATCATATTAATCTTTATCACATTCCATGTAATGTGTATATTAAAAACATATCACATCACTTGAAAAGTTAGTTTCAATCATACACACAAGTGACATTATCATATTCCATAGAGAATAGAATGTAATAAAAGTAGGTGATATTATAATTTTAAAATTATAATTTTATCATAAATATATTATATAAATATTAAAAAGAATATTATAAAAAATTATTCTAAGTAGTGATTGAAAAGAAATTATATTGGTTCGTGAGGCTATAGTCTGTCATACACATAACCAATAGTTTTGTTTCCCATTTGATGGATTAGAATATGGTTGTTGGTAATTACCTGAACATTATAACATATCAGTACAAGGGATATACTTATATAATTATATCATAAATTTTTATTATTATTAATAGGATATTGTGGAATAAATCATTTAAAATTCTTGGTTATGGAAGTTGCGTCCTTCATGGAAAAGTTCTTCGGCTCGTTATGAAAAAACATTATGGGTTGGATTTATAATAAAACGAAGGATTATAGGATGAGAAACGGGAAGTAATAAAGTTATTTGTGTAGTTAAAGGCTGAAATAACGGACTATAGAAGTTAAAATATTGGAGGATATGATGTTTCCATTTATATATTGGGGAGGGAACACACTTGTATTTATTGAAAATGATGAATTCAATCCATGTTTTATTCATTAAAAAGGATCTAAAAGGAAACTTTTTGATCAATTAAAGATATATGTTCGATATATAACCATACAATAGGAATTAAAAAGTATCTGGTTCATTTTTAAATATAATATTTGTATTTTAACCCTACGTAATCCTATTTTTCCTTATCAATTCTAATTAATATTCCATTTTTTATACATTAATTATGGTACAAAATCTTAGATGAACTAATTAGATAATATAAATTATTCCGATTCTAAATATGAAATAATTTTCTTACAAATTTAACTAATAGAAGTGGTAAATTTAATTTAAAATTAAAACCACATAAATGTTTAAATACTATTTTTATAAAAAAGAACATTTCAAATGATTAAAAAGTTTTTATATTAATTTTTATATATAATTTATTCAAATGACAATATTTGGATTAATAAATATATAATTTTAGTAATTTTAATAATATAAAATAGTTAAAATAGAACGGGTCTTGTAAAATATTTAATTGAAATGGATGTTTATAATAAAAATTAATAATTCATACAATTCATTAAAAAAGAAACTTTCAGAAAAATCAAAAAAAATCAATCTAATATAATTTCAATATGTAGATTTAAAAAATGAAAATTTTTAAAATATATTTTCTAAAATTGGAAAAAAATTATTTTACTTTGTTTTTGTAAGGTGTAATGATAGCTCCTTTTATAAAATTATTGTTTTTTCAAAAATATTTCTTTTTCAATTAAATGAATATTACTTTATTTCGAATCAATATATAAAAATTATAGAAAATATAATTTTCATAATTTATTTATTACTATTAAGACCCACCAAATTAACATCAATGTTATAATGGTCATTTTTTAATAATAATATTTTAATATTATATCATGTATTGTTTAAACCCAATGTTTTATGCTTCAGAAGATATCAAAAAGATTGAATTTATTTAAAAAATTAATATACAATAATGTATTAGGGTGTTACGTTTTCTTTTATTATTTTTGATTCATGTCATATACATTATCAAACATATTTTTTATATTTTTACAATCATGGTACATTACATCCCATTAATATGTATTCCACATTATGTTTAATTATAAATCCACAGTCATCAATTATTGACAGATCAAGGAATTTATAGTAAATAAAACTAATGATGTAATGGAAGAGGTAGTATTGGGTGAGTGGAATATGATTTTAAGTGAAATAATAGTATTTTGAGTGGAATTTCAACTTGGATTTCAATGTGGGATGATGGATTAAATTTATGAAGGGGTTAAAAGATTTATAAGATCCTTATGGGGGACATCATGTGGTCTTAGATGATGATTAGTTGTGCGATGGTTTTATTAGTGGAGTTTTTAGGAAGTGATAATATGGAAATCAGGATATTTTGAAAAAACTGAATAACAAAAAAGATATATGGAATGTAATTTTGATGTGAACATGTCCTACAACTAACTTGTTTTGGTGATAGTGAAAACAATTTTTCATTTCATGTAAAATATTACAACCTAAATATGTTTTTTGAGTTCCCATAATAGGGTTTGTTCTAAAAATTGGGTTTTGAAGTAGAATTTAAAGAGTTGTATCATCTTGAGGGTATTATTTTAGATTCATACAGATGCCCTATTGTTGTCTCGGGTGATTTGGAAGGTATTAAGGTCTACAGGATTATATTTGAAAATTTTTATATGGTTTTTATAATGGGAATTCTCACCACAATGTTATGAAAAAAATGTGATAGAAACCAACATTGGTTGATTTGGGAATACATTATAGAGTGTGATTTTTTAATTATGAAAAAAATGAGAAACCTAAAAATAGGTTTTATAGGGCATTTTGATATTTATTTCTCGATTTGGTAAACCGTCTTCCAAAACCATTAGAAGTGTTTGATCTTTTATAGTGAAGGTGATATAGGTGGAACATGGTTAGGAATTCCCATGAGGTAAAACCATGAACATGTCCAAATTGTGTTAAATGGTAAAATATGTTTTCCCCATGTTGTTTTATAATCCCCTCTCCTACTCTCTCCACCTTTACATGCGGTTGAGACCAGGGGGTCCTCCCCTCACCTTCCCTTTCGAGCCCCTCAGATTTGGTGTGATTTCTTGAATATTCTCAAGTATTTGAGTTATTTTCCACCTAACATCCTTATTCATGTTCATTCTAATGGAATATTTTTTTCAATTCTATAACATAGGATTTTGATTGTTATTTCCATCAAAGAATGGTGGAAATCAACTGAAATAATGGTGATTTTTTCAACGAAGCCAGAGGATGTACTCATAAACTTTTGGTATGTCATTTCACATCATTTTGATAAAGTTACATGGACCAATAGATTTCTTAAATATTTTTAGTAAATTATGAGAAATTTAATTTTTAATTTTCTTTTTAAATTATAGTTTTTTTGTAGATTAGGTCTGGATGCATATCTACAGTAGAGTACACCCCATTTATCAACATTTACTTAATCTATTATTTATTGATGAAATCTTAGACATATATGAATTTTTAAATTAAATATGAAATAATTAAAATAATTTTTTATAATTAATTTTTTTACTATTATATATTCAGATAAGAATTATTATGGAAGGCTATGGATGGTTGTGCAATGAACATGTTGGGGGAGAATGCATGTTCTACATTAAAGCGGGTTGATTTGATTATGGTATGTTGTACATTTAATTTGTCCTTAGTTATATGAGTTTTTATATAATATATATTGTGTTTGGGAACACTATTATGGGATATTTAAAACTTTAACATAATTACATTTTTTTATTAAAAAGTTTCAATGGATGGATGTGTGTTCCGTGGATCTAGACAGAACCATGAGTTGTGCCTTGATGACATGGATATTGATGGTCGAGGCCTTGGATATAGTTATATGTTTTTTATAAATGGAAATTCAACATTTTATTTAAACATTTATTACCTATGGTTGTGATATTTAAAATGAGATTTATTGAACATTGACAGGTATATTATGACGGGTTACTTAGACCCCCTAACTATGGATATTACAGACACTATGAATAAATATCATGGGTATTCCATTATAACACATCGTGATTCCAAATATCCTTTATTATAGTTATGATGTTCATAGGGTGAGGGGTAGTATGACATGAATATGTGAGTAACATAATTGGGAGTACCTTTGGATGAATATGGATAGGTTGGGTGAGTGGACCAAACAAGGTTCATGTTGGAAAGAGTGACGAACATCTTTTTGTTTCAATAAAGTAATCTTAGTATGAACTTGTTATGATTCCAATGAGTTTATGATATGTTTATATTAATAATAAATAACACCACTCCCTCTATTATATTTACATACCCTAAGAAAAAAATATTTATATTGGGGGTCCTTTATAGTGTTTTTCTATATTGCGGTGACCCCGTGGACCCTAGTGTGTACCACAGAGGTATGTAAACTCCTGAGAGTGTAGTTGGGAGAATGGTTAGTGACTATTTTAGGTTTCATCGTAAAAATTGAATAAAACATAATGATACATGTATGGATATAATCACATTCTTAGGTTTTACTCTTGATATACTGACCATAGATAGGTGAGAAGGGATGGGTGGATTTCTAACACATGTTATTTTTATTATTATAAGATATTATAATTAGTGTTTATAGGCCTCAATATATATTTAGATGGATATAAGGAATAATTTCATTGGATCCAATTATTTTTTATGATTTAGTGATGTCTTGTATTTCTTACCTTGGATCTAGGGATTATTGATGATGATGGTATTTTAGAGATTACCTCCCATATGATCCAAAGATGTTAGGTGATGTTGGGATTCCAATGATTACCTCCAATGGATACAATGAAGTCGGATGATGATGAGATTTTAGAGAATACCTCTCTAGGATCATTATAATTTTAATTATGAATGGAATCATGGTATTACCACTTTATAATACATAATTGTTGGGTGATGAGACGATGCATTGGATTACCTCCCTAGGATCTATAGATGCTTGATAGAGATATGTAATTCTAAGGATTAGCATCCAATGAGCGGGTGATGCCAAATGATATTTGGGATGAAGAGGATTACCATCATAGTATTTTTCAATTCATAATTATTATAAGATACCTTATGAGGAATATGATATGATATTTTACATGATATTATTATATTTTTAGGATAATTCCTATGGTTTAGGGTTATACCATTTTCATATGCATATTCATGAGATCCATATGTACGACGTTTAACCCTCTAAGGATATCTATCAATATTAGAGAAGTTTTTCACTATAAGAATATATTATAGTATATCTCATGTATCACATTAGAACATGATGATCTATTTTTTGCATTATATAAACTTTTGGACATTTATTTATTTATTTTCCTAATCATATAACATGTGAATATATTGTTATTATGGTTTTTTGGGACCCCATTAAATAATTGCAATTGATTTTTACACAAACACTACATGAGAGGCCCTGAATTCTATATATTCTTCAAACATCTGTATTAATAGTTTTAGTTGGGGAAAAAGGATAAATATTTCATGATTGAGTGGAACATTTTATATGGTAGTTTTCAATTGAGTTTTGATGAGGCTCCATGATGGTTATACAAACCCATTTTTTAATTTATTTATCTTATATATGTGATTTACCTGATGGGTGATCTATGATGGTATACTAGTATGGACATATATATGTATGACATTATGCTTTATCATTCCATTTTATGTAGCATTTTATGTTGTATTTCTTTTGTATACTCTTTTTATTTAGGATGGATAATGGTTAGTTATTTTACATTACTCTTTACTCGGATATGATGGTATAGGGTCTCCATGGTAATAACATACACCCAACATCTAGTCGGATGCCTCCAGAATTTATTGAGGTGTGCCTGAGGACATTTGGTCACTCTTACCAGGACAATGTTTGATGGTCATCGACTAAAGGTTTCTATAAAGTGGTATATTTTATGTTTATATTGTATTATTATTTAGGGATATTCTAGATAGGTGATATAGGAGTTTATTTGTGCTTGTGATGGGGCCTAGGATAGTATGCTGTGAGAAATATTTTAGATGGGATGCCTAGTTTACAAGGGATATTATATTTTTTGTTATTTCTTGGTTGTTGTTTGATTTCATCATGTGTGAAATATTTGGGTTTTATATCTATGATTCATTGGTTTTTTGGATATTTTATTATTTGAACGTTCCTAGGGAATATTTATAAATATTAGAATGTATGATTCACAGGACAAGAATTTTCTTTAGCATGATTATTTCACATAAAGTGAAAATAATAAAAATTAAATGTAAAAAAATATGTTGGTTTCTAATAAAATTATTTTTCATTCTACTCATTTGTATAATGATATATCTTTTCTATTATCACAGGTCATGTGGATTATTTGGAGGGGTGTTCCTTCATGATCACCATCAAATCCCTCTATTTAGGGCAGTCATATTTATATTTATTAGGTCAATATGGGGATTTTATTTCTACTAGATGAACCCCTTTTCGGTAATTATAATAATGTTTCTATAAATAAAAATATTTTATATTAAATAATTTTTTTAGTAAATATATGATGGTTTCTCATAATATTCACGGTGGAATTATAAATGAAAAGGTTATATGAATGTGTTATGAAATAAATAGTTCGATATAGATGTATTAATTTAGACATATTTGAGGATTTCATCTTTTTACTCAAGGGGTTTTCATGTTTTAAGACGAACAATGAATATCAGGGTTTTAGTTGGGAAATGGCATGACATGAGATTCCTTGTTTATAGATGTATATGTATTTCATAAACCTTGTGGGATTTTCCAGGATTGTGGGATTCTTTTAGTTGTTTGGTATGGTAACAGAAATATCCCCCACAAGATTTATACTACTTAATGTTTGTTTTGTGGGTATATTTGTAAAGCCTAATTCCTTTATGATATAGCTCGAGGTATCAGTGAGTGGAGTAATGCCTTTGAGGGTTACCTGAAAGAGGGGTTTTCCTAAACACCTGACTTTACTATAGATTATAACATTTATTAGAGATTTTGGTTCATATATTTGATTCATATGATGTTTTATTGGGTATATGGTATATGTAAGGAGGTTACTTGTCCGGTCATGATTCATAAAACATGAGGAACAAACTATCAAAGATGTTTTGGTGGGAAGAGTAAATCGTACTCATAGCCATATTATCTCTATGATGGGATCCAAATGAAATGAGTGTTTTGCCTCTAATATTTTTGGATCTAGAATAATTTTTTCATGGGTGGAATCATTTTTCTTTTGTAATGATGTTTTAGTGATTGTTTATCATTCAATAAAGATGACATGAGTGAGATATTATACTTATTAGAACAAAAACACTGATGTTCCCACTAACAATCATGAGCTGAATAATCATTTGTTTTGTCATGTGATCATGGGGTATATGATTTACAACCCATGTTAGTGTGCATAAAATTCTATTATCAGGTTGTATAGAATCATAAAACTATTGGGATGGATGAGATCGAAGAAGTATATTCGAGTTACACACAAAACAACATGATTTTTTGATCAGTATAGACCATGAATGAGTATAGGAATTTTAGTTTTGAAAAAATAGAAAAAAATAGTTTTTTTGGTTTTCAATGGAAATAAGAGATGTCCCACATTTGGGAGAGGATACATTGGATGTGGATTGGGGTAATGTAATCTAGTCGAGCATAGATTGTGCCTTTCCATGGATTATATGGGAGAAGTGTGGTTGAAACATATTGAATTTATATTCGAGAATTAATTTAAGGAAATAAATATTTTGGGGTAGTGTGTTATTATTTATAGTTGTTTTGTCCCTCATTATTGATGAATCTAGTTGATTTAGAGGGTGTCATTCCTAGGGTGTTTGTAATAGGTTGCGATTGGTTCTTCAAGTTGGCACTCAGGTATGATTTGGATGATAATTTATAATAACTACATGTGTTAATGGATGATTTTTATATATTTTATGTTTGAACCTCATGTGTTCATGGTCAAGAGTATGATGATACTGGTTGTTGGATGGTCAAGGTGGCGATCGATTCCAGTGAGTAGGTGAACTTTATTTAATCGGGTTCATTGGAGAAGACCATGTTTAATGATGGAATGTGGTACTATATGGAGCCTTAATATAATCATTTATCTCAATATATATTATATATAATGTAAATATGTGTCAAATAGATTAGGCATTAGCTATCTGGGTGATAGCGTGATCATTGGTTTGGTTGGTCGACGATCCCACCATGTAATTAAGCCAAGTGTCGCGTATATGATTTGGTGTGGGAATTGGATGATCATGGGATATCATCAAGATTTATTTTATCCAGATTGAGTGATTATATTTAATTTATTTTGGTGTAGACAATCATATTTAGGAATTGCCGACGAGGGGGGGGGGAAGACAAAAAAGCGTTTTATTGGAACTATATAATTGTGTTTCAATGGATGATTCCAATGAGAGGGGGAACCATGTCTTGGAATTATCCATTATTATAAAATCCTTATAAAGGGATAACCATTAGCCTAAATATATAATTATTAATGAAACCATATTATTTTATTATATATTGGTGATTATATGATTCAACATCATATTTCTAACATGGTAGTGAGAGATAGCTCAGTTTTTTATGAATATATCACATTATATATGGTGTTACACAATTCAATATTATTTATTGTTATGGGGTTAGACATGATGAGTATATAATTAATATTAAACCATGGTATGTGGAGATTAATAATTTAAATAACACCAAATAATTTTATTGGAAAAAATTAATATGGAAGAGAGGTTTTAAAACCTCATGTCCACAATGGTTGGAAATTCCTAATAGAGGATGATTTTTTGGTTTATAATGTAAGGCTCATTATAATAATTTAGTTTTTAGATTGGAATTTAAAGAGTTGTAGCATCCCAAATAGGTATTTTTTTGTGTATCAAGAATAAAGATGTTTCTCATGTTCTATATCAAGTATCAAGATCTTTGGGACAATGTTTTGAATTAATATTGTGTTTTACCTTTTGTGTTGCTATTGAATGGTTAGGAAAAAACAATATGGAAAACCATATAGGTTTATTTTGGGTTAGGTTATGTAGGATTTTTGTATAAAAACATTACAAAACAATAAATATTCTTCGTAGGTAATTTTAATGATTGGAACATGTTTTGGTAAATGATGTGACCAAACAATTCATAGTTTTTGGTCTTTGATAAAGAAAGATGCAAGATTGGTGCAACTATTCAAAAACCATATTGAAAAATTAGAAAATTGGATAGATTTAATTAAATGGTAAAATTACAATTTTCTACTTTTGAAATATTACCGACTACCATCCCCTATTGTCCATAACATATAGTTGAGACCATTTAATACTCTCTATCTTCTTTCCTTTTTCCCCAACTCATATTTGAGGATCCTTCATGTGTATTATTTCGAGTATAAGTGGAGATCTTTATCAATTTATGCTTTTGGTTATGCCTTTGGTGTATCTTTTTGTTTGAATTATATTGCATATGGTTTTTTATGATTACATCCACTAGATCATGGTGTAAATCATTTGATATTATTTGTTTTTTCCTCTATGTATCTAGAAAACATCATGGGATGATGAATTTAATTTGTTTCACACCATTAGGATGAATGACCATTTCATAAGGAATTTTATTTCTGTTTTCCCCAAATTGGAGGAAAATTGATAGTAAATATAAAATATAAAATGTGATTTTCATATTGATTAGTTTTGGGTTTGTGTTGGGATTCATTTTCAACATGTTTCTTGAGTTTTAAATGAGTTTATTTCTCCTATTGAGAATTAATGCATTTATTCCAATATAATTAAATTTAATTAAATTATAAAATTAACAATAAATTATTAAAATTAATTTATTGAAATATTATCATATGTCATATGGTAATTAAATGGTGATTGATGGTCAATTGGACTTAGGAGTTCTTGGGGGAGTATGGTCGGGTTTCCTTAAAAGGAATGGATTTGTTTTAGGTAGGTGGTAATTTGGGTATACCCCTTGATATATTAATTTTTTCAATGTATCATGTGATGTGTGGTATCTCTTATATGGATTATTTACCTTCCAATATAACATAAATTTTAGCATTGCAAATGAAATATAAATCTGTGGTTTTAAATTAATATGATATATTTAGACCTTTGGGTTATGGATTCATTCCTCTGTCTCCTATAGTCGATGGATTTATTCAATGTTTATTGTATGATATATATTTATTTTCAAAACCATTTGATCCCATTGAACATTGCTGATCAATTGATTTGATATGATATATATGGGAACCTAAAAAGAAAAAATTAAATGAAAAAACATTTTTTAGTGAATTATATATGGGGTTCCTTGGATCCATATGGTGGGGATGTGAGATGGCCTTTGAACGATTGGATCAAATTGTCCATGATATAATATGGAGATACCTTATATCAATCCAGATTGTTGCCATGTGTGTGGGGTGAGTGTACCTTCCAAAATGATATGTCATTTTCCATAGTGGGTGTACATTGGAGAGATTATGGATAGGTTTGGTGAGTTGACCATCATAGGAGGATATTATAAAGTAGTAGGTTTGAAGACCCAAATTCCAATATACAAACATCATATTCAATAATTTTAATGCCAAAAAACACAAAGTGTAGAAGAGAATATAACATCCTAAGATGTTATGATATATTTAATATTTTAAATATATTTTATATCGTTCATTAAATGAAATGTTGTGTTAATCTTATATTATAAATACAATTTATTTTATCATTCATTATGGTGGACTCCCACCTCATGATGCTTTGAGATTCATTCAAATATTACATGGAATGTATTACAGATATTACTAATAAAAATATAATATATATATTAGAAAATTATTTTAATAATAATATGTATATATATAGTAATTATTATTATTTCTTTCAATAATATTAGAAAATGGAATCAATGATCATGTGTAGGTATAGATTACCATCATCATGAATAGTGTAATTAATTTTTTATAAAAATTCTTATGGATTAATATAAATAAATTTATAATAAAAATATATTATATTTATATAATTTGTCACATTCTCAATATTATTAAATCAGTATCAACTTTAGAAGAACTTAAAAGAACACAAAAAACAAACTCTAAAACAAAAAATTAACACCCAATGGAGTGGTATTAATGAAAAATTATTAACAAAATATTAATAATATGTTATTGAAGGATCATATATGATATAATAAATATTAACATGGTTATATAATAATTTAATTACATTACTAAAACTGTTATAAATGAGTACAATGGGCGTTAAACCAAAAATATGTCCAAGGTAAGGGATTTTATTTCATTGGATCATATTGTAATGATACAAACCTAATTAATTTATATGGAGTATATACTACCCCTTTAACATGTATAATTATGAATAATTCATTATTAATGGAATATTATGTTATAATTTGAATTACTTATTACAAGAGGATTTTAATTACTAGTTAAGTGTTAAATAATATCATTACTAAATTTCTTCCTATTGATATATATTATATCATCATTATTATTAATATTCTGTGAATATATATTTTATTTTATTTTACAATCGATTTTTATATTTCAATATTGTTTTTGTGGATTCATATTTTATACATGAAAATGATTAATTTATTAATTATCACTCCAACATTATGACAATTTTAGAGGTTTATTTTACAATATCATTCTAATAGAGATTGTTTAATCTTGAGTAACCATTACAAGAAATTATATGACCATTTCCTAATAAACCCTTAAATTTTTATATAAACATGTAATTCATGAAATACCAATTTTTGTAGTACAATTTTTTAACACTTCAGAACTTAAAATTATCGATAAAATGTTTTCAAATTTCCATAAATTATTTCAATCTGCAATTAGAAATCCACATTTCATTCAAAAACATGTTTTCTAAAAATGCATTAAAATTGTTTTCAATACAAATATGTAAATGAATCCTTAATGTAATTTGTTCCCAAATTTGATTTTTGCAAAAACATTTCTTAGGATTCCTCAAGTATCTTTCCAATCAAAGAAATTTTTTGACCATTTTTTAATGTAAAAGGAATGTTATTTTTACCATGGACATCATGTTTAAAAATACCCACAATAATTTTTGAGGATTCATTTTGTTATTTATAAATATATTTGTAAAGAAATTATTTTTAAAATGGATTTTCAGAGAAAATGTTTTTCAATCTATTTTTTAATTGAAAATGATTTTTTTCTAATGAATGTTTTTAAATATATTTTTCATCTCATCAGTGACAATAACCCTCATTCTTAATCCAATGGTTAAATGTAATATTGATAACATTCTTATTCTTCCTATGAATTTCTTATTATTATTTAGATAGAGGATATTATTGACATTCACTTACTTCAGTTATTTTTGTAATAATTATCTTATCTGTGATTTATTTACATTATAGTGACTATTAGTAATTAAAATTCTCATAAATTTCAACATTAAATTTTAGGGATATGATTATTTCCTTAAATATATACTATTTTAAAATATGGTGAATAATTTGACATTTATTGTCTTGTATTTTGAAGAAAGAGATAAATTAATAATATTTACTTAAAAAAGTTATTTGATAAGGCACATTGTCCTTGAATGAAATTTATTATCTGATATATGAAGAATGCTTTAGACTAGCAGTGATGGGTGCTCCCCAGAATATATATAGCCCCTCCATGCAATGATTAGTCTCATGAGACAAATTAGATGGCCAATTTAAATTGTTTTATACAGGTAGTTTAAATCCATCTTTTTGAATGGTCTTGATGGTATGTGTTTTCATGCGCTTAATACATGATGTCTAATAATTAAGAATCACCATCATTTAGAATTCAATTATTATTATCCATTACATTTTCACTATGAAAAAATATATGGATGACTTTTATTCTTATATTATTTATTAAATAGAATATATGTATTGTAATTTTTCATTCCATACTGATGTATCCTTATCTATTCATGATGTCATGGAATTTAATTGGAATATTTGTCTAGTTATTAACCTTTACATATTATTTACACAATTTTCTCAATGTTTTGTGATTAGGTGGAATGTGGGTTTAGTTAATTACCTTTACATATTTTTTTATGCTAATTGACCCATGATTACTTCTACTATACTTTACCATTATTGTTCATTTGAGCCAACAATTATTTTTTTCTTATCCATGGATTCCAAGAATCATGTTATGACTAATATGAAGAGATAGAATGGAAAAAATAACATATTTCTCAAAACAAATATTGTAATTTTTGTATTTAATTTTACTAAAAGACTCATGAATGTATCTAGTTTACTAGGATTAGTAAATAATTTTGCCTTTTAAGATGACGTTTTTAGCTTGTGATAATGTAATTGTAGTACGCACCTAGTCTAGGCTACTCACTTTAGGTCCATATAGTTTATATCAGAGAATTTTTAGTAGAAACAATGGAAACAAAATTTATAAAAACATATATTAGGGAATGTAACCCCATAATAAAATTTTGGTATATGTATTGATGAACATACTAATGTTTCATTATGGTAAATATTTTATGGGTCTTCCATGAAATACATCATTGTACAGATACATCATGTAAACATGGATTTAGATTAGATGAAATGGGGTGTTATAAATCCAAAAATGGAACATTGGGCTTGTCTCAAGCACAACATAATTCATGAAAATGGTCCCTATATAGCACTTGGTTTGACAGTCCGAAAAATCACATTTTCCTTAAAACATCTTATAAGGAACCCCCAAAACACGTAGATGATGATTATTAATGTAAAGTTTGACAAATGATTTTTTCAAGATGTAATGGCATGAAAATCATGAGATTATAAAAATTTATGATAAGAACAGTACTGCAAAAATTATAGTTCAGAATAACAGACAAAATGTACATCCTTATTTGTGGTTATAGGGTATTAGAAATTTAAAATATCACCTAGATGATTATATGGATTTATATGCCATATAAATTAGAAGGGTTATTTTGTACTTTCCCAGCCCAAAAGATTATAGTTTTCATTCTTTCCATGTACTACCTACATGATTCAGTTACGTATTAGTGCATACCCATTTGAATTTCATTTAACACATGTTTTAATTCCGCATTAACTCATAGATACTCAATAGGTTCCCCAATTTATATTACAATATGTGAATTTAGGAAGGCCTCAACATATCACAAAGAAAACCGACTAACAGTGAGGGTCCATTAATTGATTTTTTGGATATTATTTCATCTAGTGATAATATTCTTAAAAAATAATTATGGAAGATATTATTTAAGAACATCAAAATAAATATTAATAATTGGAATCAATTATCCAAATTACACATTATATTTCCGATTGAATTCATACCTATCGTGAATATTAAATAAGAGTAAACCAGATTACCCAAGGTCAGATCAAATATTCACATAAGAAAAAGAACAAAAAATAGAACACCATCCCATAACCAAAGACCCAAAGGCTGTATTTTCCAAAAAGATATCTCATCATGCTTATGCACAATATGTACGATCCTCCAACAAATATTAATATTCCAATCCATTCAACATTCATTTTCTCAACTATATAATGTTTTCACATGTCTCAGAGTTACTATAATTATTTTGCATTTGAAATCCATAGGATAGCTTCAATAGGGTCCCTAAAATAAATCCATATATACACCAATGTATGAAAAACTTCATTGATTTGTAATCAACCCATATCAAATACCCTAATCAACTAATTCACTATTATAACTGAGTGATTATTACTTTAATCGATGAGTGTTATAGTAGAATTGTACATCTATGGTTTGTCATACTAGAATTTCCCTTCGCATTCAATCAATATCTATGCCACATGACATCACACACTAACCGTCACCACATACTACTTGCACAATAATTCCCTTTGTCTCAACAAACAATTTCGAGTCAATAAGATTCCCTAAAAGAATGCCCAAAATACAAATCACCTATCCTGAAAAATTACACTTTATTCAACCAACTAAAGTCTCAATATACTGATTTTCCAAAGGAATCAAGAAACATATCCTCTCATGATCCTACCCTAATAGACCTAGCATTATAGGAGATCCTCCAACTCCAAACTAGTGGTCTCAACTTCAAACATTTTTTCCCTCTATACTGATCACCTCCTCATTAGATACGGTAACCATCATCCTCTATAACTCTTGAAATAAAATTTTTTTACCCACAATTAGATGAAAACACCATCTCATGGGTATTATCTAATGTTTTCATGATCCCAATGACCATCATGGGTAATAACAATTATTATAATCACAAACAACATTAAAAAAACCTCAAGAGAACCTCTATATCCACTTGATAGTGACATTTACTAACCAGAATGATGTCCAACACCATCCACCTCATCCTTATAAACCATGTCACCTCACATTCTAGGATTATCATCAGTCATATATGTAATGACCATACTCAAAAAAATTACAACCTATTTAACACTAATATCACATCACTCAAAAAAAAAATATTTTGTATCATCATGACCAACCAACTATGCAACTATATATAACACATCTCAAATATTAATAGGCTCAATATTATCTGTTCATTCATTATAATACACTTTGGAATCTTCTTTGAAGAAAAAAAATTAGTTCATAACTTCTCTCACCTAAATGTCCCTAATCATGTGAATTTACCATGACTCTCATATCAAATGTATAATTAATGAGAAATCTAGTAATTTTTTTACCACATATTCATAGGTTTCTGATAATCAAATAAATGTCATTGATTTTGGTTCAAAATTAGAGAATTGAGAATGCCTGAAAAAACTATAAAAAATAGTCATAATATCAAAAAAATTGTTATCACTCAATATTCAAAAAAGAAAAAATTAGTGTGGAATATTGAATGATAAAAAAAACTAGCTCTTCATCATAATAAATGGAATTGGATTTCATTGATAGATGTGGGAGGAATTCCCTTAGATGGGAATTAATACAAAGGGGAGAGATTACCACTTAAACCCATTGGCCCAGATATCTCTATTTATATCCAGATTTAACTAATTAATTGAATAATTAAGCTTTTTTAAACATAATGGCATGTTCCATGGTGTGAAAACTTTGTTCCCTGTGAAAAAAATTCAATTAATGGTACCCTTCCCTCTTCCTGAGATATTCACATTTTCACACTTGGTGTTAGAGCGTGAAAAGATTCAAACCATATTGTTTATCTTGAAAATATTCAAAATTCACACATAACCACTAAAATAAAAAAAACATAGAAACATATATGGGTTTTTATATAAAATTAGAATTCCCATACATTAAATTTTTTAAATATCTTTACCTATTACTCTGATTTTGAGGTCTGAGTTATACATCCATAGTATTTTTCATCATTTAATATGATTGTTCAATTATATTTAAATGTTTTTGGGTTGTACAATAGGTTTAAAAAAACTAGAATTGTTATATCTGTTGATATGTTAGAATATTTGTCTCCATAGCACCATAGGGACAATGAAGTGGTTTAGATATGGAGGTCAAGGAATTTTTAGGCTTGGTACCCTTATATGTGTTTTTTTAAGGAGAATATCCCACATATCAAATATGGTGGAGGAACCGCTTTCACATACTTGAGGAGAATTTCCTCAATTATTTGAGTTTATTGCCCCCACCCCAAACACATCTAAGTGAATATAAAATGTGAGGGACCTCTATTTGAGGAGGAAACTAACTCAAAAGACACATATCCTTTGGTGATTTAATAGTCTATTGTAACCATTATTGAAAGGTGTCTTGAGTGTACCCATATCTTGGTAGTAAATATAGCAGGTTTTACTTATTCCACTGTTGACACCTATATTTTGTTAGTTTATAGTTTCCCTAATAGATTTATTATGAAGTGAAACACAAATGTTTGATGTGAAGGTGGTATGATCCTATAATCACAACAAATAAATCTATATAGAGGTTCATAATACATGGTTTCTAGTTCCAAGGTTTATTTTGGAGTGATTGAGAACATATAATTCTATGATACCTACACTATTGAGACACCCCTTGGGTTCCTTTTATGTGTGATATAAAATTATAATATTTATTTCTATATTTTTGTGATTTTATAGTAATCCAGGCATCCCTAGTCTCTCCCATAATATGATCTTTATGGATTGAAGTTATAATTTTTGATATTTTTATTTATCTCAATGACATATTTTGGTTAAACATATCCTGACCATTTCATGTATTCTTCATAGTTACCCTCTCAATATTTTTTTAATAGAACGTATGAAATTAACTTGTTTTTTGGTTTTACATCATATAATTATGTATGTATTTAATCACACATGTATAGGATTTTTCCCCACACATGTTATGTCCATAATGATAATATATAGTTTAGGGATATTATTGTTCGATGTAGCGATAGTGTATATTATTCCATCATAATCCCAGGTGATTCTAAGAAGTCAATAAAATATCATGGTGTTTTGTGAAGGTGGTAGTGATTTTTATGTTTGGAAATTAATATAGGATAACATGTATTGCACACATATTTTTCCAAGTATAATGTTTCTCAAATTTAATGGATTTTTAGACATACTTGATAATTAAAATTTTCCTGTGTCTAGTCATTATTTTATTGGATATGTCATGTGAATTGTTTATTTTGTTCAGTTGGATATATATAAATATATATATATATATATTTGGTGTTTGTGGTTATTTATTTTTTATAGATATATATCTTCAATAGGTTTTTATAGGACAAAGAATCCAACATAATGTGTTATTCTTAATCCGAACTACCCATATTCCCCAGACCTATGAGATGTAGGCCTGTGGTGGGATCATCGTCTTACTGTAAATCATGTGAGGGCCTTGGTTGGCTGGGTTTTGTAACTATTTTCCTCAAGAACAGTTCATGTTGATTTCACAGTTTTCAAACCATTCCTTTCGTAATATGGTTGTATTTGGATCTTCTTTTTATACTTCTCCTACACATTATTTTTGAGGAAATTACTTTTGACATGTCCAAACATCTTTAAATATTATTGTAAAATTTATTTTGAACCTTAATCATTTATCTATAACCTAAAATATATTCTAAACCCCAACATTATCATATAAAATATATTGAATAATTTCTCATACATGGAAATATAATCATAGGAATTGTAACTACATGACTCTCCCTATTCAGAAATTTTTTATAATAAAACATTGAACAATATTTCATTTTATAATCTGGTAACATTTAGATCTATACTATTCTTCTTAAATGATTTATTATTATTTTATTCTTATTTCAACTCTACCTCATACATCAATACAATGAAAATAAGAAACCTCATTTTAGGATCATTGACAAGTTTGGGCTATCTTATATCCCCTAATATCCCACCCATTCAAACTAGAAAAATTGTAAATAATTTTAATGCATTATAAGATTTTATTATAATGTCTTCTAAGGTTTAAAAATAACTTAAAATCACAGATTTTATTCCAATCATTTGAGTGACTCTTCCCCCATTAACCCACATAATATTTTTAATATCCATTTTTTTGGTGTTATACCTCAATTCTTTAACATTATCTATATCTTTACAAGAAAAAAAAATTGGTTTCTGATTCCATAGGATGTTGAAAAATGATAAACTATATTAAATGTATTAGTTGTTAAACCATTATTAATATCATTCATGGCTCTTAAGTTAGGAAAATATCAAAAATAATGTATATCTCTCTAATGTTTTGGTTATCCAATTAGAACCTGATATATTTTTACGACATTAAAGTTATCATTAAAGCATAATAAATATAATTATGAATTCAGAATTATTTTCCAAAAAACTATTATATTCCCTATTTATTTAAGGTTCTCTAACCAGAAATGTGGGCTTCTTGAAATTAGTCATTATAGAAACAAAATATGAATATTTTAATAATAATATATTTGTGGTGGATAACTTAAATCATCTTATATTTTAATAATTATTACTCTATTAATGTTGATTACAATTTTTTAGGAGGGGTTGAGTTTAAATTATTCATCTCAACCTTTAAAACAACAAAATTCACATTAAAAACAATTCTTTTAATAAATATTTCTATTTAAATATACTTTATAGGTATAATATAATAATTTATTGGAATTAAATATATACCACACAATAATTTCTATAGTGGTTTACGGTAATTTTGTTATACCCATAATCCCATCTAGTAACAATCCATCTATGCTTTGTATTTTTATCAGGATCCGTTTAATTCAAAACATCAGAGCAGAGAGAAATATATTGATACATGGTCTTGGAAATGGATGAATAGATTTTAAAAAATAATTTTAACAATATGATATCTCATACTTCTTACTAAAGGACATAATGAAATAATTTTTCACACAATTTATTTATAAACAATAAATTTTTATAATACAACTATAACATTTTATTTGTATTATAGGAAAAAATATGACGAATTTGAGTCTTCTATAATTACTTTTCATTAAATTATATGTATTCTAAATTGATTCACAATCATATAATAATTAATCAATAAAATATAAAAATAATACAATCTACTCATTAAAATTCTTTTAATATTTTGATATAATACATGTTTTATATTATCATAATAATTTTAGGAAAAAAACGTAGTAGTAAAATACAATAGTTGCTTGCTACAATATATATTATCAATATTTTTATGAAATTGAATCAATAATTTTATTTTTCATGATATATGCATCACATGTTTGATAACATGAAAATACTAATTGAATTTAATTTCATCTAATGTATTCTTAATCTACTCCTTCAATATAGAAACCATTATTCTAATTAGATAGAAATGATTTTCCTTGATAATATCCAAATATACAATAGGAAAAACCCTCTTTATTCAATTATAAATTGGTCAAAAAAACTTATCAATGTAAAATGTATATATATATATATATAAAACTTATATTTGTAATGAAAATATCATCAATATTGAATTATAGATAACTGATCACTATTTAACTCTTCGTGTGAGAGAAATAGTGAAACCTATAGTTTAAAAAATAATAACATCTATATTTTTAAGTATTTGATTGAATAATTTATCAATGTTTAAGAATAAATATTTCATTTCATAAGAAATCAATCCAATAATATTTAGTAAATTGGAATCTATACTTTGTGGATTTTCAGAAAAATAATTACAAACTAACGTTTGGATAGTGTACATATGATTAGTAACAATTAATATAAGATATTATACATAGATACTTTTATTCTTTTTATGCTTATGAATTGAATCATATAATATATTTGGTATTTTATTATAGATATGAAAGATATTATACATTGGGGAAAGATTTTTATATGAATAACTCATCAAATGCACTGTCTGTGTTTGAATAATCAAACTATTAAATATGATATTTTTTGATTTTTTTCAGTATAATAATGAATCGTAGTATTAGGGAATTTTATACATGTTAAAAAAATTTCTAAATAAATAAATTAACATATAACAATTTAACGTAAATTCATTAGAAAAAATGAGTTTTTGAACAGAAAAAATTAATAATGTTAGGGTTTGTTAAAGAATAACTACTATCCCACACCATCCCCAGGACGGATTCCCCCAAATCTGCCCATATGACAATAACCCTTTGTTTTCTCACTCTCTAGTATCATTTTTTATCAATTATATATGTGAAATTTTTATATACATACTAATTCAGTATTTAAAAACATTTACCATAGTTTACAACATCATTAGTGATTCACATATCCCCTAAACCGAGGCCAAACACCAATCATGAAAAAAATAAGAACACATAAACTCATTCCATATATATTTCTACCCTAGTCACCCCAAACTATTACAATATACAATAATTTCTCTTTTATTAAATATAATTATTTTCATCGATCACCCCAAGCTGAGTTTATGCTGGAAATATTATCCACCATATCCTACCGAGGCACCAGTAAAAAATTCTATAATGTACAAGAATTCCAAACCCTTGTTTTTGTCTATATATATATACCCCTTTCCATATTTCTATCAACATTATTTCCCATTTATCGCATATATGTGAGTATAATATGATGATTAAACCCTGTAACTACGTGGAAAAAAGATACCAAAGAAGAAAATAAATATTTATTTGACAGAAGTATGTATATATTTTAAAAACATTGAAAATAATGAAAATAGGATATTTAGAATTATAAAATTGAATATTGGTACAAATAAATTGAATTTTATTTCGTTAAAGTAACCTCTATAAATAATAACCACTATTTTAAATTGGTACAAAATTTGTCAACATACAAGAATTTAGGATCGCATCGATGCTATAAGAGGGAATAAAGAAAATATTAGATGAGGTTAACTAACCATGGTTAACCATATTAAAGTATGATATTTATTTCAAATTTTTAAAATAAATATACTATTCATTATTAGAAAATATTATATAATCCTAAATGGTATATTCATTTCAGTTTCAAGATACATGGTGGTTAAGGAATAACCATGGACTACCCTCTTTAAACCATATCGAGTACCTTGTGGGTTCCCCTTAAGTACTTAGTGGTCTATAAATCTCTATAGAAGCACTCCCCTATTACTAAAACTCTTAAACCCAATATAAAAGAAATCAACAATAGTTAAATTGATACAAAAATTAATATCAACATTCTTGCAACCAATTTAAATTATTAGCTTATAATTTTTAGTTATTGAATATAACATTTTTTTAATAATTCTATATTTTTTAAATATTGTACATGGTGTTTTTTCCAAATCCATATTATTAAAATGAATACATTAAGTTGTGGTATAAGTAGGTAATGTGTGAAGAAATTGATGCTGTTGTTATTGTATAACCCTTATAAGGGTATCTAGTATCCATTTTCTGTGTAAGGCTTAATAATATTTAGCTAAATATAGGACAAAATGATGATCTATACTTAATGGAATGTTATATAATTGGGAAAATAAATATACATTATATAAAAAAATAAATTATTTTACCTAGAATAAAATAAAACCAAAATAACATAATCATTAGGGTGAAAAAGGAAATACTGTATTCTTGTCAACTATGGTGAAAATTGACTATAATTATGTGGAAATTTAAAGAAATAATATACCATTTGGTTTAGGTCTTTATAATTCCTTTTTCAAAAAATAAATTCTGAATTTTACATGTATGAAATACTAGAAGGTTTTATGGTATAATCTTATTAATCTGTTTGGTATTTGGTTTTTTTAAAACACATTATTGAAATTAAATAACTTTTTTAAATTGTTTCTATTATTACTATTGTTCATGTAGTTTTTATGGGAAACATCTTATTTTAGTTCAAAATATTAATAATATTTAGAGTTAAATTATTTTTTATTAGGATTAGTTCTTTTTTATTAGTCTCGTGAAAATGGTTTATCAATAGAATAATATTTTATTGAAAAAAAATATTATTTTATATATTGATCATTCTCTAATAAATTGGTTCCTCTGTAAATAATTTTTTTTATGAAATTATTATCAAAATTTAGATAAATTATGATGTAAATTTATTTACACATGCCATTGATGAACATACTATAGGGTTTTTAAACTCAGTCCCTACTAAAATAATTTGATCGGAAGGTAAAAAACATTATAGAATCAATGATTTTTCTGTAGTTTCTCTAGTATATGCTTATTTTAAATTCAGAAATACAGCTTCATTTGTCAATATTTTTTTATAATTATATTTCCTTCAAATAAATTGAAATGGAGTAATTGTTGATTGGTTCTATATATCTCTATATAGGTATTCATTACATACATGAATCAGATGTTAATTTCAAAACATGTAATATTTGAAATTTTCATATGGAATTCATGGTGAGGATCATAAATATTAATTGTACAATCCTGGAAATAGAATTTTTTTCATGTAATTTAATCTTTAATTTGAGTTCCCATCAATATTTATAACCATACCGAATTATATTTCCATTGAAAATATTTATAAACCGTAATTGTGTTTTCATTTGAGTTTTATTTTAAACAATAATTTTTTTCTCTCTATATACAGTAATTATATCACTATAAAGATCTCATATGAAAATATTATTTTTTTAAATAAAAATATAAATTTATTAGTCATACACCAGGTGTTTTTAATAGAATATTACATCAATAAACTACCTTATATTTATACAATATGAAAATTCAGGAACATTATAATTAATTCAAGAAGAAAAAATTGGACATGGAGAATGGGAATCATGAAAATGATAATTTTGATGACATTCATTAAAAATATTCTAAATATACCTATGTATGTCCTTAAAAATACTCTAGGTAAACTATAATCTTGTACTTTGAAAAGTATTGGATCACCTTATCAATAATATGATAATCATGATGTTGCAATCTCAAATTATTAACTGAGGAATAAATGTTATACATCTACACAAAACATAAAAATATATCATTTATTATTTAGTTTTTTAGTATTTATTAAAAATAATAATATTCAAACATGAATTATAGTGCTTCGTACAAATAATCGTTTCTCTTTGAAAAACGTTTCCCTTTTCATGATGATAATAAAGAAAAAATGATTAATGTTGTATATACATTTGACTAGAAAATGAACATATTTTTTGTGACTAAGTCTACTGTAGTATGGGGAGGAAACCATTTTCTAATTATAGGTATAGTTAGGTGGATTATGAAGGATTTATATTAAAACCAATGAAATATGGTAAATAAATTTTGCAGATCATCATAAAACCATGGTTACAAAATCTTGAAGTATTAAAAATATTCTGTTTGAAAAATAATCTGAAGAAGAAGAAAAATAATGTCATAAGGATGTACTATATGACTATGTAAATAAAATTGAATAATGTAATTAATGTAATTAATGGAATGATATTATTAATTATTAGATTATTCAAAATGTAAGGACTATTTTGGATAATTACATGAGAATCAATAATCAAATGGTCATCAAGAAATAAAATAATGTTAAACAAAATACTAATTTAAATTACAAATATTTATCAAGGAAATAAAACAATACAATTGAAATTTTAAATTATTTATTCTTCATATAGTCTTCATTTAAGAAGAATCTGATTTTGAGATACATTAGAGGCTATCACAGTCTTTCACTTGCCTTTTTTTATTACTCTAATAGTGCATGGTGTACTGGAATCTAAATTGTGTGCACCCTATTTTGACTTCAAATAATTTATAGTGATATCTCATAATGCATTATCTTTAATTTTATTGATTAGTCACTGATTCGTCATCATGGATATACTGATGTTAGGGTTTATTTTACAATTAAAACAATAATTTTGAATATTTTAAATCTGAATGTCGTTATTGTTACTAACTATACCGTATATAATGTCATTTTTATACATGGGTTTTAGTTTCTAAAAATACATTATTTTTTATATTTCATTAATTACTTTTCCATTTTTTTGTTCTTTTATATATATGGGGAATAAAATGGCATATATTGTTGATTAATATTTTCTCTTTTAATGGTGTGTGTATTAAAAAAATTTATTTGGACCATCATTTTTGCCTTAAAAAATATGGTACATATTATTTGTAATGGTAATAATATTAATAATAATAATAAACCATTTAGTACGAGTTTATTTGTAATTAATAGGTACACATATATTAGAAATAAGGTTCAAATCAAAATATTAACAATTTTAATTTGTTACATGAGTATATACAATATTAAACACTATTGTGGAAATACTACACCATCCACTATAGTGGGTATGTTACAATAGAACTATAACAGGAATGTTATATCAACATAAAAAATAAAATATAAAGGGGCCCCCTTTGTGATGGATTTTCATTCTAAAAGGGGTATTGGGGATCAACCTTAATTTTCACTTACCTCAAGTGGGGGTGTTTTCTCTCTTTATGTTTAATAATGGACAAGTTTATTTAGATCATTTATATGTATATAATTTTTTTCATATACTCCAAAATAATATTTATAGTAGTAACTGTTGATGTATTGTTAATAGTAGTATTAGTAAATGCTGATGATTATTTTTTCATTTTTATTATTATTGATGTTGTGAATTATTTTATTTTTTTTGATGATGATAATTATTATTACAATTATTATAGGTTAAATTCACTATTTTAGTGGTGGTGAGGATTTTATACACATAACACATAATGGGTTTTCGATCCCCAATGCTCAAATTTTCATATTTTTGGGGGATGTGGGGGATTATTCATGTGATGGATCTGTCGAAAGAGTTTTCTTGAGTAAGTGTGACATTATGGGTGTAGTTTATGAAAAAAATGGGTATACTGACCATGTTTATAGAATTCAATGGGTGTTAACAAGGGGTTCAATCATTACCATTCATATGCTTACAAAAAAAGAAATATGCATAATGACAGGAATGAATAGAAATTGATTTCTATATAAGGGAACACAATCTTATTTAGTTGAAACATTTTTTGATAGACTACTTTACTTATGGGGATTAATATCCATCATTACTCAAGGTATTCGTCCACTAGGCCCTTCGAACTTATAACAATGTCTATTCTATCTTTTGGGGCCGGTCCTACCATATAGAAGGTGAGGTCAAACCTAAATTACCTATATTTATGTGTTTGTGTTGTTTTAAATGAGTTATATGTTAAAAATGTACCTAATAATGTTTAAGTTACTAAAACGTATGGTTTACAAGAATCCTCTAGTACAATTAATGTCATATCCACTTTTTAGATTCTATTATTATAAATTGATAGATTAATTACCTTAGATTCTCCAATTTCTCCCCTTATCATATACATGATAAGTAACCATGTATTTTCAAGGAATTATCATATATATTTGGTGATACTCAAACAATTTTGGATGATTAATATGTTCTTTGAATTAATTATTAATTATGATCATCTATAGACAAAGAGCAATGATTGATTTTAATGAATTTAACACTCTATTTCCTAAGAAAAAAAAGGTAGAATAACGAAAATTCAAATTTAGAGTGAAAATGAAATTTTGATCCTAAATGAATCATATATACCTGTAAATGTAAAATGAAGTTAATGGATATTCAAATTCACTCAATTTTTGTGAAGGATTTAGGATTTCCCATAAAGGCGAGTAAGCAAAAAATGGTATAATGATGATTTAAAACTCAAGAATGATAATAATGTTAAATAAAAAACAAATTAGAATAGTTGTTACTAAATTTATAACTAATATTTGTTTTTTTGTTAAAAATATTTATACAAAAATATTATTGAAGAATATATAAATAATAATAACTGAAATATATCATTAATTCAAATTCACATTTATTGGGTTCTTTATTTTAATTTACTTAGTACCCCAATTAAAATAAATGATATTTTTGTGGATATTTTTATTAATATTTTATATTATAAGGGATTAATTAAGTATTATATTTTATGTTATAATGAATCATATAAAAAATAAGAATGTTTTTTATCTTGTATACCATATTTATTCTCTGGTGGTCGAAGTAGTATATAATGTTTTTGACAAAAAAATAGTATGGGATTCCCCATTTATCTATTTAAGATTGTTCTTTTCTATTGAATTTGTTGATTTTGAATATTTTTTGATAGTATTTTAATCTTTGTTTAGAATGGATATTTTGATAATTCAATGAATTTTTATGATTGAATATTTTTATTTAATTTTTATTTCCCATTAAATTACCTAAGAAATTGTTTTATGTGATGTGGTTCTAGTGGAAACAACTCTTATACACATATATATTTTTGTTTGTTGTCATGAAAAGTATGAGGGATTTTTTAGAAATGGGTTTTTTCTCAGATGATTTTTTCAACATTTTTATAATCTAAATGATAATACTTAACTAACATTTCAATTACTACTAATGAAATTAAATATTAAATTGTTTTTTGAGTTTTATCATGTACATGAGAAGTAACCATGTATTTTCCATGAATTTTCATATTTATTTTGTGATACTCAACCAATTTTAGATGATTAATATGTTGTGTAAATTAATGATTAATTAAGGTCGTCTATAGACAAAGAGCAGTGGCTGAATTTAATAAATTTAACACTCCACATCCTACAAAAAAGGTAGGATAGTGAAAATTCAAATCTAGAGTGAAAAATGGGATTTGGATCTTAAATGATTCATATAGACATGAGAATGTAAAATGAAATTAATGGATATTCAAATTCACTCAATGTTGGTGAAGGATTTAGGAATACTCGTAATGAAGGGTAAGCAAAAAAGGGGACAACGATTATTTTAAACTCAAGAATTTTAATAATTTTAAATAAGGATCAGATTAGTAGAGTTGTTACTAAATTTCTAACAAATATTTGCTTTTTTAGTTAAATATATTTAGAAGATAATATTATTGATGAGGATATAAAAATAGTTATTAAAATATATCAATAATTGAAATAAACTTTTATTATGTTCCTAATTGAAATTTACTTTTATCCCTTTGAAAATAAATGATATTTTTGTATACATATTTATTTATATTTTATATTATACGGGATGAATTCATTATAATTTCTGAGGTAATAATGAATCATATAAAAAATAATATTGTTTGTTTTCTTGTATACCTTATTTATTCTCTGGTGTTCGATGAAGTATATAATTGTTTTGACAAATAGTAGTATGTGATACCGCATTTTTCCATTTTAGATTATTATTTTCTATTCTATTTGAAGATTTTGGCTATTGTGTGATAGTATTTTAAGCTTTGTTTCAATTGAATATTTTGATAATTTAGTGCGTTCTTATGATTGAATATTTTTATTTTATTTTTATTTCACATTTAATTACATTAGACATCGTTTTATGTGATGTGGTTTTAGTGGAACCAAATTTTATAAAAACATATATTTATGTTTGTTTTCATGATAAGTATGAGGTATTTTTTAGTAATAGATATTTTCTCATATGATTTTTTCAGCATTTTTATTGTATAAATTATTCTATTTAATTTACATCTCAATAACTACTGATGAAATTAAATATTTTAAATTACATTTTATGAGTTTTATCCTAGAATTTATAGGATTGAATATTTTTAAAACATAGAGAGATGAGCGAATTATATAACTATAAACTTATTTTATTCTCCATGGACTTGGATATAACCTCTATTAAATATTTCACAAAGGTTAGTACATGTTTTAATTTCTTTTAGTCATATAAAAATCCCAACAACACTTTTCTGATGATGTTAGGAGATATACTATACGTAATATTAAAGTTTAAAGTTATTTTTAGGGGTTAAATTTTTTAGGATAATATATTTATCAAACATATTCTCAACTTACTTTTTAGTGGATTCATCATTCATTTTTCTCCTACTTTTTTAATTCATTTAATTTTTTTATAAGATTATTACACCATCCATACTAATTGACTCTTTCTTTTTCCGTAATGTTTTTTGGGAACATGAGTTACTCTTCCATTTCATTATTTGAGGCATTAATGATAAAAATAATAACTATTTGAATTATAATTTCATTTATTACTCATGAAATGAAGCTATATAATGACTTGTTTAGTGTTGGCCAAACTCTTAATTTTATATGTTCTTAAAAAGAAGTTATCAAAAGGTACATAGAAGATTGAAACCTAATGGAATGCATATCCTGACTAATTTTATATATTTTAGTTTTTTACACCCTTTTATTTGTAATTAAATGAAATTTCAAAAAAAAATCACAAAATTGGGTGTTAATTCAAATGACATTACATGGAATGACTTCATTCTTCTAATGTTTTTTGATCTATTGTTTATAGATATTTCATAAACATCAGTTTTTTGACTCACATAATTTTATAGGGCCTAAATTCATATATTAATTTTAGGATAATATCATCTTGATTATTATTATTTTTCCCAAATTACTATTGATTATATTTGATAGGTTTGGGGATCGAATATTAAGGTCTAGGAGATCATATCTCATCTTCTAGTTATTTACACATTATTTTTGGTTTCATATAGTATTATTTTAGAACATTAATTATATAATTCCTATGATAGTACATTTATAGGAATTTGGGTGATGTAAAAATATTAACTAGTGTATCACATGGGAAAAGGAGAACTTAGAGCAGTGCATGGAAAATGGTTTGAGTGGTTTCTAAACAATGCATGGAATGAACTAATCACTTTTTTGTGTTTTCTTAATGATGAGTGAACTTGATAGTTAAAAAATTACATGGTGGGGTGCATGGTAACTGTATATTAACTATCCCAATAAAGAGTAGCGGTGATGGGTATTTATACCCTAATATGGGTGGTGGTCATCCTAGATTATGCCTATTGGAATATGTGAGTTTATTTGGTTTGATATGTTTATGACATATCCTGAATGTATCTATATGAGATGAAAATTTCTTCTAGGTGTAAAGATATTTTATCTAGAATTTTTGTTCCAATAGAGTCATGTTTTTAAAAACTATAAAAATGAACAACTAGTGTAAATACATAGATTGAATAAAAACAAATATATTGTTTGGAAATCGAAAATTTATATAGAAAAACCATGGTCCAGTGGGCCACAATTTTGTAAAAAAAATAAACATTGTTATTTTGAATAAAAATTAATCCACTTATGAATAAATACAATACATCATGGGGTGGGGTTTATTATATCTACAAAAATATTATTCATGGATTTGGATGGGTGAGTTTATCATTCCTCGTTTATAATCCTCACATACCTTTTAAATCTTATTCTTGATGTTGTTTTTATTGTAATTATCATTTTTTTTATTTTATAATTTATATTAATAAATACTTTTCTTATAAATATATATATGGAGTTCTATGTGAGGAATGACCTCCATAAAAACTCTAAAAAATAGTGTTCTATTTTCTATAGATAACTAATTTTTTTTCATTATTAAAGGGTATTATTTTTGTTTTATATTTCTAAACGAGGTTGGGGTGAAATGGATAGAGTGAAACTAATGGATTGTTGTTGGGGGTTTCAAAGGTACCATTATTAGTGAAAGTATATAGATTTTATTATCCAATTTAATAGGTATTGTGTAGGGAATGAGAAACATGTGAAAGAGTCCAGACAGTCCAAGATGAGATTGTTTTTTTGGAGTGCATGGTATTTTGTGTGCTATGTTTTTGAAACACAAAATTACAACAACTAATTACATCTCTATGTATCTCACCACATGCCTATATAAGGTACTATAGTTAATTATAACATCATTATTTTTCTTTATCTTGTTTTAGGCCCATGTTTAGTAAATAATATTTTTTATAGATTAATAATAATGAATAATAATTGAATATAAATTGAGATCTGATAAAAATTATTTCTTATATATTCATGATTTTGTAATCTTTTATCATGGCTTCATTTATGGAAATCCAAATGTAACTATTATTTTCATATTTATCAATAAATTTCAATAGAAATATTCCATGGAAAATTTAGATCACATAATATTGTGAATTATATAGATTTTTTTAGGATACAAACATGTGATGTTTTTATGCTATACTATTATTGATTATAGAGGTAAGAAAATACCTCAAAGAGGGTCCTATGAGACACAACAATTTCCCTATGATATTTTAGGATTGATGATGTGATTCAATAATGTAATTTTTTTAATTGAATTTCATATCCATTAATATATGATGGATGTTTACATTGATAATAGATTCAGGATATGATTCTTATATGAAACGAATTTAAATGACCATAGATTGATTCATTTCAAAATCTGACCCCACTCGGACATTTGTTAACTGGAAATGAGATTGTAAATGGCTATAGAATCATACCTTTAACATTTTATAAATTAATGATACGGAAAATATTTAAATGTTAAAAGGTATGAAATACCCATTAATGGAAATAAAAACCCAAAAAAAAAACAACATTAAATTAAATACAATACAAATAATCAAAAAATTATCTCCATTGTCATAATGGTCAAATTCATAAAATATGTTTCATTTAATCCCACAATAGATTTCAACAATATGGTCCATCAATACTTAAATTCACAAAATGTAAAAAAAAGTGTAATATAAAAATCTTACTCTATACTAAATCACAATATTCAAAAAGAGATATTCTACTTATCAAAAAAAAGAAATACCGTTATCCCACATCATACATAGCACCACTATCGACATCACTATGATTGAAATCATCATCAATAATATCACTAAAACCACCACTTCTTATCAACCTATCTAATAAACAAATTGCTACATAATTTAAAACCCTTTATTGTAACAATTTAGTCAAAAAAATAATATATTAGAATATATATATGATACAATATAAATTTTATAACACTTTTAACAATAATAACTAAAAATATACAATTGTTGGGAATAAAATATCCATCTAGGAACCATATATCTATTTACACCACATTAAGATTATGAAAAAATATTAATATATAAAATCATTTCAATCTAATAATATTAAAAAATTATGTCATTTATCAAAAAATAATCATTCATAGTACAGAGCCACAATTCTATGAATTTAAATACTCATAAACACCCCCATAAAAATCATTCTAATGAATATAATACATAAATCAGTACTTTAAAATTATTTAGATTCTTTCATCATATGGAATTACATTTTATATCATTTCAATATCATTAAGAAATATACCATAATGTTTTTTATGTTTAACCAAAAACCCTTTATAATCACCCTATAACAATTTGAATCATGAACTTGTGAATTTTTAATACTGAAATTATCATTAAAAATAATTAATTTTTATTTCTTCTTCTTCTTTGGAATCAACTTACATTAACATAAAAATCCATCAATATGGTGGATTGGATGATGACTAAATTGAAAATGTGCCACAAAAATCTTCCCAGAGCATTAAAAAATCCCAAAAGCGGCTTCCATATAAACTCATCCCCAATGACCTATCTTTGTGAACCATTATCACTATCCAGATTCTACAACTCCATAATGTGCAGACACAAATTAGGTAGATGAAAATAATTTCCCATAATGTACACAATCATGAAATCATCATTGATTATTATCCAATAAAGGAAAAATTCATATTCTATGATAGGTTATAGGAAAAAATGAATAGAGGAACAACATATGAAATGTTATTTTCCTTGGAATATATAAAGCAAAACCACAATATGGGCCAAATGATGGAATAGAAATTTCACTCTATCCACTACAATAATATTTTTGTAAGAGATAGAAACAAGACTTATTCCAACTAGAAACTCACCACATTAATATATATTGGGAACTAAAATTATTATCGAACTCTGCTTGGATCATTTTTTTGATATAGAATCATTAGAATGTGTATTCATTTTTAACAAACATACTAAATTCAGCCATGGTAATAAAAATTATTAGAGAATATTAAGGATGTTTGGTTGAATCCATCCAAAAATCCTAATGAAAAAACATTTCAAAAATAAAACCATTTAACAAAATGTGAGACCAAATAACTATGAACCCAAAATGATGATAAAAAAAATAAAAGGATATTGTGAATGGAGATATGGTGTAATGACCCAGAGTTTTCAATGGAAATTCCCTTTCGAACAGTATGTCATAAAATCACATTAAATCACAACATAATGAACTACTCAGCACTAAGTGACCTTTAAACATAAGTTTGTCACTTATGTGCTTGAAATTTCGATACTTTGACATACACGGTTCTGTTCAAGATGATTTTTGAAGTCAAATAGAACAAAAATATTTTTTGGTGAATAATATCACAACCTTAGGAATATTAACCAACCCTTATCAATAGTAACATATAACTTATGAATAGAAAATCGACCAAAATTATAGTAAACTTGCTGTTGATTAATTAAATAAAATATGGGCATCTTATAAGAAACGATATTTTTGTAATCCATAAATAAATAATTATAAATAAGTAAAAAATTTAAAAGAAAATTTATTTTCTTAAAAAGTGTTCATAAATTATCAAATATATGTTCTCCAGATTTAAGATAATTTTATAAGACCTCGTGTAATTTTTTAAAATTGTTATAACATCAGTTTTAATTTTAAAAATTGTTTTCAAGTAAATTATGATTTTAAATATATAATAAATTAATCATATTTAATTTTTTTTTTGAAAAATGGACTTCAAGTTTGGATTCAAAACGTCAAAAAATGGTTGGGTTGAATTTTTAGAATTTATCTGAAATTGTTGAATTTTTTATTAACAGTGAAATACCATAATTTACCAAATAAGCTAATTAAGATCATTATAGAGCCATGTAAATTTTTTTTCTGATGTAATCCCACTTGGTTCTATATCACATGATACAATTACTATTCATGGTCATGGAAGAATCATTATTTATTTTCTTGTGGATAAATAATAAATTTATGAATTTTATATTGAGAAAGCCCCACTCCACTCCAGTATAAAAACCACCCATCACACCCTCATTTCCACACTACTATCAAGCTTAAATCCTTTATTAAATTCCTTTGAAGCGTCATCTCTTGCCCCTTTCCCACTTTAAGGAGCTTCTAGTCTCTAAATAATAACAATACTAGGTCTCCTAATGAGGATCTCAAGAGGATGATTCAAGAGGTAGTTTCTCTTCTTTTTTCCTTTAATTTCCTTTCAATTTCAAGATATTTTTTTATTATCTACCCACCTATCGTCATCCACATGGTATAGTAACTCTAGTATCATACATATAGTATAATGGTATGATACTAATGGGATATTATACCATACATTCCCCTTTCCCACTTCCTTTTATTTTATTAATGAAAATGTTGTTCGTAAGGTGTTAATCTATCACCTTCAAGAATAACATGTTTTATTTTTTCCATTTCTACTTTTTGATCTAGCCATGAAACCAATTTTATGGATAAACATGATTTTTTTTATATGTATTATTTCCAGTTTATATTTCTGGAACTAACTTATGTACCTATTACTAAATGATTAAACAAAACATGTTCATTGTGGTCGAAAAACCTCCCAAATTAACCCAGACAATCATCATTTAATTTTTATCCAATGATTCAACCACAACGTTTATAATATAATTCATTATAAGATCATTTTAACTTATTTAATATCCTTAATAACATAAAATATATGTTTTTGATGTTTATCCATGTTCTACAAGAACTTCCATTTATTAATTCATGTGAACCGCTCAAGAAAACCATAAAAACAAACATTCCTGAAAAATGTTTTTAAACTCTATAACTCATTAAAAGGCCCATTAAATAACATAATGAAACCATAATGAACCATATTCATGTAAAAAACGTTTTTTAATTTCAAATTAATGAATCTATTATGGTTATAAGGGACCTTAATGTGAAGAATGTGATCGAAAACAAGTAAGGGGAAATTATCTAACCCAAATTTCATCCTTTGGTTTATCCCACTCTCACACCGTTTTCGATATGTATACAAAAAAAAAATCATTTCTCCATAATTTGATTTATTTTTTTAGGATATAAATGTTTTTCTTTGGGGTTTATTTCAAAGAAAATGTTTTCTAAAATAACTATTCTTTTGAAAACATTCCTTTTACTTCTCATTCAACGTTGACGGTTCTTGTAACATGAATGTAATTCCCTCTTTCTTTTGGGAACCCAATTTTTATGAATTTGATCTTATGAGATTAAACCCATTCATTTACAAGGTTTATTTATGTTCATTTTGAATATATGTTCATTGTGGTATGCATAATAAATGATAACGTTACGATGTGATGGGTGCACCAAGAATTACATAGCACAATATGAATGTTTCAATGTGACGGGTGCACACGGAATTATACAGTGCTCCAAAGAATTAGGTAAAGTGACGAATGTAATGAGTTAATTTGAAATTATTAGTGAACAATATTCTATCTTTGTTCACACGTATTTTTGGTAGTTAACCCCTATGACATGACGTTTCATTTTTATGCATTTCCACATTCAAAATCTCTAATTAATTCTTTGTATCATGTCCATGATCCTTTACCAATGATTGGGTTATGCTCACCCATTTTTATATTGTCCTTACATATATTCTTATTGGGATTTTAGCTTTCCCCATTTCATATATATCCCTAGTTTACTACATGTACTATGGAGAGGTTAAGTTTAGTCTTTGATCAACTCAAAGCCGATCTTAGGGTGGAGGATGGTGCAAAGAAGGTTGTTCGTAGTGATGTTGGTTAGAGTGTCCCTGGATCTGATGGGAAACAGGATAGAAACAAGAGTGTTGAGTGGGTTGAAGAGAAAAATTTTGGGGAACTGGGACTGCTGAAGTCTGCAGGTTGAATGGATCAGCCCTCACTAACTACAGAGATCTGTGTTGCGGGGCTTTAGGTTCTGGCTGATGGAAACATTGGTGTGCTAGCCTATATTCCCACAGGGAACCGGTTTCAGGAAATTTAGTTGGAGGATATAGGGGAGTCCTTGCAGCAACCCAACTTGTAAGACCATATATTTCTGCAGGAGGAGGTTTTAGTGTTTAAGAGAAGTGAAAGAGGGATTTGTGAAAGCGCTGAAGTGCTGGAATACCCGCAATGTTTATCCATGATTGACACCAATTTTCAGAGCCATCGGACCAGAATGGAGCTTCATCAGGATATGCAGATCGCCAGTAAATGGGGGGATTTATTAGATAGAGACAAGGAAAATGAGAGTGTCATTGTCAGACCCTCATATAGAAATATTGTTCAGGGAGGGAAGAAGGTTTCGATTTGGAGTTAGGAGAATATGCTTCCATCTCCCCAAAGATGGCCGAGGAAGGACTACTCATACATGGCAAGGGCTATTCCCAAAAAATCTTTTAATAAAGGTATGAAATCTACGAATGAACTCCTCTCATTGGAACAGATGAATATCAGGAGGAAGTATACTAAAGTCCTCAAGCAATGAAAAAGCTCAGAATGGGAAACAACAACTGTGGATGAAGATTTCGGCCGTGGAGGTGGTGATGGGTTTGACATTGATGGTATGTAGTTTATCATTGGGTAATTTTGCGCTTGTTTTCTGAACATTTCCTTTATTTAATAAATGGATAGAAGCTTGGCCTCTGACTATCCTTTCTATTATTTCCCATGAACTATTCAACTAATGTTTGAGACAGAATTCATAGAGATCATGAAAAAAGAAGGTGAATCTTTCAAAACCAATGATGTGAGTTTTCCAAGGCATGCATGGTACGCTTCATGATTTGTTATCAACAATGATAGAAAAATTGATAGATTCTTTAGTGGATTAAAACAACTCCTTTGAATGGATCTCGCAATTCGAGATGTTGGGTGTTTGAAGAAGTTGTTCTTTGTGCTCTCAATGTGGTGATGAAGTTTTTATAATGGTCCCATGGCTATGGTGATAAGCAAAGATATATGGATTAACATGCCGAAGGATCTAATGACAAAGGTGGGAAGTAATATCAATGAACCACATGCAAAAAATGTGTGAAGTTACACCATGGGAACTTCCTCAATGGGACGGGGAAGTGCTTCATGTTTGGGAAAGAAGGACACTATGCTCAAGAGTGTCGAAAATATGTGAAAAGGAAGGAGAATGTAGCTGAAGAAATGAGTGAACCACCCATTGTTCAATTCTTCAACTATATAGAACTAGGGAATTATGCAATACAATGCACTAAACCTCTAGTTCTAAAGGGTATTCAGTGTCATCAGCCATCAATGCCAAATGAACAAGGGAAGGCTTATGAAATCACTACTATGGATGTGAAGCAAGATAATGAAGTCATACAAGGTGAACTTACTATTCAATCAATAATGGAAAAAGTAATATTTGATGCTGGTTCTATGAATTTTTTTATATCTTGAAAGTTTTCTAGAACTATATAATCAAGTCCCCAAAACCTTGAAGTAGAGATATCTGAAAAAACACCAAGTGGTGCAATCATTACAACCCAAGTGTTTGACTCTTCTCTTATTGGCATATTGTTGGAAGATTCTTCTAGAGAATCTCGAAATAATTTCCTTGGTCGAATTAGATGATATAATGGGAATGTATTGGATCTCTTTATATAGAGAACATATCAACTATCGAGAAAAGGAAATATCGTTTCCTATTCAGAACCATCTCATACTCCTCTTCAAATGTAAGGAGGATCATGAATCTCTTTTGAAAAATCCTTCCATGGTGTGGGTGTTTATTCCCTATGAAGAAGAATCTCTCGCAAAAATGGTTGAGTCAAAGGAAAGTTCCAACCTTGAATAAATTCAAATTTTTAGGGAATACAATGATGTATTTCCCAAAGAGTTACCAGGAATTCCCCAGTTCATGAGCTAGAGTTTTCAATAGAACTCATACTTGAAGCTACTTCTCTATAAATGATTCCCTATATGATTCCTCACATCGAACTGGAGGAGTTGAAGAAGATTCAAGAGTATCCAGATAATGGGTTCATATGACCTAGTGCATCACCTTGGGGTGCGCCAGTACACATTGTAAAGAATAAGGTTGGAACAATTTGGCTGTGTATCGATTATTGGGAACTCAAAAAGATCACCATAAAGAACAAGTATCTTGTTCCAAGGATTACTAACTTGTTCGATCAGTTAAGAGGAGCTCAATACTTTTCAAAGGTGGATCTTTTTTCTAGATATCATCTGTTAATGGTGAATAATGAAGATATTCTGAACACTGTATTCTGTACTATGTATGGGCACTATGAGTTTCTGTTGATGCCCTTCAGACTTAATTATTCTCCTACAATCTTCATGGATTTTATGAATAGAGTCTTTAGACAGTACCACAAAAAATTTTTGGTAGTGTCTGTTTATGATATACTCATCTAATCCAAGAGAAAAGAGTAACATGAAGATCATCAAGACTTGTGTTGGCATCATTGAGAAATGAGAAGTTATAAACCATGTATGGGAAGTGTGACTTATGTATGAAGAAAGTCACTTTCATGAGATATGTGATCACAAGTGAGGGAATTCCAGTGTACCCTTCAAAAAACTGTGATTTAGGAATGGCCCAGACCATATAGTGTCACATAAATCCATAGAGTTTTCTTGGATTAGCTGGGTACTATCGACTTTTTGTGAGAAATTTCTCACGATTGTCAAGCTAGCTAACTATGTTGACAAAGGGGTAAAGTATGTCTGGATGGAAGAATGTGAGGAGAGTTTCAAAGAGATAAATATAAGGCTGATCACATCACTAGTACTCACACAATCAAAAAGTGGAGATTGTTTTGTGATATATAGTGATGATTCAATGAAATTCTTGGGTTGTGTAATCATGAAAAATGACAATGTCATAGCTTATGCCTCACAATAGTTGAAGTTACATGCGCATAACTACCAGACGCATGATCTAGAGCTGGTAGTCATGAGTTTTTCCTTGAAAATTTGGTCGAACTACCTTTATAGTGAGAATAGTGATATATACAATGACCCCAAGTGTATAAATTATATCTTCACAAAAAAGAAGCTCAACATGCATCATATGAGATAGTTAGAGATAATCAAGGATTATGATTGCTCTATTCACTATCATCCTGAAAAGGCGAACAAGGTAGCTGATGCTCTAAGTAGAAAATATCCTTCTAATCATTCCATGTTACGGATTGAGAAAGAACCTATATTTTCGGATATGAAAATGATGGATTTGGAATACTTAACGGATGAGGATACATCGATCCTTGCCCAAATGATTACGAAACCATCCATCCAAGAGAAGATTAAGGAAGCACAAATGGATGATGTGGGGATACCAAAGAGGGTGAACGTAGTGATAAAATGGAAGTTGTAAGAGTTCCATAATGATGATGATGATGAGATTTTGTTTGGAATGTGTATTTGTGTGCCTTCATCACCTAGGATAAAGAATGATCTATTGGACAATGCTCATAGCTCAATATTCTTTATCAATCATAAGAGTACAACGATGTACTATGATCTCCGAGAACACTTTTGGTGGGATAACATGAATAAAGAGATTGTAAAATATATCCCAAGGTGATCGGTATGTCAAAATGTTAAAGTAGAGTGACAAAGTCCAAAGGGTTGAAGCATCCATTTCCTATACCAATGGGAAAATGGGAGAATGTTTTTATGGACTTTGGAAGGGGTCTCTCGAAGTCGTTGAAGGGAAATAATGTGAAATGGGTTTTTCTTGACTGACTCACCAAAACTGCCCATTTTATCTCAATTCGAGAAGTCCAAATCCTTCAACAACATGCCAGGATATATGTGAAAAAAGTGTTTAGACTGCATGGAGTTTCACTTTTGATTTTCTCAGATCATGATCCAAGGTTCACAACAAAATTCTGATGGAGCCTTCAACATGATTTGTGTACTGAATTAAATTTTAGCATTACCTACACCCCCAAACCGATGGCTATGATGAAAGGAATACTCAGACACAAGATGATATTCTAAGAGCATGCTCTCTATAATTCAAAGGTGGATAGTATTAGCATCTCCCAATGGTTGAGTTCTTATATAACAATATCTTTTACTCAAGTATTCAGATGGCTCCACAAGAAGATTTGAATTGAATGTGATGTTGAACTCCAACCTGTTGGGATGAAGTTGGATAAAGAAAGCTCCATAGACCCGATCTTGGACAAGAGACAACAGAGAAGGTTCAATCCATCCAGAAACACATTAAAGCTACTCAGAGTCGGCAAAATGGATTTGCTGACACTCGTCGAAGAGACTTGGATTTCTACGTTGGGGATAAATTCTCCCTTAGAATCTCACCATGGAAGAGAGTCATGAGATTTGGAATGAAAGGGATGCTAATTTAAAATTAAGATTGGCCCCTTTGAGATCCTTGACCATATATGATCTTTGGAATATCTTATTTCACTTCTAAAAAATATGGTTCTAGTTCATGATGTGTTTAAAGTTTCACTCATGTAGAAGTACATACCCGATCCCTCGCATGTACTGTACTAAGAGGTGATACAACTGGAAGATGAAATCTATTATGAGGAGAATCCATTAGTGATTCTGGATTGGAGAGATAAGGTTCTACACAATAAGACAACACATCATGTCAAAGTGTTGTAGATTCACCATAAGTTTAATGAAGCTACTTGGGAACCAGAGGTGGTGATGAAGGATAAGATCCCTCACCTATTTTTCTAAATTGAAATTTTGAGGGAGAAATTTAATTAGGGGGGAAGAATATAATGACCCAATGTTTTCAATGAAAAATATCTTCGTATAAATATGTCTTAAAATCACATGAAAACACAACATAATGAACTACTATGTGCTAAGTGACAATTAAACATAAGTTTTTTACTTTTGTGTTTGGAATTTCGAAATTCTGACATACAAGGTTGTGTTCAAGATGATTTTCGGAGTCTAATAAAACCAACATATTTTTTGGGGAATATTAACCTACCCTTATCAAAAGTAACCTACCCGTATGAATAGTAATATAAACCTTATGAATAGAAAAATCCCTAAATAATAGTAACCTTACTCCTGAATAATGAAATGATATTTGGGAATCTTATAAGCAATGGAATTTTGGTAAGCCATAAATTAATTATTATAAATAATTAATTAATTTAAAATAAAACAAAAATTAATAAAAATTGTTCATAAATTAACAAATCTATGTCATCTATATTTAATATAATTTTATAATACCTAATTAATTTTTGTAATCATTATAAAATCAGCTTTAATTTTAGAAACTATTTTTCTCAAGTAAATTGTGTTTTTAATTATATATTAAATTAATAATATAATATTATTTAAAATGTACATTATTTTTAGATTCTACATGTCGAAAAATGGGTGGGGTGAATTTTATGGGATTTTTTCTGAAATACTTGAATTTTTATGAATAGCGAAAGACCATAATTTTTAAAATATGCCAAATAAGCTAATTATAGAGTCATGTATTATGTTCTTCTGATGGAAACCCACTTGGTTTTGGATGTCATGATTAGTTTACTATTATTGGTCCTGGAAGACTCACAATTCCATTCCTTGTGGAGAAATAAAAAATTAATGAATTTCAAATTGAAAAATCCTCTCACCCCTCTACTATTAAAACCACCCTTCACACCCTCATTTCCTCACAACCCTCAAGATTAAATAATTTCCTAAAATATACCCAAGGATCATATGTGGCCCATTCCCCAGGTCCAAGATCTATTTTTTTCATCAAAATAACAATCATAGGCCCCTTAAGGATGACCTCAAGAGTCGGATTTAAGATGTAATTTCTCTTCCTCTTTCCCTTTATTTCCTTTCAATTTGAAGCTATTTTTTATTCTCAACCCACCTATCTTCATCCACGTGGTATGGTTACTCTAGTATCCTACATATAATAGTATTTTATGATAATAATGGGATATTATACCATCCAACCCCCTTTCCCTCTTCATTTTATTTTATAAAAGAAAATGTTGTTCATGATGTGTTAATATATCACCTTCATGAACGACATGTTTTTTTCCATTTATACTTTCACATCTGGACATGAAACAATTTTTATTGTTGAACCAGAATTATTTATATGTACTATGTCCTATTTAATGTTCCGAAACTATCTTATGTACATATTAATAAATGATTAAGTAGAACATGGTTGTTGTGGTCGAAAAACCGCCCAAATTAACCCAAACATTCATCATATAATTCAAATCCAATGATTCATACACATGGTGTATAATATAAATATTTATAATATCTTTATGACTTATTTAATAACATTAATAACATTAAACATAAGTTATGGATTTTTATCCATATTCTACACAAACCTCCATTTATGAATACATGTGAACCGCTCAAGAAAACCACAAAAATGCACATTCTTGAACAATGTTTTTAAACACATTAGCTCATACAAAGGCCCATAAAATAACACAATGAAACCATAATAAACCATATTCATGTACACAAGGTTCTTTAATTGTCAATTAATGAATAAATTGTGGTTATATAAGATATTATAGTGAAGAAATACTTCAAATACAAGTAATGTGAAATTCTCGAACCCTACTTTCAACCTTTGTGTTCTCCAACATTTATTACTTTTTTTGATATGGTTACCCCTTAAAAATAATTCTTTCATCATTGTATTTCTTCTTCTGGGATATAAATTATTGGAACTGGTGTTTATATTAAACAATATTCTTTCCAATAGAACTCTTCTTTTGAGAACACACCTTTTACTTCTCATTCATGGTTGACGGTTCTTGTAACTTGTATGTTATTACATATTTATAATAGGAACCCAATGATTTTGAATGTGTAATTATGAGATAAAACCCATTAATTTTAATGTCTTAGTTATTTTCTTTTTTGATATATGTTCATTTTGGCATGCATGATAAATGATAATGTTATGATGTGATGTGTGCACCTGAAATTATATACCACAATATGAATGTTTCAATGTGATGGGTGAGCCTAGAATTATATAGTGCTCCTATGCATTGGGTAAAGTGATTAATATAATGAGTTTATGTGAAATTATGTAGGAACAAGATGCTATATTTTTTCACATGTATGTCTGGTTGTTAACCACTAAGACATGATGTTTCATATTTATGCATTGCCACATTTTAAGTATATTATTAACGAATCCTCTCAAGTTATGATATTTTTCCTATGTTATGGTCATGCTGACACATTTTTATATTGTTCTTATATATCCTCTTATTTGGATTTTAGCTCACCCCTTTTGATGTATATCCTCATGTGACTACATGTACTATGGAGAGGTCATGTGCCATTATGAAGCTAGAGAAAAAGAAATTAAATAAATATTTATTCTTTTTGTTGTAATTGTTATGTTTGGTCCAAGTTTTCTGAAGATTCTAAACATTTAGATCCTTTATGTGTAATACTATAATGTTTTTTATCATTAAAATAGTGTAATAGTAAAATAATAAATGGTTTGGTCACTATATATGGGATGAATAATCGAAATAATAGGGTATCTCAAGACTGAAACACACACCTTCATCAAGAAAATTATTATATGTTCTAATATCCATGGATGAACAATTTACTGTCAAAATAACACACAATTAATTTAGTCAAAAAATATATCTCTATTATATTTTATTAAAAATAAACTACTTCCCATGTATCCAACTTATAACATTATTCCATGACAATAATTCATCGACCAAATATTATCCAAAATCAATATTATAATATCACATAATATTATTATCCCACCCGTGTAAATACATATACATTAAACACACTTATTATTTGATACAATATATTTATATTCATTAATTTTAAAAAAATATTATAAACTAGGGTTAATCCATCAAAAAAATATTTGTTATTGATTTTACATCACATATATGTATCTTTATTAAATTGATTTAATTTGGAAAATTTACCCACAACCAAAATTTAAAAATTAGTTGAATTTACAGTGAATATAAAAATAAATGATGGAATACCCAACCACATCACGATATGTAATACCTCATGAATGAGTTTTCACTTGTTATTGGATTCTAAATACTTAATCCCATATTCAATTAAATGAAATCATATAAATAATTATACTACATAAATATTGAAATAATTGAATATAAATGTATTTAATCAATATATAACAAAAATATATAGCCATTTTAGTAGCCATTGTCCAATAATTTGATCCAATAAATTATGTAAATGAATTGATTAAAAAGTGTTTAATAGGTATAAAAATCACTACTAATTATCCTAATGTACCATCCCTATGGTCAATGAATTCTTATAATGATTAGATAAAAGTTTCATGTTGTATAAAAGTCAAAACACATATCCTTAACTCATGTATGATTTTTATTTACATATTTAATTAATCCAAAATCTAAACCAAACAATCCTTTATACCCAAAAATATTTGTAATGATTTTTATGTTCTTTAGGGGAACAAATTGAAAATACATTGGGAATTTAATAGAGATGCTTTACCCCAAACAATTGACTATGCATCGAAACTAAGTATTGTTCCTAAATTATTCCAAAATTCTATCAATAAACTATATTATCACCATAATAATACACCAAGTTATACCTACCATTCTAAAAATTATACTACAATTAAATATTGTTTTATGAATTCTATACAATTTGTAAAAACATTGGGTTCCAAAAAATAACTAAATACCCATAAAAACACAATTATGATGTTTTAAATGAAATAAAACCCAATGCATTAATCGTTAAAAACCCATAGTATTTCGTTCAAGAAATTAAATAACCATAATTATTAAATTAAAAAAAAGAAAACAATCAAAAATAATTTTAACATCAAATATTTCTAATTTCTAAACTACATACGTCACAAAAATATTTCAACTATAATTTTTTTATCACATCAATAGATATTTTATCTAATGCATAATCCTAAAATAATAACATTCAAAATCTATGTTATAATAAAACTATTTGAAACATAATAATAAATGTAACTGATTAAATTTAACTTCTAAATATAATTATAGTTCACATGTTTACACATCTATATCATCAGGTCTCAAAAGAACTCATACTTATTGTATACCCCCATCCAATAAATATATTCTCTTATAAATATTAGATCTCTACGGGGGTATCACTGATTATTTCCCCCTTTTTATTTTGTTTCTCACACATAATAATCACTTGAGAATCACCATAGAGGTTCTACCATTGTTACGAAATATTAATAATACATTAAAATCATTCAACACATGTTAGACGTGATAACTGATATTCCACATCACCGATACAGATTAATTATATAAAAGGATGGATGAAACTTATAAAATTCAATCAAACACAAAAAATTACTATTTACATTACAAGGTGAGATCATTAATATAAATTAATTGAAATATTAAAATATAATGTTCTCAACATTCAATTATTATTTAGATAGTAAATACATTGGGTTTTCTTCTATCAAACATAGATAAATTTGACCCTCTGTATTTAATCCTATAATAAACCTGTACCATTGATCATTTTATGACAAATATGTACTCAATAAAAGCATAATTTATAGGGATATTCTAAAAATTATTTAGACACGGTCAATACAAATATCGAGTGATGTCTATTATTATATGAAAACACATGTGATTGGAAATTTTACCCCTATTGTCCAATTGAAAGTAACATTGACACTCTCAGCATATTATCTAATGTATTCATCATCTTCAATTATATTTATTATATTAAGGGTGGAATCTAGTGGTAACAAAAAAACATGGTGATGAATAAACACTACAATATTCTCATCACTTGTAATTTAAATAGATAGTCACCGTTTGAATTGATCTTTTGGGAAACCCATTGGAATTTCCCAACCTATATAAATTTATTGATTCCAACATATTTACCAGTATCAATTCATTTATCGATTGATAATAAATGTAATAAAATCATCCAAAAATCAATAGCTACTTTATACATTAATTCCATATAAATGAACATGCATATCTAGTCACACAATCCATTGAAATTGTATGCCATGTATAATATAGAACCCTCAAGTTCTATAAAAATAATAAAAACCTAATGTATGGTATTTAGTTTTTAAAATATAACACACCTGAAAAGAATTCAACATAATGTTATTTATATTTTTCCAAGAAAATGTATTCTACAAAGAATGTTAACTCTTTAGTGTATTCATATATACCACTAATTGTGTGTTATGATTCTTGTAAAAACTATTAGTCACAATCTGTAAAAAAATAACTCCCCAATTAGGTGTTTACTAGTTTAATTTATGAAACCAACTGAATGGAATGAGTATGAAAATTCATATGATATATAAATACATGAGCCCAAACTCATTATTATACATTGGTAAATTCATATAATAATACATCATCTTATATTTATTACCCGATCCCAATATACATAACTATAGGATTATGTGATAAATGACTCAACTACCACATTACTTTTCAAGGGGAATATATAATTTCAAATTTGTTTTCGTTCAAAAATATCAAACTTTATCCATTAAATAATATTCTAATATATTTGTGATAATATATATATATAACTATTCTATTTTGGGTATATAAATAATAATGCATGAAAAAATGATTCCATAAATAGTAAAGTGATCTAAAGATAATGGATATCATAGAAATATCCATGATCTATAATTTCTTAAACCCATATGATATAAAGGCTCTCTCATTGACTAATACATATCCAAAACCACATGTTAATGTGATGAAATTGACATCACATATAATTCCCCCATCATGTAAATGAATAATTATTGCACTTATCAACTAATACAATAAATATTCAATGGTTTTTATAATTGATATTTCTAAACAAATAATTTCATTTATCCTTAATAAAGATAATATACTGTGATCAAGAAGAATATGTATACAAACATTCAACAATAATTGGGTAACCCACGATATATATATGGACTTTAGATAATAAAATTAAAACCTCCTTCAATTGTATAATATATATATATATATATATATTTCTAATCCTCATTAGAAAGTAACAAGCCAAATGAATTTTACTTCCCATGCCCAAAAATAATAATTTTGTATCTTCATGTAAAAATCATATCAAAAAAGAAGATCCAATGATACTCGTAGTTTCATAGAATGATTCTCATATTCTATCTGGTAACCCATACTATTATAAATAAATGATACTGAAAATGATTGATATATGTCAAGAATAAAAAATGAATCAACCTTATCAATACTATCAGTTATTTAGTATCAAAAAATGAAAATACCACAACATTAAATTTTTAATAATGTAGTATTTTAATTATACTTTTTCTTTCATCATAATATGATATTATTTTAATCATATATCATTATTTGAAAACCAATAAATCTCTATATTTTAAATGACCAAGTGATTAATCCTTGGAATGGGGTATGCCAACGAGCCGGTACCCTAGTGGTACATGCTCCTTCTCAGCATCAAAAATACCTAGGATCAAATCCAAGAAGGGGCGAATTTCTGAGGCAGTGAAGCAGTACTGTAGCAGGGCACTGTAGCAAAACTGTAGCATCGGTGGAACTGTAGCAGCGACAACACTCTAGCGGTGGAAGGAATGTAGTAGGTACTGTAGCAGTGCTTATACTGCAGGACATATTGTAGCAGCTCTGGTACTATAGCAGCACTGTTCACTGAGGGGTCCTTTGGGCCAAAAAATGGGCTTTCAAGCCTTGTATTGAGGCCACTTAGCCTTGGGCATTTGGGCTATGTTATGGGTCACCCTCTACCCAGTCTAATGTGGTCATTTCATTAAATAATAAATTGTGGATTCATCCCCAACCACTTAAAAAAAATCCATGGAATGGGGTATTGATTATCCTTTCTTACTTCTTCAACCATTTGAGATTAATAATAACCATTAAACAACCCTATTCTTTCATAGAAAAAAATATTAGTGACCATTTTATAGATGTATTATGGTGAATAAAATTTCTTTATGATATATCACCAATATTGAATCCATTTATCCATATGTATTAGAAGAAAAATCTATCAACAACCATTAGTGTCATTGATTTAATTTGATATCACTCTATTTCAAACTAGATCATCTTCCTAATGGGTAAAAATATAATATCTATAAGGTATAAAAAAAATATTATAAAATAACTTAGTAAATCCATTCTCTTATACATCATATGCATTAAGAGTTAATCGATATAGTAAATATTTGATCCATTAGGTTCATTCCACAATAACTCATTTCATGAAAATGCCTCTGATAAAAAATATTCAATCACCGTTAGTAACCAACAATAGTAACATCCTATTTTAATAATAAATATGTGACTTCATTGAACTAATCCAATCCATGCCCTGTATGATATCATAATTTATATATGAAATAACCCTTGTTCCATCATTTCATTGTTAACTCCTATCAATAGTTGTGGCAAAAAAATATCTATATCAACATCTATTAATTCCCCATGAGAGAATATAAATGAAGTGGATGAACCAATAACTCTATGGGGAGATGTATTGCTATGAATTATAAATTGTTATTAAAAAAAATACATTATGGTAAATTTATACATTATAATTGGATGCATTAAATATATATATATATATTATACTTCACTCCAAATTGGATCATCTCATGTCATATAATTGGACTTAATTTATTTATCAATGAATTAATTCTCATCTATGTGTCTCTATAAACTTACCAACTCATTTCACTTGGTAAATCACTTATCCTTATGATTGAGAAATGTATTAGGTTTTATGTCTAGAAATACAAACCTAAAACATTGGTTCAACATATTCTTACTGTTTTTATTATAGAAATGGATGGGGTTGATACTATGGTTGAAAAGATAGACCTTATATCATCAAACTATGATTTTTTCAATATTGGACACCCTAATAGGATTGAAATGTAAACCCAGGATTTGTTCAACATCTACATAAATGATATATTACATTTTTTAAAACATATGAAATGTGAATGATAAGTTCCCATGAATCTTGAATAAGGATGGATACACCAAAAAAATGAATATTTATATAATTAATTTCTACGTCTCTTACATCTATATTACACCAATATATGCCTCCCTCCATCCCATATAGATCTAGTACACTCTAAAGTCACTCTATTACTCATTATTCTATATAACCATGATGTTTAACTATTGAGTATAACTGTTATAATTTAGGTGATTATATTTTTATATTTCCCTACAAAAATGGATGTCCTTATATTCATAATTAAATAATAAATATTGGGAATCAAACCATAGACATATTGGGTCAAATATATTTTACTCAAAGATAAAACATTCCTTCAAAATTTATATCATGTCTTACTGATTCTCATACTAAAATTTAGTAGGAAATAAATCAACATGAAAATAATTATAGAAATAAATATGACTAAACATGTTCTCATCAAAACCTCTATTGAAAAACACCCAGTACAATGTAGATTACCTAAAAAATATATATTTGAAAGGAATGTAATACTTATCAATTTACCTGATAATTGTGATAATTATGCATACTACTTCTACGAATCATTGGATAGATTTTTAAGAAAATGATTCCATATAATTTGATAATATCATTCAATGAAACTCTTTGATGGTGAGTATTTATCCCTTAAATGCTATTTCGTTACCCATTTATGAATTGTTGTCTCTTCCAACTACAGCCTAGCCTCTTCTACCCTATTTTTTACAATACAAGATATGAAAATAAAAATAACTATGTCATTTATAAAGGATAATTTGGATTTTTACTATTCATAATACTTCAATATAAAATACAATATATAATTCAATTCATTGAAGGTAAAATCATCCTAGATTGATACAATATTATTCATGGACCCAATCATGACCAACAATCCTATAAAATATACATAATTTAACATAGATAACCAATGGGAGATCATATACCTAGTATAAATCATATGGGACATATTAATCCAAATAAATGTTTCTGATAAAACATTATATTCTTTGTTAATGTAAAAAATTTATCCATCAAAATACAATAAATCCTCACCATTTTTGACCAAAAAATAAATAAATTGTGTTTTTTCTATACTATTCCATCACAACATGATTCCACCAAAACTATTATTGAACTAGTATCAAGATTGTGTGTATACAAAAAATCCTAACTCTAATAGTCCATTTGGTGGAAAATTGAATAGATGGTTTTAAAACTCTATCATGTGATACATTTCTCATATGTTTGACTAAAGTATCCAATAGCCACATCAAATAACGAACATCATCACAATATATTGAAACATATTTATTATATTAAATAATTAAATTCTTGAAATATATCTAACAAAATTTCATATATAGTTTAATTAATATTATCCAAAATCTCTAAAAGGATAAAAATTAAAATATAATTCGTTTTACTCTGAACACCCAAATCTAAACCATCTAATGTGAAAAAAAGTTTAATGAAAACCTTCAAATCAGTTATTTATTCTTAAAATTAAATATATAATAGGATGTTGATTAAAATTGTATACCCTATAGGTTTCACATTTAACTAATCACATGTATAGTGGGTATATATTATAATTCAAATTTGAATAATAAATACATTACATATTTCTTTATTAAAAAAATTAATCGAAAATTTGATTTTGTTAAAGAAAATATCCAATACCTGAAATTTATAATTATTTCTTTCATCTACATATATATCACCATAATATAATCCACTATCATTTATATCTCAAAGACCCCTCTCTTCATCTATATCTCAAAAAAATTAATATATACCACCCTAATAAATAGTAAATTCTCCATTTATAATATAAAAAACTACATTGGAGAATAGATAACAATAAGAACAATAATAAATGAATTATTATATAGTTATATTGACAATATCAATACATGTGTTGATTATAAGATGTCTCTATTTGAATATAATATAACTTTATACTATATTATAATCATTATAGAAAATAAATATTAATGGTCGCATCATTCATATAAATACCATAGAAAAAATTACATTTATAAAATAAAATTATCTATACAATAATGAATCCATAGTTTATATAATATAAACTACTATAAATATAATATCTAGTAAATTCATATATATATGTGTGTGTAATATAAATCATTAAATTTTAATTTATATAAAATATCTTAATTAATTATAATTTATAATAAACATATTTCCATAGGCAATGTATAATAAAAAATAATATAATTAGCAATAGTTCCACTATAATCATACAATCACAACATTGTATCATAATCTATTCAACACATATAACAAATAATATCATTAAATAAAAATTTTCATCCTTTTCAGCACCATATAAGTCCAACATGTATTATATTTTACAAATAATCACTTTATGAATTGAACACAATCAATTTAGTAAATCTACATGTTTACATTTTATTGTTTTAATAATTCCATTTATTTCAGAATCTAATGAAAAAAATTCTATAAAGTAAATAAATATAAACATGCCTCTTTGAGTCAATTAATATTATTATTCTACGACCATAATATAACACACATTAACACCACTATTTACAGTAGTTATTTTTTAAAAAAATTCATTAAATTTATAAATGTCATTAAAATATTGGTTTTCTCAATGAAATAAACATACCACATATATTTTCTTTAAATAATATTTATTGCTATTAATTTTATAATATTTGAAAGATTAATACTCCAAAAAATTCCAAAAGTTATATAAATTCACATTTCATAGAAATGAAATCTTTAGAAATCTCATCCTCATTAGAATCTAAAATTCATTTTACAAGAACATGAATTTTACTCTTCATTTTAATTATTTAAAATAACTTATTAATGATATATAAAGATCATAGATTGTTCATTGAATTAAATCTTTATTAAAATAGATAAGTTACATTTTTATTGATCAATTATATTAGAATGGAAATATATGTGTGTCACTTACCATCTATCTATGGTTTGATTTACTCAATTCAAAAGATAATTCCATCAAATTATGTTTATGAATATTATTAATCATTTCAAATAATCATAAAATCTATTAAAATACAAAAAAATATTTATGACGGAGAAATAATGGTTTCAAGTGGTTCAAAATTCAAATCAAATATATAAAATTTATGTTTGAGGTTTGGATACATTGTTACTTTTCCATGGTTAAAAAATATTCAACCATCACTACCAAATTTTTTTTTCTTATACAAGTCCATGCATGTATTCATTAATTAGAAAAATACAAGATATACATTATTATAATTTTTTTAACCATGTATACAAACCATGAAACCTACCAAAATCACATCAAATTTTTTTTCATCATCCCAAACCACACATTGGAACCCAATATTAGACTTAAAATTTAATTATTAGGTAATCAAAAAAAGAAATTCCATAAATTTAATTTCTGTCATCGATTAAATAACCATTAAAATTAAAAAATTTGATGAATAAAAATTTTTTATTTATAAAATTTTACACGTAAGGAAACACATGAATGTTGGGTTATTTTGATGTTCTAAATTACCATATGATATGAAACATATGTTTTTACCTTCAAAATATTATTATTTTGGTGAAATATCTTTCTATTTACTAGATTGGTGATATATAGGGATGTTTCAATAAAAAAGTCCTCACAGAGAAGAAATTATTCGTAATGAGTTAATTTTTTATTCACTAACATTTAATATAATTTTTGTTATAGTGTTGTAATTAACCACTAAATTGAGTTATTGCATTAAATATATTAATACCATTATAATGGTTTTTTCATATAGAATAAATTTAAATTCAATTCATATATTTCTCTTTCCGGAAATTATATTATGTGGTCTATAATCCTGTATAAACAACATAATATTTTTGGGTATTTCTTAATCAAACATATATTATTATATATGGTTTGTCCTCCCTAGATATATATAATATATTGGGAAATATTTTAACCCATTTGAGTTAATAAAATGTTTTTAAATGTATTTGGGAATGTTCAAGAATGTAATGACCCAATATTTTATGAAATTTATTTTTTGAATAAATTTAATTTCTTTTATTGCTTATGTTACCTATAACACAGAGTTTTAGTGAACTATGAATAACTATGAATATTATTATTTATACATGACCATTATTAATAATTCATTAATTGTGGTTCAATGAATTGGAATAAAAATTATAATATTTTATGTATAATGATTGTATATAATGAATATCTATTGATTATAAGGTAATTAATTTTAAGTGAACTATTTATATGAGTAGAAAATACTATTTTCTAAAAAACTGATGTTAATTTTTTAGTAAACGATAATAATGTTAATATATAACTATTTTATTTTAATTATTTATTTTATAAAATAAAAATATTTTTTCAAATCATCATGTCAAAATTAAATTTTGCTATATTTTTTGGATTTTCAGAAATGATTAAAATTTCAATGAATATTGAAAAATACTCATATTTATAGAAAACTATGATATCATTTTAAGAATTTTTGTGTTACATTATTTTTTTAAATTGATTAAAAGAATAATTAGATAAAATATATTCCATACAATCCAATTTATGTCATTATAATCAATTTTATATTTATTTTCAATATTGAATAGTTTTAAACATCTCAATATTTTCTCTTTAGAAAAATTCTTTCTCATAACATATACAGGTTTAATATTAAATTGAATTTTCCCGCATAATCAATAAGAATTTTTTCTAAATGGATTCCATATTATGAATAAGAATTAATTATAATATATAATAATTTAGATGTAATATTCTTTCAAACTGAAATGAAAAAATAGTAAAATCTAATTTCTACGACTAAGGTTAAAGCATGTCACTAGGGAAAAAACTAAATAGGTATGGGGTAAATAAAATAAAAAATGAAAAACACAAATATTATACCTATATATAGACATTATCAGATCTAGATATTAATAATTTCAAATTATTGTACCTTTTTCATTTGAAAATGTGGGCCAACATTTCTCTTGAAAAATTATATTTGTTTCCTCTCCCCCACATATAAATGGTCACCACCAATCTGATTTTTTAACACTTAAAATTAATAGTTTCATCCAATAAATGTCCCAATATCTTCTTTAAATCTGTCCCCACATCCGAGGGTCCTTGGTGAAATCATAAACACACTATAGGAAGGTTGTAGGTTAAACCTAAAAAGGATGTTTCAGAGAAGGCTAATGTTTTTAAATATGGGTTTTTGTTTTACTTATTATTTTGATTAATTAAAATATAATTAAATTTTAATTATATAATAAAACTAAAATCTCCCATATAAAAATATTTTATTATTTTAATTTAATAACATATATCCCCCACCAACCCCATCTAATGGAATAAAAAATCATCAATTTTGTGTATTGTAGATTACTGCATCACGAACTGTTGTTTTTAATTTTCCATCACAACCTCTAATGGATTGATATAATGATATGTTAAATATTTATATATGATATTTATGATATTATTATAATTATAGAAATATTTTACCTCATGTACCATCTTAAATTCTATTATGTGTGAATATGATTACATCGCTCGTGTGTGTGTGTGAACTACCTCCTTGCGAAGTGAAGTGATTCATTAACCCATTACATGAAGTTAATGAGGATGGTTTGAAATAAAAAAATGTTATATATCATAAATAAAAAATAATATAATATTTTAATATATTATTTCTATAGAGACCCAAATCTTTATGTACATAGGAATTACAATACTTTTTTAGAATATCTAATACATAACAAAAACAGACACCAAGGAACCATAATAGTTTTGTGTCTTTGGAAACTCATAATATAATCTTCTAATCTTGGGGAAATATCTTCAATATCTCCCATAGATATATTCCTTTTTTTCTTACCTAAAACCTTTCATTATATCCTAGGGAAAAGAAAAAATATAAAGGGTGACCTCAAATGCTCAGAAAGGGTAGGCATGTAAAAAATAAAACAAAACATATACATTTGAACTTAAAAACATGAACATAATATTTAAACATCAAAATGATGACCAGTGACATAAAACATGGCAGTACATAAGGAATAGATCATAATGGATCATCAATCATGATAAAATACCATGGGAATAAAACATGTAATTGTGTTAGACCATTAAGAACATGATATGATTTCCATAGTAACCAAGGCATTGCTGCCAAGACCATCTTATTGGAAAAAGTACCTTTCTAAATCGAGTTCACTCCTCATTGCAGTCCTATAACACTGAACCAGATTAACTTACTATTCCATCCATGTTTATATAATGAGATATAAATATTTATCCAATGAATTGGAGGGAGATATAGGTCCCACCCATCTCATAATGAAATCATTCTTACGTTTCCCACAACATGAACATAAATCATTCATCATTACCCAACGAATAAAATGGGTTACATAAACATCATCCCATCATAACATAATACATATAAAAAAAATGACATCATTTCATTATAATAAAAGTGAAACCATGTAAATAATGGAGACATTATACTTGAAACACACACATATGAAATAATGCCATCTTATATGGAAAATGGTTTTGATAAAACACTTGAAATGAATTCTTGAGGAAAATATTCTTTTTTCTTCAAAATCATTTTTCATTTTACAAAATGCCATGAAATTTTAAAAGAAAAGGATTATTTTGAAAATAGTCATGAAATATTGTATAGTACGCTTCATGAAATGAAGGTGTTATGAGACCGTAAAAATTCTATCGTGCCTTATAAGTTAAAAAAATATTCTCCTACTACTATTAACAGAAAAGTCAAAAAATACCACGTATGGTAAACAAAAATGACTCCATCCATAACACAGAGTAAAAGTAAAAGAAGGGTAAACATGACTTTAAACATACATGGAAGAATATTAAACACTTTATGAAACACATTTTATGGACATGGATGGAAAATATAACCCTAGTAAATACTTACGTATAAATAATCTCGGATAAAAATGTGATTGGAAAAGTTATCCCTTACCTTATGTCTGATATGCTTTGTATATATCTGAACCTACTATACAATGATTTAAATAATGTCATTGACTTATTACAGAATCAAATTAATTGTTATTATATCATATATGGTTCACTTATGACATTATATTACCCGTTCTTTTGTAAATTCTATGTTAAAGCAGTGTTTTGGGTAAAATCGTATCATTTATCGTACGTGTTATGACTTATTGTTCGTGATATTATTAATTATATCCTGATTTAATTAATTCCAGAATTTAAAACATGATTTATATATAATATATATTCAGCATATAAAAATATATGATAGATCAATAAATTTAATGAAATACACCGTTCATGGAGACGGTAGGCCGTACGTACGCATGAATGCTGTTTTCATTTCCATATAGAATTGAATGGAATTAAGTAAATGAAAAATATATGTACATAGATATAGAATCATTATTATGTAATTTAATTCATGATTATTCATTATATATATAATTTATAATTATACTTGAATGGTTAATCGTGGAAAATTTATCTGATCGCGTTCATGGAGACGGTTGTCCGTACGTATGCACGAGCGATGATATCGATACCATAATTATTGAATAGAATTAGAGTGGATGATATAATATCTCAGAATTAGTATGATGTTATAATAACTATATATTTTTATTATTTACACCATTATACCCATCCAAGTAAGGTGGTGGTGGAAAAACAGATTTCACCACAGCGTGTAGATGGTATTTCGTACGTACGCACATGCAGTGATTTCATTTTCCAGAGGATGGATAGAAAGTGAAATGGGGTTGTTTCATATTTATAATAACATATTAGTATATTAGTGATACTGATGTTACAACAATATAATGAAACAACTAAAGAATGAGAGGTTAAAGAATAAAGAAACTTGAAAGAATCGGTAGAATAGATTACCTCTTCTTCGACGCACCTCCTTTAAACTTCTTCTTAGGACACTAGGGTCAGTGTTTTGAGAAGACTAGAACCTCTATGATAAAACTAGATAGGTTTAGAAGATTAATTTTCAAGGGTTGTTTGATCTTGAAGGCTCAAAGTATTGTGAAGAGGAGAGGGAGGATGTGCCCTTTTATAATGGAGGAGAGGGGCACCTTTGGAAAGTGTTAAAATATTATTTTATTATAAACTTATCTTCGGTTTCAAAAGGTCCGAAAATCATTAAAGATAAAGATAAGATGTATCATGGTAGAAATAATATCACCCAATCATTATTGGACATGTTTTGGATAATATTATAATCATTATAATCTTATTTATGTAAATCAATTATTAATGAGGTAAATACTGCATCATTATTGTGTCATAAATAATTTAATTTATTTGATGTCAAAAACTAATAAAAAATTACCATATAGGAAATATTTTTATCTTTCCAATTAATATTTATAGTCAAAAAGATAATTTTTATAAATCCTTATAAAATTTAATTATTAAATGATTTTTGTTAATGTCAATTTTGTCTTTACATTAAATTAATTAATCCAAATTGTCATTATCACTACCAAGTGGCTCAATGGGGTCCCAAAATCAACCCAAGGATTCCCGTGGTCGGCCACTACTCATCCAATAAGTTTAGGACAATTGTTAAGGTAAATGTTATTTATTATAATATTCTTTTAAACACTAATTATCATATTTACCTTTAACCGCGGTAAATAAAATTCAAAAAGTACTATTCATCAAAAAATATTTTCATCTTATTGAACCACATTTTACTTCTTGATAACAACCATGTATGTCGGATTTTTGAAATTCAATTCACAGAAGTTGTAAAATTTCATTTAAATGAATGAGTCAATTTTTTAACTACCACTAAGTGGTTTCACTATTCATCAAAAATTGATGTTTTTCAGAAAAATTCCCAAAATTCAGCCTAAGCTATATTTGATATTCCGAATTCAAAAATGATGTCTATTTTTTCCAAATTCAAAAAATATATGTCGCATTAATTAATTTTAAAAGTAATTCCCGTTATCAAAACAAATAGCGTGTTTTTAAAAAACTATAACAATCAAAAGATTGACACTTGTTTATATCCAATTTAAAAGTGAAATTAATTCCAATGACGAACATTGGATTAAATGGTAAAAATATATTCTAATTACACATTAAATACAATTAAAAATATAATCTATCCATATGAATTGTTGTTATGAAAAAAGTTGTTTTTAATTAAAATATATTGTGTTTTTACTATTCATTAAAATATGAAAGTTATCAGAATAATATGAAAAATTTATCCAAATTAAATTTTTATACCTTGATTCCAAGGAAGAATTTTATTTTGACAAATTGAACTTATAAACCTGTAAAAAACTATATTTAAACTGGGTGTGCCATCAAAAGGCGGCAAAAATGTAATTTTTTAAAAATACATATTTTATCCGAAAAATTTATTTTGATCTCATACCATGTTCTATAAAATGTGTGAGATGAATTATAATGTAATAAAATTCAAAATTTAGATACTAAAATTCATAACAGTGAGTTCATGATAATATTATAACAATATATCGTGATTTACCGAAACCCGGTATTGCATACAACACACGCTATCAAGGAATGTCGCAGTGGCATGTAATGCCAGCCAATTCAGGGTTGCGTCTAGTGAAAGACTCCTTTGTTTTTGTCTATAATAGAATCCAACCATATTTCATTCATAAATTTAATATATATATATATAGACACACACACACTCAAAGTTGCGTAAAATAACTACTATCAAACGAACTTGAAAATGTGTGTAACAGAATACATGAATAGTGTTGCGTATACTGCAAGATAATATGGTGTTGCGTATAGAGAAAGATAATCTTGGTGTAAAATACAAAAGAAGATATGAAAGAAATTAAAAAGAATATATCTTATAAAATCTTAGGGTGTTACATTCTACCTCCCATAAAATGAATTTCGCCCTCGAAATTCTTCGGGGTTATAAATGGTTTATTACATGAGACTTTCTTTCATAGAAACCCACATCGTAAAAAAATAATACCAAAACATATCTTTAAAAACTAAAGTATGAAACGTAATGGTTACCCAAATTAACTATTCAATGGGTTTCAACACAGTAGAACATAGGTGAAAAAATGGATATGAAAGAGAAATATAGCAATTATGTTCAAATGGGGAGTGGTAGAGAACATGGCTATGAAAAAGACAACAATCACAAAGCCATAAATTTGTGATGATATAAGGTACCATCTGATTCATCGGATTTAAGGACACCATGAAAACGTTTTTACTTCTCAAGATCATTTCCCTAATGTTTAAAAATTGTTGAATACTTACTTGATTCTGATTCAATCTCACTGTTGTTCGTTCCTTGAACAATTTCCACTTCATCTCTTAAAGAAATGAAGTTGAATTTCTCATTTGTGAAGTGTTAGAAAATCATGCGAGAGAATGATATGTTATTCCATCTGTTTCTATCGCAAAATGTTTAGCACAATTTATTAAATACACATAAGTCCATCTATTCTGATATTAATCATATATGATTCCAAAAAAGGACTTATACATCATCTATCATATCTCTTAATAAAATAAAACTAGTTTCTACTAACCATGGACTTCCTGTAGGCTAGTGGCAGGCGATAAAGGCCTGTCGCACTTTGGTTGTGGGTTCGATTCCCACATCCTCATCCGACGCGACAAGTTGTCGCCTGTTCTACAGGTTTTCCCTTTTCTTATACTACACTATTATAACATTACATCAATAATATCGAACAAATTTCTATCCTTAATCAATAATAACTTATGTTCAACATAATCCATTCCAATCTTTAGGCTTATACAAAATACTTCTTTCCAAACGCATAGTATAAAGAGAACGATTACTAAAAAGGTCATATAACAAGCACATTAATACCATCATTTATCTCTCATACATCCCAAGGTATATCTTGTTGATCACATTCCAAACATGTGAACACCTTAATCTTGTATTCTCTTAAAAAAGGAATACCCATTGAACCTTAGTGAAAACATGAATGCTATCAAAATTTAACCCTTTCCACATACCAATATACCAAAATTTCTATATACTCAAACCATGATATAACATTGTCCATATATCAGTCATGAGCTCATTTTATTTTCTCTTTATCCCTTCATTAGGCGTATATCATCTTATTTCCTAAAATATCTGAATAACATTTCATGGTTACCTATACCATAAAATTAATGAAAACCAATTCATAGATATTCCAAACATCCACGATACAATAAATGAGATTCCATGATACTATTTTGATATTCCATTACATAAAAACTTAATCATTACACAACATAATTTTCATACTCAGAATCACAAATATAGATCTCATGTGACATCCCTTTATCCTTTTCATTAAGTGGTTTCTCATATCGATCATCATTAACCCTTGTATTAGGGCATTTATTAGCATAATGCCCCATTTCCGTGCACTTGAAGCATTGGAGTGTTGTTGGTGCATTCTCTGTAGTCTTTTCTTTATTCATATCATTAGAAACCCTTTTTCCATCACTCAATAACTCAGCTTCTCGATGACCTTCTTTTCCACACTTAAAACATTTTCTAGTCCCTTTAAGACAATCTCCTCCATGTTTCTTTCCCCACTTTGAGAATAATGAAACATTCATCTTCTTTTCACCATTATTCTGAGATTTCTCCTTGAAATCCATCATTAGTTTCTTATCAAAACCATGAGATGGATATGTTACACCAACTTCTATTTCTACCTTTATAGCCCAACACACAATATATTCATAGCTACTTAAGTCTCTTATAGCTAATTCCCTTCGAAAACTTGGTTTTAAGACACTGAAGAATCGATCGACTTTGCTTTCAGGTTGGATGATAAATCCAGATGCATACCTTTCAAGCCGTGTAAAATTCGCCTTGTATATGCCAATAGATTCATCATCCTTTTGCTTAATCTCGAGGAACTCCTTTTCCATCTTTGGTTGAATAATACGAGGGAAGTACTTATAGAAAAACAAGTTCTTGAACTCGTCCCATTACATGGATTCAATTTCATCTAGGTGCCTTGTATTCTTAATTAGAGTCCACCACTGGTCTTCTTCTCCTTCTAAATGGTAAACAACCAAAGTGACTTTTTCATTCTCTGAACATCGATGAATGGAAAATATCTTTTCAATGGTACTGATCAATTGTTTAGCAACAAGTGGATCAGAAGACCCACTGAAAGAAGGTGGATGTTTCCTTATGAAGGAATCAATAGAATATTGTTCCCTTCTATGCTTATTTGGAAGTCCAGAATGATTCATATCTTGAGTAAGTATTGCAATAAGATTTTGTACTCCATCTCCCATAACATTGGTTTGTTCAGGAGGACAATCATTGAATTTTCCATTATATTGATCGACACGGTTCCTTCGGGTTCCATCCATCGTCTAAAACCCAAAAAGAATAGTCTGAGAGGCAAAGATCATTCTAGGAAAACAATATAATAATAGGGAGTACTTTTAATCTCAAACATCGTAGTATTAATCCTAGGTTATTCATGATCGTTATCATAATTCTAATACATTAACCTATAATTATACTAAACCTTAGCGACATCCCTAGACATACCTTATAAATATCTCTAAGGATCTCACTAAAGTTTTCACATCCTAGTTTCCAAAGGTTGACTAAACATTTCCTCTGATACCAACTGTAGAGACCGAAAGCTTGACGTACATAGGCATTAAATTATTTTTTCAGAATATCTAATACATAACAAAAACAGACACCAAATGACCATAATATTTTAGTGTCTTTGGATTCTCAGAATATAATCTTATAATCTTGGTGAAAGATCTTCAACATCTCCCTGAGATATCTTCCTTTTTTTCTGACCTAAAACCTTTCTTTATATCATGGGGAAAAGAAAACATATAAAGGGTGCACTCAAATGCTCAGTAAGGGTTATCATGGAGAAAATAAAAAAACCATATTCATTTTAATTTCAAAATATGACCATAATATTTAAACATCAAAATCATGAGCAATGACATAAAACATGGCAGTACGTAAGGGAATGATCATAATGGAGCATCAATCATGATAAAATACCATGGGAATAAAACATGAAATTGTGGAAAACCATTAAGCACAAGATATTATTTCCATAGTAGCGAAGTCATTGCTGCCAAGACCATCTTAGTGGAAAAAGTCCCTTTCTGAATAGAGTTCACTCCTCGTTCCAGTCCTATAACACTGAACCGGATTAACTTACCATTCCATCCATGTCTATCTCATGAGATATAAATCATTACCCAATGCATTGGAGGGAGATATAGGTCCCACCCATCTCATAATGAAATAATTCTTACGTGTGCCACAACATTAACAGAAATCATTCATCATTACCCAAAGAATAAAATGGGTTTCATAACTATCATCCCATCATAACATAATCCATATAAAAAATGGATATCATTTCATCATAAGAGAAGTGAAACCATGTAAATAATAGAGAGATTATACTTGAAACACACACAAATGAAATAATTCCATCTTATATGGAAAATGGATTTGTTAAAACACTTGAAATGAATTCTTGAGGAAAATATCCTTTCTTTTTCAAAATCATTTTTCTTTTTACAAAATTCCATGCAATTTTAAAAGAAAATGATTTTGTTAAAAAAAGTCATGAAATAGTGTAGAGTAATATCCATGAAAAGAAGGTGTTATAAAACCGTAAAACTCCATTCATTCCATATAAGATAAAAAAACATTATCCTCATAATTTTAACAGAAAAGTCAAAAAGTACCTCATATGGTAAACAAAAGAAAGATTCCATCCATAACACAAAGTAAAAGTCAAATAAGGGTAAACAGGACATTAAAAATACATGGAAGAATATTAAAAACTTTATAAAAAACATTTTATTGACATGGATGAAAAATACAACCCCAGTAAATACATACGTATAAACTATCTCGGATAAAAAAGTGATTGGAAAAGTTATCCCTTACCTTATGTCTGGTATGCTTCGTATGTATCTGAACCTCCTGTGTAATGATTTAAATAATGTCATTGACTTATTATAGAATCATATTCATTGTTATGATATCATATATGGTTCACTTATGAATTTATATTACCTATTATTTTGTAAATTCCATGTTAAAGCAGTGTTTTGGGTAAAATCCTTTCATTTATCGTACGTGTTTCAACTTGTTGTTCTTGATATTATTAATTATATACTGATTTACTTAATTAAAAAATTTAAAACATGTTCTATATATAATATATATTCATCATATAAATATATATGATTGATCGATAAATGGAATGAAATACACCATTCATGGAGATGGTAGGCCATACGTATGCATGAACGCAGTTTTCGTTTCGTTATTGAATTGAATGGAATTAAGTAAATGAAAAATATATGTACATAAATAAAACATCATTATTAAGTAATATATTTCATGATTATTTATTATATATATGCTTTATAATTATACCTGTATGGTTAATCATGGAAAATGAATCTCATCGCGTTCGTGGAGACGGTAGTCTGTACGTACGTACAAGCGATGATATCGATCCAATAATTATTGAATATAATTGGAGTGGATGATATAATATCTCAGAATCAGTATGATGTTATAATAACCATATTTAATTATTTTTTACACCATTATACCCATCCAAGTAAGGTGGTGGTGGAAAAACAAATTACACCACGGCGTGGAGACTGTATTCCGTACATACACACGCGCGGTGATTTTGTTTTCCATAGGATGGATAGAAAGTGAAATGGGGTTGTTTCATATTTATAATAACATATTAGTATATTAGTGATACTGATGTTATTACAATATAATGAAACAACTAAAGATGAATATGTTGAAGAATAATGAAACATGAAAGAATCGGTAGAAGAGATTACCTCTTCTTCGACGCACCTCCTTTAAACTTCTTCTTAGGGAACTAGGGTCGGTGTTTTGAGAAGACCAGAACCTCTATGATAAAAATAGATAGGTTGAGAAGATGAATTGGCAGGGGTTGTCTGAGCATGAAGGCTCAAACTGTTGTGAATAGGAGAGGGTGGATGTGCCCTTTTATAAGGGAGGAGAGGGGAACCTTTGGAAAGTGTGAAAATATTATTTTATTATAAACTTATCAGCATTTTAAAAAGGTCCAAAATTCATTAAAGATGAAGATAAGATGACTCATGGTAGAAATAAAATCATCCAATCATAATTGGACATGTTTTGGATAATATTTTAATCATTATAATCTTATTTATTTAAATCATTTATTAATGAGATAAATATTTCATCATTATTGTGTCATTAATAAATTAATTTCTTTAATGTCTAAAAATTATAAAAAAACCACTATCTAGGAAATCTTTTTAGATTTCCAATGAATATTTATATTCAAAAATATACTTTATATAACTCCCTATAAAAAATAATTACTAAAGTATTTTTTTAATCTCAATTTTTTCTTTACATTAAATTAATTAATCCAAAATGTCATTATCACTACCAAGTGGCTCAATGGGGTCTCAAAACCGACCCAAGGATGCCCATGGTCGAACACTACTCATCCAATAAGGTTATGACAAGTGTTAAGGTAATTTTGAATTATTCTAATATTCTTTTAACCTTGAATTACCCTATTTACCTTTAACCGCAGTAAATAAAAGTCAAAAGATACTATTCACCAAAAATTATTTTCATCTTATTGAACCACTTTTTACTTCTTGATAACAACCATGTATATCAGATTTTTGAAATTCAATTTACAGAAGTGGTAAAATTTCATTTAAATTAATGAATCATTTTTTAACTATCACTAAGTGGTTTCACTATTCATCAAAAATTGATGTTTTTCAGAAAAATACAAAAAATTCATCCTCTGCTATATTTGATATTTCAAATTAAAATATTTTTTCTATTTTTTCCAAATTCAAAACATAGAAGTGGAATTAATTAATTTTAAATGTAATTCCCATTATCAAAACAAATAGCGTGTTTTTATGAAACAGTAAATATCAAAAGATCGACACTTGTTTATGTCCAATTTCAATGTGAAATTAATTCCAATGACCAACTTTAGATTAAATGGTAAAAATATATTCTAATTACACTTTAAAACTAATTAAAAGGATAATCTAACCATATAAATTATTGCGATGAAAAATGTTGTTTTTAATTTAAATATAGCATGTTTTTACTATTCATTAAAATAGGAAAGTTATCATAATAATATGAAAAATTTATCCAAATTGAATTTTTATATCCTGATTCCAAGGAAGAATTTTATTTTGTCAAATTGAACGTATAAACATGTCAAAAACTCGATTTAAAGTGGGTGTGCCATCAAAAGGGTAAAAAACTACAATATTTGAAAAATACATATTTTATCCGAAAATTTTATTTTGATCACGTACCATGTTCTATAAAATGTGTAAGATGAATTATACTATCATAAATTAAAAATTTTAGATACTAGTATTCATAACGGCTAGATCATGACAATATTATAACAATATATTGTCATTTAATGAAACCCGGTATTGCGTACAACACACGCTATCGAGGAAGGTCGCGATTTCATGGAATGCAAGCCAAGTCAGAGTTGCGTGTAGTGCAAGACTCCTTTGTTTTTGCGTATAACAGAATCCAACCATATTTCATTTATACATTGAATATATATATATACACTCAATGTTGTTTAGAATAACTACTACCAAACAAACTTGAAATTGTGTGTAACACGATCCAAGAATAGTGTTGCTTATACTGCAAGCTAATACGGTGTTGCGTATAGCACAAGATAATCTTAGTGTAGCATACAAAAAAATATATAAAATAAATTAAAAATAATATATCTTATAAAATCTTTGGGTGTTACCATTTCCTTTATTTCTATCACTTGTTTGAGTAAATGGAAACAACGCTCATGCGTACATGCGACCAACCACCTCCTTTAACATTATATATCATTTTCTATATCTAAATTTTATGAATTAAAATGAATGAATTTATTATTAATTTATTTTATTTTTATATTATCTTTATCAAATTTCATATTTTTTAACAATTATCAATATAATATTTCTAAAAATTTCAAATCAAAACATACACAGAAAACATGCTAGTTATTTCCTGAAACATGATTACAACATAAAATTACAAATAAAAAAAGTAATTAGGGGTCGTAAGAAAATAATATATGGTATGATATAAATAATTATGGTTATGTAATATATGTATAAGAAACTTATATAAATTATACAAGAGTATTTAATGTGTATGAAGGAATTTGAGACATATATAAAGGGGTTTTTATCTTAACTTGTTTTCTTTAAGACATAAATTATGCAACGAAGATGTATTATTTTATGATGTGTATATACAAACCATTTTAAATGTAATTTAACTAATTTATTTGTTTTAATGATATTATATTTTTTGTAAATTTATTCTGTAATGGGGCTTTTGATTTCAGGATACCAATGTTGTAATGGTTTTAGGATATAATCTCATCGTTTATCTAGATGGTTTATAATTATGATTTTGATGATGGATCCATTTGATATATCTCTCATGAAACTCCTGATTTTTATTATCCTATAGGTTTTTCATCATAATACATTTTTCCATTAATTTATCTCACTTTATGTACTCAATTGGTAAGTGTATTTTTTTAATAAAAATCGTATGTATTGGTCTATTGGGTCAAAAATCATATTCCTTGAAAACAATGTTTTAAAAAATCAATTAAAAAATGGTTTTAAAAATGTAAAAATGATTTATTAATGAATATTGTACCAATGTTTTTATTTTTTATTTTTTTTTAAAGAATCATTACGATATTTTCTAAAAAAGGAATGTTTTTATTTCTCTGAAAATATGAATGGAATATTTTTTTACATGTAAGACGTGAACAAAGTTTAACATTTTCATTATAATTCATTTCCTAAAATAATGAATTATATGATTCCATATTTATTATCAAAAAATAGTTTTTTAAAATAATTTATTTAATTATTATTTTTAATATTTAATTTTTAAATTAAAATGATTATTTTACCCCAGTTATTTTACTATATATCGTTCAAAATAATTTCTCATCTAAGATTACATATTTTGATGTTAATTAATATTTTTTAGGTATGTGTTACAACGATATAATAATTTTTCTTTCAATGCACGTTTTATATATATTATGACTATATGTTTATGAAACCGGTTTCTATACCATATGTTTTTTCATGAAAAAAAGATGATGAAACTCTTAACTTTTTCCATGTGTTATACCTTGAAAAATTATTATAAAACCAACATATTTTTATATATTTAATGATTTTTTAAAATGATGAAATGAATAGGAAAATGGCATCTTTTCCAAGGGGTTTTTTGAGGAAATGTTTATTAAACCCATTTTTCCTGGGTTTTGATATAATATATGTATGATGATATTGTGGGACACATATGATTGATTTTTATTATGTGATGGGAGGATCATAAATTTTCCTAATATGATTTGGTTAATGATGGATATCTCATGATAAAAACAAAGTACTATAATGGGGTGTGAACCCAGTTCAATAAGGTACTCTATCTAATCTAATATTCATGGGACTATACCTTGACAACTATGATGGTTTAGGGAGTGATCCCATTCCACTATGACAGTCATTGTAATGTTCCTTAAAATAATAAGGGAATTATTTCCTATTTATTTTTTTATGCAAAAAAGTTACATTATGTCGATATTATGTTTTCATGGTGAATGTTTATATATTTATTACTATTAATTCCTTATAAACTTACTCTATTTATTCTATAAATCAAGTATATGATATATGATTTGTAGGGTATGGTTTATATATTTTATTATATTTTTCTCATACCCTTATTCTCTTGATATTGGGTTATCTCCCATGTTTACCCTTACATTGAATCTAAGATCCACATTTCTTATATTACCATTCTACATGGTATGATTAATAAAATTATGTATAATATGTCTGAGAAGGGTTATCGTTATTAATAAAATTGTGGGAGATAATGAAGAACACTTATGGACCAATTTTTTTTGTTTCCTCGTTTCTGAAGTCAAATTACATAAATGATTCTATAATGGATCATTATGTTATCTATTGAATATTAATTTATTAAGATGTACTATTTCAGTATGATAAGTTTGTGTCATTATAGTTGGTTTCAAAGAATGGTGAATTTATCCTTTAAAAACTATGATTAGAAAACATTAGTGATATCCCTAAGGATATTTCAAAGAATAATTCAAAGTATGATACAATGTATATGAAAATATTATCGAATTTTGGTAAAAGAAAAATTGAATTATTTCCATGAAATTGCATCAATTTTTAGATACTTAAACTAGATGTGGCACTATAATAAATGTTCCTAGGGGTAATAAATCAAAAAGGGAGTTTGAGCTAAAATTGATTGTTAGTTAGAGCATGAAGAAATACATTGGTACACACAAATTCGGACAATCTTGAGGGATATCATTTTAAAATTATTTAACTCATATTAAGCCATCATGAAGAATTTAAATTGATGGTGACTATGAATCACCTAATATGAACAAAATTTTTCAGTGAATAAAAATAAGGCATCATGATTTAGACATCCTATATATTATATTCCAAGATTATTGGGCTCCACACTATGATTATTGTTACTTACATTATGTTTTTTTTTGTTTTAGTCAATTTTTAGAACACAAAAGAACCATGTTTAGGCTAAGTGTAAGGAAAAATTAAAGTATTATTCTCCAGAGCAGCCAAAAATTATGGGATCTGTAATGAAAAATCATGTTTCTATGATCACTGAAAGCACAAAAAAATTTCACCTATCAACCGTTCAAAGTTACTGTGCTCTGCTAATGTGTATAGCCGCACTCATGTGAAATCCTTGGTGATGATAATTTTTAATAGTCGATTGATTTTGGTTGATTGGATTCTGATTGGGAGGGTTTGTTAGAAGTGATTATGAAATTATTGATTGATTAAGATTGATTTAACAAATATATAATCATTAGGGTGAGTTCACCATTAGGTAGTTAAGCTTTTGATGCCCTTGAGCCTTGCATTATATTGCATTAAATTAACACGCATGTAATAATTCGACGTTGATTGAAATTCATAAGTGTAAATGCTTTTATCCAACCCTTAATTTAACTAGGATTCTAATCTCAATTGGTACATTATTTTGGTAGTGTATTTATTGTTCCATAATCAATGGAATCCCTACATTAAAAAAACAAGTCATTAATTCATGACATGTTAAGTCCAACATACACAATGTTAATTTAAAGAATATGTATCGAGAGAAAGCCCTCAATCGCTTAACATACCTAAATTATAACTTACCCCGATGAGAGATTTACACAGCCATTGAAATTATTATTAATTTGGTTATAATTATTATGAATATAAATTAAGAAGATAAGAAAAATAAAAGGATTAGAAAAGATTGGTGCGACTGACACACACAAAAACCTTGATGATAACTAAAAATGAATATTAGACTGAATGAGAAAGAAGAAATAAGCGAAGGGGATTCAACTGTATTTAAACTATTTTAATAACATTAATATTAAACTGCATGATTGTGGATGATAATAAGATATTCTTAAAAATAAACATTCATTAAAAAATAATTACAAAGAAAATACTTAGAGGATTACTATAATGAAGAACATAAAAATAAAAGGAAACAATGATAAGAGGATGGGTATCTCAAGTGAAAACAAGAGTATGGAAGGTTCTCCAAAGCCCTTATCAAGTATTTGGTCATGACCATATGTGCTCCTCTCTTCTGAAATGACAAATCCTTTGAATGAGAGGAGGGGGATGTGTTTACAGCCCATCGAAGTGCACTGTTTTCATTCACAATCTATCCATCCACTTGCATCTCCATTTTGATAATACAGATAGACAAATCTCAAGTTAACTTATGCTTCAATTTTTTATATAATAATGTTGGACGATCACTCTAAAAATATGGAGTCATATGGACTTACAGATCCAATGTTATGTCTATTTCATTTACTATGTTAATCTGTCCATTTCAATCCAGACTTTTGAGAAGGGCCAAATGTGAATGGGTGTTTCAATAGGAATATGCTTTCAAATCTGAATTATTTCAGCCATATGTCTCCCTCCTATATATCCTATTTCACACTGCAAAAGCACAACTTATTTTTTTGACTTGATTAAGAGACATGTCATGAATACTGTATTGATTTTAATTACCCATTAGAATGGTGGGCTAGGTTTAATTGAATTAGTTGGGACCCTTCTCTTTGGATTTGGACCATGAATGTTTTATCCTAGACATAGAACATTGTCCCCCGAACATTGTCGAAGACTGAAGAAATTTTGAATTCTGGATTGATCCCAGTACTTTAATCTTCATAGTTTGTCCAGTTTCTTCATAGTTTCTTTGGATCTTCTTGTGTGGCCCATTTGACCCTTAAAATGGAATAATTGTCCTATGATTTCATGTAGAGAAAATTTTGTAAATTAAAAGTGGAATCCTAAAAAACAAGAACATTTCAATTTTATTCAGTAGCATGATTTTTATTATTAACGCATTTAATAGACTTGAATGTGGATGAATTCAAATTGTAACACCCCAACCCCAAATGTCCATAGTTGGTGCATTATTATGTATCATTGGCATGATCAAAAATGTTAAAGTCTCTAAAGATCTATTCGTTTAGTATCCTTGGAAGTACTAGATATATTCATAAGGTTTAAATTACATAATAAAATGAAAAAAATAAAACAACATAGTTTCTATAGACCACACTCATATCCCCTCAGACTATCCCTACAGGTCAGTCATAAAATAGTTCTTCGCATCCTGGGAAAAATAAAACATAGAAAGGTGTGAGCTCATATGCTAATTAAGGATAAAAATATAGTAGAAACGTTCAAAAATAAGCATAAACATTTAAGGCAATGTATAAGACAAAAACAAACGCCTTTCAAACTTGAACGTCAACATAATATAGAAAAGATAAAATCAAGTAACTCTATTTACATAATCACATGGATATTCTAATAGTCGAATAATCACATGAAATATCAACAACGACATTCATAATGAATGAATTCATAATTCCAGACTTTCATAACCACATAGTCAAGGCCTTGTGCCAAGACTTCAAATAAGATTTTTTCAAGGCCTTATGCTAGGACACTAGTTTGCCTCATGAGACCTACCGATGCATCGAGGAGCTATAGCGGGCTCCACCCATTACTTACTAAGTCCAATGCATTCATCCTATAAAATGGTTTAAACATAACATAAAAACTCATATTAATACTGGCATACAAATTGTCAATAATTTATCTATAAACCATGAATGGTATGAAATAGCACATCCATAGTCAAACCTATCACAAAACCTTCACTACAATATGGAAGTTTGTTATAATAATAAATCAACGTCAAATAAACATAAAATCCATCAATGGATGTTGACATAGATAAAATCAAAACTTTGTTAGAGAAATATCGATTTCAATTTTGATATTATTAAAATGTCACGTAATTATAAGGAAGAAATTTTTTTGAAAATATTCTTATAAGCTTGTAAGGGACGCTTCGACGATGTTATAACGGCGTAAAATAGCTGCACCCGCCATATAAGTTAAAAATGACATTCTTACACTAATTTTGTACAAAAGGTTATAAAGGACCTTGTTTGGAAAACAACAAAAATATTCCTTTATAAACATCTTATAAAAAGTCTTCCAAGGGTATAAATGACTTTAACCCACAGTTTATAAAATACTAAGAATTTTTTGAAATACATTTTTATGAAACATGGATGCGGATGATAAAGAGGTCCAAATATATACTTACATAAAAACAACCTCGTATAATAACGAGATTGTGAAATTAACCCTCACCCTGTACTTTCCCTTGGTCTAGGGTAGGATAAACTCCTATATAATGGTGAAATAATTTTTATTAAATTATACAATAATCATATACAATAATATAATATCATATATGATCTTCAAACATTGCATTGTTAATAATATTTTAGCATTATCATTTTTTTGAGTGTTAACATATTCATTTTCAATTATATTATTTGTTATGTGATTCATTTTTGTTATGGATGAGATGTATCGTATTAATATCCATAATGATATAAAGTCATTAAATATAATTTTTAATCATCTAATGAAAATTTGTCTTGAATGGATATGATGGGGACTGAATCTCATCACATTCATGGAGACGGTAATCCGTACGTACGCACGACTGACAATATCATTATTTTGATAGAATGGGATGGTATATCATATATAAAGAATCATTATCATGTAATATTTATTATTTACATAAATTACACATAATTATTATACCCATAAAAATAATAATGCATTGAATAACAATAAAACAACGACGTGGAGACGGTAAGCCGTACGTATGCACATATGGTGACATGTCATTCAATGGATGGATAGAATAATGAATATTATGGTACCATATTTATCATAACATCACAGTATATAGAAGATACTGGATTTATTATTTTATAATGGAAGCAACAATGAAAAAGGAAGTGGAAGAATAAAAGAACATGAAAGAGGTGATGAAATATTTACCTCTTCTTCGGGTTCTTCATTTTGATTTGTTCAAAAGGTCTTGTTACGTTGGATTTATGACTAAAGGAATGCCTCTAGGATGAAGGTATGATAGTTGAGAGGGTATTTGGGCTTATTTTGGACGAGCCAAATGGTTTTTAAGGTTTGAATTATAGAGAAGGCGTAGTGCCCTTTATAAGAGGGGTGAGGGGCACCTTAGGAAAAGCTAGAAATATTAATTTATAATAAAATAATTTTCAACTTATAATGGATCTAAAATGAATTATTTAATGTCTAAGGTGGGGATATTTTGATAACCAATCAAGAAATAGGTTTTAGAGAGGTTTGGGTCACTATATTAACCTTATCATTTCGATTTAACTCTTAGTTAAATAGTTTTACCTTTACCATGTCTCTTTGTATTTTTATATTATATGGTTAATAAACAAACTATATACTTCCAAGAAAATACCAAGAGGTTCATTAATGATAAAACTATAATTATATAAGTCCTATGGATTATCCTTACAATTTTAGGAATAAAATATCAATTAATAATATAATATTTGTTTTAAAAACTATTTTATGTCAATTTTAACACTATTTGGTATTTTGTTTTTTACAAATTAATAACAGAATTATTACTTCAAAATAAAATTAATCTAACCAACCCTAATTTATCAGATTAACTTATAAAATTAGTGGAATTCATATAAAGTGTCAAATTAAATTTATTTGGATATTTATAATATTCATTATTTTAATATTTCATTAATTAGTAATTATTTCATCATTATTATTTCATAATTAAATTAAATTATTTAATTTCTAGAAAATGAAAATAAAATACCATTATGTAGGAAATATTTATATCTTACTTATTAATATTTATAGTTGAATTTATCTTATGTTTAACCCTATATGAAAAGGAATTTGATATTAAACTTTGATTTTAACTCTTTTAAATATTTTTTAAATAAATTCATAGTGAGTCTCCTAATCTAATCAAATTGGACCAAATAGGTTCATATTTTATTTAGAAGGCTTTTTTGGTCGAATTATTCTTATCCAATAGAATTAGGACATGTGTTAGGGTAATAATAATATCATTTTTACCCTTAAATACCAAATTTACTTTTAATGGTGGTAAATAAAAGTAAAATGTTATTATTCACCAAAAATTGTTTTCATCTTATCGAACCAAATTTTATTTACTAATATGAACTGTGTCTCTCAAATTTTTGAAATTCAACTCATAGAAGCGGTAAGATTATGTTTTATGTGAATTTTCAAATTCTCTTAGGAGGTGGGTAGAAAACGGTGAAATGTTCTATAAAATTTTTATATATCAAAATTTATTATAAACTGACTCCAATGAATTACATTGAACATATATAGGTATTATATATCTATTTTGACCAAAAATATATTTAAATAAAATAAAAAATTATTTTAAAAAAATTTGGTTTTAAACTTTAACTCATTGTTTTTAACTATTCATCAAAAATTGAAATTTTTTAGAAAAATACCAAAAATTCAACATAATCTAATTTCGATATTCCAAATCCAAAAAATGAAGTCCATTTTGAATGATAGAATTTATAAAATTTCAAAATGTGTGAATTACTTTTCATAATGGCTAGTTTGATTGGTCCCGGTGTGATGTAATCTTGATGTTATGTACAATGCAAGCTATTTCATTATTCAAAGGGAAACATACAATGGAAGATTGGGGTGTTACATTCCTCTCCCTTTTTTGAAATTGCATCCTCACAATTTTTAAAATTGGGCTTGGGAATATAATTCAAATTCCCTCATCGGAAAAAGAGTCAATAAAACTATCACTTTAAAAGAATTAAAGAGAAGTAAACAGGTCACCCGAGATAACACATACTAGGATTCCATGTAGGAAAACATGGATATGGAAGATAAAATGAGTGTCATGTTCTGATGGAGAGGAGTAGAAAACATGATCAATAGAAGGTTAACAACAAGAAAACCAAAAACTTGTGATGGGGAAAACGGTCATTAGTTTCCCAGTAAGAAATGTAAAGGAACAATGTATTTTTTGGTTTTAAGTTACATTTCATAAAAATGAAAAATTTATTTACAATATTGACTACGAACATAAAGAGATATAATTAATATTTATGTAGAGATTCATTTTTTAATAAATTTCAACCACTAACTCATTTTTTTCCAACAATGAGTATTCAAGAAGACTTGGTCACACCAGAAGTTCTAGAATAAACTTTGAGAGAATCACATGACCCATAAAAGATAAAAGAAATATTTATCTTGTCATTAGAGATTAATCATAAACAAAATGATTATTACAAGATCATATGATCCCCCAAAAGGATATTCCTTTATTGAAATAAACAGTAATCTTTATTTCTAAAATTAAACCAACAATACAACAAAGTTAAATAAATACCATTCAATAAACAATTTTCCTTAAAATCATTCAATATAATCCAAACTAATATTGAAACCAATTACATAGAAGACTTTGGTTATGTAGTTTTCCACGTTAAATTGTATCTCCAAATGTCATCTTCTACTCTTAATGTCACATATATAAAATTAATTAACTTAATCACATATTCCATATTATAGGTTATTCATTTCAACAAATAACCCAAATCACTATAAATCTACAATAAAAACATATATAAAAATCCACCATTACTCCTCAAATGAAATCCCATAGAATTCTATTTTCATTAGGCATATCATGTTCCAAATAGAGAGAACATCTCCCAAAATAACATTAATCACTTAATCACCAAATCATTTTCCTATACTAAGGGTATTCATTTGATAAGACATAAGATCCCAAATCAACTTATTATTGATCAATAAAATTATTTAACATAAAATAGTCAGTCAAACTAACCTAGGACTTCACGTAGTCCAGTGGCAGGTGATAAATCCCAATCACACTCTGGTTGTGGGTTTTATTCCCACACCTTTTTCCAACACGACTTGTTGTCACACAGTCTGCGTATTTTCCTTTTTCAAAAACTATATATTGTAACATCACAAAAAATGAGATAAATTCTTTAAAATAACCATAACATAATTTAACTAAAAATTTCATCTCATACATTACATTATCATCTCAAAATGTAATAACTTGTAATTTACTCAAACCCAATGATCATATAAAACCAAACAGTTATTTATAACTATATCCATAAGAGAAATGATAATTCTTCCTTAAATATCATTTTCGAATGACAAACTGCAGTATTAAAAATACAAGAGAAATTTATTCCAATGTAATCCCATCAACAAGGAGCACTAATACTTGAAGACATTTCTCCAACCATTTATTTCCACATAGCTTCTTCATTGACCAAGAAAATATCCTATAGATTATGGCATTCAGTCAGGCAATGTTCTGGTCCCCTACATTTACTGCAAATGACTGTAAATGGATTCATGGGACCATTTTTATTTTATTTCATTGTACTCTTCATTTTTCGCAAAAATTCATTACTTTATGTCATTATTTACCACATGTAAAGAATTTATTTGTTCCATTGAGAAACATTCCAGGGTGTCTCCTTTCTCATTTACTATATGATGAAAATTGAGGATTCTTTTCTCCATGGTCTCTCCTAGTGGAGCTCTTACCATTCATCACCTTTATCTTCTTTGTTGAGTCCGGGAGTTGGTTGATATATATTATGTTGATCATATTTTTGGAAAACTGATTTGGTATGAATAAAATATCTTTTATGTCAACCAACATTCCATTTGTTTCCCATTTCCTCCACTATACCCCCTTGTACATCATTCTCAAATTTACTATATCTTCCTTGGAAATCAGCCATCGACTAAAACCATAAATCATTATGAGAGTAACAATAGTCATAAAATCATTTAGAGAATATCATGACACCATATTATCAATTTGGGACACACTAGGATTAAACAAGGTCATTAATTTTAATCTTATATTAAAATCCTTCAAATCTGTTTGTAAGGAAAATGTAAATTATACTATGAATATCCCCCTAGAGTGTCGTAACCAATAGTGCAGCAAGGCCTGTTGTCGTAAACCAGTTTTCATTAGAGTCTAGCCCAAAGTGTTGTTTTCAGTTTTACCCCTAGGTACATCTGTTCTAGAGCCGCCTCTACCATATCGTATCTAGATAGCGATGTATTGCATGGAAAACTCACAAAATCTCTATAATATCAATATTCTTGATAGTTATTATATACTAATCCTCAAAGTATATCTTAGGGCTATGTGCTCTAATAAGAGTTTATCTAAATCTTGTTTCCATGGTTTGTACTAAACATCTATGATACCAACAGTAACACCCCAAGCCTATAATCCCAAAGTCGTTGCATTATTACATATCATTGGCATGATCACAAAAGATCAAGTATCGAATGATTTATTAGTTTAGTAGCCTTGGAAGTACTATATACATTCATATGGGTTACATTACATCATAAAATAAAAAAATAAAAAAACATTGTTTCCATAGGCCACACTCATATCCCCCCAGACTATCCTAGTTGGTAAGTCATAAAATAGTTCCTCGCATCCTAGGAAAAATAAAACATATAAATGGCTAAGCTCAGATGCTCAGTAAGGATAACAATATAGCAGAAAATTTCATAAATAAGAATAATCATTTAAGGCAATGTATATGAATAAAAGAAAATCCTTTTAAACAAGAACTTAAGCATAATATGGCATAGATAAAATCAAATAATACTATTTACTTACTCCCATGGATATTCTACTAGTTGAATAATCACATGCATTATCAATAGCCACTTTCATAATTATGGAATGCATAATTCCATACATTCATAACCACATAGTCAAGGCCTTGTGCCAAGAATAATAATAATATTTTCTCAAAGCCTTGTACCAAGAAAATAGCTTGTATCATGAGACCTACCGATGAATTGGGAAGCTATAGCGGTCTTCACCTTTCACTTACTAAGTCCAATGCATTCCACATATGAAAAGGTTTAGACATAACATAAACATTCATATTAAAACTAGCATAGGAAATGTCAATTATTAATCCATAAACCATGAATGCTATGAAATAACACATCCATATTCAAACATATCACAAAACCTAAAATACAACATGGTTGTTTTGTATAATAATAAATTATCTTCAAATAAACATAAAATCCATCAAATGATGTTAACATAGAAGAAATCAAAACCTTTTTTAGAGAAATATCTATTTCTATTTTGAAATTATATAAAAGTCACATAATTATAATGGAGAAATTTATTTTGAAAATATTTATATAAGATTTAATGGGAAGCTTCGACATTGTTATAATGGCAGAAAATAGCCACACCATCCATATAAGTTAAAAAAATACATTCTTACTTTAATTTTGTTGAAACAGTTATAAAGGACCTTTTTTGGAAAACGACTGAAATATTCCTTTATACACATCTTAGAAATATTAAAACATGGGCATAAATGACTTTAAACCATAGTCTATAATATGGTAAGAATGTTTTGAAATACATTTTTAAGAAACGTGGATGTGGATGATAAAGAGGTCCAAGTAGATACTTACGTAAAAACTACCTCAGATAATAAAGAGATTGTGAAATTTACCCTTACATTGTACTTTTTCTTTGCCAAGGGTAGGTTAAGATCATTTTTAATGGGGAAATAATTTTTATTAAATTATACAAGAATCATATACATTAATATGATATCATATATGACCTTTTAACATTTCTTTGCTAATAATATCTTACTGTTATCATTGTTTCCAGTGTTAATGGATTCGTTTTCCTTTATATTATTTGTCATGTGAGTCATATTTTTTATGTATGAGATGTATAATATTCATATCCATAATTATATCAAGTCTTTAAACTATATTTTTAACCATCTATTGAAAGTTGGTCTTAAATGGATATGATGGTGAATGAATCTCATCGTGTTCGTGGAGACGATAATCCGTACGTACGAACAAGACACAATTTCATTATTTTGATAAAATTGTATGGAATATCATATATAAAAAATCATTATCATGTTAAATTTATTATTTACATCAATTACACATCATTATTATAACCATCCAAATAATAATGTATTGAATAACAATTACACCAGGACGTGGAGACGGTAAGCCGTACGTATGCACGTATGGTGACATGCCATTCAATGGATGGATAGATTAATGAATATGGTTGTACCGTATTTATAATAACATTATAGTATATAGAATATACTATAGTTATTATTTTATAATTAAAACAACAATGAAAAAGGAAGTGGAAGAAGAAAAGAACTTGAAAGAGGTGATGAAATATTTACCTCCTCCTTGGGTTCTTCCTTTTGATTTGATCAAAAGGGCTTCATAGGATGACTTTTGGACTAAAGTAAGTACTCTAGGATGAAGGGAGGATAGTTGAGAGGGTATTTTGTTAGAGGTTGGCCGAGATAAATGGCTTTTAATGTTTCAATTTGAGAGAAGGGGGGTGCCATTTTATAAGAGGGGTGAGTGGCACCTAAAGAAAATCTTGAAATATTATTTTATAATAAAATCATTTTCGATTTCTAATGGATCAAAAATGAATTATTTAAATGATAAGGTGGGTATGTGTCTCAAACCACTCAACAAATTGGATTTATAAAGGTTTAGGTCACTATAATAACTTTATCTTTTAGATTTAACTCTTAGTTAAATAGTTTGACATTTACCATGTCTCGTTGTATTTTTATATTATATTGTTAATAAATATACAATATAAATCCATGAAACCCCCCCAAGTGGTTAAATAATGATACAACTATAATTATATAAGTCCTTTTTCTGATCCTTAGATTTTTTGGAATATAATATCAATAAATTATATAATATTTGTTTAAAAAACAATTTTCTACCAATTTTGACAGTATTTGGTATTTTATTTTTTCTAAATTCATAAAATCATTATTATTTAGAAGACTATTCATTTAACCTACCCAAATATGTAATATTAACCTATAAAAATATTGGAATTCATTAAAATTCTAAAATTAAATTTATTTGGATATTTATAATATTAATTATTTTAATATTTCATTAATTAGGTAATTACTGAATCATCATTGTGTCATAAATAAATTTATTTTTATAATGTCTAAAAATATAACAATAATATCATTATGTATGAAATATTTTTATCTTTATAATGAATATTTATAGTCGAATTTCTCTTTTGTGTAATTCTATATTAAAAATGTTTTAGTTATTAAACATTGATTTTCACTATTTTAACTCTTCATTAAATATAATAATAATAAGTGTCCTAATCTAATCCAAGTGGACCAAAGTGGTTCATTTTTTATTCCTAAGGTTGTTTTTTTGTTTAATGATACTTATCCAATAGAATTAGGACATGTGTTAGGGTAATAATAATATCATTTTACCCTTAAATACCCTATTTACTTTTAACCGTGGTAAATAAAAGTAAAAAGTTATTATTCATCAAAAATTATTTTCATCTTATTGAAACACATTTTACTTAATGATATCAGGCATTTCTCTTGTATTTTTGAAATTCAACTCACTGAAGCGGTAAAATTATGTTTTATGGGAATTTGCAAATTCTCTTAGGTGGTGGGTAAAAGACGGTGAAAAGTTCGATAATGTTTTTATATATCTAAAATTATTTTAAACTAACTCCAATTAATTACATTGAAATTATATAGGTATTATTTATCTATTTTGACCTAAAATAAATTTAAATAAAATAAATTATTATTTAAATAAAAATTCAGTTTTAAACATTAACATAGTGTTTTTTACTATTCATCTAAAATAGAAATTTTTCAGAAAAATACAAAAAAAATAACCCTATGATTGATATTCCAAATCCAAAAAATGAAGTTCATTTTGAAAGATACAATTTATAAAATTTCTAAAAGTAGATATTATTATTTATAACTGCTAGTTTGATTGGTCGTAGTGTGCTAGAATCTCGATGTTGCGTACAAAGAAAGTTATTACATTATTCAAAAGGAAACGTACCATGGAAGCATGTGATGTTACACAAATAGTTCCCAAAAATTATATTTAATAATTATAAATTTCTATGTCACACAAATTATTCTCATTTCCTATGAAGTAAGTAAATGGATTATATAAGAAGTTATGAAAATATTAAAAAAATCAAATCCCCCAAACATAGTCTGGTGAATGTCATCATGTGAAAAAAATATAAAAACATGACAAAATAATATTCAATCACCAAAAAATATTAAAATTTTGGTTTCTCCACTCAGAGGAGGTTTAAACAATTTCACTCATCCGTATTAAATTCTTGCACAAGTTGTTACAGAAACAATGTTCAAAAAACAATTCATTTTTTCATTCTCAAATTTAAAAATCGAAAATCATGGTACAGAGAACATACTCCACTCAAGATGATAAAATTGATTTATGGAGATGCACTCATTCACCGACCAAAAGTGAAAATCAAAGAGTTTTAAATGATCTTTACTTCCACTCTCGATCCTAATGTGCACAAAAACAAGAGATCGTTTTAGGGGATTTTTGTGGCTATAGGGATGTTGGATGATGCTATCTAAAAGATAGGAAAAATGGGTAAAATACCAACATGGAAAAGGAATGTACATTTTTTAATAAGACATGAATGGAAATGGAAAAACATATATAAAATGGATTTATTGTGTGATGAAAGACATAAGACATGAAGAGAATTTGAAGGGGATGAGTAGATGAGATATTTACATAACAAAAAACATATACCAATGACATAAGTGTTTTTTCTTTTTTTTTTCTTTTTAAAAGTTGATCTTGAATAATATCTCACACTGATATCCCATCCCATAATTGATCTCCTCACGACACTAATTGTGATAGTTATAATAATTTTAAAGGATAAGGAAGAGTGATTGTTGACCCCCCAAAGACACTACCCATTTTTCTGTTCTTTTATTTATTTATTTTTTGACCAATGGTTAATAACATTTACAAAATAAAAAAAATTAAAATACATTACATTCCACAAAACACATGGTCTGAAAACCTCTCCTACACACTAAAATTGATTCTTTCAATCAAGCATATGATAACTCGTTGAAAATCAATAAAAGGGAACCCAAAAAATGACATCCATTCCCCCTAAACATAAATTTAAAAACAAATATTAAATGAAAATCCATGTTTATATTGGTTAGGATAAGGTATTAGTCTTAAAATGTGGCTATCAAAGAGAATGATTTCATAGGCTCGAAGGGGCTTTCCAAAATAGGATTAATGTATCGTCAGTGGGAGTCTATTTGGATATTATAATTCTCATAGGGTTTAGAAATTACACTATCATATTAATGCACACCAAAGATGAAAATTCAGCTCATAGGTCCAAAAACTCAAGACTCACAAATGGGGGTGAAAAATAAACATTTTGAAAGGATGCCTATAGTTAGCCATGGAATGAAAGCAAATGTAGTTCCTCACAGGTGGGGAAAATCATTTTCCAAATCATTAAGCGAGCATTCAGAATTTATTATTCTTACACAAAATTATTTATCGAAATTCATCATGAAAATAAATAAATTTTGAGATGAAAACATTTCTTTTTGACACGCCAAAATGGTTGGACAAAATTTTAATATTTTAAGGTGAGTAATCATTATTTTTCATATAATATTCTTTTAAAATGGTTTTTTCCATGTTTTTTTTGTTTTATGTCTTTGTAGTTATTTATAAAGACCCAGCTACAAAAAAAGAACAAGTAAATAAAAAAAATGTGATGTGGAAAGTGGTAAATAAACAAAATGAGAGTGAGGGAGGAAGGAGAAGAAAGAGAGATTGAGAGTGAAGACATGTTAAAGGGAAAGAGGTGCCCCTTAGTTTGGATTTCATGGGTTTCCATATCCATCCAGTGGTGGGTCTGCTGTAGAAGTTGAGGATATGAATTAAGTCGATGTGGTTCCTGGATTATGTCTCCTCTCATGGTGATGCTTTAACTGATGTACATTAACTGTGGATTTTCTTTCTAAAGAGGTGTCTAAGACTTGCACTACACAAAATGGGTAAATATTAGTAATAATAAAAGAACATTCCCAATGATAATTTAGTTTACTTCGGGGATGTTGAAATCAAATTTTGAAATGAATTACCTTTTCACCTGCATGAAATACCTTTCTTAGGACATGTTTTTTATAGAGTGCCTTAGCATTTTCTTTGTACAGATTGAAATTATCAAAAGAATGAAGTCAAAGCTCCTACAATTCAAACAATTGCAACAGTCATTCTTCATCAGGGTTTCTAAAATCAAAATTACAAGTTTTTACATCCCAAAATCACTTATATTGGATTTCAACTGGCAGATGACATGATTTACCAAAAACATGCCTAAAATGAGAAATCCCAATGGGTATTTTATAGGCAGTTCTACAAGCCCAAAGTGATTCATTAAGTCTTTCAGGCCATTCTTTTCTAGTTGGTTTTACATTTTCTTCAAGGACTCTTTTCACGTCTATTATAAAAAGTTCTTCAATGCCATTTATTTGGGGTTGATATTCTATTGAAGTATTATTTATAAAACCATTCTTTTTAAAAAGTCATTACATGGTTTTATAACAAAAATGAGTTCTTAACTTTGTTATCAAGGCATGATGAGTGCCAAATCGCCGAAAGATGCATGTCTTTAGGAACTCACTAATAGTATGTGAATCAACCTTTCTCGTGGTTATAGACTCAACCAACCTAGAAACATTATCAATCGCAAGAAGGATGTATGAGAATCTATTGAAAAGGGGAAATGGTCCCATGAAATTGATGCCCCAAACATCTAAGATTTCATAGAAAATTAGAGGATTTTGGGGTATTTTATTTCTATTTGAAATTGTGCCATGCATTTTCCATGTAGGTCATGATTGACAGAACTCATGTTTGTCCATGAAGAGTGTAGGATTGAAGAATCTCAAGTCATGGACCTTTCGTGATGTCATTTGCTGTCAAAATTTTCCACCCTTGAGTAGTTGGTGATATAATTCATAGATAGAGGAATTTTCATCTTCACCAAGACATCTCTCAATTACCATGTCTGTCTCAATTTTCTAATGTTCAATTTTGTCCCAAAAATAGTGTTTTGAATCACTTTTCAACAAATGTTTTGGTTATTTTGAAACTTTTTCTGGGAAAACACCAGAAAGAAAGTAATTTACAATTGAGGCATACCATTTTTAAATTTGGAATGAGAGATTAAATGTGCTCAGTGGGGAATTCACAATTAATGATTTCAAAATGAGAAGAATTAGATATTTGACTCAAGTGATCATCCATAGGGTTTTATTTTCTAGTTCAATATTTGATTTCAATGTAATAATTTTGGAGCATTAGGATCCATCTTATTAGCCTCAGTTTGGAATAACTTTTCTTGAGTAAAAACATTATATTAGATTTGTCTTCATAGATGGAGATTTTTTCACATAAGATATAGGGGTATAATTTATCTAATAAAAAAACCAATTCTAAGAGTTCCTTTTCAGTCATAGTGTAGAGAGATTGAGTTTCCTCCATTATTTTTGAGGCATAATAGATGACATAAGAAATATTTTCTATTATATGACCCAGAACAGTCCCAACAACTCTATCCGAAGAATCAAAAATCAACTCAATGGGTAAAGACCAATCTAGGGGTTGCATTAATTGGGTAGATGTTAGAGAAAATTTGAGGTCAAGTAGGGCTTTATTGTAAACCACATAAAAATGGAATGTGACATCATTTTGGAACAACCGAGTGGGTGGGAGGGACATACTAATGAATTAATGGATGGATCTATGATAGAAACCATCATGACCATGGAATGAATGGATGTCTCGAATAGAACTGGGTTCAGGAAGTTATTGGATCACTTCAATTTTTGTAGGATCGACTTCAGTACCATATTTTGAAACTATGTTCCCTAGTACAATCCCATTTGCAACCATGAATTGAAATTTTTCAAAATTAAATGCAAGGTTACACTTGAAACTCTTTCAAATTACTAGGGAGAGTGAATTTAAGCTATATTTAAATGAATTTCCAAAAATGGTAAAATAATCCATGAAGACTTCCATGTAGTGTTCAATGAATTCTGAAAAAATACTCATCATACACCTCTGGAATATTTCATGAGATTTTAAAATGCCAAACGAAATTCTCTTTTATGCTTATATTCCAAAGGGGCATGTGAATGTAGTCTTTTCTTGGTCCTGAGGTGCGATTGAGATTTGGATGTAGCCGGTGTATCCATCAAGAATGAAATAGTGTGAATTTATGGCTAATCGTTCTAGAATTTGATCAAGGAATGGAAAAGGGTAGTGATATTTTCATGTTTCAAAATTCAATTAACTATTGTTGATACACCCATGCCATTTGTTCATCACTTGAGTTGTGACTACCTCACAATGTTTATTTGAGATGACAGTTATCCCATCCTTCTTATGTACAAAATGATTTGGAATAACCTATTCACTATTAAAAATTTGGTGGATAATACCAGATTTATGAATCCTGGTGATCTCTTCCCAATGTACCTCAAGGATAAGTAGACTGAGTCTTCATTGCGGTTGTCTAATTGATTTGTATGATTCCAAAAGATAGATGTGATTCATGAAAAGAGCAGGGTTGATTACTATTATTCCATATAGGGTCCACCTAAAGGCCTTTTTGTTTTCCTCTAACACTTGAACACATTTGGACTCCTCAGTTTCAGTAATTGATGCAGAAATAATGACATGACAAGAGTGATCATGTAAAAGGAATGCATATTTCAGGTGTTCAGGAATAGGTTTCAGATTAGTCTCATCTTTTATTAGTGGGTTAGACAACTCAGAAATGGAGGATGGGACTTCGGTTACTTGAGATTTATTTTCCTTAATATTTTCCAGGGTGGAGCAGTAGAGATCAGAGCTGATGTGGGTTTCTGGAGTGTTTTGATGTTTCTCTAGATTGATGATGTCTATGAATGAGTCATCCACATCAGCTTCACCATTTTAGACTTGGTAAATCATAATGTAGGTTTCCCAAGATCCTTTATCATTTGAACATGAAGAACATGTTGTATTGAAGTTTAATTGACTCTCAGAAGTGTCTTGAGAAGCATGGATTGAGAATGTAGAGTGATCCTTAGATGGGTATCACATGGATAGGAAAATGTTTAACATGATTAGTTGGTCTCAAAATTGCAAAGATAAGATTGTGGAATGGACATCAATCTTGGTTCTCGTTATCATTAGTAACAGTCTTCTGTGATATAAAGGAGATCAATAAGAGTTTGTCTCACCTTCCATGTCAAGGGCATAGAAATCCTCAGGAAAGATAAGATCATTCACACGAACAAGGACATCATCTATTATACCATCAGAACTAGCAGTGCATTGATTAGCCAATTTAATGACAACACTTTTTGGATGTAAGGGATTTAGACCAAGGATGGATAATAAGGATTTTGGTAAGACATTAATTGAGGCTCCTATGTCTATGAGTTCATCATAGAAGTTGAAACATCATATTTTTCATGGAAATATAATGGTCCCAAGATCATTTCACTTAATGGTTATGGACTATTGGGTTAAAACCTTTTCAAATTTCCTAAGTTTCCTCTTATGGGTACACAACTCCTAGAGAATCTTAGCATACATAGGAATATTTTTAATGGCATCTAAGAAGGGAATTTTCACTTCCACATTTCTAAACATGTTGAGAATTTCTGGGTCGGGTTCAATGGACTCCTTGGGTATAGAAAATACTTGTGGAAAGGGAATTGGGTTCCTAAGTGGAAAGGAAGGATGTGAGAGAATTGTTTTAGGTTCCATTTCAAATTTCTTTTTATTTTCATTTTCTCGGTCAACATTCAAAGGAGGTTTGGAGGACATAACTTGAGGCCTAGAAATTGTTTTTCCTAATCTAAGTTTAATTGCACATATATTACCCTTGGGGGTGGGTAATGGCTGAGTTGGACGTTGGGGATAATTTGATTGTTGTTGTAGGACTAGGTGGGATGCAAGTTCACCAATTAGGGATTCAATATTTTTATAGATAGACCGGGTGAAGGAGGGAATATCATCAACTGCAATTTACCAAGGTTTCTTGGAAGAAGAGTCTTGTCCCAGATTGGGATTTCCTTGATTTTTGTTCCAGGAAAAGAGATTGTATTTGTTTCTGAATTTGGAAGGCTCAATGGGATAGTGGAAGCCTAGAGGAGGAGGATGAGGATTGATCATTTGAGGTTGAAGAACAAAAGGGTATGGTTGTTTTATGATATCAATACCTTTACCATATTGAAACAGGTTCGGGTTTTAGTGAGGGTATTGAGAGGGAAGAGAAATGGGATTCCCATATCCCACATTAGGGTTTTATGTAGAAGATAAGGGATCAGAATGGGATTGGTTGAAGTTTATAACAAACTGAATGGATTGGTGAGTGATGGGGTTCTTATGAGAATATAATCCATTGAGCTCCATTGGACCAGATGAATTAGATGTTTCACCTTGATGTTGTGGACATATGTCTGTTGGATGAGATGGTGAGTTACAGATTCCACAATTTTTGACTGGTCCAGTAAACATTGGATGTGAAGAAGTTGAGGGTGGGGTTTGGTAGCCACCGTTAGTTATCGCAAAAGACCTGTATGTTCACTCATCCATTCAGTCCTCATGTTCAGCTCTATTGATTTATTATCTTGGGTTTTTTGACCTATGATTGTGCTTGAGTGTTGAATTGTTGTGTTTTTGAATCCATCAATCTTATGAGGTCTCTTGAAACTGCAGATATTTTATCAACAACCACCCCACCGCATGAGACATCAGTGAGATTTCTATCCATATCCAATAACCCCTCATTGAAGTATTGGATCATTATTGGTCTCGTATTTGGTTTTGTGGGTAGGTTAGAACAAGATTTTTGAACCTCTCCCAGTATTCATGGAGTAGTTCACTTGGGAACTGATGAATACCACTTATTTCCTTTCGGATAGGATTAGTACAAGAAGTGGGAAAGAATTTTTCAAAAATGAGTCACTTCATGTCATTCCATGTGGTTATGGAACCGAGAGGAAGGTAGTATAGCCATGACTTAGAAGTTTCATATACGGAGAAAGTTAATTCTTGTAGATTGATTTGTTCCTCAAAAACTGATTGAGGATTCATGGTAAAGCGAACCACTTGTAACTCTTTAAGGTGGAGATGTGGATCCTTATCGAATAGACCGTGGAAATGAGGAATTAGATGAATCAAACCCAATTTGAGTTTGATGTCAGCTACTATTTTCGAATATTGAATACCCAGAGGTTGAAAATTCTTATCAATGGTAGTATGTTCTTATAGTATTTTTTCCCTTGGATTTTCTATTTCAAATTCAACTGGTTGGAAAAGGGAAAGTTGTTAAATTATTGGATTATCCCTAATGATCCTCCTATGTTGGAGAAGCATTCGCTCAATTTCAGGGTCAAAAAAATCTAAGGGATTGTTTGGGAGGCTATGGTGAATTTAGATATATGTTGGAGGAATGTAGAATATTTTTTTATCCTTGTGTTTTTTAGATTAAGATTTTTAAGAGAAGGTGGGGTTTTCTTTGGTTTTTTATTCAATTTTTTTAAATTTTGTTTTTTCAGGTTTTTTTAAAAAATCAGAAACAAATGACTACCAAAAGAACTATCCTCTACAATGTCACCATTTGAAATCACGAACGATTGTCAATTATCGACTGTTCAAATTTCAGGTGCTCTGCTAATGTGTTTAACATCACTCAGGTCGAATCCTCGGCAATGATACATTTTAATAGTCATTTGTTTTTAGTAGATTGTATTCTTAATGGGGGGTATGTTATTGGAGTATATAAAATGACTGATTGATTAAGTGTGATTTATAAAATTTATAAGGACTGGGGTGAGTTCATCATTAGGTAGTTAATCTGGTGATATCCTTGAGCCTTGCTTTATATTTCATTAAATTAACACCCATGTCACAAGTGGACATTGATTGGAAGTCCTAATTGTTAATGATTTTATCCAAGACATAACGTAACTAGGATTATAATATCAATCAGTACTTTATTTTGGTAGTTTATTTATGGTTCCAATAATCAATAGAATCCCTAAGATAAACAAAACAAGTCAATATTCTCAGACTAGTTAAGTCCAACACACTCAACATTAATTTAATGAATATTAATCGAGAAAAATCTCTCAATCACCTAACATACCTAAATTATAGCTCATCCAAAATAGATATTTACTCAACCACTGAAAAGATTATTAATCTTGGGATAATTATTGTGATAATAAATTAAGAAGATTAGAAAAAGAATGGGATAAGAAAATTTTGGTGCGATGAACCCACACACAAACGATGATGATAATTGAAAACAATCGTTAGATTGAATGTGAAAGAAAAAGAAGGGTAGGATATTCAAATGTATTTTACATATTTTAAGAACAGTAATATTAAATTATAAAAGTGGTATGATAATAATAGATATATAATAAAAAACTTCCATTAAAACATATTTACAACGAAAAGACCAACAAGATTACAATATTGTAGATCAGAAAAGTAATAGGAATCAAAGAGAAGAGGAAGGGTATATCAAGTGAAAAATTGAGTATGGAAGGTCCCCCAAGCCCTTGATAAGACTTTTTTCATACAAATATATTCTCATCTATTATGAAATGCATACTCCTTTGAAGGAGAGGAGAGGGATGTATTGATATTCCAAGGAAGTGGACTGTTTGAATTTCCAATCAGTCCCTCCATTTGCATCGCTATTTTGATACTTTAAATATCCAAATATGTATATATCCTCTAATTCAATGTTTTATATAATATTTTTGTCTGATGGATATCAAAATTTGGTCGTATTTGGACTTAGGGATCCAATGTAATGGTTGTTTGATTAAAAACTGTTAATCTGTCAATTTCAATCAGGAATTTTTAGAAGGCCAACATGTTAATGAGTTTATCAGTAGACATATGACTTCATATATGAATGATTTATTCAAAAAGGGATTCACTTATATCTCCCCTTTTACACTAAAATATCTAAACACGATTTTATAAACAGATCAGGAGACATGTCTTGCATACAGTACTAATTTTAATTCTATTCCGGAATGGTGGTCTGGGTTTAAATGAATCATTTGGGACATTGGACTTTGGATTTTTGCTTTGAAATCATTATCCAATACCTATTCAATTTTACACCAAACATTCTAGAACAATAATGTAATTTTCAATTTTGTATTGAGACCAGTACTTCAATCATCATAGCTAGTCCAGCTTCATCATATTTTCTTTGTGTATTCTTGTTTAGACCATATGAAACTTACAATGGAATAATTGGCCCAAGATTTATTCTAATGAATTGTTTTTTATTAAAATAGGAATCCTAATAATGAAACAAAATTCATGTTTGATTAGTAGGGTGAGAGTTATTAAAAAAACATTTAATAGACTAGAATCTTGGATGAATTCAAATAGTGCTCAAAATTTATATTTAATATTTATACATTAATATTTCACAGAAATTATGCACATTTCTTATAAAATCACAAAAGGGAGAAGATAAAATTTTATTTAAATATTATATATTAATAACATCAATCTCTTAACATTCTTAATATATGATTACTTATATCTTTCAAAGGTGCAATGAAGGAAAAAACATTCTGATGAATCCTTCATGACATAACCTCAAACTTATTTCAACAGTTCCACAAATACAATAAATACTAAGAATTTTATTTGTACCAATAATAATAAAATTTCTGTTTTCTAGTGTTAAAAATATGAGAATCACATTTTATATTACTAGTGTTAGGAAGGTGAAGCAGATCAATGTTTGTCTCTCATCAAAAATACATGCGTACATGATGAAATTTACTCCATGAAGTGGGTTTAGTTTAATATTTCATTTTTGAATAATGACATTCCTCATTTTATTTATTTAAAATTATAAAATAAATTCAATGATTTAAAGTATAAGGATGATAAATTTTCATTATCTATAAGGAAAATATTACCAGACTTGAGAGGTATGCTTTTGGAATAGTTTTTCCTCCAGAACGTAATGGTGATTGATTCTTCAATGACATAAAACCATATATCTAACAGGACTTATCCATAAGGGACATAAGTATATAGGAATAAAATATTAAATGATTTATTACGGTGGAAATATATATATAAGTGTTACCGATCAGTATCATGTTTTTTAAAAGATAAAAAGTTAGAGTACCAAGGTAACCCTAAAACCGTTAGAGAGAGGAATATGTTCTTTCATACATGATTGATATGTGGTAGGAAACATGGGGGAAATTTTCTTCAAAGTACTAGAAAACATTTTAACTATATATGTGAAGGCTATAGGGATATTAAATGCTGAAGGGATGGGGAGAAGAAATCTAATGATGAAAGTGGAGAGAAATCTCTTGAGAATACACCGCCCACTCTACAGTGTATCAAACGGAATAGAGTATATGATTTATTAAAAATATTACCCAAATATAATTGTTTGTGAATATTATAGATGCAAAAACTATTAATTTTATAGTAAGGGGAAATGTCAATATATCATTGTTTCTCATGAGGGGTGCAATAACGACATCATGAAAGGTACACATATCATCCAACGTATATATGCTAATATCCCCATTGAATTAGGATTTGTCCCTTATTTCATATTTAAATAAAATTTTAAGGTAATAAATATTCCCCAAAAATAATTATATATATAATTTTATGTTAAATATATTAATGTTACACTGAACTCAACTGAGGTATATGATCCCTCTCTATATCATGTTTGTGAGAATGTGATTCCTAAAAATCATGTGATTCCTCCTCTGATCGAATTTGAAATTGTGTTGGTAATGGATTTTCATTCTCTAAATAAATCCCACATTAATTTGTATATAAGGGAATTCGTGTATTATTTTCCAAATAAACCTATGATAATCTATCAGGGAAATGATAAATTTTAACATCCAATGGAAATAATATCTATTTTATAGGTTTTGATTTGTATTTAATGATTTTTTTATATTATATGGTTATGGAGAATCAAAAAACCGATAATTTCCCATCATTTGGCTATTTTTTTGATATCCTTATATAATAGTTTTCTATCCTTCAATAGAAATTTGAATTTGTGCTATTAATAGAACTCATACCTTACTCACAACATATGTCAATGAGTCTCTATAGAATGTTATTGATTAAATTTTAAGAACTAAATAATATAATCTAGGAGAATTGTGACAACATATTCATTTAAGAATGTGTTTTAAATTGGGGTTCACCTATATTTTCTTTAAAGATAGATGGTATGATGTGATTGTATGTTTTATAGGGAGAGAAAAAAGATCGCTAGAAATAAAAATTACCCTATGCCTCATATTGATGAGCTATTTTGATCATCCTTCCAGAACTCAATGCTTTTAAAATATTGACCTTTGTTGTTTATAACATGAATTAACAGTCAATAAAGATTATATAGTGACCCAATCTTAACGTACATTGAAATTAAATCATTTTTTATGAACATTTCATACCTTACACAAACACACACACAAATATTTTATTAGTTTGGTGTATTTGGTTTCTTCGAAACATAAATAACTAGTTTATAAAACAATAACTTTTTATCCTGCCTATTTCATCATAATTAGAACCTTTTTTTACATATCAAACATAATTCCTTATATAGAATCCAAGGGAAATGAACAATAAGAAAAGGTGAGGTCAGATACTTAGAAAGAGTAATCAAGGGAGATATGTGAACATAATATTGAGCATAAGGGTATGATAACATGATCATAAAAATAGAAGATCATACCCTTGGGATCAATGATCATAAGTAGGAATCATGGAATAACGATTATCAGTTAATAAGATGTGAATCATATTGAAATATTGACAATAATCCATGATATCATAACATAGGTGTATGAAATGGAGTTGAGGCACACACATAAACATGTATTATGATTTCTTATATGCCAGGATTCATTGTTAGTACTTATTAAGACACATCATGGGGATTACACCTACCATGTGGGAAACACCACCGTCCCCAATTTTAGTCCTTTACTTGTATGAAATGATGGTTCCCTATTCCTATATAGGAATTGGTTTCCCCATATTCCCATAATTGATCCTGATTTTCCATTTTCTCATTGTTAATCGGGCCCCAAAACTTGATTCTTATCATGTCTCACGAGACATTAATCATCATAGAAATATACATCTCCCATTTGTCATGAAATTAAAACCATACATATGTATTATATAATAACACAAATCATTCATCATATCAAAACCTATGGAATGAAATAGGTTTCATAAATAGGATTCAATCATAACATAACCCATGGAAAAGAATTGTGTTTCCTAAATATCATTCCATCATCTGCATAAACCATTCTTAGAAAGAAGAAGAATTATATCATTAAATCACATCCCTATTAAATCATAAGTTCCATAAAATAATGTTATCTTATATGGAATGTAATTTTTTGAGATTACTTGAAAATAATTCATTAGTAAAATTTGATTTCATCTTTTAAAATTCTTTCTTTACCTAAAATGACGTCGAGTTTTAAAAGAGAACATTTTCATGGAAATGACCCTCAAATATTATAACGTAAAATTCATGAAATTAAGCTATCATGATTGAAAAAAATTATTTTCATTTCATATAAGTTAATAAAATATTTCTTTCATACTTTTTTTAAAAATGTCATAAAGTACATCGTTTGGAAAAAAAGAAAATATTCTTTGAAAAACATGTTATAAAAGAAAAAATTGGTAAAATGAATTAAAAAATTTATAGAAGAATAATTAAATCATTATTGAAACTATATTTAGAAATCATATACATGGAATATAAATATTCGCTAATAGGTACATAAAATGTAAAAACCCCAACTATTGATGAGATTTTGATGTAAATAATCATCACTTTATAATTAGTTGAATCTCATACCACTAGAAATATAGAAAATTAAATTTGTGTTAAAATATCATAATACTCATTAATAATCTTATAAAATACACTCATGAGTAATATATACATCTCAAATAAGAAATCGTTGGTTTATAAGTCATGTGTCGTCCACAAATAAAAGTGAGTCATAAATCCCTTACTATTTGAGTAAATTTAAAATTATAAACACTATGAAATAAAAACATCAATTAAATATTTTAACATCTTTAAATAAAGGAGTTTAATTATATAACAACTCATAGGATAATATATATAGAAACAAAATAATCGAGTGGTTAATATGTCATGTATCTCACTGAAATAAAAATTGAGATGAAATTACTGTACTTTAAGTCTGGACTCATTTCTCACATATTAAAACCTCAAGTATAATAAATATAATTTTATTATAAATATAACACAAATTCATAATATATATATATATAACATATATTATTTCCATATGAATTAATGTTACATGTTATTTAATAATTCCATTTTAATATTACGCTTTGGGGAATATCCCTTAGTTTTTCATTCATTGTTTTACTTCTTATCCTTAGCATTATTACGTATATCATGATTAAATAATAGCCAGAATGAAATACATTATATATATACCATGTATTTATTCACTATATATGTATTCTTAGTTACTAAAAAATTAAATATATTGAAAATAAAACACACCGTTCATGCAGATAGTATGTTGTACGTATGCATGAACGCTATATTTATTTTCTTATCTGGTTAAAATGATGGAAATTATATTATATATTATCATTAAAAAATAATTTTTTTTATTTTATATAATATATATACTTAAAATTGAACATTATTACAATCAATTTTAAATATAGTTGAATAATGAATAAAAACGCATCATGGAGATGGTAAGCCACACATCAACACAAGCGACATTATCATCTTCCTAAAATATTAGATGGATGGAAAAATGGAAAAAATAATATTATAATTATAGAAGTTTATTAATATCATAAATATCATATTTAAATATTAAATCTATCATTATTATTAGACATTCAATATGGTGATGGAAAATTAATTTTATCGCTATGTAGAGACGGTATGTCGTAAGTATAAATGAGTGATAATTTCAATTTTTAAGGGAAAATGGAAGTATATTAAAGTGATCATAATTGTAATGGAATTTCACCATATTTATGATGATGATTTTATTATTTTATAACATACATCATAGAATTTGAGTAGGTATATAATAGTATAAAAAGAGAATGGTTGGATAGAGCGATTACCCATTCTTTAAAACGACTCCTTTTGATCTCCTATAAAATACTCTAGAGTTGGTTATTTGAGATTTAAAACTAAACTAGAATGTGTATAGGGAATATTAGAATGGAACTGTGTATGTTTTTATAGAATTATACTCATAAATGTGATGAAATGGGATGATGGAGGTTGTTTCCATTTATAATGCAGGTGATGGGTCCTTTTGGAATAATACAAAATACTTATTTATAATAACGCTATCTTATAGACAAAGTCATAAAATGGAATATAAATGAATATTCTAAGTCATTTTTATCATATGTTATCCCATTTTTTATTATGTATATTTTATTATTTTTAAATAATTTTATAGTATATTAATTAATAAAATACCAGTTCTGTTCAATTTGATACAATTCATCTAGTTTGACTGTAAATACATCAATTCACAGTGGAAATTAAAATATAATTCATTAACACAAATCAATTGTATTGTATAGGTCTAAAACATTCATTAGTAACATTTAAAAATCCCAAATATAATAAAAGTTTTACTTTAAAAATCAATTATTTTAATTTTCAATTACATAACTAAATATTATTTTAGCATTGAAAATAAATTTAACCAATTAAAAAATTTCTAAAAATTTAAAATAAAAATATACATTGAGAATAATTTCATTAATTTTAAAATAAAAATTTATTTTCATTCATATATTTTTTTTCCCTATGTGGAAATTTAAATGATATTAAATACAAAGTAAGGCATTTTATAACTAAATTTGATTTAAATAATATATAAGTAATTTCAAGAGTAAATTTAATATTAAAAAAATATAATAATAAATAAATGTGATAATATTTGAATCATCTTCATAAAATAATTTTTAGACAAGTATAGATTACATTATTACCCTTAATTAATCCCTTTAACTTTTAATTTGACAACAACTGTTTTTATTTCTTATGGTTCAATATCGTTACTAAAAATTGTCAAACGATCCATAAATTAGTAATGGATGAAATTATAAACAATAATTAAATTATTTTTCTGATGTTTATATTTATTAATAATTTTATATCTTTTAATAAAATAGTATTTATTATAAATTATCATTTATTTAAATTTTACACTATTCGTTATTTGACTTCTTAAAAATATCAAAACCACTTTATAAATTTGAATCCACTCCTATAAATCTTTAAAAAAATGTAAATTATTCCAAAAAATTCATGGATGTCATTAATTATATAATATTATATTTACCTTCATGTCTTTAATATCATTTATTTGAATCTTCCAATTATTAATCAATCACTACATCATCATTGTGTCACTATATAAGGTAATTATTTTATGACCAAAATTTATAAATAAAATACCCTAATGTATATAATCAATTTAGGTTTATGAATACTATTTATATTTGAACATATGCCTTATATAACCCAATATTAAAAATATTTCATTTGTTAAAAACAAAAGTGAGGCATAATTGACTTTTCATTGAATATAACATTATAATGGTTATATTCTCATCCAAAAGGACATAAATGGACTTATAATCGATAGTTTAATGATCAGGGATAGATAATATTAATCCAATAAATTGTTTGAATATTTTGGAAAAATTTTATATAATTTATAATACATGTTTTAACTTTAATTATCTGAATTACCATTAACTATGGTAAATTAAAAATTAGTAACGTTATTATTCATAATGGAAAAAATTAATTTGATTATAATATACAATAAATATCATACTAGTAAAAAAATTGACAGTCCATTTTTCTAAATTCAATTCATATAAGTATTAAATTTAAGTTTCAAGCTAATCTTGTAGTGGTGATAATGAAGCGTGATTTTAAAATAAAAACATTCAAAAGTTCACAAAATATTTATAACAAATTTCAATGTGTTATTTATTAAAATGAAATACATTAGATAAAATGATAAAAAATTAATCTTACTATACTCTAAAACCAAATATATATATATAATTTATCACTATAAACTTTTTTTATGAAAAACCTATTTTCAATTGAAAATTGAAATATTGTTTTTCGGTGAAACAAAAAAAGAATCCTAGTTAAAAACACAAAAAATTATGGAAAAGTATAATTTGATAGTCAAATTACATAGAATAGTTTTTTTATATAAACTTTCAAAATGTTTCAAATATTTGATTTAAAATAGTTTATCTATTAATGGGTTGTAAAAATAATCTTTTGATAAATCTATGGGTTTGTGTGTAAAATCGGGTGTTTTCTTATCTTAAGAGTATAAAATATATTGGATGAATATAAAAATATTTGGATTGAATATATAATATATATATTTCATTAATATCATTAATTAGTTGCAATTAATTTAATTTCTGGAGACAAACCAACATTGGGAGCATCAATTATAACAATATCCTTAATAATCAATTGGTTTAGATTTTAATTTTTAATTAACTGGTAACCAAAGAATTTTACTTATATTTTCATAAGTTAATTAATAATATTCATAATCATTAATTTAACATCTATGTTATATCTTGTTATATTAAATAATAATATTTTAATTATATAATATTATTCTGTAAAACGCAATCCTGAATATAATGAAGCTATCAAAATAACTCATCCTTATGTATAACAGAAGCCATGAATTGTGTTCCATATACTCCCATCAAGTATATTTGGTGTTTTTAGAGAAATATCGACTTGCTGATGCATGTAACTCAATCCAAACATAGTGTTTTTCATATAACAAATGTTATATTTAGTATTGTGTGAAATGAAAAATATCAAAATGATTAAATTAATTCAAAAAAATATATTTCACAAAATCTCATAGTGATATATTCAACTCCCTTGAAATTCAATAGTTTATCAATGGTTTAATTTCATGAATGTTCATTTCATAGAAACCCACATCATAAAAATTAATACCAAAAATTTCATTTAGGATGATAATGCTGTGATATTATATGTTACCCTGGGTGACCCATAATTGGGTTTCATCATTGGAGAACATATGTATCAAGTGAAAACATGGACATATAAGAGAAATCCAACAATCATGTTCTAATGGAGAGTGATAGAGAACATAGTTTATAGAATGTTAACAATCAGAATGATGTATATATGTGATGATATAAGGGGATATTTGATTCATTGAAAAATATCGTACTAGGATAAATTTTTTACATACAATATCATTTCCTTATAGTTGAATAATTATTATAGGATGATATACTTACTTGATTTCATCACAATCTCAAACATTTATTTTTCCATGATCAATTTCCAATTGATAACATTCTCCATGAAATGAATTTAAATTTTTTATTCCTGATGAACTATCAGATCATGAGATCCATGATAATTTATCCATTTTTTTCATTAGTTACAATAAACACAAGGTTTTAGCATAGGTTATTCAATATGAATAAATTCTCATGTGGTGAGATAATACATTTATAACTCCCTATTCCAAAATTTTACTTAATATTAATTTAATTCGTGAATTCACATTGAGGATATTCTTATCTTTAGATTTTTATAGAATTATGCCATAACTATTACATAATAACTAAAATATTTAAATTTTGACAATTCTAATCGCAATCCATTTTTCAGAAGATTAAACTCCTTAAGACAATATTTTTTTCTTCTTGATGGAAATATTTATAACATTCATCATTAGTTCTTATTTTATCATTCATATCCATATACACTATGGAAAAAATTTCTAAAACATGGGATTTGTACAAAAATATCAGTAAGGAATATAAAATAACGAATGAAACCGTATGTCCTTGAATATTTTAATCATGTGAAAAAATTATAATGAAATTGAACGTTTCACCCAGAAAACATAAGTTATTTTACAAAAATCATGAAATAATAAAATTTACAAAAATATTCTTATAAATTATTAATCATAAAGTTAACTTGTATCATCGATATTAAACTTACATTGTAACATCCATACCTATATAGATAGTAACTATCATGGTTAGGTTTTGAATACCCATAATAGTATATTCCCTAAATATATTGAGAGAAAGCTTATCATTTTACTCCTTATAATTTAACAATGTGTTGGAGAGAAACCACAGGTTCACCCTCTATTGTAATATCATGGAACCACTTATATACATAACCAATTACCATGAACCAAAACATAGGAAAATCACATAAATTTTACATAAATAAAAAATAACATTTAAACATTTCATTCAGAAGATATGATCTCATGATATTGATATAATCATTCCATTATCAAAACAATTTCAAATACCAAAATAAATGAATTAGGGAATAAGGTATTATTTTTCTTTTAAAAAACATTATGACTTTATGGAATAAAATACCAAATAATGGTCGCGATGGTGAAAAAATCATTGTCATCATATAACAGAAAAAATTCCTTGTTTCATTTAGTAAAATTATTACTATAAATAGATTCATTTTGAAAACATCATAATTAAATTATATGTAAAATGTTTTGATTATACACTATATAAAAGAAGGTGGTGAATAACTTCAAAATACGTCTCAATGAATGGACATTGAGACAAAGTCCCTTACCGTGAGACTATCTTGTCACGAATAATATTTATATTACTAAATTATAATCTTCAGTAAATTTATAATTTATTGATATTTTTTTCAAGTTTATTTTCTTTTTTATATCACTCATTAGTAAATAATAAAAATTTCATAATTATTTATGTTCTTAGCTGTCGTTCTATCGATTTTCGGTACGTGATCCAAAAATAAACATGTTATGATGTCAATAGTAATTGTGGCCATATATACATCATATAAAATATAAAATTCATGGCATAATAATCAATTATATAATTAAATTATACATTCAAATAAAACAATTTATTTATTTGATGAAAAATGAACAACATTATAATCTTGGAGACAGTATGTTGTATGTATGCATGAGTAACATTTAAATTTTTCATTAATCATTATGAAAATAAGGAAATTATTAAATTATATTTACAAAATGATCATCTAATCTTAATTGTCATTTAAATATAATTATATATATAATACATGTGATTTGGTGAATAAAAACTATTCACGTCTCTTTGTAGAGGTTATAGTTCACACATACAGATGAACAACATTATCATTTTCTTGAGCATGGAATTTTAGGAAATAATTTATATATTTTTATATATTAATGATAAATTGGTCATTAAAATCATATAAAAACGTTTTTTTCATCATTATGAACCAGTATTGAGGGACGGTAATGAAATAAATACTATATTAGTTTGCGAGGTTGTTGTCTTCTGTATACACAAAAAAATTTCAATTTTCAATTATATCATATTAAAGATGGATTAATGTGATGATATTAATATATTAAAATCCTTGTATATTTGTAATAATTTATGACTTATTTTATGATGGGTGAATGTTTTTTAAAGGATGTGTAATAAGAAAATAGAAACAATTAAATAAATACATTTTCATTCCTTCAGATGATCACATTTCATAACACATTCACACCTCTAAGAAGAGTGTTATGCCTAAAATAAAAAATCAATAATGTAGGGAGGGAATATTGGAAGGGATTTGGTCAGATATTTTACAACCCAAAATGTTTATATGTGTCAGGAATAGTGTGGAAGAGTTCCTTTTATAGGAGAGGGGATGGGAACTCGTGGAATTATCAAATGTATTAAATTAATATAAATTCAAATTCTATTTAAATTAGGTCAAATATGATTTAGTTATAATATACGTTGAGTATGGGATTAAATCCATTAATCCAATAAAAATTATACATGTTTTGGAAATTTTTTAATCCTTATATTTTATTTGTTAACCCTTTTAACTCTTACTAATTTATAATGTAATATACAATTTGAGAGTTAAAAAAATTCTATAAAATATTAAATGACATATTAATAGTTCATTAATGGAATTTTTTACATATCCTAATAGTTAATATGATTTTTATATTCTTAGTAATTGTAATTCAATTAGTTAAATTTTTCATATTTGAAAATATGATTTATGTCAAATTTGACACTATTCATTACTTGACTATTTATAAAATTAAGAAAACATTGATCCTTAGAAAAAAAACTAGTTTAAGTCATCAAAAACATTTCTATTACGTCCAATAAATTTTTATATGATATCAAATATTTCAATTTAATTTTAGTCTAATATTATTAAGATCATTTATTTGATTCGAACTCTATTAAATCTGTTACTACATCATCATTATGTCATAATTAAATTTATTTATTTAATGTTTAGAATGTATAAATAAATTATCATGATTTAGGAAATCATTTTATATATCTAGGTACTATTTATAGAAAAATATGTCTGTTATATAACCCAATATTTAAATTGTGTTTACAATAAGATACATTTTTATGGAAACATTCTCATTGTATTAAATAAAATGTTATAAATGACATTTTCCCACCAAAGTGGATTCCAAAGGCCAAAGTTTCTCCAAAAAGACATTATTGGTCAAAAAAACTAATCCAACTATATTAGGCCAACTTTTAGGGTAGTTATAGATTATTATAGTATTAATTTTACCTTCAATTACTTGATTTGTATTTAATCTTGGTAAAAAACAATAAAGTATGTTTTCACAAAAAAAATTATTTTTATCCTATTATATCACATCTTTCATACTTATTAAAACCAAGTATTTAATTTTTTGAAATTTCTATTTAATAAAATGACTAAAATTAATTCAAAAATTTATCTCATTGAGGATTGCAGAAACTGGTTTTTTTGTAAATATCTTCAAAAGTACACAACTTTTTTATATCCAATTTTAATTTGAAAATCATTATAATGACATAAATTGCATTAAATGATTAAAATGTTATTTAATTACACTTTAATGCAGTATTTTTCAAAATTGATTAACAAATGAATATTATCAAGAAAATTTAAAAAAATAAACAATAGTCAATTTTGATCTATCAGATCCAAATAAAAAATTTCATTTTTTCCAAAAGAACATATATAGCTGTCAAAAAAAATATTTGAAATGGGTTTTCTATTAAAAGGTAGTAAAACTATCTTTAAAAACAATATAGCTTTTTATGCATAATGTTGGAATTTTTATTATTTTAAGCCCATAAAATTCATTAGACAAAAATAAAAACACATAAAAACATGTTTAAACATAATATAGTTAATTATATTCATTTTTTCGAATACAATGACTAGGATTTATGTTCCATTTATAATAATAATAACAATGTATTTTTTTCATTATAAGTCTGTCTTGTGTGAAACATAAGATTTCGTAAAAAAATCCCATTTTTTATGTGTCGAGTATGCTATAATAAAAAGAGTCCACTTTATATTAAAATTAATATCTATATTATAAATATTAATTAATATGAATATGTCTTATTGTATAATCTCTTAGTATGTTATATCATTCCCTATTCTGGAAATAGAAGCCTTGATATTTTATTCAGTTATCAAACAACTGTGGGGTATTTATACCTCATAGCATTTTCAGATTCTAATATTGCATCTTCAAACTTATGGTTTTCCCACAAAAACATATCCTAATGAATCACCTTATTCTGCAAAATGTTCAATCTATAGTCAAGAATCTAGACTGGTTGTTCCTTATGATGAATAATCTTTTCCAAATTATCTACTTCTAGACTCAAAACATGGGATATATCTAGAATATAATTTCTTACCATTGAGACATGAAAATATTTTGTTCCTGGGATAGCATGGAGGTAAATCAACTCAGTATGAAACTAATTCAACCTTATCTCGGATTTCATGGGGTTTGATGAACCGTTGACTCAACTTCCCCATTTTACAAAAACACATCACACTTTTCCCTTGAGAACCTTAGAGAAATAAATCATCACCGAACTCAAATGAATGATCCTCTATCTGGTTATCCCCATAAAATTTCTATCTTCTCTGAGTTTTCGTCATGTTTTTATGAATAAACAAAAAAAATTCTTCCTTCTATTCTACCAATTATTTTCCCATCAAATTCCTTAATCCAACATTATCATAAAAATATAATGTTTGAAACATATTTCCATATAATGCATAAAATGGTGCCATCATTATTCTTAAATGAAACCTATTATTATAATAAAACTCTATCAAATAATGTTATTGACCATAAATTCCCTATAAATCCATTGAGAAAGACCATAGTTTATCTACTAAGGTATTAATTGTTCATTCTGACTACCAATCTAATTGAGGATGAAAAGTTGCATGGAAATTTATTTCAGATCCCAATGACTTCGGAAGGCCTTCCCAAAAGTTAGATGTAAAACTAAGATCATGATCAAATACAATGGAGAGATGAACTCAATGTTAAATGAATATATCCATATGATAAAGTAAAAAAGTTTATGTAAAGACAATATATATTGAATTAGAAGAAGATGAGATGATTTAGTCAATTTATAAACAATAACCCAAATCACATTGTTACCTAGATAAGTATTTAGTATCTTACTATGAAATACATGGATATATATTTTCATTTCCACTTTTGTACTAGAAAAGGTTGAAGCAACCCCTTTGGAAACTATCATATCTTGACATGCTGACAAGTCGAACACTTCAAAGTGAAGTCAGAAATATCTCTATTCATTCAATCTCACCAGTAATACTTCTGTAGGGATCTGTACATCTTATTACTTCCAAGACAAACTGAAAATGATGAACTATGAGAGTAATATAACAAATATTTATTCAACTATGAAACACAATGCATAGATAACTTCTTCCTAAATATCAAAAAACAATCTTCATAAACGTTAAATTGAGGAAATATACCCTTTTGAACAAATTCTACAATTATTTTTAATTTGTTTTCTTCCTTTTATGAATACATAATTCTATTTTTTGAGATGATTGAACTCAAACCTAAAACAAACATCAGACTATTATTTATTATAAACATTCATGTTGTTGATTATAAAATCATTAATCAAAGGGTAACATTCTAAATGTAACCAGGTAAACATTGCATTATTTTTATGACTCAATGCTTCAGCGACCTAGTATGATTTTCTAGGATGGTAATGAATAGGGAAATCATAATCCTTGATTTGTTCAAACAATATTCTATGTCCCATGTTCAATTATTTCTAATTGAATATTTACAACAAAATTCTATGGTCAATATACATTTAACATTTTACTCCATACAGATGATGCCTCCAAATTTTTAAAGAAAAAAACAACATTATCTAATTCCTAATCATTTTTAGGGTAATTTAGCTCCAGTGTTTTCAACTGACAAGAAGCATAAACAATTACACGATCCTTCAATATTTTGACACATACAAGTTCATTCAATGAATCATCATTATAGATAAGAAATTAACTGTTATTCGAATGTAGTTCCAAAACTGTTGCATTTACTAATATTCTTTTCAGTTCTAGAAAACAATCATCACATTCTTTTATCCAGAGAAACTTAAAACCATATCAAGTTAACAATGTCAATGTAATAGATTATTGTTGAAACTTCTCAATTAACCATCAGTAATATCCTTCTAAACCTATAAAACTATGTATCTCAGTTGAATTTTTGGGTCTTGGACATTCTAGGATAAATTACATTTTATCAGGATCAACAATTATGCCATATTTAGAATCAATGTGACCAAGGAATGAAACTGTTTTCAACCAAAACTCACAATTTTCAAATTTACAATATATATTCTTTTCTTTTATTATTTTAAAAACTATCTTGAGATTACTTTGATTCTCTAATTTACATTTACAAAACACAAAATCGACATCAATAAAAATAACCATAATCTTATCCAAGAAGAAATTGAAAATTATATTCATCGAATTCATGAATATATTATTTTCATCAGTTAACATAAGGTTATAACTACAAATTCATAATGGACATATCTAGTACAAAATGCAGTCTTCGATGTCACTAATTTCTTTACTTTCAACTGATGGTTTCCCAACCACAATTAAACCTTGAAAAATATTGTTCTCCATAGATCTAACCAAAAAAATATTCGATACAAGAAAATGAATGTTGTTCATAATAGTGATGTTATAAATGGCACTATAATCAATGAAAATTCTCATTGAACCATCCATATTTTTAATAAACTAGATACGGGAACCTCATATTGATGTACTAGGTAAAATTAAACCTTTATCTAATAACTCTTTTAATTTCTTCCTCAACTCCAAAAGATCAATTTTATCCATTCAATAAGGGGGTTTTGAAATTGGCATATCATCAAGAACTATATCAATAGTAAATTCAACTTCCTGGTCAGGTATAATACCATACAAATCATTAGAAAAAACATGAAGATCCTCATGTACCACTGGAACATCATTAATTTGAACAGTCTATTTGTTTTCAATAATATGTGCAAGGAAACATTCATTTCCATATTTTAATATTTTCTTAGTTTCTTAATATTTTATTATTGATAAAAGTTTATTCTTATACAAAAACTAAAATTATTTCTAAAAAAATTTATTTAGATTTACAATCAATATTAGTATGGTAAATATATTACCATTGCATATGGAGAATAACATCAAACTCTGCTAGAGTAAATAAAAAAATAGTTAAATTCCTTCCACAGACAATAAAAATAAATTAATATAAAATTTTCTTCCTCAACATTTTATCCAGGGGTTTTTTCCAGAATTTCATGATCATTTCTTAAGGTGGAATTTCTAAATTACCCAAAAATATCTTAGAAATTAAAGCATATATAAAACCTGAATCAGAACACGCATGGGAATGATCTGAATATATAAGAAATGTTCATGATACAACTTCATTTTATGGCCCATCATCTGATGATGTAGTTACAAATTATTTCGCTACACTATTCTTTATATAGTATTCCTTCTTGTCATCACTCAAATCCTTCATTATACACGAGATTGTATAATGACTAATCTCATGGCCCTTAAAACATTTTACTAACAACAAATAATATTTTTTATTACCAACATCATTGTATTTTTTTCGTGAAGCTATGAGTCTTATTCCCTATTACACCACATTGGAAGAACACAATAGAATTCAGTAGGCATTACCCAGGGTGTTTTTAATACAACTCTCAAAACTAAAAACTTATTTTTCATACAATTAGTCTTTTTTGATGAATTATTCTATTTTTCAATCCACCTTTACCTTTTTTTGGATTGGTTTCCAAAAAAACACATGATAATTGGAAAAATCCATTTCCACATTTTCGATAAATCAAATATTGTTTTCTTAAATTTGGACCTCACAAGAATCCAACACCCTATGATAATTTGTATATAATCCTATGTAAAAACAACTATTTTATTAAAATGATCTTGGAAGAAATTTACAGTGTACTTTTCCAATCGAGTGAATCTTTCTTTGTATGCTTCTATTAAATCCTCATCATTACTCAATTCTATAAAATATCTATCATAGGTCTAACTGCCTTAAGAAAATATATCTCCAAAAGCATACTTTTATATTCATCCCAATCAAGAGGATAAATATACACATTATACCAAATATTATTAACCATAAACAAACACTGGTTGATTTATCCTTAAAAAAGATAAATAGTAAGAATGAACTTTTGATTATACGAACACCCCATGACATCAAAATTATTTTCTAGGTTTTTAATCCACCCTTCAGTTAGCATGAGGTCAAATGATCCTATGAATGATGGAGGGTGTTTCCTCATGAAATGATCCACTTACGACATGTAATTATATGGTTGATATGGGTGATATCTTGTATGGATACCACCACTATTTATTTCTGAGGTCAACTATTCCATCACTACCACACAATATTCAGTTCTGATTCTGACCATCTCAGGTTTCTGATTTGGAAGGTATTATTCTTCTATATTTCCTCATAGCAGATCTAACTTATTTCATCTATGGAAAATCATTATGAATAGACATATAATATATGAAGAAACATGTTATTATTCAAATTATATTTCATTTCCATTTTACCATAAATTTAAAATCATTATTGGATATTCCGTTAACAATATCATAAATCCAATGTTATATAAACTATCATCTGATACAAACTGTAGGGACCTCGACTTAAACATTACATAATCTTGAGTTAACTCAAGAATACACTTTGACAATATTTTTTGGTATAGATTTATAGATAATTAGGCCGTAACTATTACAAAAATACTAAAACAATACTAATTAGACACCTATACTAACTATCCATTATTTTAACAGATAAAAATATTTAAAACATGATTTCTTTTTTCCTTCATAGAAATATTCATAACGTTGATATTATATTATTAATTTCTATTAAACAAATTTATACCATATGGAAAACATTTCCAAAACATTGGATGAGAACACAAATATCAGTAAGGGATATAAAATATGGAATTAAACCATTAGTCCTTGAATATTTTTAACTCATGAAAATGTTTTCACAAATTCATAAATTTCACCCATAAAATATAAGTTCTTTAACATACAACATGATATCATAAAAATTCTAAAAAACTTTTTTATAAATCATAATTTGAAAAGGTAACTTCTAGAATCCATATCATTCTTACATTGTAACTTTCAGAACTACATAGGGACTAACCTTATGGATTAGTTAAGAATACCCATCAAAGTATACACCCTAAATCTCTTATGAGAAACCTCATCATTTAACTATGTCTCATTAACCAAGATATTTAATATCTACCATAGGCTCACTCGCCCTTGGATTATCACATAATGACCAATATACATAAGAAATATCCAAGAACCAAAACATAAGCACAACACATAAAGAATTAATAATAAAAAAAATAACATTTTTGTGTTTTATTTAGAAGATATCATACCATGTTATTAATATAATAAATATTTTCTCAAAACCATTTTTAATACTAGAAAACTAGAATAGAGAATATGGTATTTATTTTTCATTTAAACACATTACGACTTGTAGAGGAAGCTAAATTCCAAATAATTGTTATGGAGATGGAAAATTTGATGTCGTTGTATACCTTTAAAAACATTTTTTTTGTCATTTCGTAAAATAAATCATATAATATGAAAGATTTTAAAAACCATTGAATGAAAATATAAGTAAAAGGGTTTGATTATGCATCGTATAAAATAATTTGGTGTATAACATCAAAACATGCCCCAATGAAAGGGGATTCAGAGAAAGTCCATTACCATGAGCCTGTCTCATCACGTGCAATGATTATATTCCTAAATAATAAACATAAGTAAAATTATACTTGTTTGATAAAATAATAAATTTTATTATTCCTTTTATATCCCTTATCACCATGTTATAAAATATACATAATTATATCAGTTCTTATCATACGTTCTATCGATATTCGGTACATGAGTCGAAAATGAACTTGGTATGATGTCAATTGTGCATGTGGTCATAAGTCCATCATCTAAATAATAAAATTAATGAAATTAAAAATTCTTATATACACCAATTATAATTTTAAATAAAACTATTTATTTTTTTATGAAAAATTAGGAACATTATAATCATAGAGACCGTAGGTCATAGGTATGCCTGAATAAGATTTCTATTTTTCATTGATCATTACAGAAAAAAGGTAATTTTTATTTTATATTTATAAAATGATCATAATATTATTAATATAATAATAATAAATTATATATATATATATATATTATAAAGTAATGTGGTGAATAAAAACAATTCACATCGCTTTTGGGAGGAGATAGTTCACACATACGAACGAATTCCATTATCATTTTTATGTGCATAGAAAGTAAGAATATAATATATATATATATATATATTATTATATTATAATGATAAATATTTCATGAATATCATATAGATACATTTAATCCATCCTTATTACCAGTTTTGAGATACGGTAATGAAAAATGAACTATATCTGTTCATAATGTGGTAGTATGATGTACACACAAACAAAATATTTTCTTCTAATTTGATGAAATATGAGGAGGATTTGGTGGAGATATTAACATAATAAAATATCCTTATATATACGATACAAGAGTTATTATTTCATAATTTATGAAGTATATTTAAAGGAACTGTAAGAAGTAGTAAAATAGAAACACTTAAATAAAAACACTGCCTTTCTTTTAGATGTTCACATTTCATAATACCTTAACACATAAAAGAAAGGTGTTATTCCTAAAATATGGCCTCAAAAACATGGGGAGGGAATCTAAGAAAGAATTTGGTCAGAAACTGACAGATCCAAAAATTATTCGATGTGTAATTAATAGTGATGAATTATTACTTTTTATAAGGGAGGGGTGGGGCACTCATGGAATTATTAAAAGTATTAAATAAATATAAATTCATTATATATTTTTATTTCATAAAAGATTATTTATTTATAATATAGGGGGAGTATAGATCATAATCCATTCATACAATAAAAATTATACATGTTTTTATATATTTTAATCCTTATACATTATGGTTTAACCCTTTTAACTCTTTCCATTTTATTAATTAATTTACACTTTGAGTGTTGAAATAATTACCATAACATGTAAAATGAACAATGAATGAGTAATTAGTTTCATTTTTAGACATATACTAAAAATTTTGTGGAATCAAAGATTTTTAATAATTTTAATTCATTTTATTAAATACTTTATATATATAATATGAATTTTGTCACTTTTGTCACTATTCATTATTTGACATTTTAAAATGTAATAACAACATGATTCCTTAGAAAAGAAAAGTTTTAATAGACTATAACAAATCTATGTCATCCATAAAATTCATGGATGACATCAAATATTTCAAGTTGTATTTATTTAAATATTATTAATATGATTTGTTTGATTCTTCCCTTAATATATCTATTATTGCATCATCATTTTTTCCTTATAAAATATAATTATTTAATATTTTAAAATTATTATAAAATTATAATAATTTGAGAAATATTTATATATTTTAATTATTATTTATAGACAAAGATATCACTTATATTACTCCGTATTAAAAAAATACTAATAAGAGACATGTTTATGAAATAATTCAATTTACTTTAAATAAAAGTTTACAAATGCCATTTTCACACCAATATGGATTCAAAAGGAAAAACTTTATACCAAATTGTTGTATTGGTAGAAAATAAATCATCCAATTATATTAGGAAATGTTTTATTGTAGTTTTATATTATAATAATAATAGTTTTAATTTTAATTATTCGGTTTACCTTTAACCGTCGTAAATAAAATATTAATGTTAATAATCACCAAAAATTATTTTGATCCTGTTAGATCAAAATTTTTCATATTTATTTCTACCATTTATAAATGTTTTTCTAAAATTCAATTTCTATAAGTTAGTAAAATTAATTAAAAATTAATCACATTGATGGATTGAGAAATGGATTTTTAAAGTAATAACACAGAAACGTTCACAAAGATTTTATATCCAATTTAATTTTGAAAATCATTCCAATGAATTACATTGTATTAAATGATAGAAAAATTATTTAAACAAAATTTAAACCAAACTGAAAGGTTAACCCAAAAATATAAATAAATCATAAGAAAAATAATTTTCAAATTAAAATGTAGTATTTTTTAATATTCATTAAAAAAATAATGTTATCAGAAAAATACCAAATATTCAACCAATGTAAATTTTTATGTCGCACATTAAAATAATAATTTTATATTTTTCTATAGAACCTATATAGGTTTAATTTTTTTAAATGGTTTCTCCAATAATATGCGGTAAAAATACCTTTTAAAATTATTTGTTCCTTTTATGATTATGGTGGGATTTATTCTTAATTTAACCCCATTAAATTATTGGAATTATGTATAAATACTTAACAAACATGTGAAAAGATAATTTAGTTATTTTTTTCATTCATTCTAACACAATTACTAGGTGTTAGATACCTATTAAAATAATAATATTAACAATGTATTATTGTTCTATATAACTCAGTATTGTGTGCAACGTAATATTTCAAAGAAACCCATAGTTATGTGTTGGGTATGCTATCGTACAAAGCATCCTATTAAATGTAAAATTAATATCTAATTCATAAATATTAATAGATATAAAAAATTATTATTCTATTATTACATGAATTGTTATAACATTAATAACACAAACATCATCCAAATTTAAACAGAAACATTCCATAAATGGTTAACCATATAAAGAATCTGAAATATGAAATTAAAAAACATTGCAAATGAGGTCAAAAAATTATATTCACATTTATCCCCCACGTATCTCATGGTATCTCTTGGTTGTCACATTCCAACATTTGATTAAATTTTACATGTTTTCTCTTAAAACATTGTAATATCAAAAATTACCATTCAAATATATTGAAATCATACATGTTTCCTTATTCCAATGTTTATTGGATACGTTTGGTAGATACCAAAATATAATAAACTCTGTCCAAGATAGCACATGATTATTTTTTAATAAATCCTTTAACAATTCAAAGGTAATTAGCACCGTACAATTCAATTGTTGATAACCAAATAGTCTCTTATCAAAACATCATTATCAAAACATTAATAACACATTAAGGGTTATATTTCAATTATTATCGTGTTTACCCTGAATTTCACATTAAAATTAAATCACATTTTCTAACTATTGAAACTATTTGACAAATCCTTCAAAATCCATAGAAAAAACAGAAATTGAACAAAACTTGTATAAATATTCATCAGTAATGATGGAATCAAAAAACATAATTACTTCAATCCATCAATTTAATGATTATCATTATATGATTCCTTCATTTTTTGGAAGTAAATTGTCATATCTGGGCATTGAGTTGGGTAATGCATATGTTCTCTATATATGATTTGTTTAGCTAACAAACAATTCATCACTCAATAACCCTTTTCTCATAGAGATAACATCATCCCCTACATTTTAGGTATTCATCAAGGATCATCTTCTATTATTCATAACATGTAGGGTGAAAAAAAATCATCTATGTTACATAACAATTGAACATTAATAAAAACCAATCTTCCACTTGTTCAACATGTTTTGAATATCACCTAATATAACATTGTTAATCATATATCATGATAGATGATTCGATATAGTGAAAATATCGTTCTCTCTAATTAACACCCCATCTGACGTCTCAACAAAAAATTGTTCATAAATTTCAATATTAATGCAATTCATTCCGGTTCCCACCATTGACAAAAACCAACAATATTAATGTTAGAAACACGTATCATGGTGAAAAAAACATAATCATGATTAATTTATTATGAGATGTCTAAATTATGACAACTTAGTTAATATATTAAACCTTAGGTTTATCATAGGCTATTCATATACACCTTATTTTTAAATCTTTCCTGATGATTCATAATGTGTTTGTTAATTTCCAAAGCACATCCCCCGGGGTGTCAAACCCGATGTCTAGTAAGGCCCATTTCTATGTTCCTAATTATGATCGAGTCATGTCCGGCACAGATTTTTAGAGTGTTTAGCTCTATGCACATCTATTCTAGAGCCACGTCCACTTATATTTTTTATTAAGGGATTAATTCAAGGAATCCACTCACTCTATCCTTTATATGAAATTCTATGTTATTTTTCTAAACATTAACTCATTATAAGACTTCTCCTTTGAGGCACCCCTAGACATTTTCTTTAGAAAAGTTCTTTTGGAAATAACTAAAGTGCTCTCATCCTAGATTCCAATGGTAGACATAAAATTTTCTCTAATACAAACAATGAAGACCCAATTATAACGTACATTGCAATTTCGTCATTTTTGAGAAACATGTCTTAAATTACACTAACACACACCCAATGACCTTATTATTTTAGTTCTATTAGAAACCTAGATGAATAATCACCTATTAATAACACATCAACTTTTTCTCCCATCTATTTCATTATAACTAGACCCATTTTGAAATATCAAACATAATATAATTATTCTAATCGTGGGGAAAAGAATCATAATAAAGGGTGAACTTAGATGCTCAATAACGGTAAACAAGGGAGAAATGTAAACATAATTATAGACATTAGGGTATGAAAACATGATCATGAAAATAAAAGATAACACCATATATATCATTGATCATAAATAGGAATCATGGAATAGTGATTAAAAGATCATAACGCATGAATAATAATGAACTAAATAGAATAATCCATGAAATCATAACAATAGAATAAGTAATAGAGTGGTGTAATACACATAAACATGTGATAACATTCCCTATAAGTACAGATACATTGGTCGAACATATCAAGACACTTTATGGGGACTACACGTACTAGGATAGACCCAACACCATCTCCAGTTGTAGTCCTTCCCTTGTAAGGGAACAGGTTTCCCATCTTCCCATATTGGATATGGTTTCCCCTTTAACCTATTGTGTATCAGGTTTCCCTATCTTTCCATAGTGGATCAAGCCCATCGACATGATTCCAATCATTATCTGAAGAGATACAAATCATTACCAAATTCATTTTTGGGAAATATTTTTCCCACATATAACATAAAGGAAATCATAATTATATTTTTCACAATAACATAAATCATTCATCATATCATAACCCCTAAAATGAAATGGTTTTCAAAAAAAATCTTCAATCATAACATAACCCCTAGAAAATAAATTTGTTTCATAAATATCATTCCATCATAAACATAAACCATTCATTGAAAGAATAAAAATTTTATAACTGATTAAAAACCCCAATTAATCATAAGTAACATCAAATAATGTTATCTTATATAGAGAATAATTTTTATAGATTACTTGAAAAAAATCATGAAAATATCCTTTCTTTTTTGAATTTTTGTTTCATAAAATAGCGCGATATTTTAAAAGGAAAATGTAAATTTCAAAATAACCTATAAAAATTATTAATGAATAATTAAAGAATTAATTAATCATAATGGAAGAAACTTTTGTTCATTCCATTCAAATTAATAAAAATTTCCTTCCATACATTTTCGAGAAAAGTAACAAAGTACCTCATCTAGAAAATGAAAAAATGCTTTCTTTCAAACCGTGTAGTAAAAATTAAAAACTGGGTAAAAATGAAATCACAAATTCATAAGAGATTAGTGAAAACATTTTTGAAAACATTTATATAAAACATGGACATATAAGATAAATATTCCCCATTTGAGACATAAAATGAGACAGTCCCAAATATTGATGAGATTGTAGAGTAAATACTTATCACTTTGTAATTAGGGAATCATATACAACATGAAATAATGAAAATTATATAGAAATTAAAATACCATAATATTCTTGAAAAATATTACAATATACATTCATCAGAAGTATATACAGCACGAAAAAGAAACAAGTGGTTTATAATCCATGTGCACCACATTAATAAAATTGATACAAAAATCCCTTACTAATTGAGTTTCTTTAGAATCATTAATCCGGTGAAATAATTAAATACATTAAATATTACATATAATTAAATAAATTATTATATTGTTATATAATTTCCTAGGTTTGTATATAAACTAGATATAAGAAGCAGGTAGTCAATATGGTATTTATCTCACTGAAATAAAAAAGGAGATGATATTCTCTTACCTTGAGTCTTGAATTCATTCACACACATTAAAACCAAATGTATAAAACATATACGTTTATTATTAATCAACCATAGAGTAATATTAATATATATTTTCCATATATGATTTACATATGACATAATATTAACCGTTATTTTATAATTCCTTACAAATGATATACTTCGAGTAATATCTGCTTTTTTTCTTTAAATTCTTGATTTGTTATCCTTATTATTCATACATAGATCACGATTTAATAATATCTAGAATGAAAATAAATATATAAATATCCTATTTATATTCATTTAATAATTATTAATAGAGATTCATAAATGATATATATTGAAAATAAAATAAACCATTCATGGAGATGATAAGTCATACATACACATGATCGTCATTTTATTTTTCTTGTTACGTTAAAATAAAAAAATTAAAATGATATATTATGATTCCAAAAATTATTTTTAGGACTTATATAACATATATATTAATAATATTTATCCTTATTACCATCCCTGTGTAATATAGGTGAATAAAAAATCACATCGCATCGTGGGTATTATAAGTTTTACGCACACAAGAGTGACATTATAATTTTCCAAAAAAAATTGATGAGAAGGTAAAAAGGAAAAAATGTGATTAACATTATAGATGTATAATTATATAATAAATAAAATATATAAAAATTAAATCCATCATAATTATTATTCATATAAAATTGTGATTGAAAATGATTTGTATCTCTATGTGGAGACGATATGTCGTATATACGCATGAGCGATAATTTCATTTTTTTATGGGAAAGGGGAAGTATAATTGTGCGATCAAAGCCTTAATAACTTTTTAGTATATTAATAATACACAATTTATTATGTTATGACATATATATATATATATAATATTTATAGGCATTATAAAATATTAGAAATAGAGAATGATCAGTTAGACCTATTACCAATTCATCGGAACGACTCCTTTAGATCTTATCTAAAGTACTCTAGAGTTGGTACTTTGGGAATTCCAACACCTCTGGAATGTGTATAGTGAATTATATTAATGAAATTCGCAGAGGTTTATTGAGCTATTATTCTTAATGTGATGAAATGACATGAGGGAGGAGGTGTCCTTTTATAATGTAGTTGAGGGGAACTTTTGGAATCATTAAAAAATGTAAATATAATAAGGTAATTTTTGAGATAAATACATCAAAATGTCTATTAAATCTACAGGTTAAGACCACAGAGATGATATATTATTCCATTTTTGATTATTTGAATTTTTTTGTTTTTATATAATTTAATAATATATTATGTCAATAAAATATCATTTATTTAATTTCATACTATTATTCAAATTTAAAATTAAATACCTCAATACAAAGTGAGAATTAGAATATAATTATTTAACAAATCAGTGTTATATACTATAGTTCTATAAAACTAATCAGACACATGAAATCAATACAAAATATATCAGAATTCATACTTTTAATATCAATTATTTTTTAATTAATTATCGAAATAATATTTTAAAATTGAAAAATAATTTAAGGTAATTTTATAATTTTTCAATTTATAAATAAAATTATATAATGAAACAAATTTCATTAATTTCAATATAGGCATGTAGTTTCATTCATATATTGATTTTTTCTCTATCTGGACACATAAATTATATTAAAAAAAATGGGGATCGTCCCCTTTATTAAAAAAACAAAAACATAAAACATATATTCCCTTTGAGTTGGGGTAGGGTTGAACCAATTACACAACTGAAGGATATATGCAGAGAACATCAAAAATTAATGGGATGAGAACCCATGTATTCAAAATAAACCGAAGGAACAATGAAGAATTTGAAACCCTTTTGGTCAAACGAAACCCCGCCAATGGTTCAACAACTCCATCGCGCCCTAGACATGAATATCCCTTACTAAAACTGTTCCACTTGAGTTGTCTATAAGAAGCATTGGCCCTATGGAAAACTACCATGAAATCCTGATGTGATCCCTCCATTTATCCATTAAGAAATAATCACCCATCCATCCCACACACCCAAAACACATTGTTGTCCCCATGAGGGAACACCAACACAATACCATGACCATGACTCCACCATGGAGATCCCAACCAGACTGATTTAGAATAACCAAATCAGATAAAGTCAAAAAAATAGGGAGATAGAAGACTATAGGGGATCACAAGATGATGAATCACTTGATGTAAAATAGATCTGAAATGCTAAAGTCCACCAATACTATTCCCCAATCCTCTAGATCTATGAATAAATCCATGCATGAGACAAGTACATTGAGAACCAAACAAACTAGAAACAGCTGACCAAATCCACTACCTCAAGGGAGAAGATGCTGGAGATGCTACCATAAGATATTCACCGATGAAGAAGCCACCATTAGAGAAACCCTACAGGGTACAGAGATATCTTGAATGAAGCTGAGATCATAGAAACATAAATGATAAAAACACCAAGTAAGTTACATTTTGTAACAATCATTGATTTAAATAACATATATTTCATTTATATGGAAAATGGAAATTTAAAGTATTTAATTTGATATTAATGTGATAAGTTTGGATTCAATATCATTAAATTATTTTTAGAATAAAATATTATATATTCTTACCCTTATCATTGGGCTTTAATACTTATTTAATCCCATTAACTATTACAATGACAATGTGTATTTTTATTTCTTGATAGTAAATATAGTTATTATGAATTTTAAAATGAACCATAAATGAGTGATGTAGGAAATTTTTTACCTTATCAAAATATGTCGGCTGAAGGGTATATTTATAATGAATTTTATAGCATTTAATAAAGTATTATTTATTCTAAAATATCATTAATGACAATTTTGACAGAATTAATTATTTGACATTTTAAAAATATTACAACTACAGGATATATTTGAAAAATATCCTTTCATAGATCAATAAAATTTTAAAGTATTATATAAAATTATTGGATAATAGAAATTATGTCAAAATATATTTATTTTAATATTTTTAATGTCATTTATTTTACTCTCGAATTATTTAAAAAATTATTGCATCATCATTATGTCATTATTTAAGGTAATTATTTTATGGATAATAATTATAAATAAATTACCTTGATGTAGATAATAAAGAAAAATTTCCATATTATATTTATATTAAAACATATATCTTATACAACCCCAGATTAAAAAAATTTCATTTGATAATAACTAAGCTGTGACAAAAATGACATTTCATTCAATATAATATTATAGAGGTTAAATTATCTTAAATAAATTGACTTATAAACAATAATATAATTCTTAGGGAAAAAACACAAATCTACTAAAATTAAGACAATTTTTATTGAAATTTTATAATATTTATAACACTTTGTTGCCTTCAATTAACCGATTTACCATTTACCATGTAAATTAAAAAATTACTAAAATTACTATTTATATTGCCAAAAAATTAATCTTATCCTATTATAATTTAAATATAATATTGGGTACAACTATATTTTTGTGTTTTTCAAAATTAAATTCACAAAAGCCAAAAATAATAATATTCATTCTAAACTCGCATACATGGCAAAGAAGCGGGATATTAAAGATAAAACATTGGAAGGATCGCAAAAAATATATATCCAATTTCTATTTGAAATTGATTCCAATGACCAAAATTAGATTGAAATAAAAAATAATAATATATTTATATTTTTTTTTAAAAAAATGTAATTTAACATGATAAATTATTTTTAAGAAAAATATGTTTTCAATTAGAAATTGAAATATCCTTTACTGTTATTCAAAAATAAGTCTAATCAGAAAAATAAGAAAAATTCAACCAAAGTAAAAAATATACTAATATTTCAAAAAATAATATATTTTTTCATATATAATTTTAAAAAATTGTTAAAATTTATATTTAAAATGGGGTTTCCATTAAAAGGTTATAATATTACCCTTTAGAAAACTGTATGGTTTTGTCAATATAATTTGGTTTTATCTTATCTTGGGAATATAAAATTTATAGTATTAATATCAAAAATATTTGATAACATATATAACATATTTTTTTCACTAATATAATTAAGTAATTGTAATTAATTTAAAATTTTAAAAGAGAAATAATTTTGGAGCTTAAAAATAAAACTATTTCATTTATAATAAATTTTTGTATATATTAATTTATAATTATTTGGTAAAAAATGAATTCACATTAAATTTTAAAAATTTATTTAATACTATTTTAAACCTCTAATTTAAGGGATTAATTATATCTTATTATATTAATTAATTATGTTTTATTAATATATTGTCGTTCGGTTACACTAAGTCAAGTGTATAATGAAATCTATCAAAATAAAATGGCATTGAGAATATCACAGGACTATTATAATAATTCATAGACCATAGGATAATCTACCTGGTTAATGTAGTGAAATATCGACTTGGTGTTTAATATAACACAAGCCTAAAACTGTGTTTTTTTATAAAAAAAGCTATATTTCTTATTGTTGGAAATGAAAAATAATGAAAATATTAAATTAATTAAAAAAATATATTTCACCAACTCTTGTGGTATTATATTTTTTATAAACAAGAAAAAATTCCATACAAGTTATAGCTAATAAAAATATGTTGTGATTCCTTTCTTTTATAGTAATTCCCCCACAATCCATATAGCTTTAATGAATTTAATCTTTAGAGACTGCCTTGATTAGTTTATAGTTGTCATTATAGATGATAGTATTATCTATTAAAAGGTAATGGAGGAGAATGAATATCACTTTATAAATGTACTAAAGATACTATGTAAAAAGAAAATAAATATAATATTTATAATGTGTGAATTATTTCCCCCAAAAAATAATTTTTGGTTCATATAATCTCTAGAGAGGGTAAATTTGTAGATCCATCAAACACGTAACATAATAACTATTGGCCCATACCATACACAATGAATGAGATCATTTTTTTGGTATATTATGATATTTTCAATGGATTTTAGATAAATTATCCCAACTATATAATCCACTCACAAAAATAACATCGAATGGAACCAAATTCGTCTAGATAGATGAATTTGAATAAAATTTCAAAGAACTAAATAGAAGATTAGTTAATGCTACTTATCTTATAATACCCCATAGTGGGGAAGTATTTTTATTATATTGTGATGAATCTGTGAAGGTATTGAGAATCATTATTTTGGAAAATTCAATCGTTATAACTTATGACTAATGATAATTTATGTTTCCAAAGAAAAATTCCCCTGCATATGATTTGGAGTTAGCTATAATAATATTTTCATTAATATTATGGAGGTATTATCTTAATTGAAAACAATGTGTTATATATTTAGATCACCAAAATTATAAAGTATATATTCACATAGAAGGATTTGAATACGTCCTAAAAAATACAGTTAAATCTGATTAATGATTATGAGTGCTCAATACATTGACACCATGGGAAAGCGAAGAAGGTGGATGATGTTTTGAGTTGAAAGTATCATGCTGGCATATCCTTAAGAAGAATAAAAAAATATACAACATCTCATTATTTTTAGAGGATGGATATAAAAATACAATAGTAAGGGGATAAATCTTATTATTCTCAATTAAATGTTCAACCATCTATACTAGTTAATATTACAGAGGTACGAAAGGAAGATGTTGAGATCCAAATTAAAGTTATAATTATTCTTAATTTTACCAATGATATTAATTTAATGATATGTTTTAGGAAATTTATTGGAGTTTCATCCATACAATATATGAATATAGAGGTGCTAGAGGAAGCTCATATTTATTTATTCATTATTAATCCTTTATACTTGAGTATATATAGAGTTGAGAAAGAGTATTTCTACTAGGATGTCATGAAGAGATATATCATAAAGTTCATATATCTGTGTTATGTATGTATATACGTTATGGTAGAGAGAGAATATTATAGGGGACGATACATCCATTATGTTTACCATTATTTAAAAGGCATAACGTCACCAACAATTTAGTTATTAGCCTGCCAAAACATATAAATGGAATAATTCAATATGTGTTGTAGTCTATCACCATATATATTCATCACACTTCATCACTTTCAAATAAGATTTATGCCAACATCATATTTCTAGTATATACATTATGGAAGTGGTATGGATGTATAGAGTTCCAAATTCAATTATATATGATCAAGATCTAGGTTTTACCCTATATTTTTGGTGAAGTCTTTTATAACAACTTGATAAAATGTTGAGTTTTAGCATTATGGATCATCCACATACAAATGGAAAGTGTAAAATAATAATTAAAACCATTATAAGATATATTGAGATCTTTTATTACTATATTTTAGAATTGTGTTGTATCGAAACCTTTATATAGTAGAGTTTTTTTAGAACAATATACATCACTCGATCATTAACATAGATATTTATTAATCCCTCTATGGAAGGATGTGTGGAGATACAATTTTATATAATATATTTGGAGAATGAAATATATTGATACTTAATATATCTGATGGAATAGAATAGAAGGTTACAACCATTTTGTATCACATAATGGAGGCACATTATTGGTAGATATGTAATTCGGACAACCACTAGCATGGTTTGGAATTTTATATTAGGGATAATATGATTATAAAAATTTATCTATGGTGTAAGGTAATAGTTTTGTAATCAACAGAAAACAAATTCTAAGGTGTATTGGAATCTTTTAAATTCATGATCATATTTGGATGGTATCCAATAAATTTGTGCTTCCACCGATCCTCCCTCAAGTTCATGATGTATTAGATGTATCTATCTTGAGGAAGTACATACATTTCTCTTAAAATTAAATGAACCCATAGTTTATACCCTAAGAACTATAAATTTTTTATAATGAACAAGTGATAGAGAATTTTTATTAAATAAATAATGGTCTACAAAACAATATCACTCACCTGGTCATTGTTTTGCATAAAAACCCGAGTTTGAGTAAGCAACATGGGAACTTGAGGATATGATGTGGAAAAATATTGAACATATTTTTTGTATCATAGTGAATGAATTTTGGTTATATAATTAATTTTAAGGGGGTATAATTTAAAACCCATAGATTTTAGGAAAGATAATTTTTTGAAAACATTTACTTTCTTATATAACATATATTATATAGAATAATGAGTTTTAATTAATAATTAATTAATATTAATTTGATTATTTAAGAACTAGTCTTATTACCTAGAAGATAATATTGAATGAATTAATAACTATAAAAATATTTTAAACATTATTTATAATGGTTTTTATTATGAAATCTTTTTTATGAATATCATTTAATCTTTTGTAAAGTCATTATATGTTTCAAACATTATTTTTTTTAAAACAATTGTTTTTCTTTTTTTATGATCAATAAAAACCAATAATTTAAAAAATTAAAAATAAATTGGATAAAATGGACATAATTTTTGAAATAATCATTTCATAATTATCTTATAATAATTTTTTGAGATATTTTGAAAAAGAGTACTTTTTGTTTATTAGTGGTAATACTTTTTTATTGAAAAATAATTTTTTCATAAAAGTATAATTAAGACTAAATTTTTTAAAACTTTTTTTAAATGTTAAATTAGATCAATTATATATCAGATTATCAAATTTTGATCCCTCGAATCATCTTCATATTTGAAGTTTATATAAAAAATTTTTAAACATTAGATCATATTCTTTTTGGAAAACCTCTATCACATTATGTTTACTAGTTTATTTTGGAATTAAAATTTTCCTATTATATTAATAGAATATGGGAAATGTATTTCATATTTGTAATCAATATTATTTATATTTTAAAATAGTTAAAAATTAATTTTTTTTAAATTAATGTTACAAATATTTCATTTTAATTAATATGTGTATTATTTAAAATGGTTTTTATAGTAATTAAACTATGATTATATATTGTAAAATTACATGTACACATGTCAAAAAAAATTATATGGACATATGTGGACCTTATCTCATATATGGTTTGATAATGTACCATTTTGGGATATTTTTTCATCTGAAAATTATTGTTACATTTTACTGTTTTCTAATATTTCACGTGTACCCCCTCTCCATTTATAAAAGGCCACACCCATTCATCACATGTTTACATATTAAAAACCATTTATATCATACAATACCTACCCAAATCACATCTTTAAATACCTACCTATATCCTATATGGGTTTTGGAGATCATAAATCAAATCAATGATTTATTTATTTAAAACCTAAATTTGTTATTCGATGAAGTGATGATGGTTTTAATTATGTGTTTTATTACAGGTTATTATATCTCCTTAAAATATTATTAAATTGTTCATATAGGACAACACTTGTATCTCACATATATTTACATGTTATTATGTTAATGGAATTATGTATATCCATACCCACATCAGTCAAATGGGATACAAAATCATCAATCAGGTGTACGATGGACTACCGCCTTAAGAACTGATGTTATTAATTTTCCATCACTTCCTCTCACGATTATATATAATGATAGATTAATTATTTGTAGATGATATTAATGATATTATTATACTTATTTAATCATTATATCACAATTACCTTCTAACTTTATATTATGTGGGAGTAAGATAATGTAACTCCTGTGTTGACTGAACTATCGCCTCACAAAGCATTCTAATTCATTCAAATTATACATGGTAGGAAAAAATGATAGATATAATGAAAATATATAATTAATATTAGAAAAAAAATATTTTAAAATTTTAATATATTGTTTACTTTTATTTCATTGAATCCATTGAAAACATGGAAATTGTATTCACGAGTACTTAAGATCAACCATCACCATATACGGTTTATTTTATATTCTATCATTAACATGTACGGATTTCTCTAAATACATACATAATTAATATATGAGAAATTAATATCATTTAAAAAATTATTGATATTATTTATCCATGATCAAATTAGAATGATTCAATATAAAAAAAACATTCAAGAAATACAAAGAAGTTATTGCACGATATGTAATTTTAACAGATAACCGTTAATAAACATTTAAAAAATGTTATAAGTTAATAAATGATGGTATTATTTTTATAATTATGGTTATATAATAGATGTATAATATAATTTTTTTTATTTTATATTAATAATGAATGTGTACGGATGAAATTGAGGATTATGGTAAGCGATTGTCATCCCAATTAGTGTTCCTTGAGACATATGTTATGTTATGCACTGATCTTCTTTTATGAGGTGTATATATAGAACCTTTCAAATTTAATATCATTAATTTTATTTTTCTAATGATATTATAAGTTATATTTAATTTTATTATATCATGTGGATTATGATTCAATGATAGTAATGTTGGATTGGTTTTATGATTCAATCCATCTGTTAATCAAGTTTTTTTATGATTGTGCTAGCAAATGATGAAATATTAGGATCTATCTCTCAATAAACTCAATAATTTTATTCTCCAATATTTATATAAATAGAATAATCATTTTCTATTTATTTTCATCTATATATGTACTCAATAGCTAAATATATATTTTTAAAAATATGTCATCTTTGTTTTTCTCTTTGGTCAGAAAAAATATTTCATCCAAAACAATTTCATCTAACTTTTTCAAATATGTTATTCTCATTATAAAAATGATTTATTAAATAAATATTTACACATGTTTAACATTTTTGTAACAAAATTAATGTAATGTTCATGCCATTGTCAAGGCAAGGCTTGTTTGGGTTTTACCAAGAATGTGAAATGAATCATTTTTCTAATATGTATGGCATGAATGAAAATTATCAAATACCATGGTTATTATTTTCATTGAATTTTTATGATTATATTTTCAAACAAAATTCAAATAAAATGTTTTAAAACATTTTGTTATGAATATTTTGTTCTAGAAATCTATTTTGAATGTGAAAAGGGCATTTTCCGTTGGATATTTTCCAAGTGATATTTAAAAATAATTTTACATCTATAATGACATACCATGATGTTACATAATTATTAATAGGTGTATGATCAAATTATATAATATTTATCATTTCTCTGAATAGTCTATATTTATGATGAAAATTCTTTTATAAAACAAGTTTATCTCAAAAATTTTATACCATGATAATATTCTTATGAAACCTACTTTTTATCCATGGTTTATACCATGATAAAAGGATTATGAAAATACTTTTTTTATTTTATGGGTTATGCCTTTAAGATGGGAAAAAATTATAATGAAAACATTTAATTTTCCATAGGCTATGTTATGATGAAATATTCTTGAAACCATTTTCTTTTAAAGTGTTCTGATATGTTGAATATTTCATCATATTTTGGTACTAATATGTATTATTTATGTTATTTGATGGGAGATATTTATCATTTAATGTAATGGAATGGTTAAATATTGATATATAATGTGATAAATTGGATTGGAATAGGGAGTAAACTTAGTTTAGTAAGTGAAATTATCCACTATGATTATATTGTGAGTAAAAATTAACTACTATGATAGTTTGAAGAGTAAACGTATTACAATTTGATATTATTTGAAATGATCCTTGATCTACTACGTAAATTATTTTCTATGATTTTGTGTGTGCCAAAAATCTAGGCTTTCTACCAATGTGTTGTTCACATGGTTCATTTTCATTGATTCTGTTATGATTAATGTAATATGAACTACCAAAATTTATTCCATGAAACATGTTTATTATATATAATATATTAGGTATGGTTTTCAAATACAGTTATCATGTTCTCATACACTTATCCTTATAAAATATTGATATCATCATTATTTACCCTTACTAGTTATCTGAGAAAACCCTTTCTTGAAGTCTCATTTCCATAAGATATGATTAATGGTATTATATACAATATGATTAACAATGATTCCTATAATGAAAAACACAGTGGTTGATGGTGTATCACAATTATGGACTACTTTTTTATGTTTTAATGTATCCAATGGTTCTAGGCTAAAATAATATTAGCGTGGATCATTAAATTATTTATTAAATATTCATTTACTGAGAGGAAAAATTTATGTTTGAGATGTTTGGGTCTTTATAATGATTACTTGTATTGTATGTGTGAATAAGTAAAATGTTTTTTATTTAAATTTTATTGTTTGTAATAATGTTTAGTATGAATTATTTAAAAAAACTGCACAAATATATGATGAGATATGTTTTAAAGACCCCAAACCATATAGCCTTTAGTCAGGTGTTACTTTATTATATTGGCAATATATTCAAATAATCACATACCAAATGACCAAACATTTTAGTTGTTTTGGAAAACTACATACATTATTTAACATTAAATTACAATTAAAAATAAAAAATATATCATAATGAATCTTTTTAGGACTCTACTATTCTCCAGGCATAACCATGGATATCAATAATATTAAAAATAATCACTACATAGGAAAATTAAAACATAAGAAATGGGTGAGATAATATGCTTAGTAAGGGATAAGAACATTGAAATCTATAAATAAACAATGAATAAAATTTATGTAAATGGAAATGACTAAAATACATTTTATTTTATTAGTAATTGCAGAATAATATAATAAGAAAAAAAGATGATAAAATAACTCCATATAAATAATCACATGGAAATAAACAACTATTATTAAAATTAGGGAATACATAATTTCGAAAATCATAACATTCCATTAACACTTCATCGAAGACATCAAACATAAATAGGTAAGTTATAATCCAATACACAAAAATATTTGTCCCATGGGACCTATCGAGGTTTTGATAGGCTTTAGAGGGCCACACACATCAATTAATAGGTCTAATACACTCACTATATTAAAATAGTGAAATATAATAAACATAAATATATTTATTGAAAATATAATATGAGATGAATATAAGTATCCCCAGTCAGTAAACACAATCACTGACCTTCTAGGGTAATAATGTGAATGTAAAATAAATAAAATATTCCCATTTAAAATGAACATATTCCATTTAATAAAATACGGTATTTAATATAATTATATATTGAACTTAATTAATCATAATATTCAACTATTTATGTTCACATATATCAAAATAATTTTTAAATGTCATCAAATAATTCTTAGGTAAAATACCCTTTTTAAATTTTAAAGTCGCTTTATTTTAAAATGATGTGAAATTATAATGGAAAAATTTTCATTTAAAATTAGCCTATAAATTTATAATGGTAATATGTAATGCATTATGGAAATATTATTGAGGTAAGGTCCTATTATGTTATATAAATTTGAAAAAAAAAACATTCGGTAATTTTATCAATAAAGTCACTAAGAATATTTTTTAGAAAATGACAAAGTAATCGTTTCAAAACATAATTTAAAAAATAAAAATTGTCTAAAAATGTAATATGGGAAATGTAAAATCATTTTTTGAAATATTTTTATAAAACATGGTAACTGTAGAAAAATAGTGTTTTAAGGAAAATATAATTTTTTATTGAAGAATATCTCTTTAAAATATCCTATTGTTCAAGTGAGAATTAATAAAATTACCGGATTATGTATATCTGTTATAAATACAAATAAATATATTAGAAATGTAATATAATACAATCAAAATTCATAGCACACATAATATTATAATGGAATAATCAATAATGTATACATTTAACCCAATAAATGGCTCTTTTGTTAAGAAATACCTTAGCACGGGTAATCAGTCGAATCGTTTGACCTGCAATGTTAGTAATTATGAAATGAAAAATTGATTACCATGAATATAATTATATTCATGATTTAAAATTTATTATGTAATTATATTCACCAAAAACTTAAACCAGTGGAGAATACGTCTAATATCTCATAGAATTAAATGTTAGATGAGACAACCTTACCTCATGCTTCCCTTGATATTTTTATACTTTAACATCATTTATAATGATTTAAATTGTAATATTAATTCTTTATAGAACTATAATTATACTTATAATACATTATGTTAAACATGAATGACATATTACAACCCATTCAATAAAAATATTTCAATAATTTTATTTTTTCATTTGTGTTCATTTCCTAGTTTCATGATTGTTACATTTTTGTATACTTATTAATTTTATTGTAAAATGAGAATAAAACACTAGAATTGAAACGAAATGGTACTAATTTACTTATTTAATTTTAAATAACCCCATATATAATTTTAATTTCTTACATGGCGATAACATTTTATAATATTTTAATGATAAATGATTAGTTTATCTTGGATGTTTTTCCAACCATTAGGAACTAGTTTGGATTTATTCAATATTATGTATATATATCAAATCCAAAACAGGAAATTGATTATAATATGACTCTTAAAATAATAATTAACTAGAATTATACTTATATTACCTTCCTTGAATGCAGTTATGGAAAACAAAAAATCATTAATCAAAGAGATGGCCATCCTTCATAATTTAGACAACGATTTTGTTTTCTTGAATAAGAGGAGGTAATAAAGGGGTAAGATATAATATATTAAATTAGAAACATGAAATTATATTATAAACCTAATACATTATTTATTATAAATTTATGGTATAATTGGGCAAGGAGAAGGTGGGGAAAAAATAAATTAAGAGAGGTTGTTTGAGAAAGTTACCACTCGAATATCAACTACTCGATAAAGCCCATAAGGAACTAGGTATTTGAATTTGGATAATAACAATAGAACGTAGTCATGGGGAGAGAAGTTAGAAGATGTTTTGTTAGATATTTTAAGATAATAAAAACATTTTATTAGAAAGGGGATGGTGAGGGTGGTATTTATACTTGAGGAGGGGTGGTTTAATGTGATTAAATAATGATAATTTTATATTTAACCCCAAAAACATTTTGGGTGGAAATATATCAAAAATATTTTGTTGATAATTAATTATTTAATTAAATTATATGTTCAATAAACAAAACAAAACCCATTTAATGTTTTATTTTTTAGGTATTTTATGATTTTATCTTTTAACATTAACGTTCTATATTATTTTACTGACACTATAGTAAAACTCTTTTTTAATTTCGATATATTTTTTCCACTAAGAAATGAATCTATCCATTAAACAAATTTTCACCTCCTATTTCCAAATTTTAAATCCATTTTTATTTCATCAATTTATTAATTTGATAAAAATAATTTCTAAATACGATACATGTATAACTCAGAAAAACAATTTTTTAATTATATAATCGTAGATTTCAAAATTACTAAGCATATATTTGTAAATGTAACACCTTATGTTTTCTGTCATTACATAAGTATATTTTGATCATTAGTAATTATAAATTAATATGAAATAATTATCATATAATAATAATTTCATAAGAGTTAGGTAATTTCATAAAACCCATATTTTCGATTTTTAACCCAAAATATTTTTTTTAAATTAGAAACAAAATAATTTTTAAAATTTTGATTTTGTGAGTAAAAAAATTAATTTGTTTTTATAGAATATATTTTATAAAATTTTCAAAAATAAATTATATTTCCTTTCTCATAAAAACAAAAAAAAATTAATTATTTTAAGAAAAAAATTTTGAAGAATAGAATGACTTTACTTAAACTTATGTGTTCATTTCTTAATAGTAATTAAATTTTTATTAAATATAAACTTCATAATTATTTAATAATATAGTTAATATTAATAAAAAACCAAAATTTATTGTCTATTATATAATGGTTGTGTTATAACAATAATATTTTGGATTTCGTTTATTCTTGGTTTTATATTTATTGTAAGCTAGCAAAAATATTGTTTATATTAAATATCAGGGTTCAATATTCTCTCTTACATAAACTAATTTTTCAATAGAAATTTAAACATGTTATTTTTACTTTTTTTATACATTTTAAAATATACTTTTTTAAATATTACATTATTAAAATCAATAATAAAAAATCCTCTTAAAAAGATGGAATAAAAATTATAAAAGCAAAAAAATATGTTTCATTATAGTAGAAAATTAGTGGGATGTTAAGACATAGATATGGAAAAATATTGAACTATCAATTTTGGATGTATAGTGATAGATAACATGGTTATTATAATGTTTTCATTCACAAAAATGTAATCTTTTTTGGGATAAAATTTAATTTATTTCACGATAAGAAAATTAAATGAATATTCTTTTTTCTAATATCCTTTTTTCTAGAGTACTGTAATTATATTAATTCTTATAGTAATAACATAATAAAATATACTTAATTGATAGGTATAGTTTTATTTATTAAACAATTTCTACTACAAGCTCATCATTTTCTCAAAATTATAATCCATTTATTAGCTCAACTAGAATTCAAAAATATTCAATTTTTATTAATCATAATATATTCTTAAAATTAATACTTATTTTTTATACAATTAAAATAAATAAAAAATATGTTACACCAATTAGGACATCACATAGGGTAGTGTAAGGTGATTCAGCCTTTTCTCCCTTAAGTTTTGGATTCTTGCCCCATGGCCTTTTTGGATGTGACATGTTATCACTCAACCTATGGGTTTTCCATTATTAAAACCAATATAAATATAATACATAAAAAAATAAAAAAATTAAGATTAATGGATATGTCATTCATTTCATTCTTTCCTCTTGAATATAGTAACCCATATTAAATTATTATTTCATGGAGTTTTTGTTATTCTTCTTAAAATGTACATAGTAATGTAATCCCTAACTCAAATAAATTAATTACCAAAAAATGAACACTTTTTGTCTAAACCAATACAATTGACTTTTAAAGGATAGTAAGATCCATAGAGAGCAGAAATTCATTATTTTTATCTCAAACTACTTTTTGAAACCAATATTTTTGGCACAAGTTATCCAATATGTATAAATATAATAATCATTAAAATCGAATCTAATGTTAAAATTTAACCATTTCATAAATTTTTAACCTTATGAATCATCCAAAATATGAGGACATAAAACATTAGAAAGAGGGTTTATGAATTTAAAAAATTATCATACCATTACTCTCACAAAAAATGAAGTCAGTCTTAATCATAAAATATGAAAAAAGTGAATAACTTCTTTATGTATTCTCAATGAAAATGGTAAGAATGTGACATTATATAATTAATTATTCAAAACATTCATTCATTATAATTACTTAATTAAGACATATATCTTTATATATATTACATAAATCATTAAATTTTTTCAACTCTATCAATGGTAGCATAAACAAAATTTTCAACCAATCATTAATCATCACTAAGATACTCAATACTATCTAATATAAAGAATCCATAACAATAATCTATTCATCCCAACATTATTATCTCCACATCTAGAACCTATCAAGGGTTATCTTTCCATGAAACAAAAATTCTCAAAAATAAAATTTTTCCACTGAATTAAATTTCTAGGTTATTATTACCATTCAAAACACTATCTAATTTGTAAATAAAAGTGATTTTACTAAAATATTTATATGTTTCATATTTATTATAACAAAAATGTTATACAACATATATATAGGGATAAAATATCATGGACACAATAATCATTCAATTTCTTCTATATCAATCGCATATGCTCTACCTTGATCCATTATAATGTTTTATGGTATAATCCTTTGATGCTAGGTGAATTTATTTTCATAGTGCCAAATCTCATTATTGATGAATAATTTCAAAGTAGACAATTATTTGTTCCCCTTAAAATAAAGAGAATTGTTTAACTTTTCTCCACAATTGAATAAAACTCATTTTCCTTTTATGAATGTACCAAGGTGTTTCCTTACATAATTATAATATGTTGGAAAATGTTATTTAACCTTAATCTCATTATTCATCCCTTCCTCTAACGTCCTTTTCTTATATTTATTTCATTCAAATCCAGAATGCTCAGATGTCTATTTCTCCTCTTTCTTTGATCTTGAAACTATGCCCCTGTGTGAGGAAAATGTTTGGGAGACTAGTTCTCTTCGAATGATTGGATTAATCAAATATAAGAAACTGTCATTCTTAATATTTGGACAACATGGATTGATGGAGTTTTCATTCCTTCTGTTGTGTTCCATTTATAATTGATGTCATAAAATGTATTATAAGTCATAATATTATGGAAAATATCAAAACTACTTATCATAAATTAAATATTTAGTAACAACTAATCTCAAAATCGTATTTTTGGCTTCATCAAAAGTATTTTAGAAATTATTTCATTCAGTTTCAATCTCTAATTTATTTTTTGTAAATATAGATCAAATAATGTATACTAAAATTTTTCTTATACCAACAATAAAGACCTCAGCCCTAGTATCATTGATTTTGTGATAAATTTATTACATAGGAATAATATACAAGGGAAAACATCCAGAAGGAGAGAAAATTTCTGTAGTTTTGGAAAAAAGTAACATACATTAATTTTAAATTATCATTGAATATATTAAAAACAACATATAAAAATCTTTGATGTCCCCATTATTATCATATTAGATAAATTCATTTCAATCATAGTAATCATCATGGAATATTGGGGAAAATAAAACAAAAGAAAGGTGTGAGATCATATGATCAATAAGAATTAAGTAAATTTAAATATATGAACAATAAAGTTTTTAAAATTGCGGAATGGTATATTACTAAAACATATCTTATTTATTCAGTAATTTGATCATAACATTACAGGAATAAAACATGATCAAACAAGGCCATATAAATAATCACATTAGTGGGAAAAATAGACCATGTATATTATATAAATAGAATAACCACATGGAAATGAAGAAATAATCTTATAATGAAGTAATAAATATTTTTGGACATTATAATATATTTTCAAGTATATATCTAAGACACCAAACATTAATGTGTAATACATAATCCAATACCCAAACAAATTTTTCTTGTGAGACATACCTACACATCAATGAGTTGTAGCATCCCCACCCATCACTTATTATGTATAATTCAAAACTCATATGAAAGGGTTGAAACATAATCATCATACACATTTGAATTAAAACTATCATACGAGATGAAAATATCAATCCATAATCAGTAAACATAATCACAAACCTTACAGACTAATATAATACATGGTATCTAAATATAAAATATATAGTCAAACTTATCATACACAATTTAATTATATACATTATAGGGTTTCATAAAATATTACACTAAATCAAGATTATTATTAAACAAATTATTTCGATAAATATTAAAATAAATTGTTAAAATAATTAAAAAATTCATAGATAAAATACCATTTACACTTTAAATTAACATTATTTTTAAAATGATGCGCAATTATAAAAGAACAAATTTTTAAATTAAAATAACAATGTAAACATTTATAGTATTTTTATCATTATATAGTTATTATGGTTGGAAAATCCTCTCATGACATATAAGTTTAAAAAATGTCCTTATGTATTGTTTTCTTAATATTATAGAAGAACCATGTTTATAAAACAAAAAATATATATATTTCAAAACATTTTGTAAAAATTAAAACAAGGGTAAGAAACCTATTTAGACAATAAAAGGATAATTTAAAAACAATTAGGACACAATTTTATAAAATGTGGTCATAGATGACAAATTGAGTTCTGTAGAAATTTTTTAAAGGATAATTTTTCAAAATAATGTCTTTAAAAATGTCATACCGTTGTAGTGAGCTTTAATAAAATGATTCAATTATGAATATAAACTATTAATACACATCAAACTGTTTTATATTAAATATTACATAATCAAGAATCATCTCACACACAATCTTATAAATACATAATCAATAACATAAATGTTTTACTAAGGAATGTAAATTGAGTTAGGAAATCCCTTACAACTTGTAATTAGTCGTATGGTATGCCCCATAAATGTAATGATTATAAAAGAAACATTTATTTACATGAAGATAATTATATTCAAGATATGATATATAAAAAATATTATATACACCACATTATAAAACAATTGTTTAATAAGTCCTATATCTAATAGAAATAATGGTTAGACATGAGACACTTACCTTATGCTTCCCATTACATTTGTGTACTTAAATGTCCATTATAATGGTTAAAATACTATTATTAATTCATTCCAAAATAATAATCAAATTTTAAATTTTTTATGTGATACTTTTATTACATCTTATAATCCATCCCATAATAATATTTGAAAATTTTTATTATTTCGGGCGCGTTTGTTTCATGGTTTCATTATTGATTTATATTTGTATAATTTTTGATTTTCACATCAAGTGGAAATAAAAATCCAGATGTGAATAAAAAGGGTATTGATGACCCTCCAAAAAATTAAATTTTCCCATATATCATTTTTTATTTATAAAATGATGATTATATTTTTGATAAATTGTTAATGATAATATTTTAGTATATTGTGGAGTGTTTTCCAACCATTGCATACTAATTTAGCTTTAGCTAATGTTTTGTATATATGTTATATAAAAAAATGAAATATATTATAATATACCAATTATAATATTAAATATAATTAATAATACTATTATGAAAAACATTGATGGAGGCGAAGGAAAATAATAAATCATTAATCATGGAGAGTTTAACCACCATAATTTGGAAAATGGTTTTGTTTCTTTAGAGAAGACAATGTAATAAGAGCGATTGATATAATAAATTCCATTATCAAAATAACATTAAAATATATACATAATTATAGAGTAAATTTTAATTTATGGTTGAAGGGGGTTAGGATAAGGTAAAAAAGTAATATATTTTAAGAGAGGTTGTTTGATAAAAATACCTCATGAATATCACATCTTTGAAGGACCCCTTAATGAACACATAATTTGAATTTGGGGAAACCAGAAGAACATGTATGTTTGGATAGTGGAGAAAATATTTTTTTGGTAGAGGGTTTAACATAACCAATTAATTTTAGGAGAAAGGTAGTGGTGAGGGTGGGTATTTATACTTGAGGACGAGCAATTTTAATTGATAAAATAATGATTATTTTTTATTTTTACCCAACAACAGTTGGGTGTAATTAATTACAATGAATTTGGATAATATATAATTTTTAGAAGTGATTTTAAGCAATATGAACACATCATTCAATAATTTATTATTTTAGTTTTATATATTTTATTCTTTTTCCATTTTACATTAACCCCAACATTATTTTACCTATAATGCGGTAAATCTCCTTTTTAACCACAATAAATTATTTATGACTAAAAATGAAAATGAAATTATAATATAATTTGGAACTCCCAACTCCAAATATAGATTCAATTTTACTTTATTAAATTTATAAAAGTAAAAAAATAAATTATAAATATGTTTTTTGTATAACTCATTAAAATAGTTTTTTAATGTTCAAAATTGTGGTTTTCAAAATTTCCAAACATGTGTTTCTAAATGTAACAAATTATGAATTATGTCATTACATTAATAAATTTTGTTGAATAATTAGTTCTAAAAACATTAAATCACGATCATATAAAGACTATTTCATAAGAGTTATGGTATTTTGTAAAAACAATATTTTCACTATTTAAGCCACAAATAGGCTTTTTTTAAAAATTCCAAAAACATTACATTGTTATATTTTTTTTCTATTGATCAAAAAATAATTTTTTTTGTATTTTATATAGTTTTCAGAAATTAATTATATTTTCATTCTAACAAAAATAAAATACCATAATTTTTTTGAAAACATTTATTAGAATAATAAAATGACTTTACTAAAAATAATTTTTTTCATTTCCGAAGAATAATTATGTTTTCATTTAACAATAACATCATATTTATTTCTTAATAAAGTAAATATTATTCAGACCGACCAAAATTATAAATCTTTTATAATTTCCATGTTAAAAAATATATATTTTGTAGTTTTTTAAGCTCATTGTTATGAGCATCGTAAGAAATCAATCATATTGTTATTTTAAAAAATTATTGTGTTACACGTGTATTTGTGGGATATGAAAATAATATATTTTTATTATTTAACAAAAGTAATCCATTGATTTTATGAGTGGGGAGAACAAGATAATATATTAATATTTTACTAGTTTTTTATTACCACTATATTATCCAAAATTAATAATTTTATTGTTATTGGGGTGACCTAGTAGGTATTTTTATACTATCCATTATTTGAGAACATTTGTGATGAAATTTTTATGGTATTGTATTCATTTTAAAATTTTATTAGAGATCATGATGGTCATAATGTATGTACTGTTATCCTATAGAATAGATACGGTGTAGCCCGTTTGATGGGGGAGGGGTTTAATTCATAATTACATGAGGCTAATTAGTTTATGTCTTTAAATATATATAAATTTTATATATTTCTTATTTTATTAACGTAATGTTATATATTTGGGTATGAAATGAAATTATATTAATAAATGAATGTTATTTTCAATATTTTGGGTTATTTGGTGGTATCAATCATATATGTGCCTATGGTGGTTTGGTGATATTCTATTGTAGATTTTATTGTATGATGACTTCCATTTTATTTTATATTCCCAATATGTCACAGTCTGTATCCTTTGGCCAATTGGATATGGTATTTCATTATAAAACAACATTATTAGAAACTGAGGTGGGGTTATTGTGGGGCCTTTTTGTGCAATATTGGCATCATAGTGGCACTACCGTATTATAAATAACTAGATTTTTAATATTGGAAGTTCATTAATGAAATGTGAGATAATTGTTAGTGGAATTTGAGGATAGATTTTCATGCTAGGGAACCAAATAAATAATTTGGTAAAAATTACATTTCAACACCATAAATCTAATAATCTAATGTTCTACATAAATTCATAGAGTATTATTTATAGTAAATATTTTATTATATACTTGGATCCTATAAAAATTAGTAGTTCATGGGATCTTAATATCCTTTATTATGATTAGAGAACTATTCTTGAATTAACATTTAGTTGAAAAATAAATATTATACATAGAGTATTACCATATCTCTATGTTATTGATTTTTCTTTTGTAATGAATTCTTTCTAAATATTGAATTTTTTCACGTTTAACTTCATTGAAATTCCGTGAGTGTAGAATAATGAAGTATATATCTTTTAAATATCCTCACATATATTTTCATAATGATAATGGGTACACAATCAATAGATATTTGTATGTTGAAACTTCACCTATTCCTATATGAATGATATATCTCAGTATAAATGTTGAGGTACCTTATTGTATTCATATATTTCTTGTCTTCCAATATAGATTCCTGAAATGTTTTAAAGTGAGCTTAAACCTCAGAGGTGGATATTTTGATAGAATATATTGATATGGGTTTTTACCATGTTAATAATCCTATTTCTCAATGATTATTGATTTCAAAATGAATATTTCATGATATGGATGGATGGTGGTTCACATTTATTTTATGAATTAATAGGGTATATATGATGAACTAATGAGAGCCTTTATAATTTTACAATATGAGTAATTTTACTTGAGGTTTATTTCCAATGAATTTTATGAGAAATATGATTTTATGATATGAATGATTTATAATTATATAATATGAATCATTATTTAATTATAAATTATATTTTTAACTTATATTGGTTGATAATATTTTGGGGGATCATTAGTTTGATCATTCATTTTGAGGATATATTTTCATTATAGTTTCACCTATTGTAATTATAACATACACTCATGTTTCTGGATGAGTGATTTGTATGTGTAAAACCTTAGTGGAGTATAGATGAGTGAAAACCTAGGGACTTGTTTCATTATGGATGATTAATTGTGTAATAGATTATTGTTTATTGAATTTATGAAACTGCAATATCTGAATGGAGACCATAGTGGATGATATATTAACGGTATAATGATTACATTTTGGTTATAAATTTATTTATGAAGTTATTATTTAAATTGTTGTTGATATATATTGAATTACTGTCTTTGGTATTTTTTAATAAAATTAAATAATTAGAATTATAATCTCATAAGTAAATAAACATCATTGATATGAATTTCATATAGTTTTTATAATGTATAAGGGGTGTGCTGAGTATCAGTGGAGATCTATAGTAAGTCAAAAAAGATAAAGTGATTTAGTTCATGGTATAACTATCACAAACTATGTTGGGTCTCTATATGACCCGACACCCAACTCGGTTTGTGGTATGGCCCAAAGGATGTTCCAAATCCACATGTGCTACTAAATGTGATTGGGTATCAAGTTCCCAACATTGAAATGATTTTACCCAATTGCATAAAAAATAGAACATATAATAAGAATAATCTAAAATATAAAATGCTTAGTCAAAAAGGTAACAAAAACATCAAAAAATAGATGTTTACACTTTAAAAATTCTAAAAAATACTAAAATAGAAATGAAACAAGTATACTATGCTGAATATCCAATCACTAAGATGAGAACAATTATTAAACCACTACCATTGTGATCCACAAGAGGGTGGCAACTTGGAACCTAACCTTCAGCACAATGAAGTAAGCCTTTACCTTGAATATGCATAGCACATGATCTACCTACACCCAATGGTGTATGTAGGTTGTGAGCCAATGTCCAGTATGATGCCTCCAGGATAAAAAAATCCCTAACAAAAAAAATAATGATAGTCTAACATGATCAATGAAAATTAAAACTTTTACACCCTTTTTTGTAAAACATTCGGGAGGAAACTTTTTTAATTAAAATAAAAGAAATAACATCGAAAGAATGACAATACATACTGATTTTTTTCAAATAAAAATTTATTTCCAAATATTACACACACACATACATCCAAACACAATTTTCCCATCGTATGCTAATGGTTGGTCACCTATTATACAAGGTAGAGCATCATGGGTACATCTCTATGGTCAAACTAGATCAAGTGGGATTCTAGGAACCTCGTATCTTAGTGAAAATGTGGTATAGAAACCATGACCATGAACATTCTAATTATTGGGCCAATTTTTGGGAATACACCCATAACCTATTGGTCTCCAATCATCATCCATGTTTATTTATAGTTTTCATCATCAATCCCTCTAAGTGAAACCATGCTGTAGCCACTTCAAAATCACAAGATAGCTAGTCATAATACATCTACCTAGTTACCTAGGATTCCCTTTTCGAGATCAATAATGTTTCACATGTCACATATTATATGACACGTTAACATTTTAAAAAGACAAAAAAGGCATTTTAGTCATAGAATCATTTTCTTTCATACCCAAATATAATTTTCAAAATCAAATAAACACCAATGAACATTTCAATATACATTTTCCATTACATTATCATTTCTCAAATTAACATTTATATGAACTCAAGTAAGAACACAATCGATTTAAACTAAACCCATGAACCGAGAAATTTTCTAATCCCACACATAAAACAAATTTTCGATAAAGTCTTGCTTCCCAATCATTAAAAGATTTTCTATACGTTCCAAAACATTTAAAACAAGGAAAGTAGACAAAAAAGAATTAAAAACATGTTCTATAACCCTTGATCAATTTAATAATTAATTTTTAATATTTCGAAAACATTATTAAATAACACAACAAGTGATTGGACCATTTATATACCCAATTTACATGAAGAAAACCCATTTTCCAACGACATGTTTAATAAAACATTTCAAAAACCACTTCCACACCACACACATAAAACATATAACATGAAAAATCCAAAATTTCACATTGAAACCCTATTATTTAACACATTATCAATTAATATTCCATTAAAAACAGAATTCATACCCTTAAAATAACCATAAAATCACTTTCGATAAGCACTACAACAAATCACATAAAACAAATAACAAAACTTTTTGAAACCCCCATTTTCAGTAGTCATGAATCTCAAATAATTTCGAAAACATATTTCACATGACACAAGTAATTCATGGAACACATTTATACAACCAAACATTCATATCAAATACATCAAAAAATTATTGTGAATTAAATCACCTATGTCTCATAGAGAAACTTTTGGAATTCGTTGTGAGACCACAACTACGAATCTTGAAAACCCTAAGAAGGAAATATTTATCCAAAAACCACAAGATCAAACTCTATAAAATAATATTCGACCATAAATTGGACACCCCACCTATTTGAAAATTCAAACCTCATATAACATGCACCCAAACCCTTGGAAAAGATTAAGTGGGGATTACTGGAGGGAGTCGCATGTACTGGTGGGGAGAGGGCCATAGGCGAAAGGATGATGAAAGGAGTGTGGGGACCTATCTGGCTACCACCGAGAAGAAAGGGGGTGTCGGTGGGTGGTATATGGAAGAAAATGGGATGTTAGAGGGTGGTAAGTGAAAGAAAAGGTGGGAGGGGTCTCGATCACCACATGAAGGCTGCACCAACAAGTGGTCTGACCAAGGGGGAGTTGTGACATTATTTTTTTTAGATGTAAGGGTTTGTGATGAGATTAAGGTGGGGGAAGAAAGGCTCTGTAGTGTGGAAAGATGGGGGGACCCCTAAAAATAATAATAATAATAATAAACAAAATAGTGATAAAAATAATAATTGTATTAATATTTTTTATAACAATAATAAAAATAATAATAAACATTATAATAACTAACATAAAAATATTATTGTTATTAATCATAACTATAATATTATATTTATTTTTATTTTAAAATAATTTTAGTTTTATTTTATTTTGATCTCTTTTTTTATTCATTTCATTTATTATTTATTTCAAATATCATGCATGTTGCACAGTGACCTAGGTGAAGCAGTATGTTTTCCAAGTCGTTCCCCACCCATCCGTCAGTTGCTTCCAAACCCAAAAAAACACATTTTTCGACGAAAACAAAAAAATTAGAACATGGATTCAACCTAAATCTAAAAAAGGATACCTGATTCCAAAAGAATTAATAAAAGAAAATATTTTAAAAAGGTTATGGGGAGAGAATTCTCCATACCATAACAATTTCTACCAAAAAATATCAATAACAAGGCAATACCCCAACATTGAATCGGATACCCCTTCATAGACCATGGAGATTCCCAACATAAGATGATTGAGATAAGGCCATAACACTACCAAAAAAAAAGAAGAGAACAAATTGAACTCAGATATCCAAAATGAAATTCACACAAAGTGTCACTCTCCCCTAAAAACAAAAGCACCTCCAGTTGATCGATCAATGGAAAGGATCCCCTTACCATACACAATCCAAAATTCTATGACAAAAAACATAATCATTCATAATATTCTCATACTAGCCACCATAAATGAACAGCAGATCCTAACCACTATCACAGGCAGGCCCAAACGTACTGCCCACCATAAGAAAAAACCTAACAGCCAAGGCGGAACCAGAATACCCACACAGGGAGGCCCTAAACGACTCAATAAACATAATGGTTAACCTTTATTTACTTCTAGTTAAATTCATCAAGGCACACGGTGGGTCTCCCCCACCATATAGACCAACTAGATTAATTGACTAGCCCAGACCGATTTTGAAATCCCGATATGATCTAACCTAGGAGCTTCCCTCACCACCGAATACCTTACCCATTAATATGATCATTAGGACCCCTCTGTTCAATGGGATCAATTCGAATGGAATGGATACACATAAATCTAAAGCAATATCCATTTCCCAAAATGAAGATAGACATTGGACCATGGTCCCCTACAACCCTTGGGGTTTCATAACTACACCCCAGATTCAATCATAGAGCTATAATTGGAGCCTTGATGAATGATGAATCTCCTACATCACAGTCATGCACAGAAATCCTCCCACCTAAAATTCTTCTTATGGTACCAAAAAACTAAAAAATGTGATCTAAACAACACCAAAAGAAAACAATACACCACGCAACCTACATTCCCTTAATGTATAAATTCACCAAAATAGGGACATAGAATATTCCCATGAGTCATTCCATTTACCTTGACTGAGGATATGACAAAGCAAGAACACATGGAACACACTTCCATCCCTATGGGGAAAATTTTAGAATTCCCAAAAAATAACATGATTCTATCAAAACATATGTTCTCAAAAACAATTCTGGACATCCACCCTTGCACTTGAATGAAAACAATATTTTGAAAATCATCACAGAATGTGACAACTACAACATAAAAGGACATAAAAACTCAAGGAGTATAAATCAAGTGTCGAACTACACCTGACTTCTACAAATGGCCATAACAGACTCTTACAATCAGATTTTCCATAATAGTGTGTTAATATTACCGTTTCCAGAGAAGTAAACACACAAATGATCCAAAGAAATTGTTACGATAGTGGTCAAAACCATTAATCCATACCTCTTTTCACCTACTAGACTAGATTTACCTTTAACGCTTCTAAGAGGGACCTTAAAACTGATTGACTCCAAAATTTCCCTTAGAATATCAAATGTCTCAAGGAAACCAAAAATTCATTCAAATCCTCCCTCATATGATCCCTCGCTACAGGAGTATTCTCTTATCGGATGAAGAAGAATATAGGTCGACAGAACCCGAAATTCAAGAAGAAAGTTCTCAGTATGATCAATTGAAGGATCTACCAATTGTGAATCGCCTGTGTTCACACATTATCCACACATTAACTATTTATGGCAATATACAGTAGCGCGTGAAGTAAAAAGACCAATGACCTAATCAAACTAGTCTAATGCCCAAAATGTAACATGAACAAACACAAAAAACATGAGGTGAACTACTCTAAATTATTTATGAATCACCCGAAAAAAGAAACCAATAACCAGAAATTCATACTAACTTACTAATGAAACAAGAACCTGCAAAATTTTCCTAACAATAACTTTTTTTGAACTCAAAACACCCCACAATAGGATTCCCAAAATTATGTATCATCGGTTATCAAAACAATAAATTTTCCCTAAAATAATTTTAGAATCTAATAAAGAGTTTGTGGATTGTACTTTCACCTATGGAATCTAATGGAGTTCCACACATTCATGTTCTCATACCAACCGGGCACTCATCTACGTCCCATACATATGCTATATATGTGGTCACTCATGAGAGTACCAAAGGTAATATCTTTTTTATATTTTAAAGCAAGAGTTCAACCCATGTCCATAACATTGTCAAGATTTCTAGTCAATCATTTCATAAAATTAAACCTTTTAAAACCACATTCAAAAAATTATAAACACCAATTTTTCCATAGTTTGAAAATAAGACCATTTCCACATTAAAACATGTATTTCATAAATTTTAAAATGATATTTTTTCATATAAATTTTCAAAATCAAAGTATCCATAAGATAATGACAGAGTAAATTAGTGTCAGTAAGTGACTTGGACATATGTTTGAAGGCCATACACCAATCACTTCATCATCACATAGAGTGTTTTATGACAATGACCCCTGTTCCACATGGATTTCCAAGCCCTGTGAGCTCACTGATACTATTGTCCCAACTCTCAATTCGTTTCCCAAACAATAAATAAACATAAGGTTCAAATGAATCTGATGAATCCCAGCGTAACATGGTGTGTTGAGTCACATTGTGAGGTGTAATGGCCAGGAACCCTACTCATAATATGAATCCTAATTCCAAATAATCCAAACTCTAGTCTAACCGGACTATTCCGCAAGGAATAAGACTCAAAAGTGAATGGCCTCTCTAATACCATTTTTTCAGGAACCAAGTCCTGTTTTCATATGACCAGACACCTGACCAGGTCTGCGGTAAGCCCTAAACGATGTTCATGATCCCCACTAGCTAGCACCAATGCTCAGGTATAGAAGACATAATGTGGTAATGATTTTACCTAATTGCATAACCAATTGATCCAACAATACAAATAATCTACAATTGAAAATTACCAACCAAACAATGAATAAAAACATTCCATAATTTAAGATTACACATTTAACTAAAACCCAAAAATACTACAATAGAATTAAAATTACCTAAATACCATAGAACCCCAAGCCATAATAGGAGGGACATTCACAAACCACCTCCACCATGATCCACCAGTGGGAGACCACTTGGAACCCAACCACCAACACAAATCCCCAAGACTTTACGTAGAATATATATAGAAAAATTTCTCTATACACCAAATGTTGTATATAGTGTGTGATACCATACCTTGTTGGATTCCACAAAGATTATATTATTCCATTCAGGGAGAATTTAAAGATAATATAACATGTTCGTTTAAAATTAAATCATTTACACCAATTATATGAAATAAATTGTGAGTAAAAATTTTGAAACAAAATAAATGAAACAACTTATAATGAAAATCAATACAAATCAAATTTCATGAATGAAATAGGGATTTATAAAAGTTCATATAGACACGCACATCCACACACAAGAGGTTCACCGTATTCCATTGGTTGGAACCCCATAGTAAATGGTAGAATATCATGGCTAAATCCCTATGGTCAATGTAGATCAAGTGGGATTCCAGTAAACATGAATCTTGGTGAAAATGTGTTAGATGGTATGTGAGTATGATATACACTATAATAACAAATGTAGGATCAAATATATAAGTATAAAACGCTCAAATACAAGAGTTGGGATAATTGTATCTTTAAAAAACCCTAAGGAAATATTGCATAACCAAAATTCACAACACCTCTAAGTTCTAAAAACTCACATGATTCAGGAAAAGTGATTCGATAAATGAAACATTAACAAATGTTTGAACCAACTAAGATTCTACCTTAATGCATATAGAATCTAAATAAATTAGAGTAAAAGAAAAGAAGTATAAGAAATTTATACTTTCCTTAACAATACAAAATGCACAGCGGAAAACAAAGTACTGACACTACAAGTAACAAACAATAACTCTTTTAACCCAAAGAGAAGGGTATCCAACAACCCTGGATAAAAGGACCCTTGATTTATACTTTCACGAAAGTCTATTTTACCCACACCAGGGTAAGCCCTCGATACGAAGATCAGAGTATTTCATTCTATCCCCGCAATCCCTCAACTATCAGGTAGTCGGCACCTCTGTATTCCTATCCCCGGAAGCCCTCGACTGTACACATCGACCATCAGAGTCGCACGAAACAAGTCTGCACGAAGCAAAGTTAGAACAAGATTTTCAATCTTTATCCACGAAGCGTGAGAGTTTATAGGAGCCTCTCTCTCTATAAATCATTTCAACAGCATGTAAGCACTGATGTCCAAGATGTTGTTAAGTGTTCTGCTATTTTCAAATGAGCTCCTATTTTTAGGCTCAACTCTAACGGTCGGCTCTCTCCTCCAACAGTCATATTCTTCCTTGAATTTCAGAGGGACCTGTACACGAGTCACTCAAAAAATGGTTAGATGATAACTGAAGGCATGAAACCATTTTATAAAAGAACAAGTGAATGTATAACCAAAAACTGATATTCGGAATTTAAGAAAATATGACTGTTCGGAATGTAAGGAAATAAAAGTTATAAGTCTAACAAAGAATACTTTCGGAGTCAATAATACAAGGATATTCAGATTATATTTATCAAAAGAATTCGGAGTCGAACTTCATACAAGTTCGTATCAATAATTCGGAATCAGAATTCACAGTCAGAATTCGTAATTAGAATTCATAATTAGAATTCATCATCAAAATTCGCAATGAGAAAAAATAATCAGAATTCATCTTCAGAATTCGTTATCAGAATTCATAATGAGAATTCGTAATCAGAATTCTTCATCATAATTTGTAATGAGAATTCTTAATCAGAAGTCATCATCAAAATTTTTAATGAGATGTCATAATTAGAAATCATCATTAGAATTCGTAATGAGAATTTGTAATGAGAATTCATCATCAGAATTTGTAATGAGAATTCGTAATCAAAATTTTTCATCAGAATTCTTAATGTGAATTCATAATTAGAATTCATCCTCAGAATTCTAAATGAGAATTCCTAATCAGAATTCATCATTAGAATTTTAATGAGAATTTGTAATCAGAATTCATCATTAGAATTCGTAATGAGAATTCATAATCAGAATTCATCATTAGAATTCTTAATGAGAATTTGTAATCAGAAATCATCATTAGAATTCATAGTTAGAACTTAATATATGTTCGTAAACAGAATTCAGTGTTGAAATTCATAAAAGTTCGTAACATGGAATTTGGAGTAGAACTTCATAAATGTTGGTAACAGGAATTCAGATCCTAAAATAGAATGCTTCATATATAAGTATTATACGATGACGAGGTTTTAGATATTAATCCAAATTTTATACTTAAGAAAAATATTGATATGAAAGATGAAGTCTAGATAAGCGTAGGTTTCCTTGGTTAGGGAAATTTTCTTTATAAAAGTAAAATATAGGATAAAAATAGATTTTCTTAAGGATAAAGAGTTTTTGATTTTCAAAACAAGAAAGAATGGAAAAGTTATAAGGAAAAACCTTATTGACACAACAATATCCACCTTTTTGGAAGTCACAAACATCCTTCCGAAAAATAATATAAGAACTTAGAATAATTTTCTAGACTTTGATATTAAAGATTATCTTCCTTTCTTTATGGATAATATTGAATACGACTAACTACCCCTTAGTATTCGGAACTCTAAGAATGGTATTCTAGATTTCCGGAGTGAGAAGTTTTATTTGAATGAAGAAATATTTGTAATTAGAACTCCCCCTCCCCCTTAGATAAAGTCCCCCTTACTTAGGGATAATTCTTTTTTACATAGACATTTTTCTTCTTCCATTTAGAATTATTTTCCCTTCTCCCACTTTGTGATTTTTCAGAAGAGTATTAGGGAATGGAAAATAATATGGTACCTAAAATATTAGAACAAAACAGCACAAAAGACAAGAAACCAGAGTTTTCATTATGAGTGAAATAATTTTTATAAGGAAAGACATTATAAAAAAGATCAGATTGGTCTATTTTTCTTCTTTTTCCTTGGGGATTAGCTTCTTTAGAAGGATTTTTAGCTTCTATAAATCTTTTTGGTCCTCCTTATCATTCTTTTCTAAGGCTTTAATCTAATCATCTTGAGCATTCAGAGACTCAGACTAATCCTTAAGAACTTCATCCTACTTTACAATCTTTTCTGTGATCTCAATCCGGAGATCTCTTTCCCCTTTCCAGCTTTGTGCAACAGAGTTAAGCTTACCATTCTGATCCTTCACCTATTGATTCCGAGAATTTTGTTCTAGGGTCATATTTTCCTGAAAACTATTTGTAAAATCCTTGATCTTGGAATCATCTTTATCAAAAGCCTATTTTACATTCTCTTGAAATTCATCAATCTCTACCATATTCTGGACTATCTTATTTGACCAAGTGGTAATTTTATTGCACGACATCATGTGAGCTTTGTATCCTATAAGAAAATTTTGAAATCTGATTCTATCTTTACACACTTGTCCATCACCATGGACACCAAAAACTACTTCTGATTAAGAGTGTGTTGGAGCATCTGGCATCTAGAATCTATGTTTCTAAATTTCAGAATGGAACTAAGTAGCTTATTCAAATACTGCTCCACAAAATCATGACCAAGTGAAGATGAATCCGAATTCGAGGCATTACATGTTGAAAGTGTTTTTTCAATCTCAACAAGCTTCCTTTTTGAAGTTCCATCAACTTCATTCCTTTTCACTACATATTTTCTTTGAGAATCAACAACCACTTTCTTACCCTTATCAATATTCGTTATGACATGCTCATGAGGAGATTTATTCTCACTATCAGATAATTGAACAACTCTATCATCATGAAACTTATCTTTTCATGCTCCTTTTTTAACAAAGTGATATTCATAAATTTCTTCCCTAGATAATTCATTTACTTTTTCCTCTTCCTTGTCTTCATCTCTATTTCTTTCTTTATCTTCATCCTTTCCAGGAGTGATAAGATTTGAGGACCCAACCTCAAATTTTTGGAGTGGTAATTTCTCAGATGGATTTTCCTTATCTTGATATTCTTCAACTTGTTTAATCAAATCATCAAAATCACCACTTTCTTCTTCTTCTTCTTATTCTTCTACTTCCTCCTCTTCCACTTGTTCAACAACTTATTTTTCTTTGGATTTTTCCAGAGTGAAGAAATGGCTCGATCAAGAATGTTTCCGGTAGTGGAATATTCTCAGAAGCTAATTCTGTAGATTTCAAAAGAGATTGTACAACATCAGCTTCAAACATTTTCTTCTTTATCTTCTTCTCTTATTCATGCCTCTCAAGGTATTCAGCAGTCTTCTCCCTTAAAGACTTAGCATTAGCATGGTCCTAGCCGAACTGTGGATCCCCTTATTTCCTCTTATCCTTGACTTACCTCCATTTTGAAACCACCTCATCTGGATACTCTTTCTGCTTCTTCGGTTTGGGAGGTGCAGATTGGGATTCCTTAGTGTTTGGGGGTTTTTCTTTAGCTTACACTTCTTTCAACTTCCTTTTCGTTCCATCCTTCTTTGATGGTTCATATTTTTCTACATTTTCCGGATTGGATTCTGCCTCTTCCTGTGGAAGATCATAAAACTCTTCTTTCTCCTTAGAATAGTCCATATTCATTCTTTTCAGGGTGTCATAACTTACAAACATAAACTTTCAATTCCGAGACTTGGATTTGCATTCAATCTTGAATGATTCAAGACATTGAACTATTAGCTTTGAAAGTAAGGCATGATACAGGATAATTTTGGATCTTATATTTCCATTTTTTATGTTCCAAATTGTAACAAGAACATGCCTCATCAAACTGATTTACCTTAGATTTACTAGTAAATATACGAAATATATGTCACTCTTCTTGAAAGTATCTTTGTCACCTTTTTTCAGAACTAAAAAACCTTGTACCCATAGCTGATGGATTTGGTTGTTAGAAGATAGATGGGAATTTTTTTCTGTCTTGACATCAGAAAGTCCCAGACATTGCAAGGCCTTCACCTTAAAGAAACTTCCTTGAACATCCGGAAGTTTGTGGGGAAAAAATTCTTCCTCCACTTCATATGATAATCCCACCAAGCAGGCTGCCTTGGAATAAGAAAGATTGTTGGTTTTTCCATAAGACTTGAATGAAAATATATCTCTATCATCATACTTAAAGAAGCACACTGAATCATAAAACTCTATGAGTAAATCTGGATACTCCATGCCATGATCACCTAGCATAGAAATATAGACATCTTCCCATCCATTTAACTTGATATTCTTAGAAATGATAAAATCGTACTAGAAAATGTTAGGATGCACCAACCTTTCCTTGTATACTTTCCATTTTGAGATTGGCTTCGTGGTAGAAATTTCTTGAGAAGAGGCTTCTACATACATTCGGACTGGGGAAACTCTGAGAGATCCGCAATGGGCTTAAGAACCGATGCAGAACATCGAGATGCGAGAGCTTGGAAACCGATGTAGGACACCATCAGGGGTCACCTTTATATAGTTGATGGAAGTGACCTTTCAACTTAAAATTTCAATCTCATGATTGAAAAACTCTCTGTTCTGATCTGATGGTTGGAAACATGGCTGCACAGAAAACTTGAATATGATATTTTGAGGTTTTAAGAAAAACATTCGGATTTAAGGACAAATGAATCTGAAAAAATTTAAAATACAAAAGAAAATACCAACAAGTAAGAATGATTACAAAAATTTAAGTAAAGTAATCATACATTTAGGATTGGATAGGAAGATTATTCATAATCGGTGATATTCTTCATGATGAAAATTTGACTACGAAAATCTCACTACAAAAATCATAGTACAAAAATCCCTATACGAAAATAGTTTTATTGAAAAAACATTGAGTACCAAATCTCAATTAGGAAAATTATGAGTATGAAAATTCCCATTACAAAAACTCCCATTACCAAAATTTCCATTACGAAAATTTCCATTACGAAAAATTTTAAACACTATCTACGAAAATTTTCATTACGTAAATTTGAAAAACTATCTACGAAAATTTTCATTACGAAAATTTGAAAAACTAATTATGAAAATTTTCATTATGGAAATTTGATAAACTAACTACGAAAATTTTGAAAACGCTTTAATAACAAATGTACTCCCCCTATGAAGAGGATTCTATTACTGTAAAGAGATAAGTTACACAGAAAGTTAATGGAGGAACATTACCACACGGTTATCATTCATAACTTTTCTTTAATGTCTTAAAATCTATTAGAAGGTAATGATTTTTTGAACAAATCAGCATGGTGATCTTGTGTTCTGTTAAATTTAAGAATTATATCTCCTTTTTGTGTGTGATCCCTATGAAATTGATGCCTAATGTCTACGTGATTTGCACGAGAGTTCTATGCATGGTTTTTTCTAAGGGAAATGGAACTTGTGTTATCACACAATATTTGAGTCTTAGTAGAATTAAATCTATAGTCTGTGGGTGTGTGTTTCATCCACAATACTTGGGCATAATAACTTCCAGCTGCTAAATATTCAGATTTAGCAGTGGAGAGTGATACATATTATTTCTTCCTACAAGAACAAGGAACTAATGAATCTCCTAAGAAATGAAAAGTTACGTATATACTCTTTCTATCCATTCTAAATCCACCAAAGTCAGCATCTGAAAACTTTTTAGAACAAAATCATTTCTAGAAGTATAAAATAGTCCTAAATCCATGGTTCCCATTAAATAGCGAAAAATTCTTTTCACTGCCTTTAAAAGATGTTCCTTAGGATTGGATTGATGTCTTGCACATAAGCATACTGAAAACATTAATTCTGGATGACTAGATGTCATGTAAAGTAGACTTCCTATCATACCTCTAAAAGATGTTTGATCTACTGGTTTCCCAGCTTCATCAAGATCAAGTGAGTTTTAGGTACCAATGGGAGTACTTATACTCTTAGTGTTGTCATATCTGTACTTTTTAAGATGATCTTTAATATACTTATGTTGGGATATATAGATTCCTTCTGGTTTTTGTGAAATTTGAAAACCTAATAAAAATGTTAACTCACCCATCAAACTCATTTCATACTCAGATTTCATTAGATCCGTAATGAAATCAGTTAAGGAATGCTGAGTTGAACCAAATATAATGTCATCAACATAAATTTGAACAATCAAAAAAATTTTCTTACCTTTATTTATAAAGAGGGTTGGATCTGCAATTCCCTTAACATATATATTTTGAAGCAAAAATCCCGTATGTCTATCATACCAAGATCATGGGGCTTGTATAAGCCCATACAGAGCTTTGGTAAGTCTAAAAACATAATCAGGATGTTTTGTCTTTTCAAATCCTGGAGGTTGTTCAACAAAAACACCCTATTGAATATAACCATTACGAAAAGAACATTTTAAATCCATTTGAAAATGTTTGAAATTAAATATTGTTGCTATGGCATGTAAAATACGAATAGATTCAATTCTAGCTACTAGTACATAGGTTTTTTTCATAGTCTATTCCTTCTTGTTGATTATAGACTTTAGCAACTAATATCGATTTATTTCTTATGTTGATTCCATTTTCATCACACTTATTTCTGAATAACCATTTTACTCCAATGACAGAAGTTTCCTTAGGTCTTTCAACCAAGGTCCAGACTTTATTCCTTTCGAATTAATTTATTTCATATTGCATTGCTTTGATCCCATCATCATCACCTAAAGCTTCATCAGTGGTTTTTTGTTATAATTTGGAAAGGAAATCTAGATGTTCTATTTCATTTCTTAAGGAACTTCTTGTCCTTACAGGTTGATTTACATCACCAATGATACTATTTCTGGGATGATTCTTTAGAAACAACATATTTGGTTTTTGTAAAACCTGTATATCTACATAGGGTTGAAAATATTATGGGGTAAATGTTTCAGAAGCATCTTCTTGAACATTTTCCTTATCATAAGGATTTTTTATCAAAGGTTGATAATTAGTTTTTGAAAACACATCTGTGGATGTAGTTTGAGGTTGTTTAAAAACATAAGGATCAGTTTCATCAAATTTAACTTGTATTGTCTCTTCAACAGTACAAGTATTTTAATTTAAAACTCTATATGCCTTAGAAGTTGTGGAGTATTCTAAGTAAATTACTTCATCATATTTTTGTGAGAATTTGTGTAAATTTTTTTAGTATTCATAATGAACAATTTGCAACCAAAAACCTTAAAGTTGGAAAGTCTATGTTTTCTACCATTCAATAATTCATAAGGAGTTTTATTAAAAAAGGGTCTAATCAAAACATGATTTATAGTATACCAAGCAGTATTTACAGCTTCATCCCAAAAGTGTTTGGCTATAGAATACTCACACAACATTGTTAAAGTTATCTCGTGAAGAATTCTATTTCTTCATTCAACAACACTATTCTGCTGAGGTGTTTTGAGAGCTGAGAAGTTGTGAGTAATACCTTTTCTACTACAAAATGTTTCAAAATCAGAATTTTCAAATTATCCTTCATAATCACTATAAATAGTTGTCAATGGATGGCTTTTCTCATTTTTCACTTGGGCTCTAAAACTTTTTAAACATGAAAAATCATCAGACTTCTTTGCAAGAAAATAAACCCACGTAAATCTAGTGTAATCGTCAACTAAGACAAATACAGAATACTTTCCCCCAATGCTTCTAGTTTGTATTGGACCAAAAATATCAATATGCACTAGCTGTAATGTATCAGAAGTTGAGACTTCGCCGATGGATTTAAAACTTGATTTATGTTTCTCTCCATATTGACAAGGGTCACAATCTTTTGATGAATCATATCTAAGCTCTGGTAGATCCTTAACTAAATATTTCTTAGAAATTTTTCACATGTTCCTAAGGTTATAGTTTCTTAACCTTCTATGCTATAACCAAGAATGATCTTCCATTTCACTAAGGCAAGGTAAGTCTTGGCTCTTAAGGTCTTCTATGTTTAGTGTGTAAACATTATATTTCATATTAGATGAAAGAATAAATTCCTTCTTGGAATTGTGTACTAAGCACATATCATTCCAAAAATTTACAAGGTAGCCTTCATCAAATAATTGGCTTATGCGAATGAGGTTCTTCTTAAGACCTTTCACAAATAAAACATTTGAAATAAATATTTTTCTAAGAAGAACGATGTTACCTATACCAATAATTTCTCCCTGAGCATTATATCGGAATGTTACTTTTCCTCCTTTGGTTTTGGTAATCTTTTCAAAATAGTTTTTGTTACCATTCATATTCTGGGAACATCCACTATCCATGTACCATGTATTTTGGTTGGTACTTTCCCTATTTTCTTGAAAATAAGAAAAAGTGAGGCTTTCAGAATCCAAACATTCTTGGATCCGGAATTGTCAGATAATAAAATTTTGGGTATCCACATCTGTTTAGAAAAATAAACATTATGAAACCTAAGAGATTAAACTCTATTTAAGGAGAAATATTTCTTACAATGCCCACCACATTGACACTTAGTACAAAAAGGGGCTCTATAAGGAACACAAAAGTTGTTTTTGAAAACCAGTTTTTGGTGAGTTTAACAGACTCTAGTATTGTTTCCTTGAGGTTTAATTTGAGAACACATCTTGTCCAAATTTTCCTTCCTAGAGGTAAACTTTGTAAGAATCATCTTAAGAGAAAATATTTCGGATTTCAGTCGGATGACTACATTCCTATCTTTAGGAATCATTTCCTTAGAGTTATATTTTTCCTCAAAAACTTTTATCTTTAAAATAGAATTCTTAAGATATTTAGAATGTTCTTCTTTATCCGAATTTTTTTTCAAGGTCTTTAGAATGTTTTTCAAAAAGCTATTCTTTATCTCTAAGATCTCTAGAACGATCTAAAATCTTTTTTGTAAGAATTTATTCACTAGTATTTTCCTTGTCTAATTTCGTAGTTATTTTACAATTTTTTACTTCAAGTAACATGAAAAATCTAGATACTTCTTCATATGAATGTAATTATTCATTATATAAGGATGAAGTATCATTAATAAAAGTACTATGTTCATAATAGTGATTCTTATCAATAGAAAAACTTGTTAAAGCCTTGGAAGAGTGTACCTTGGCCATAACACATGTATTGGGGAGAGAAGTAGTAGCAATGAAACCCAAATTCTTCTGTACTGATGAATCATATTCAGAGGATTTAGTTTCTGAAGATTCTCCACAGCTAAAACTCCATGCATCATTATATTTAAGGCTTTTCATGTGATTTTATTGATAGAATTTCTTCATGTTCCTTTCTGAATTCCTTTCCTTCTTTTCCTTCTTTTTCAACAAGGGACAATCAGGTCTAATATGACCTATTCTTTAACACTCATAACAAGTAACTTCCCCATCATTATTATCTCTATAGACTTTCTTCTTGTATTTATTCTGATGATTCCTTTGAGCTAAAATCTTATTCATTCTTCTAGAAATAATAGCTAATTTATCCTCAGACTTTTCTGTATCACTAGATTCTGACTGAATGTTGACTTTTCTTGACTTTGATCTGGTTACTCTTTCTAGAGTCTTGGATTTCATATTTCTAGAAGTGGTTGTAAAATAAAATCCTCCATTACCATTCATTTTCTTTACATTTTCAGAATCTCCATTCATTCTGGTTTCATGCGGAAGAAGTGTTCCAAACTACTTTCAAAGGAAATCTATGTGACTTTCCTATTCTCATCAATAGCTATCCTCTTGGACTCCCACTCATTTGGCATAATATCTATGATCTTGTCACAAAGAGCCTCACCATATAAACATTTTTCTCCCATATATTGTAAGCTATTTACAATAGTAATAAACCTTTGATGAACTTTGCTTATGGGTTCTCCAAAAGGATTGTCAAAACTATGATATCAGATCTCAACATTTCCCTCCTTGTCTCTATGACTTTGGATGTTCCAAAATGTGTAACTTCAAGTTTCTTCCAAATACTGTTTTTAGCTTCACAGAAAGATATTTGACTATAGATGTTCATAGTCATAGAACATAACAAAGTATTTCTGACTCTGAAATTTGATTGATATTTTTCTTTCTCATGATTCGTAAAGGTTCTCAATTCTTTATCCAGAATCTTATAATCTCCAGTCAGCATTAGATAGTTATCCACTCTATTATTGATGAAAAAAGTCTTCAACCTATCTCACTAGTACTCATAATCATTTCCATCAAACTAAAAGGTCTGGTAGGATTTAGATTATCAATATAACTGATATTTAAACCTGACATTCTTAAGAAAATCATTGGCACTCAAACTTGTTAGTAGTATGAATTTTTAAATAAGAGAAAATATTATATACAAGAAAAAAGCTATTATATCTCTAAGAAAGAATTAATCCGAACTATGATTCCGAAAACAAAATGAATCTAGAAAATATGATTCCGTAAATTCAATTCAGAAAATGCAATCCCAAATCTTATAAAAATAAGAAAGTCTTCTGAATCTAATCGTGAGATTAATTCATATTGTACATGTTCCTCTGATACAAATTGTTAGATGGTATGTGAGTATGATATACTCAATAATACCAAATGTAGTATCTAATATAAAAGTATGAGATGCTCAAATACAAATGGGGTAGGGTGGTGAAATGTATACTTTAAAAAATCCCTAAGGAAATTTTGCATAACCAAAATTCACAACACCTCTAAGTTCTAAAAACTCGCTTGATTCCATAAAAGTTATTCCAGAAATGAATCTTTAACAAAATTATTCACCAACTAAGGTTATACCTTAAAGCATATCGAATCTAACTTAATTAGAGTGCAAGTAAAGAAGTATAACAATGTTATAATTTCCTTAACAGTACAAAATGAACAGTGGAAAAAAAAGGTGGTGACACTAAAAGTAACAAAAAATAACTCATTTAACACAAATAGAAGGGTATCCAACAACCCTGGATAAAAGGTCCTTTGATTTATACTTTCAAGAATGTCTGTCTTACCCACACCCATGTAAGCCCTCGATATGAAGATCGAATTCTGTCTTGCTATCCCCACAAGCCCTAAACTATCAAGTAGTCATCACCTCTGTCTTCCTATCCGTAGAATCCCTCGATTGTACACATCAACAATAAGAGTTGCACGAAGCAAGTCTGCACAAAGAAACGTTTGAATTAGTTGTTTAAACTTTCTGCACGAAGAGTGAGAGTTTATAAGAGCCTCTCTCTCTAAAAATTACTTCAACAGCATGTAAGCACCGATGTCAAAGATGTTGTCAAGTGTTCTACTCTTTTCAAATGAGCTCCTATTTATACGCTCAACTCCAATGATTGGAACACTCCTCCAACAGTCATAATCATCCGTGAATATTCGAGGGACATGTATACGTGTCACTCAAACAATGGATAGTTGATAACTAAAGGCATGACAACATTTTATAAAATAATAAGATAAATTATAACCAAAAACCGATATTCAGAAAGTAAGAAAATATGAATGATCGGTATGAAAGAAAATAAAAGTTCAGAGTCCAACCAAGAATAAATTCAGAGTCTATAATACAAGGATATTCAGATTCTGTTTATTAGAATAATTCTAAGTCGAACTTCATACAGGTTCGTATCCATAATTCGTAATCCGAATTCAAAGTCAGAATTCGTAATGAGAATTCATAATTAGAATTCATAATCAGAATTCGAATGAGAATTCGTAATCAGAATTCGTCATTAGAATGAGTCATCAGAATTCGTAATGAGAATTCATAATCAGAATTCGTCATCAAAATTCGTAATGAGAATTCTTAATCATAATTCATCATTAGAATTCATAATGAGAATTCGTAATCAGAACTCATCGTCAGAATTCATAATAAGAATTTGTAATCAGAATTCATCATCAGAATTCGTAATGAGAATTCATAATCAGAATTCATCATCATAATTCTAAATGAGAATTCATAATCATAATTCATCATCAGAATTCGTAATGCAAATTCGTAATCGTAATTCATCATTATAATTCATAATGATAATTCTTAATTAAAATTCATCATAAAAATTCGTAATGAGAATTCGTAATCAAATTTCATCATTAGAATTCATAATGAGAATTTGTAATCAGAATTCATCATTATAATTCATAGTTAGAACATTATATGTGTTAGTAATCAGAATTCAGAGTTGAAATTCATAAAATTCGTAACAGGGAATTCGAAGTAGAACTTCATAAAAGTTCGTAACAAGAATTCAGATCCTAAAACAGAATGCTTCATATCTAATTAATATATGATTATGAGGTTTTAGATATTAATAGGATTTTTATACTTAAAAAAAATATTGATATGAACAATGAAGTCTAGGTAAGGGTAGATTTCCATGGATAGGGAAATTTTCCTTATAGAAGTAAAATATAGGGTAAAAACTATTTTTTAAGGATAAGGTGTTTGTGATTTTCAAAACAAGAAGGAATGGAAAAGTCATAAGGAAGAACCTTATTGACTCAACAAAATGTTCTATATAAATCATGACCATCTGTGTTCTTTTTCCCAAGAAACAAGTTGTGAACACAACCATAACCAGGTGGTCCCCAAACATCATCCATTTATAGTTATATTTTTCATTATAAATCATGTTTAGTGAAACCAGATTGTAGAAACTTTTGAATCACATGCTAGCTAGTCCATGTCCATCCACCTAGTTGCATAGGATTCCCTTTTCATGCACAATCAAGCTTCACATGTCTCTTAATATATATCACTTTCAAAATTTTCTAGACAAACAATGCACTACACACACAAATCCACCACTTTCATACTTAGATATCTTTTTTAAAATCAAAAACACACCTAACCACCATTCAAAAAACATTTTCCACTACTTAATAATTTCACAAATTCGAATTTGGAAACAATCACCTAAGAATACAATAAATTTCAATGAAATCCTTGGGAATATCCCATTTTTAATCTAACACATAAAACCAATTTGTTTCCAAGCCATGATTCACAATATTTAAAACATTTTCAATATATACCAAATCATAACAACAATTATATCACACCAAAAACAATTCAAAACATTTTACACACCCATTGCACAATTTAATAAATCATTTTCACAATTTATAACACATTATTAAATAACACAACAAGGTTTTCCTTCATAAATTTACCGAATTTCCATATATAAAATCCATTTTCAATCCAAATTCTAAATAAACCCTTTCAAAAACCACATCTTTACCACACACATAAAACATAAAACATGGAAAATCGTATATTTCCCATTGAAAACCGATTTTTTAACACATTCTCATCTCATGTTCCTTTATAAAAAATAATTCACACTATTTTCATAAACATAAAAACCCTTCCATGAAGTACCACAATGAATCACTTACAAATAATAACCATTTTAATTTAAAGAACTAAATTTTCACCTCGTATGAATGTCAAAATATTTCTAAAAATTATTTCACCATACTCAACCAATTCATGGAACACATTTATAAAACCAAACAAATATATCAAATGAATCCAAAAAATGTTAGATCCTGGAACCACCTACCTACTATGTAGAAATATCTAAAAATTGGTGTGAGAATGCAACCACACCCCTAGAGAACCATACGATGTGAATTTTTATCCAATAAAAATAAGATAAAACCCTAACTAATAACATTCAACCATAAATCAAAAACCCAACTCGCTGGAAAACTATAAGCCCAATGAACATGGACTGAGCCCTAGGAGAATTGGATGATGAGATTACCGGAGGGAGTCATGAGCACTAAAGGAGTACGAAGTGCAGGAAGAAGGTCAACCTATGGAGAACGGGGCCCCAACGGGTGGTCTCTAAATGGAATGGGGGTGCTAGTGGGTAGTCACTAGAATAAAAGGGGTAGATGGTGGGTGGATGCTAGAAGAAAAGCAGGTGGGGTTGTGATCACTATAGGAGGGTCGTGCCGACATGTGGTATGTCTATGGTTGGAGACACACTACTGGTAGGGGAAAGGAAGGGCGACACAATGTAGGTGAGGGAGGAAGGTTGTGCAACATGGAAGGAGGGAGGGGATTACAACCATAACAAAAAAAAATAAGAAAAATTTACTAATAAAAACTAAATACTTATAATATTAGCATTATTATTATTTTTAAATAATTTTATTTTTTTTATTTTGTTCCATTTTTAATATTCATTTTATTTATTAATTATTTTTAATATCAATTATGCTACACAATGACCTAGGAAAAGCTGCACGGTTTCTAAATTCTGATCTTCTTATGCATCAAATGATGACAAGACCAGAAAAACACATTTTTCAATAAGAACAATTTTAATTAAAACTGTGTTTCAATCCGAACCATGACAATCATAGATAATGCCAAACAACATAACAAAATAATTTTATTTTAAAATAGTCGGGTTTGAAAATAACTCACATGACTAGAGAGTAATGATTTATGGATTTGAGGAAGATAGATCATATATATTTTAATGAGTATATATTTCTAACATTTTATGTAGTTTTTTGGTCCCCTAGTAAAATTTATACCATTCATATAGTTTATCTTCAGTAATAGGAGTCTGAATGACCAAACTATTTCTATATTTATAACATTGGAATAAGATGATATAATATAATCCAGTACAGAATGATTTCATGTTTACAAATATTTTCATTAACTATTATGAACAATGTCATCAGTGAAGTTATTATGGGGAGAAAACACTTAGTAAATAAATGGGATTGTGTTTTTATATCATAATGAAAATTTAAAATAGATTTTACAGTCATTATGAATCATGGGATCATATATATCTATTATAGTAAGGATGAAACATGTTAAATAATTAATATTATATATATTATTAATGTAAGATTATATTCAAGTCATGGTTGGTCATAGGCAACTTTGTAACACCATATCACATTGGACCACTCAACCGGTTCCCAGAATAGCGGGATGTTATATGAAAATAAGAATCCATCCTCATACACCAAAATATAATAACTAATATTGATGATCTATGGGTTTACAATGGGGAGACTACACACTGATAGTGAGATAAGCATTTACTATATTATAATTTTATAAAATTTCCAACAGGATCACTCATGGGATGCTAATATATGTTTAAGTACATAATAACCAAAAATTCCAACTATCCCTACACATTGGAACCACAAGAAATGTATAAGAAATCATTCCAACAAATACATATAATTATTAAACATCATTATCCACTAAACTCATAATCAAGATCCATTTACCTTTCTTATTCTATATCACATATAGTAATCTTGTGTTCGAGAGTTCCCATGCATAGTTTTTGTTTATAATCATATGTACAACTCTTAACATTCCCATATTTATTATCCATAAATACATCATTGTATAATAATTAGTTAAAAAGTTATCAATAATTGATTACAACACACATCCCACCAATGATCATCAAGACATAGTTATTATTTACCAAATAAGGGCCACTAAAGGAGTGGAATGACACATCTATGGGTTTTCATCTTAGAAGTTCACATATCCATCCACTCAAACCCATATTAATAGTGCTATATATATTCTATAATCATCCTGACTATAATAGGTCAACTTAAGTAAACCACCTGTAAAAATATATTTCCTTAATCAATATCCTATTAATATAAATCTCAATATAATGATATATATGCTCACATTTGATGGTATCTATCACCAAAATTCATCACCTCTACATTCTTCCCCACTTATATATCAATAGTTAATAACATATAGCTATGCTTGCAATTCTGTGGTGGCGATAATATGTATTGAGTTGACTAAAACACCTATTGAAAAATTATAAATGTTCACATAATCCCAATGACCCCATCAACCAACCATGATTAGTGAAATTCCCCATTATCTGACCAACACCATTGATGAAACTCTATCACCACCTATGATAATGATCAAAAAAATTTATACTATTAAATAAAACTTCAACAACATGACATCTAGAAAATATCAAATCATTAACATATAGAATGATTCCAATAATACTATAAAACCACATATCCATGTCATACTAAATTAAACCCCCCATTTAATTTATGATATTATACTCTATTAGCTCATAGGAATAATAGAAACCAAATGAAATTTAGATCCCAAACTCACCACTGTGTAAAACATATTCATATTTTTTACAGGACACATAACACTTGTATAAATATGAAGTATCCAGAGACCACCTATGTATCACTATGAATGTTTTTTTAAAGAATACTTTTCTTGACATCTTACATACCATGCAAAATTGAGTTTTTATAGAATTAAGATATAACATAATGTAATGGCTCGGACCTCTCCGGCCCATTCCTTTGTCAAAAAGAAGGCCACGAAGTGTTCTGGAGGGTAAAATGGACTTTTCCCACACATTCCAAAATTTTGAAACTACACGCCGTGTAGTTTGAGTACACTCCATGTACCCTCTTTCCGGGTATACCCCGTGTGGATGGCTGTGTCTTTGCCGAGTGAAGAAGATAGGTACACACCGTGTGTCCAATCTACATGCCGTGTAGTCCCTCCCCGCGTACGTGTTACCGTGTGTTGACTAGTCGTCAGTCGTGTGCCGTGTGAAGGTCGTGTCCTTGCCGTGTGCAATAAATGAGTACACGCAGTGTGTCTAAACTACACGCCGTGTAGTCCTTCCCCGCATATGTGTTACCTTCAAACCGTGTATTGACCAGTCAATGGCTGTGGAGCCACGTTGGAGGCCGCGTGGAGACCGTGTGAAAACAGCCGAGTACACGCCGTGTACTTTTTCTTTTCACGCCTATAAAAGGAGGGGTCCCCTCCTCCTTTCAACTCAAACCTCTCATCCCCTCTCCTCTAACCAGAGCTCTCTCAAGAGACTCGAAGGCTCTTTCTTCCATAACTTTTTCGTCCGAGCTCCGATTTACGATCCGTCATCAGCCACGGGATCGTAACGACGAGGCGGAAATTCCGAGCTTGGATATGTTGTCTTTCCTTTGGATTTTCCTCTCCGACTTCCACCCGAGGAGGTTTTTCCAGGACGCCAACAAATGTCTTCTAATGTTGATCCGGAGGAGCGTTGCGATCAAGAACCTGTTGAGGTAGGGGTTTTACCTTCATCTCTCTAATTTTTGCATCATGCGTGGTGGGTATCCTTATTGTTTTCAAGAGAAATGGTTGAACCTTTAAATAAATATATTAACTAGTTAAAATGGCGATGTGAAGTTTGTGATTATTGTTACATTACCTTTATATCCTGTGATATTATGTTGTGAAATGAATAGGCATATGCCTACTGAAAACAACGGTCGTTGGGGGCCTTTGCTTGCTCAATTAAATGTTGCCCTATCTTCTAGACCGTTTTGTGATTGGAAACTTCATGGAATGTGGAAATTGGTTAATCACATAAACTTGACTATTTAAATGAAAATCTGGAACCCTTGTGTGATCACCCCGATTAAACAAAATGGAATAATGAACATGTGGGTGTTGGCTTGTTTATGTGTCATGTGCTGGGGGTGTTTTGTGGGTTATTGTGGACCGGGTAAGCAGCGTGGCTGCGGTTGACTTAGTTGTTGGTTGGTTTGAATTTTGTGATGGTGATGGGCAGCAGGGCTGCAATAAATGTTATTAAACGGATAACGATTTGTGGTGTGGTTATGGTGGTTGGGAGCAGGGCTGCAGGGATGGGTTTAAATGTGAGCGTACTATGGGTTGTGTATAAATAAAATTGGAAGAGTTAATGAATGGTGGGGCTTGGTAATGAAACAGAAATAATAATCATTGGGTTGGTTGGTTAATAAGAAGGGACTTGCCTTGTTGTTGTGTTTTCCTAACATGATTTGTGGATGGTAGGGATATGCTTACGAACGGTCATTGTGGTTGGTTGTGGATAGTTGCCCAGTAGTTAAGGAACTAAATAAGCTAATTTATACTGAAACGTTAAAACCTAAATTGGGTTGGGGTTGTTTGTTAAATGCATGCTTCGTGGTAGCAGTGATGAGGCACGTGCTCAGTTTCTATTTTTAGAAGCCATATGTTGGGCTGAGTGGTTTCTATATAGATATATCTATATCTTTTGTGTTTTATCGCACCGCACCCATGTTGAGCACTTAGTGCCGAACACTCCCATTTCATGGGTGAGGGTGTTTTCCCATATTTACTAGCTCCTTCCTGTTCCATCTCCCCTATGCTGTGATGGCTTGTAGCGACCCTACACCCAAGACTCTTCAGGTAGGTTTCGATTGGGGTGATTATGCCCGAGACTCTTCGGGCATGCTTATAGGCTATAATGGCTTGAGGCGACCTTACACCTAAGACTTTTCAGGTAGGTTTCGATTTTAGGCCCAGGTGTCTTCGGGCGAGAGTTCTGTTACTATTCCCAAGAATCTTCGGGATGAGGCCCAGGTGTCTTCGGGCGGGGATGTGGTTGTGGTTGTGAGGCCCAGGTGTGTGCAGGCGGGATACGTGGTGGTGAGGCCCAGGTGTGTGCGGGCGGGATGTGTGGTTGTGAGTCCCAGGTGTGTGCGGGCGTGGAGAGTGTGACAGCGTCAGGATGTTAAGCTAACTAATGGGAAATGGTGTGGGGTACCCAATGCTCTTGTTCTTATACTACTATTTCCTGTTGTGATTTTGTTTTGGTGAGTGTGGCTGGTGAGGTTGGGTTGATAGATTTCCTTGTTAGGTTTCTTCTGTTGTTATCACGGGACATTAGGATGTCTTCCCACTTGTTCACGAGAGCCTTAGGTTTCCCTACTGAGTATACTTATATTCTCACCCTACATTTACTTTCAGGTTTCCAGGAGGACTACCTGGGCCGTGCGGGACCCTACTAGTCAGGCAGTTGGAGTTGTTGCAGTTGATGTTCTCTTGTTTTCTTTGGTATTGTACTATTGATCTTCCTTGTACTTGTACCTTGTTATAAAATTGTTTAAACATGCATGTGGGCTCGGTTTGGGTTTATTTATATACACTTGTTCTTTTCCCTTTTTGGTGGTTGACCTGTCCTATTTCCCGATCCTTAATAATAAAAAGGGTAATGTCTCCCATATTTGTGAAAACTCATACCTTTGGTGCTAGACGCCAACTCGGGGCCTACTGGAGGTGGGACTCAGTGGTCATTATCTCCCTTTCACCATTTCAAGCTCAGGAGGGGCATCTTTGGTGGGAGGGGTTCGTGATAGAATGGTATCAAAGCTGATGGTTAAGAGATAGGATGGAGTCTGGAGTTAGGCACAGTGAGGATTGCATGGGATGGTAGGGAAACAATGTTAGTTAATCTTGGTGAGTGACATAGGCTAGGGAAGACCGGCTAGGACACGAGATTTTAGGGCCCCCCGTGATCCGATGCAAGGACTCTGAGCCTACCGAACGACCAAGTGAGACTACATTGATTGTAGGGTAGAGACCCTAGGGAAGGTACATGCATCATCATGTTTGTGTTTTACTTGATTTGGGTGTTATGGGAAAGAAATTGAAATAAAATGATAAAACCATGAGTTTTTCCTAACTACTTGGGCTTAGGTGATCCTTGTTTACCGTACAGCTATGGCACCTGGACGTCGTCCCCGGGTGGCTCAGACGACCGAGGCCCAGCAGATCCAGGCGGTCGATCAGTTGAGTATTGACCGAGAGGAGGAAGATTGCCAGTGGCAGAAGACTCTCCATTCCTTCCAGCGGCAGACCCTCAAGATGTACGAGAGTGGTACTTTGGATACGGAGATGGAGGGGTGTCTTGAGGAGCCAGGGATCGCTTTCACCTTGATCCGTGCTCCGAGGGAGTACCGGGTTCCCCTAGCAGTCAGTCAGCTGAGAGGTGCGGCGCGACAGTGGTGGATGCTCTACCTCAGAGAGAGGATAAAGGCAGAGGTTCCATGGGCGGACTTTGAGAAGGAATTCTGAGAGGAATTACTTTCTTCCATGATCAAGGAGGAGAAGCGGTTGGAGTTACTCTCCCTTCAGCAGGGGAGTATGTCGGTAAGAGAGCTAGGGATCAAGTTCAATGATCTCCTGTGCTTGGCTCCGGATCTCTTTCCGGATGAGGAGTCTCAGGCGAGACATTTGGAGGAGGCACTTCATCCTTCGCTCCAGTTTGCTGTCACCCCCTTCACCCTTCTGACGTACTTGGCAGTGAAAAAGAAGGAAGAGGTCGTAGAGAGGATGCACTCACTGGGAGGTGCACCATGTGAGGTGTTTCATCCAGGTTCGTTGAAGGGGAAGGCAGTCAGCAACAGGTCTTCCGCGACAGGACCTTCCAGGTTCAGGCCAGTGGGGAGTAGGCCCCAGCAGTTCCAGTTCAGATCTTCGGGTCCTCGTCCCTTTTCCACGAGCCGAGGACTGAGGTGTTTTTCTTGTGGGGGTTTCAGGCACGTTCAGAGTCGGTACCCGACCCAAGATCAGTACGGTGGAGGTGGGCAGGTCCAGCGCCCACCACAGCAGCAGCAGTTGCCGGCGTGGCCCTTCCGGCAGCAGCAGGACTATGCTCCTCCGAGGGCAGACTTTGAGGGAGGAGGCCGACCTCAGGGTGTTCCTCAGGGACCTCGACCAGGGCATGGTCGGGGAAGTGGACGACATCAGAGAGGCAAAGGAGCTGGGCGTGGACAGTTGCACGCAGCAGAGTTGGCAGCTCCAGCAGGACCAGAGGTGGTGTAAGGTACGATTTGATTGTTCGGCACTCTTGTTTCTGCATTGTTAGATTCGGGAGCCTCGCACTCTTTTGTTGCACCTAGTCTAGCCCATGTTTTGGGACTAGACATAGAGAGACTTTCCATACCACTGGTACTGAGTACACCAGTTGGGGGCCAGACCAGCGTATCTTTTGTTTTCCGGGGATGTGGGCTGACGTTGGGACCACATCGATCTAGTAGAGACCTTCTTCTGTTACAGATGCAGCCATACGATGTCATCCTATGCATCGACTTGTTGTTTTCTGTTAGTGACGTCATCGACTGCTTCTGGAGAAGAGTTGTGTTCTCTGACGTGGATGGGAAGCGCATATCTTTTGTTGGCGAGAGGAGCTATCAGGTGGGAAGCCGGCGTATGGAGCCTCTCCTTTCATTGTTAGGTGGGTTATCAGTGGTTCCAGCTGATACAGAGTTGATGGATGTCCCGAAAGTTGTTGGGGAGTTTCTTGATGTTTTTCCTGAAAAGGTTGTGACTCTACCCCCCCCCCCCCCCCGACGTGACGTTGAGTTCGGGATAGACTTACAACCTGGTGCACAACCAATTTCGATGGCCCCTTATCGGATGGCGCCTTCGGAGTTGCGGGAGTTGCGGATTCAGACTGACGATCTGATCGAGAAGGGTTTTGTTCGACCCAGCGTGTCATCATGGGGTGCTCCAGTTTTGTTCATGAAGAAGGAAGATGGTGGTCTCAGGCTATGCATAGACTACCGAAGGCTGAACCAGGTAACGGTCAAGAACCGTTACCCCCTTCCAAGGATATATGATCTCTTCGACCAGCTGAGGGGATCAAGTTGGTTTTCTAATATTGATCTACGATTGAGATATCATCAGCTTAGGTTGAATGACATTGACATCTCGAAGACGACTTTCAGGTGCTGGTATGGGCACTTCGAGTTTGTAGTGATGCTATTTGGAGTTACGAATCCACCAGCTGTGTTCATGGGACTTATGATCATTTTATTCTGAGAGTTTCTGGACGAGTTCATCATTGTTTTTATCAATGACATCCTGATCTACTCATGATCAGAGGAGGAGCACGTTGATCATCTCAGGGGAGTCTTGGAAGTCCTTCGACACCACCAGCTTTACGGGAAATTGTCTAAGTGTAAGTTCTCGACACAAGAAGTACACTTCCTTGGGAACATGGTGTCTTAGCATGGAGTATCGGTGGACCCGTCTAAGGTGGAGGCAGTTGTTTCTTGGGCAGCACCCAAGAGTGTGGCAGTAGTTCATAGTTTCCTAGGGTTAGCATGTTACTATCGGAGGTTTGTTTTGGACTTCTCTTGAGTTTCTGCTTCATTGACAACGTTAAATAGGAAGAACCAGGTCTTCCTGTGGAGTGAGCAGTGCCAGAAATCCTTTGACTACCAGAAGGAGAAGTTGGTCAGTGCTCCCGTACTCAAGTTGCCAGAGGAAGGGTTTTTGTATGAAGTGTTTTGTGATGCTTCTAGCCTTGGTCTGGGGTGCGTGCTGATTCAGAAGAAGGGCATGATTTGTTATGGGTCTAGGCAGTTGCGCCCTCACAAGAGTAACTATGCCACCCATGACCTGGAGATTGCAGTAGTGGAGTTCTCATTGATGTTGTTGCGATATTACCTCTTTGAGGATCACTTTCTGGTCTTCTCAGATCACAAGAGACTGTGTTATATCTTCTCCCAGCGTGACCTGAACTTACGACAGCGGAGATGGGTCGAGTTTCTCCAAGACTATGACTTCGAGATCTCTTACACTGAAGGTAAGGGCAACGTTGTGGCTGATGCCCTGAGCAGGAAGTCACATAAAAAAGTGGTTCGGGAATCCGCTGATGCTTGGAAGGCGATGGGAGAGTTGGCTGCCATACACTTAGATGCAAGGGAAGAAGGTGTTATAGGATGTTTGTACCAGATGATGGTGCAATCCTCCTTGTCGCAGCAGGTGGAGGAGTCTCAGTGGGGGGACTCCGAGGTAGAGGTGATGCAGGATCATGTCGATCAGGGAAATGCTCCAGAGGGATGGTTAGAGGACAAACGACATCGGATGATCTTCCATGGAAGGTTGTTTGTCCTAGAGGCGATGCGTGAGGGAGTTCTCCATGAGTTCCATAGCTCATCCTTAGTGGTACATCCAGGAGTTTCAAAAATGTACCGAGGCCTGAGGGACCAGTTTTGGTGGCCCGTGGTGAAACAGGAAGTGGTGGAGTTTGTGGCTAAGTGCCTAGTGTGTCAGCAAAGTAAGGCCGAACACCATGTTCCTGGTGTTTTGTTGCATCCTTTAGATGTCCCCGAGTGGAAGTGGCATGACATCTTGATGGACTTCGTCATAGAACTACCCAGAGCTCAGGGTGGTTATGATGATATCTGGGTAGTAGTGGATCGACTAATGAAATCGGATCACTTCTTAGCAATCAAGGAGTCGGGCCCGGTGAGTACCTTAGCACAGAGGTATGTAGACGAGGTAGTTCATTTTCATGTAGTTCTGAGGACTATCGTCTCAGACTGGGATACTCGGTTTACCTCACGAGTCTAGAAGGGGTTACAACATGTTTTGGAACCCAACTATGCCTTAACACTGCTTTCCACCCCCAGACCGATGGCCAGACAGAGCGTACTATCCAGAAGTTAGAGGTCATATTGTGATCATGAGTTCTAGATTTCGGAGGATCATGGGTACGACACTTGTCTTTAGTAGAGTTTTCCTACAACAACAACTTCTAATCTACTATTGGCATGGAACCATTTGAGGCTTTGTAAGGAAGGCCATGTCGTTCACCCATTTTATGGGAAAAGGTTGGTGAGACAGGTGCTCTTGGGCCAGAGGTAGTGCAGAGCACCACGGAGAAAGTCCATCTTGTACGTGAGAGGATGAAGGTGGCTCAGGACCGACAGAAGTCTTATGTTGATCGTCGGAGGAGGACCTTGGAGTTCGTGGTTGGAGATCATGTGTTCTTGAAGGTTTCCCCTCGACGGGGGCAGCAGAGGTTTGGGAAAAGGAGCAAGCTCTCACCTAGGATCCTTAGACCTTTTGAGGTGTTGAGGCAAGTCGAAGAGGCGGCATATCAGCTGGCCCTGCCACCTGATATGGAGAATGTTCATGACGTCATCCATGTCTCCTAGCTTCGTCGGTACTTACACGACGACTCTCACGTTATCGACTAGGGAGAGTTGGATATGGGAGACAATGTGACCTTCAAAGAATGACCAATCAGAATCCAGGATCGTAAAGAGAAGGTGCTCCGTGGACAAACCATTCCCTTGGTTCGTGTGTTGTGGAGGCATGGAGGCCTCGAGTAGAGCACTTGGGAGCGGGAGAGCCAGATGCACGCTCAGTACCCGGAGTTGTTTTGACTTGTGTTTTCCCTTGTTCTTATAAGATTTATGTTGATGTTGTACTCTGTAACTTTGATGTATGGAATATTTGGCTTATCATTTGTGAGACCTATTTGTTTTCTTTTTCCCTGGTAATGTGTAACATGTCCGGATGCGTGGGAAAGGGGAGAAAACTGACCCTTAATCGAGACACATTAATGTGGATGCGATTGAACCCGTGCGGGCGAGTCAGTGTCGCCTAAAGCAGATAATATCTCGACATAGGTGATGAAATTTCCAAAACCCATGTGTTCGGGCAGTGAGCTGGTTGTTTGGTGTTGGGGTTAGTGCGAGTTGAAAAATCCTAATGCATGAAAGTGGGAAGACCCAATTCTTAATCGAGACGCAATAATGAGGATACAATTAATCCCGTGCGGGAGAGTAAGTGCCGCCTAAAGACGATAATATATCGACATAAGAGATGGAATTACTAACACACATGATTAGGGTTGTTGGTTGGGTTCCTGTTATAACGAGAACCGTAAGAGGTATCTTGTTGGGTTCCTCTAGGTTGGTTTTTGAATTCTCGGGGACGAGAATGTTTTAAGAGGTATCTGATGTAATGGCCCGGAGCTCTCCGGCACATTCCTTTGACAAAAAGAAGGCCACGAAGTGTTCTGGAGGGTAAAATGGACTTTTCCCACACTTTCAGGAATTTTGAAACTACACTCCGTATAGTTTGAGTACACGCCATGTACCCTCTTGCTGGGTATACCCCGTGTGGATGGTCGTGTCTTTGCCAAGTGAAGAAGATAGGTACATGCCCTGTGACCAATCTACACGCTGTGGAGTCCCTCCCCGCGTACGTGTTATCGTGTGTTGACCAGTCGTCAGCCGTGTGTCGTGTGAAGGTCGTGTCCTTGCCATGTGCAATAAATGAGTACACACCGTGTGTCTGAACTACATGTCGTGTAGTCCTTCCCCGCGTATGTGTTACCTTCAAACCATGTGTTGACCACTCAACAGCCGCGGAACCGCGTTGGAGGCCGCGTGGAGACCGTGTGAAAACGGCCGAGTACACACCGTGTACCCTAAGTACACGCCGTGTATTTTTTCTTTTCACGCCTATAAAAGGAGGGGTCCCCTCCTCCTTTTAACTCAGACCTCTCCTCCCCTCTCCTTTGAGTAGAGCTCTCTCAAGAGACTCGAAGGCTCTTTCTTCCATAACATTTTCATCTGAGCTCTGATTTACGATCCGTCAGTGGCCACGGGATCGAAACGACGAGGCGGAACATCCGAGCTTGGATCCATTGTCTTTCCTTCAGCTTTTCCTCTCCGACTTCCACCCGAAGAGGTTTTTCTGGTACACTGAAGAATGTCTTCTAAAGTTGTTCCGGAGGAGCGTTGTGATCAAGAAGCTGTTGAGGTAGGGGTTTTACCTTCGTCCCTCTATTTTTTGCATCATGCAGGGTGGGTATCCTTTTTTTTTCATGAGAAATGGTTGAACCTTTAAATGAAGATAATAACTAGTTAAAGAACGGGGATGGGAATTTTGTGATTGTTGTTACTTTACCTTTATATCTTGTGATATTATGTTGTGAAATGAATAGGCTTATGCCTACTGAAAATAATGGTCGTTGGGGGCCTTTTCTTGCGTAATTAAATGTTGCCCTATCTTCTATACCGTTTTGTGATTGGAAACTTCATGGAATGTGGAAATTGGTTAATCACATAATGTTGACTATTTAAATGAAAATCTGGAACCATTGTGTGATCACCCCGGTTGAAAAAAATAGAATAATGAACATGTGGGTGTTGGCTTGGTTACGTGGCATGTGTTGGGGGTGTTTTGTGGGTTGTTGTGGATCGGGTAAGCAGCGGGGCAGCGGTTGACTTGGTTGTGGGTTGGTTTGAATGTTGTGATAGTGATGGGCAGCGAGGCTGCAATAAATGGTATTAAAGGGATAATGATGTGAGGTGTGGTTATGGTGGTTGGCAGTGGGGCTGCAGGGATGGGTTTAAATGTGAGCGGACTATGGGTTGTGTATTAATAAAAGTGGAAGAGTTAATGAATGGTGGGGATTTTTAATGAAACAGAAATAATAATCAATGGGTTGGTTGGTTAATAAGAAGGGACTTTCCGTGTTGCTGTGTTTTCCTAACATGCCTTGTGGATGGAAGGGATATGCATACGAATGGTCGTTGTGGTTGGTTGTGGATAGTTGCCCAGTAGTTAAGGAACTAAATCAGCTAATTTCTGCTGAAATGTGAAAACCTAAATGGGGTTGGGTTTGTTTTTTGAATGCATGCTTCGTGGTAGCAGTGTCGAGGCACGTGCTCAGTTTCTATTTTTAGAATCCATAGGTTAGGCTGAGTGGTTTCTATATATATATATTTGTATCTTTTGTGTTTTATCGCACCGCACCCATGTTTAGCACTTAGTGCCGAACACTCTCATTTCATGGGAGAGGGTGTTTTCCCATTGTTACTAGCTCATTCCTGCTAATTCTCCACTAGGCTGTGATGGCTTGAGGCGACCTTACTCCCAAGACTCTTCGGGTAGGTTTCGATTGGGGTGATTAGGCCCAAGACTCTTCGGGCAGGCTTATAGGCTTTAATGGCTTGAGGCGACCTTACACCTAAGACTCTTCAGGTTGGTTTCGATTTCAGGACCAGGTGTCTTCGGGCGAGAGTTCTGTTAATATTCCCAAGAATCTTCGGGATGAGGCCCAGGTGTCTTCGGGCGGGGATGTGGTTGCGGTTGTGAGGCCCAGGAGTGTGCGGGAGGGATATGTGGTGGTGAGGCCCAGGTGTGTGCGGGCGGGATGTGTGGCTGTGAGGCCCATGTGTGTGCGGGCGGGATGTGTGGTTGTGAGGCCCAGGTGTGTGCGGGCGTGGAGAGTGTGACAGCATCAGGACATTCAGCTAACTAATGGGTAATGGTGCGGGGTACCCAATGCTCTTGTTCTTATAGTACTACTGCCTATTGTGATTGTGTTTTGGTGAGTGTGGCTGGTGAGGTTGGGTGGATAGATTTCCCTGTTAAGTTTCTTCTGTTGTTCTCACGGGAGATTAGGATGTCTTCCCACTTGTGCGCGAGAGCTTTAGGTTTCCCTACTGAGTATACTTGTATGCTCACCCTACGTTTACTTTCAGGTTTCCAGGAGGACTACCAGGGTCGTGCGGGACCCTACTAGTCGGGCAGTTATAGTTATTATAGTTTCTGTTCTCTTCTTTTCTTTGGTATTGTACTTTTGAGCTTCCTTGTACTTATACCTTGTTATAAAGTTGTTTAAACATGCATGTGGGATTTGTTTGGGTTTATTTATATACAGTTGTTCTTTTCCCTTTTTGGTGGTTGACTTGTCCTATTTCCCGATCCAAAATAATAAAAAGGGTAATGCCTCCCATATTTTTGAAAACTCATACCCTTGGTTCTAGTCGCCAACACGGGGCCTACTGGAGGCGGGACTCGGGGGGTCATTATCTCCCTTTCCCCATTGCCAGCTCAGGAGGGGCATCTTTGGTGGGAGGGGGTCGTGACACATAAAATTATTATTATTTAAATATGAATATTAAAACCTAACTGTTAAAATTGATTCATGCACAAGAATAATCCCTATATGAACAAATTTATAATGGTTTTACATATTGAAAATTTATTTAGAAATTTATAATCAATATGTACTCTCTTTTGAGTAAAGTCATTTTATACTTCAAAAATTTATTTTCTTTCATCATTGTGAGAGAAGACACTTTAACTAAGTTTAAACATTAATAAAAACATTATTTTATGTATATAGATTAATTTATTTGTTTTTTATTTAATATAATAATAGGGTGAATTATTTGGGTATAATTTTATAAAATATTTATTTCTTAGTAACCAATAAAATAAATAATTTTTGAAAAATTATCCTTACATTTTTCTAAATAACTTAATTTTAAATTCAAATTCTATTTTTTATTTAGAGTTTAATTGAAGTAAGAACCATTTTATAAAAAATTGAAAATAATTACATTTTAGTTAACATTATATTTTATATTCATATATGTTCATTTTTATTCCTAAAAACACAATTCCCAAAATACTATTTGTCATTTTGTTTTAATAATTGTTCATAAAATTGATTTCTACGAATTCAAAAAATATAACTTGAAAAGATATTTCCATATTCTTAATTATGACTTTCAAATAATGAAAATAAGAAATTTTATTTTTGGTCATTGTTAATAGTTACCATGGTGATCATTTCTCTATAATATAACAATAAAAACATAATTAAAACAATGGAATAAATTCTAAAAAACACAAAAAAACATGAATTTATTCTATAAAATACGATTATTTCAACCATATCCACTCAAATTTAAAATATTTTTTATTTTTTATTTTACTTGGATAATGAAATTAATATTGCTTTGTAGAATAAATAAAAACTAAATATTAGTCTATTTATTTTTATTTCTATTATATGTTTTATAGGTATAAAATGATATTATTATGGAATATAAAATATTATTTTTAATATAACTAAATTTATTTTTTGATGGTAGTTTATTTATAATTTTTAGATGATATGATTATCTTACATTGTTATGAAACACTAACTTGGAGATTATAAAAATTTAAGAAAAAATTAAGTAAATGATTTAACAGACTTCAAAATAAATATATTTTTGATGAATTAAGGAATTACACAAATTTTATTGTAAATAGTAATTTAAAATTTATCCTAAAATAGTTTATATTTGAAATCCATTGTAATCATGATGAATTTAATCCAAAATAATTTAAATAGTGTAACAAATAAATGTATTGATTATTTTTGTTCAACGATATTTTTTATATTGTTTAAATATAAACAAAATATTTTAAGGATGCATATGGTGTAAAAAATGGTTTAAAATAGCATACATGTACCATTTTTTAGCCACATTCTACATTAGAATTAAATTTATTACCTATAATTATAAAACATTTGTCACGATGGATAATGATAAAAAGTGTTATTGATTGAGTAAAAAAAAGATATGAATAAAATGATTTATAAGAGAGTAGAAAATCTCTTACATTGTGATATTTTTACCTCATCCTCTTTCCTATAAAATCCATAAAAATATAAAATCATTTTACTGAAGAAATATATTAATTATATTTAAATCTTTTATGTAAATCAATTTCATTCCTTCACTCACATATAAATGAGAACTTCTTCTATTATATTACTAAAATAATCTGATCACTCTATATCATTCATGAGCTACCTATATCCCCACCTAGCCATCCTCCCCATGAACTAGATGATCATTTTTCATCATTAGACTAACCTTGAAGGCTTGTAGTGTCAAAAAATGTGGTTTCCGATGAAAAGGTTTATATCTTACCTAAGTGTTTTCATTTTATTAAATCTTATACATCCATTAAAATCATATTAAACCTTGATAATAGAATGAAACATTTATATTATATATAATAAAATTTTATAATGATTATTGTAGAATAATATTTTATGTCTTTTTTCATCCAATGTGGAATGAAAAAATTCTTCATGAATATGTGTGGGGACGAACTCCATGAAGTTTTGAATTTTATTTTTAACCACAACCTCATAAGGCTTGTAATTATGGTTTATTTAATTAATATATATGATATTCATGACAACATTATTTTTCTATACATATAATCAATTAAATTACATATTGTCCTTCCAGAAAATCATTAATTATGACATAGATCATGCGTATATAGGGACTACCACCTCCAAGAAGCGATGCGATTAGTTTTTCTTTTACATATTTCATGGATGATTATAATATTATATTTAATGTATAATGGGTATAATAGTGTTATTATTAATTTTATTTCGATGATATATCCATGCCCCATTTGACCATGGTAAACCTATTGAAGTTGTTCATCGATTATGAGTTGAAAATAAAAAAAACAAACATGAAATTAAATAATTTAATAAACATATAAGGAATGATAATTAATTAAATAAAAGTATAATGATATGTTAATACTTGTTAAAAAGATAATTATTAATGTATAAAATTAATCAATTTTTGTTATAAAATATTTTTCAGAAGTAAAAAATAGAACATCATGATAAATAACATTATTCATTTGATTATACATGTCCATATGTAATCGATTGATATATTGAAATTTTTATTTTATAATTTGTATAACACATTTGATTATTATTTATCTCTGGAATATTATTCATGCATATTTTTTGGGATAGCTACTATGAAATACTTTTCATTACTTATAATATGAGATCAACAATTATTATGTATTCCATTAACTAGGATACCAAAAATTAATCTATGAATTATTTTAGGGATATAATATATGTAATAGTACTATTCTCTCAATAATTTTAATGAACTATTAATTGGTAATGTGGGATAATATATGTATCTCGTCACCCATGACTACTAAAATATTTCTTCCCTTGGAATGTAATCCCTTTTATCTTATATCTATGTTGTAATACATCCACCGACTATGGGATAATGCAGTTTCGGTGTTACAGTTGGAATTATATGAACATTAGATAGACCCTTGGGAATTATGATAAGAAAAACATGTATTTGAGAACATAACCCTAAGAGAGCTTCTAGGTATAATATTGTGTATAAGGTTATATCATGAAGCTCTTATAAAGTACATATTTTGTGGGTTTTCTAGAAAATGTCTCCATAAGCAGATAATTGAAATTGAATGTGGTCATCGAATAGATTCACTTAGGGGATACAAATATGATTGGGATGATTATGCATTAACTCGATTGTCGCTTGTAAATGATATGTGGGATAAAAACCATATTCCTATATAAATACTCTCAGGGGATATACATATTCTTATTCACATTCACATTATGCGCCATTATGATGAATGAGATAATGGAACCTCTCGAAAACTATAACATGCCATAGATATAAGTGAAAAACCTATGGTTTCATGGTATGGTAATTCTATGGTTGATCAGGTTATTTAAGGAATAGATACCCCTTTTGAGGTATTATGAAATTTTATTTTCATATGATTAAAGATATTTTCAAATATATTTATGGGGTTATGCAAATTTGGTATCGATAATGTTTTGTTAAATATGATTTGAGGGTTTATGATTTTATATTCTATGGACATATAGTTAAAGTTATTGATAAAATAAAGGGTTAATGTAAACATTTATATTGTGGTAATTATAAGTTATTTCAATTTCGGAACATATTATTTATAATTTAAATAGATATAGTATTGAAAATTATTTTGGATATTATGTTTTTAATGTTATTTCAGAATATTTTCCCAATATTAATTTGAAACATTGTTGACTATATTTAAAAAATATTTTTATCCTCATATTAGATTTCATTTAAGAAATATATATTGACTTAACTAGTAGAATAATGTATCTTTTTTGTAGTGGATTCAGGGAGACTCATGTTATATTAAGAAATTGTTAGTATGTTCCAGAGAATATTTGATTAGTGTATATTCATTTTTTATGTGACTTTATAAGTGATTACTGTTGTTTGGAGATAAAAATTATAATTATCATTTAATAATTTTTATCAAAAACATTTAAGTTTTTGGTTTCAATTTGATCCTACATTTTTTAAAGATTTATATGTTATTTGTGAATTGGATGAAACTTTTGTAGCATTGGATTTTATTTTATTATTTCTCTATATGAAGGTTTATTCGTATTGTTTATTTTCTCATCTTGTGCTAACCATTTTGGTTTTTGTTAATGTAGAGATACATGAGGAATAGTTTTTCATTATTTTATTAATCATGTGATCAGTGAAAAGATAATTTTATTAACTCAAGAATGATAAATTCATCATGATTATTTATTTCAAGAGGCAGGAGATGTGATAGTTATGGAAACTAATCAATGTACAACAAAAAGTTGAAATTGTGCTTTTAAAATTGAATGAAATAATGTATGTATATTTTCATGTTTTCTCTAAATTAATAGTTTATGTATAGATTAATTCTAGAAAAATAATAATGAAATAAAAAATTCTTCCCTTTAAATTCATATCTGATTAATTGATGGACTTATTTATCCTTTGTATATTCCCAGTTTTGTTGATATTAAATTACTCTTGATCATGTTGTCTTTCCCTATTTATTATTCATTGTAATTTATTTTTCTCATCCATGTACCTATTACTATTCATTCCAATTTTCTTCTTATTAATAATTTCAGTATGTGTTATTATGTGTGGCCATTATATTTCAGGTTTCCTCTATTCAAAAGGAATTTTTATTCTATAATTTTATAATGTGAGTTCTAAAAAAGAATTTTTAAATATTTAATAGTTTTTTCCTTTCACGATCATATGGTTTATATTACACTCTTTACAATAATAACAACAATTTTTTAATATATTTTTTAATATTAAATAAGAGGTAAAAATTTCAGGAAAATTAACTTTTTAATGTTGTAATACATCACTTCTCGAAAATTTATTCTAAAATATTACTATTATTGATATCTTTCTTAACATGCAACATGAAATATTGAGTGAATTTTTATATATTATAATCATATACCTATATAAATGTTACAAATATAATATAACGATTAAATTAGATGTATGGATAGGAATAACAACATTATTAATGATATATATACAAATTTTATATATTGAAAAAATATTTTTTAATTCATAAGAAATATGAAATCATTTTTTATTAACGTTTTTTTCATCAAAAATCAGTTTTTTTCACAAACATTGTATTTCATTTGAAAATGTGGGACTATAACAAGTGCACCAATCTAGTGTGGTTATGAACATAGGCATGACTCCCCATATGAAAATGGCTTCCAACTAGTACTGAGTTTTTGAGATACCATGTGGAGAGACTATACTACATTAATTAGGGTGATAGAAAAATAGATAAAATGAGAAACAAATGTTTCATCTTGATAGATAACAATTCATTACCAAAATTTCTTAAAGAACACATGTACATGGACATAAGCAATAGTAAATATTCTAAAACATGTCTTGTTGTGAAAAATGGAAAAAGTAAACTTGATATAGAGACAAACAGAAGAATCCAAAAAATGGGGCATGAGATTATGTATGGTCTCCTAATCTATGTACATCACATAATGAAATCAACAATCAAGCATAGGTTTAGTAACCTTTTCCAAACCTACTATAATGAAGACTAACTGGGAACCTAATGAAATCACGAGATGGGTGTGAGTGTAAGATAGTCAGCATCCCCCAACAGTTTCTACAAAAGTTTTCTTCTAATACAGTGTATAAAGAAGTACATTTTATAAAAAAATTAAAACATGTGAAAAAATTTATCATTTATTATATCAATTAATTTCATTTAGTGTTCAAAATTTTACCTATTTTGGTCAAACCTTCTTTGGCCCCTGAAAGTTGTCTAATCCATATTTCAAAAGTGTCACATGTCGGAAGACATGAACCCTCAGTCCATTAATTCGACTAGGAATCATATACCATGTCCATCCATCCCAACCATGATATGGAAATCCCTGTACATAACCCTGTGTTCAGGAGCGATTTCACATTCCCTAAATATCTATTTTTCATACGTGTGCATGATCGTAAATATAGAACACCCACGATAGTGGGAAATTAGTCCAACATCCCACTTCCATATATCAAAATCAGAATGGCTCTTCATAATAAACTGTGTCATTATAGAAGACGTCAAGGATGTTTCGTTTCAATTTTTTCACATTTCCCCTTTCTCCATGAAATTAAACAATTAGGAAAATCCCATTAACCAATTATTATATCCATTATTTTACCCCTTATCATCTTATTAACTATTCCTGTTAATACAAACATCTCATCTTTCTATCTTACCTTTTTAATACAATTTACCTTCTGTTTAATATCATAAACCCAAAATTTAATCAGTCAACATCCTAATATATCATATTGAAGGGAGTGGACCACCATAAGGGTGTCCATAGGCCTGGTCAACTAATCCATATTAGGTCCCATGGAAATCACAAGGGTTTCAATTCCCCATTTAGATATCAAGATAACCATTACATATTTTGGGATGAAAACATAGATAAAAAACACCAAAACCCAATCCACTTACATATAATCAACATCAATACTATAATATATAACTTTTATACCACCTACCTAATATTTAATGTGGTTTGATCACGTAACCTCATCATTTGATTTAAAAAAACATCCTTCAAGGACCCCAACATAAAAATATAATGTAAAAAGATATTTCGGGCTTCACATGGAGAAGAATTACTACACTAGACATTAACCATAAAATAGAAGGAAGGAAGAGTTAGAATCACCAAAGGCCTCGATATTCACCCAACAATACTGGAAACAACTTATAATCGAGGAGAACCAAAAATAGAGGCAAGGGAAGAGCTCGAGTTTTATCATTGCTAACTAGAAAGAACTAATAAATTTGGGACATTTTTCAGCGCTAGAAAAATTTCTTATAATTATAACCTTTATTAGCAATAATGTTAGTGCTGATAATGTTTTTGCTCAATTAGTGCTAAAAATGTGCTGATAAAAAGGAGACTTTATTAGTGCTGATAAAAGTATTTAGTTGAAAATATTATTGATTTATAAAAAAATATTTAAATTATATTCTAAAATATTTTTTATTTTATAACGTAATGAAAAAACACATGTTAATTTTTTTATCTTTTATTTATGTTTATAATGTTTATAGTTTTAATTATATCTTTATTATATATTTATTATACTATATATTTATAATATTATATATAAATTAATTTTAATATATATATATATATATATATATATTAAAATACTTATTATATATATATATATAAATTCAAGTTTCCAAATGAATGGTCTAATTGATGGGTATGTTCATATTCTCATGAATATGTTCATTGTTTACCCTAATGTTGGCCATATATATTATAGTATTATACATAGTGTATTCACTATAGAAGTGTAGTGGGAACTGTTATAGTGTCAGTACTGTAGAAAGTACTGTTGTAGCATGGGTACTATTGTGGTACTGTTCACTAAGCGGTCATTTGGAAAAAAATGGGCTTTCGAGCCTTGTATTCAGGCCAATTGGTCTTGGGACATCGGGCTGCGTAATGGGTCTCCCTTTACGCTGACTAAAAGATGTATTTTCATTAAATAATAAATTGAGGCTTCAGCACCATACATTTAAAAAATATATATATTATATATATTTATAATTATATGTAACTAATTAAATATAAATAAGAATAACTAATTACATTATGAAAAAAAATTAAATGATAAATATATATTTATAAATACCTTTTGAATATGTTTATTTATATATATCTGTCCTTAATGATTATATGCACTGGAAGAGACATATATATATATTTAAATACATTTGAAATTGAAATTGAAATTAATATATCAATTTATATTTATATATGTTTAATTGAAATTGAAATTTTAAATAAATATATATATTTAATAATAATTTATAAAAAAAACACAAACATAAATATATATATATATATAATTATAATTTAAATTACTAAATTATAATAAATATAATAATTTTATATATTTATAAAATTATATATGTAATAAATATGTGGGTTATAATTTTATAATTATGAATAAAATGTATGTTCTATCAGCGATAATTAAAAAGTGTTGATAAAACATACATTTATCAGTGCTTTTGTGCAGTGATAATGATGGGCCTTTATTAGCACTATAAAACTGCAGATAAAGGAATGTTTTATTATCACTTTTCATTATAAAACTGATAAAACATTCTTTTATCAGTACTCAAAAATAACTGATAGATGTATGTTTAATAGGTGCATTCAATTGTAGCGCTAATAAAACATTCATTTATCAGTGTTTTTATCTATCAATGATAAAAGTGTCTCTGGGTTTTTTTTAATACCCTAACTTTCCCATCCTTCCTCCCACCTGAAAATCTCGCAGAAGCTAATCCCTATCACCACCTCCTCTCCTCCCACCACTCCTCCCTCCCTCCTCCTCCACTACTGCCGACTCCTCCACCATCGTGAACAGAGCTTCACCGCGTGACTCTCCTCTGGCGCTCCACTCATCTTCTAGTGGCTCTCCTCCACCCTTAACTCTATTCAACCAAACCTCTCTTCTTACATGCCTCTCTAACACTACGAACACACCTCTTCCATGTGTTGAAACACACCTCAACAGTTATTCTTCTCATATTTCTCATTGTGTTCACTTATTAATGTTTGATATTGATGGTGATGTTGTAAATTGTAGTGGTTAAACAACATGCTGAAAATTGTTATTGTCAGTGATACTAATATTCACAATAAATGAAAATATGATATATTTTATCATTAATTAATTATTCATTCATTGTATTCTATGTTATGTTTCATGACTATTATCCTTTAATAGTTTTGATTTATATATTTTATGAACCGTTAGGATTTATTTTTTGCATGCTTTCCAAAAGTGAGACATCTCAAATGTGATATTCAACATGGGGAATTAGATTTCCCTTTAATTATATATACTCTTTAATTATCATATCCTCTAGTTATATTTGGCAAAACTCAATTTTCTTATTCAATCTTTTGAATTGGTAGATTTAAAAATCATAAATGAAATGTGGGTTTTCATCATGGTTATTTTAAAAAATTCACAATGTATTTACATACATTGAAAAATAAACTTTTCCTCAACCAGTCCTATTTTTTATTACTCTAATATATTTTTCAATATTATATTATGATATATTCATTTGAAAATTAATTTCCGTAAAAGTTTTTTCATATAATTTATATAAGATAGTATGTATTTATTTATGTTTCTATATTAAAAATTATTTTTAAAAGTGATAGTCTTCAAATTATTTAATCATAATTTACTAAAAACATTATTCATTTCACAAGATTCCACTATAGATGAATTTTATTAAATTTCAAATTTATTAAGGTATTTTTAATTCATTTATTTAATACATTATACCTTTTTAAATTTTTAATTATTAAGAATACTATTAAAAGTAAACATTTTTAAAGTATGATAGAGTATCATTTTTAAAAATATTATGACTATTTAATAAATTTTTTTGGAAACTATTCATAATAATTTTTTCAATAGTAATCTATTTCCCTTAAAAAAATTAATATAATATTCTCTTCATTTTTTAAGAAGATTTTGGGAAATGGTTTGTATTTTCACTTATATTTATCATCTTAGAATTTAATTTCCATGTAGTGATATTTTAGTCACAATTTATATGTTATTATGATATGATTTCCAATGGAAACAAATTATAATATTATATGATTTCATAAGTTCGTGTTATGTGATTTTTATTGAATTATTTAAAAAACAATTATTTTTTTCATTTCACATATTCTTCCCAATATTTCTCCATTATCTCCCACATCCCTCTTCTATTATCTATTTCCCATAGGCTTCTCTTTCTCCCAAGAACTGAAATTAATTTTTTATGATGATTTAGGGCTTTGGGTTTTTTGAGTGTTTCCCATGGAAGGTGACAAGTAGTGTATTGGTTATCATTCAGTTTAACATAGGTGTTTCTTTTCACTTATTTGATATTACAATTCATGGAATGTCTATAAAAGAAAAATTTATTTTCAATTAATGTATTGTAATATATTGTTTCATGGGTGAAATTACAAATTTATACCTTCAATTCATAGATTTTCATGAAGGGTTTTATCAAAAGGATTTGATGTACTATTATTAAATTATATTATTTCTAATAGAAATCATAATTTGAATGGTTCATAGGGTCATTTATGTGTTTTTATAGTAAATTTAGGACTTATTCCTTTTTTGTTTTTTGAAAATAATTTTCCTTGTGCTTGGAGAATGATTTAGAAAGAAAAATGGGTTTTTTTCAATTGCATCCAAAATCATTGGAATGATGATACATTAAATAATAAGATTGAGGCTCTACATAATAAGTTTTTTTCCATGTCAAGACCAATGTTTCAAATTAAAAAGTAATTGTTTTATTTCTCATGTTACACTAAATGATTTCCCATACACTCTTTTCACTAGTTCTAGGATTTTGATTATTTATATAATAGATGTATAAAAAAAGGGGATGTTATATTTCACGGTGTTGGAGGTGAGGTGACAAACATTTATTTTGAAATTGTCTTTATTTCTTTATCACCTCTGTGGTTTTTGGTTTATTGTAACATGGGTTTCAAGGTGGTAGGTCTGGATTCATGCCACCCTAGTTGTACACACACATCAATGGTCCCCCTAAATGTTTTTAACAAAAGGATAGTGGGAATTTCCCATTATGAATAGTTTTATATGGTTTAATTTTGTTGATCATGTTATTATTCGGTGAATCATATATTATATGTTGGTTGATGTAGTTATGGATTCGTTTTGGATCATCACACTATACTACCTAGGGTATATCCCATGAAATTTTGTTCCTTGATATGTGGTTCTATAGAGAAGATTAAATTATTATATTTATTACATCCCACTTATACTTGTTTTATTCGTGTAACTATTAATGTTGGTTTTCTTTTCAATTATATTTTTCCTTCATCACATGATTCCCTTCTTTATTGTGAATCTATTTTCTCTAGTTTATATGGGTTCTTTACGATAAATTGAATGTTTGGTTTACTATTGGAAAACAAATTTATGTATTATGAGATTGGTAGTACCTATATTTCCCACCAATTTATTAGGTAAAATAGTATTTATCATTATATATAAATGTTATGTGAATATTTTAGTAAGTCTATAGGGTCAAAAATGGTGATTTTGATTGTGTTAAGATCTACTCATAATAATACATGTGAATATGATTACAAGTGTCGATGTTCCTAGGTGAGTGTTATGGTGTTAATCTCCAATAATATATTTAAATGTCAATATGGATTTGATTTATTAGTGGGGTTCGTAACATTATAATATGAGTCCACCCACCAGTGATGGGGTGGAAAATCCATAAGGTTGATTGGAGGAACACTAAAAACTAGTGATCAGAGCTACATAGGGGGTGTCATGATACATATAAGGTATGCGGCCATAAATGATTTTCATTATATAGATAGAGTGATGTTACAATGACATTTAGTGATTTTATTGGGGTTTACTTTTAAAATGATTCAATTGTTTGGAAATGTTTCTTAAAAATATATATGTCTCTAACATACCCCTTTTTGGTTTTAAATTGCATTAAAATGGTTTTAAAATTTAATGGGGTTTTGAGAAAGTATGTATGGAACAATTTGGTTAATTTAAAAAGGTTTTTTATTTTAATGTAAAATTTGTGTAAATGGTTGTTTTTAATTGAATTTTAACTATGATGTTATTTAAAGTTTTCATCATAAAATTTAATGTCTATACATTTTTTTGCCTTGATTAATTTTTAAATCAATGTTTTCTGTATTTATGTTGATAATGATTAATATTAACGAATCATATAGGTTGGATATGAATAAATAATGGATGGATGCCAATTTTAGGACAAATGACTATAAAGATGGAGTAAAAGTGGTCATCATGTTTTCAAAAAATCATGCATATGATCCTTCTAAAATCAATTGCTTCTGTTTACACTTTTGTTATTCAAGAGAAGTTATTTTAGAAGAGTTGTAAGAAATCTTGATCTTTCACGAAATACATCGATGTTATCAATGTTGGAATAAACTCAAGGGAAAAGAGAATATAGCTTGTGACTGTGAGAACACTTTTTATTATAGATCATTTGATTTGATTACATGTGTGGATAACGAAGAAGACCATATCGAGTACATGATTACAGATGTCCATGATAATAAAGACCAAATTAATGAAACGAAAAGGATATTTGAATATGAACTTCGTGAATACCCAAAAAAATTTGTGTATTAATTGAGTTGTGCAGAAAATCCATAGTATGATGGTTGCACTGAATATATAACACTTTCACCCATTCAGATGTAGTATAATTTGAATGTAGGCAATGGATGGAGTGACACCAGTTTTTTGGAATTAATTTCTCTCATCAATGACTTTATCCAAAAATATAATGAGCTATCGAGTCAAACATATGTCGCCAAACAAATGTTACAATCGATGGGTATGACATCTAGAAGAATACATGCATTCCCGAATGACACTACACTATCTCCAATGGGCCACAAATCACATAGAGAATGCCCAATGTGTAGTGCTTCTTGATACAAGAAATATGAATCCCGTCCTATGAAATTTTCATTGTAATTTCAAATAATTAAAAGCTTTAAGTTCCCATTTGGAAGTGAGGATAGTGTAGGGTAATTGATGTGCCATGAAGACATAATAAATAAGGATGGAAAACTACAGCACCCGGAAGACACTCCTTAGTGGAAGTGAATTGATCATGAGTATCCTATCTTTTGAAACAAGCTGAGAAACCATCATAGTGTAATATCAATAGATGGAGTGAATTATTTTTGTTTTCGAATCATCAATCACAGTACATGACTAGTTATGTTTGTGAATTATAAATTTCCACCGTGGTTATGCATTAAATGAAAACACATCATGTTATCTATGTTTATATCAGGACCAATATAATTAGGCAATTATATTGATGTTTATTAAGCTCCATTGTTAAAGGATTTGAAATTATTTTGGGATTTAGGTGTTACGATGTATAATAATTACAGAAATGAGTATTTCATGTTGAGATCCATGTTGTATGAGGTAATAAATGACTTTCCTTTTTATGGAAATTTTTCATGATAGATAATTAAAGGAACTCTTGGGTGTCCCATATTCAAACAAGGAACACAATCAATTAGGTTTAAAAATTGATAGAAAATTGTGTTTCTAGGACATCATAGATTTCTCCCCTGACAAAAATAGTATTGATATTGAACAACATTACTGTATAGAAGTTTAGAAGAATGTATAATACCATCTATAATAATAGGTTATCACCTGTTTTTGAAAGTTTATTATTTGGAATCTTATTTTGGTAAACTCTTTTTGAAAAAACATATGAATACCAGTTTGAAAAAGAAATCAATTTTTTTTAATTACCATATTGGAATTGACTGTACGTCATAAATTTTCTTGATGCCATTCATGTTTGAAAAAATGAATGTAAACGTGTCATCAACACATTGCTAAATGCACCCAAACAAACAATTGATGTCATTAAGGCTAGGTTGGACATGGTTTTCATGGGAATATGAGAAGATATGGCACCAATAAATGGTGCAAAATGTACATTTCTTCCTCCTTCTACTTACACACATTCCAAATAAGAGATATATCAGTTTTTCAACTTCTAGAATGATGTACATGTTCTAGGGTAGTATTCATAAAATATCAAGAACATAGTGTCATTAAACGATATAAAGATAAAATTTATGAAGTCACATGACTTCCATGTTTTGATGAAATATCTATTTCATATATTATTATGTTGTATTTTTTCAAATAATTTACATCATTCCTTAGCAAATCTCAATTTATTCTTCAAAACAATATGCAGAAATGTAATAGACCCAAAAACATTTTCGAATACGGGAAGATAAATTGTCATCATATTATGTAAATTGGAAATGTTTTTCCTACCAAAATTCATTGATATGATTTTTTATTTTATTGTTCACATGGTGAGAGATATTCAGCTATGCAGTCCTATGCACTATACATGTATTTTCCCCATTGAACGGAATATTAATATTTTGAATGGGTAGGTCAAAAATTAATGTAAGATAGAGGATTGTATTTCAGAGCAATATATTGTTGAGGAAGTCATTGAATTCTGAACCGAATACATGTCCGGTGTGAAAATCGTTAGTCTAACAAAATCTCATCACACTGGGAGACTTGCGGGTGATGGAATTTCTCCAAAGGATGTCTTCACAACCAATATTACAGTTCAATAGTTGGCCCACCTTTACATTTTTCATATAAATTTTTACATTGAACCATATGATGAATCATACAATGAAATTATTAGGCATTCAAATACATCAAGGTCTGAAAAATGGATATCAAATATACATAATCAACTATTTATAAGATGGTTTCAGGACAATTTTGTTAAAGAGTTAGATGAATATCAAGACTCAATTTCAGAATGACTTTGATGGCTAGCCAGAGGACCATGTTTTTTACTTGTTATCTCCAACTTCTTATGTAATTAATGTTTTAACATTATATACTAATGAACATGATTAAAACAGTACCGGATAGAATTGTGGAGCTACACTTGTGGCTGAAGTGATGCATTTTTCTGGTCCTTATGAAATAAATCCAATTTACATGAATATTTCATACATTGTAATCATAAAAAACATGGGTGTTGGATTATACAACATTTTAAGTGCCTATTTTTCAATGCAAGTGTGTTAATAATACAAGTGTTGTTAAAATGGATGAGTTGGGATTTGTGAAAGTTTATTTCAATAAGGATGGGTACAAGGAAAAACCTTTTATAATGGAATCACATGTTGTACATGTATTTTAGGTTCCATATCCTGCTATCCAGAACTGGTCAATTTTTTGTTATCAACCAGAACCACTGAAGAGTCTGATGAATATTCAATGGAGGATGACACATTCATTGGGACATCACAATCATTACACAATGGTCCTTGTGTAGACGACAAGATTTATGTTAGAGGAGACCACAATTAAGGGATTTGGATAGTTAATTGAGGCGTCAAATCCCATATACCATTAAAAAAGGAGAGTTTAATAAGAAGGTTATGTTGTTGTTCTAATATAAATCTTGTTACATTATATTAATATATGTTCACTACTGAATTTATGTTATATAATTTAAATGTTAAACCAATTTGTAGATAATGACTTCTTCACATGATGATTCTCATAATCCCTAGGCAGAAAAGGTTTCTCAACATTCTGTTGATCGCAGTGCAGATGAATAATAGATTTCTCAACCTATTGACTTATGTTATTATATGTTCATTGCTAATATAATGTCATCAAAATTAAATGTAAATTTTTAATTTCAGATAATAACTTCTACTTGTGATGATGCTCCCAATCCTCAGGAAAAACAGGTTTCTCAACCTGTTGTTGCTCGTAGTGTAGACGAACAACATGCTTCTACACCTGTTTCTACTCTTAGTAGAGAAGTACTGACACCATCTGCACTTGATGATGATCGCCCTCCAGAGCCAGAGGAACATATTGATGATAGTGGATCCGAGGAAATGAAATTTGAAGAAACAATAGTGCTGCAAGTAAATAAGAGTGATGTATTTTGAAGGTATTATCCAAAATTATTCTGGAGAAATGTGAAGGCCTCAAAATTAAATAATTAAACATTTACATACACTTAAACATCTATTATAGTGTGTCTTTATAGTATATGAATCACACAAATACTATTTATTATGGGTTTATGGAGGGATTTACATGGATTTTCAAACACTTATAACAAAATATCAGCTTAAAGATGCTGAAAGGAAAATAATAATGCACCCACCACTTATTTATGTGCACTTGATAACCCAAGCACTGTGGGATGCGTTTACTGGCCATCGTGAGAAGCAGTATTTTTAGGTTCATAGTGTGTGGTAATAAATTATTTTATGGTACATGTATTCATCACATTGATTGATAGATTTTTATTTATTAAATAGAAACAGAGTGATGAAAATAAACAAAAGGCATCAAAAATAGTATACCCCTACCATAAATCAAGGATGGGGTATGCATCACTTGAAAAAAATGTACGTATTTTAAATCTACGCTAATATATTTATATGACAGAAAATAATGAAATTACTATGTTCATTTTTCTTATGTAGCTTGAAGAGTCCAAATCCATGGAAATTTCCATCCCACACCAAGTACTAGGGATGGAGGTGCGTGTAACTAAATATGGGAAATAAATAGATGAAACAAAGTGTGGGAAACATGTGTTATTATAACATAATAAAAATTAGTTTTTTTAATCAATATTACATATCAATAATTACTTATTTTCCAATATTTTCTATCTTAAAATTTCACAAGAAATAATAACACCAAAACTGGATGGAGATATACATTCAGTGGCCTTGAAGTAGACAGAAATCTATGGCGGCGTCAGAGGTGCAAGTTTTGATGTGACTCCCCAAACAAATTTTCATAAAAAACAAGCATAAAATCTAATTGAGGAAATGAAAAATATGATATAAAGATTATCTATGTTTGACGAAGAATTAAAATACCAAAGAGAGCTGGTATCATGTTTGATGGGGGAGGCCTAGTGAGGAAACAACTATAGAATAACCTATGCTTGAAGATCCAACCCCACCCCAACTAGTTTTGAGGCAATCCATTACCCTAAAAGAAATATAACTTAGGTATTCAATTTTATAATAATTTTTTGGTGAAATGTGAATAATATAGACACTAGAAAATGATGTCTTTCTAGTATTGATATTCTATGGGATGAAAATGAATGTGATTTATATCTATCAACACCAACCCATCACCTTGTAGTGAGGGATCCCGTGTTCAATATATTTAATGACATGCTACAAAATAGACCACATTTGATAGGTCAAGTAATAGTGTTAATTACAATATTCCAAGAGCTAATTGTTGAGATACATGTTCCAACTGATGATATAGATATCCAATTTGCTGAACAAGCTCGTGGAACATTTATTTCATGGCCGTCACATCTTTTATAAATACATGTCGACAATGAGGTATTAATTTACAATGTAATTTTCAAGACAAACCGTAAAAATTTAATAAAAAAGTTCTAAACTGATGCATGTTAAAACAGATAGACAATGGGAAGGTGGTTAAAAAAATACAAGTTCCAATCCATCTCAAGGATTATCCAACTAGTCAAAACTGTCTAATCAAAGCATCTCAACCCCCTTATATAGCCACATTTATTATCATTGAAGGATCATGTGGATATGAAGATGAAATATAGTGGTACTCACATAATTGATATTGAATCAATGACATATGAAGAGGAATATCCAGCCATCATTGGTGTTGAGATTGAAACTGAAATCCGCGACAATGAATGGTTGGATGGTGCAGTAGTAAATGTATACATGAGGGGTGTTTTCATGATTTTATTTTAAAAAAGCTAATATACTATGTTAATTATGACTAGATACATTTCATATTTTTTTCTGGCTTGTATATGATAAATAATCTATGGGATTCCTAATAGAAATAAACATGCACTTGTTATTCCTCAAAACACTTATATAGAACGAGAAGACATAACATTTAAGAAAGAGTGTGAAATAGTGGAAATACTACTAAAATTGTTTAATAGAAAAATTACAGATGTTGAGTATTTCATATACAAACGAAGTAGGGGTGAAACTCGAAAATATAATCGTATAAAATATATATTAATTTCATTCATTAATTATTTTATTTTTGTGTTCCCAAACAACATTGGATGCTCAGTACGGTCATTTTGGATACTCTAATTATTTATTTTTTGGATTCAATGCTTGGATATCCAAAAAAGCAACCACACATAAGGGTGTATTTTAATTATTAATACACTATATGCAACACTTTAGGACTAAACTTCCAGTTAAATAATTTATATTATATTTTAATGAGTATTATGTTAAGATAGGGTAGTGTGTTAATATCATTTACATCATGGAATAAGGCCATGGGAATAGAAAAATAACGCTGACATGTGATTTGACTTGAAAGTATCAGGGTATATATATTGAGATTTCATTATCCAAACACATATAAAAAAATTAATTATTTTTCTCAATGTTTTTGCAGTGCCTGAAAAAAAATGTTAAAGATTGTGGTTATTATATTTGTAAATTTATGAGTGAGATTATATTCCATGACCAACCCAACGTCCCTAAAGATCTATTTTTGAATATAATTTCTATTTCATTTAAAATACTTATTAATCCTTTTTTATTTATATTTTTTTTGTACTACCATGACTACCTAAAATAGTCATATTAACTAGATGATGTAGATATACTTAGAAACTAATTAGTAGCATACCTAATGGAATAATGTAAATAAACCGAATAAAGATGGTATAATTCTCAAATAATTTTGACTTTAATAATATTATCTACCTTATAATTATATTTGTTTGATGGTAATGTTGTAATTTTTATGTTCTATATTCCCTTAATAAAATCATGGTCGTTGGTGGTCCTTGTATTCACACTACATGAATTGAATGTTGATTGACATTTTAAAAGAAGTTGGTAGTCATCATTTATAGTGTACGTGTTCTTTTTATAGTCCAAAAAAGATAAATAGTTTCTAGAATGGGTTTCCACATCCCTGAAGTTTATTTTGTGATGTATTGAGGCATTACTTCCACATAATCATACTCCACTCATCCCTTTTTCAACTACGAGAAGGGTTTTTCTCCAAGATATTGATTCAATCTGCCTCATTGGTTGTTCCCCTCTTCAGTCAACCTAGTGAAGAAACTTCTCACATATATTCATTATGAGGTCCTAAATATATGATAGTTAGCTAGTCACTGGGTTAACTAAAGCTTTTCTTTTAAAGATTGATGTTTTTCTATGTCAACCGTATACTGGTCAAAAAAATGCTTGATGCTAATGGTATGTGTAACACCCCGAGATTTTATGAGATATATTATTTTTAATTTCATTGATGTCTTCTATTATACACTACACCAAGATTAGCTTGTATTATATGCAACACCATATTAGCTTGCAATATACACAACACTATTCCTGGCTCGTATTACACACAATTTCAAGTTCGTTTTGTGGAAATTATTTTACGGAACATTATGTATTGATTTTGTTTAATTTATAAATGAAATAAGTTTTGATTATGTTATATGCAACACCAAACAGAGTTTTCACTACATGCTTCCCTGACATGTCTTGCATTACACACAATCAAAAACTTCCTCGATAGCGTGTGTAGTACGCAATACTGAGTTTCACTAAATGAGATATTATTATAATATTATTATGAACTAGGCGATATGAATAGTAATACCCAATTTTTTTAAATTTAATAAATATTATCATTCAAAATGGACTTCATTTTTGGATTTTTAATATCAAAATTATCCTAGGGTGACTTTTTTGTATTTTTCTGAAAACTTTCAATTTTTGATGAATAGTGAAAACACTGCGTTACTATTTAGAAACCGACTATTTATTTAAATAATTTTTCATTTTAATTAAATTTATTTTAGGTAAAAATTAATACATAATACCTTTATAGATTCAATGTTTTTTGTTGGAGTCATTTTATTATAATTTTAGATATATAAAATTTTTATTGAACTTTTCACCGTCTTTTACCCACCTCCTAGGAGAATTTGAAAATTTACATAAAACATAATTTTACTGCTTCTGTAAGTATAATTTTGAAAATAAGAGAGACATGGTTAATATCAAGGAGTAAAATGTGGTTCAATAAGATAAAAATAATTTTTGGTGAATAGTAACTTTTTACTTTTGTTTACCACGATTAAAAGTAAATAGGGTAATAAAGGGTAAAAATGATATTATTATTACCCTAAAACATGTCCTAATTTTATTGGATAAGTGTAATTCGACCAAAAACAACCTTAGGAATAATATATTTTCATTTAGGTCCACTTGGATAAGATTAGGACATTTATTATTATTTTATTTAAAGAATAGTTAAAATAGTTAAAATCAATTTTTAATAACTAAAACATTTTTAATATAGGGTTATACATAAGATAAATTCGACTATAAAAATTCATTATAAATATAAAACGATTTCCTACATAATGGTAATTTAATTATAATTTTTAGACATTAAATATTTTAATTTATTAATGACACAATGATGATGCAGTAATTACATTAATAATGAAATATTAACATAATTGATTTTATAAATAACCAAATAAATGTAATTTTAGACTTTTTATAAATTACACTATTTTTTATGGTTAATATTATATGTTATTATTGATTCAATTAACTTTTTTCGAACTAATAATGTTGTTAGGAGTTTCACAAAAATCAATTACAAAATACTGTCAAAATTGACATAAAATAGTTATTATAAAAAATATTATATTATTAATTGTTATTATTTTCATAAAAATAAATGGTTCGGAAAAATGACTTATATAAGTATATATGTATTAATAATAAACAACATGGGGTTATTTTGGCATTTTATAGTAATTTTATTAAACATATAGTGTCAGAAAACAAGAAGACATGGTAAAAGATAAATTATTTAACATAGAGTTAAATCTAAATGATAATGTAAAAATAGTAACCTAAACTTATCTAAAATCTTTTGGTTTATAGGATTAATACACATCCCCACATTATCTTATAAAAAATCAATTTGGAGCTATTATAAACCTCATATGACTTTTTTATAAAATAATAGTTTATGTTTTTCCTAAGGTGCCCCTCTCCTCCCTTATAAAAGGGCACTCCTCCCTCTTCTCTTTAAACAATTTTGATCTTTCAATCTCGGCCAACCCCTGACCATTTCTCATCTCAACATCCCTATTAGCATTATATTGATTCTGGTCTCCTCAAAAGTCCAACTCTAGTTTCCTAAGAGGATGCTTAAAAGAATAGCGTCGAAGAAAAGTAATCTATTCTACCGATTCTTTCATGTTTTTCTTTCTTCTTGAAATTATTCTTCATTAGTTGTTTCATTATAAAGTAATAACATAATTATCACTAATATATAGATATGTTATTTTAAATATTAAACAACACCATTTCACCTTCTATCCATCCTATGGAAAATGAAATCACCGTGTGTGCGTACCTAAAGAATACCGTCTCCACACCGTGGTGTAATCTGTTTTTCCACCACCACCTTACATGGATGGGTATAATGGTGTAAAGAATAACTATATATATAGTTATTATAACATCATACTTATTCTGAGATATTATATCATCCACTTAAATTCAATTAAATAATTATGGAAATGATATCATCGCTCCTGCGTACGTACAGATTATTGTCTCCACGACGCGACGAGATTAATTCTCCATGTTAACCATTCAAGAATGATTATAAAGAACATATAATGAATAATTATGAAATATACGACATGATAAAGCTAATGTATTTATGTATATACATATATATATATATATATGTCATCTAATTACTTCCATTCAAGTCAATAAGGAAAGGAAAACAACATTCATGCGTATATACGGTCTACCATATCCATGAACGGTGTATTTCATTTCATTTAGCAATCTATTATATATATATACACTGAATATATATGATATATAAATCAGTATTTAAAATATGGAAGTATTTTAATCATGATATAAGTAATAATAATATCATGAACAATATGTCCAAACACGTACGATAAATAAAACGATTTTACCTAAAACACTCCTTTAACATGGAATTTAAAATGAACGGGTAATATAAAGTCAGAAGTGAACCATATATGATATCATAAAAATGAATAGGATTCTGTAATAAGTCAGTGACAATATTAAAATCATTATACAGGAGATTCAGATACGTACTAAGCATATCAAACCTAAGCTAAGGGATAACTACTCCAATCTCGTTCTTATCTGAGATTGTTATTCATAAGTATTTACTAAGTTTATTGTTATCATCAGTATCCATGTTTTCTAAAAAAATTCATTTATGTGTAATGTCCTTTTACCCAAATTTGACTTTTACCACATGTTTTGGAAGGAATCATTCATTTTTTTATGATACGAGGTACTTTTTTGACTTTTCAGGAAAAAGTACGAGAAGAATGTTTTTTTAACTTATACAGAATGAACGGATTTTTACAGTTTCATAAATCCTTATTTTACAGAAGCTTACTCTACCAGATTTCATGACTATTTTCAACAAAATCCTTTCTTTTAAAATATAATGTCATTTTTTTCAGAAATGAAAATGATTTTGAAAAAAAAGGATATTTTCCTCAAGAATTCATTTCAAGTGTTTTGTCAAAATTATTTTCCATCTAAGATGACATTATTTAGTATGATTATGTTTCAAGTATAATGTCTCTATTATTTACATGGTTTGATTCTTCTTATGATGAAATGATATCCATTTTTTATATTTATTACGTTATGATGGGATGATGTTTACGAAACCCATTTTATTATTTGGGTTTTGATGAATGATTTATGTTTATTTTGTGGCACAAGTAAGAATGATTTCTTTATGAGATGGGTGGGATATATATCTCCCTCTAATGAATTGTGTAACGATTTATATCTCATGAGATAGACATGGATAGAACGGAAAGTAAATCCGGTTCGGTAATACAGGGCTGGAACGACAAGTAAACATGGTTCAGTAAGGGACTTTGTCCACTAAGATTGTCTTGGCATCAGTTCCTTGGCTACTATAGAAATAATATCATGTGCTTAATGATTTTCCAAAATTACATTTTTTTTCCCTTGATATTTTATCATGATTAATTTTCATTTATGATCTATGCCTTATGTACTGCAATGTTTTATTTCATTTCTCAAGATTTTGATGTTTAGATTTTATGCTCATGTTTTTACATTAAAATGTTTATGGATTGTTTTAGGTTCTCTATTTTTACCGTTACTTAGCATTCAAGATCTCCCTTTTTATGTTTTCTTTTCCCCATGATATAAAGAATGGTTTTAGGTAAGAAAGCAAAAGGATAAGATCTTTATGGGAGATGTTGATGATCTTTCACCATGATTAGAAGATTACGTTCCGAGTTTCCAAAGAAACTAAACTATTATGGTCCTTGTTTGTTGGTTTTTTTTATGTATTAAGTATTCCGAAAAAGTAATGTAATGTCCATGTAAGTCACACTTTGGTTCTCTACAGTATGACTCAAATTCCATTTTTTCAGTTCGAATTGAAATTTTAGTAAGATAACCCAACTAATATACTGATAACTTATAAAATTCATTCATATCATTTCTATACATTATCAAAACGATAGATCAGTCATTTTTTGCATGTAGGAATCAACTCCAACTCAACACGATGCACGAGGGCACCGGTATAACTCCAAATGTGTCTTTTTTATATAAAAATGACATTAATTCATGAATAAAAGAAAATTGACCAACTGAAAACTGAGAAATTGCATTTAGATTGTTTAGATAAATTAGGAAAATGATACATGATTTAGCTGTGATGTGTAGGAAAAAACACGACCTCACTCTGACGAACAGTGTGACCGGTATGACTAAAAGTATCCACTAGCAGTTTTAAATTGAAAATTTAACTAAAAACATGTCAAACACTTAAATCAATGAAAATAAACTCTAATTGTCTTCAAAATTATGGACAACGGTTTTTAAATACATTGTGAAGTGTATAAAGTAGTCTCCTGTTAAAAAGATGCATGATGTGATCGACATGACTCAAATTTATTGATTTTTGGTTTGAAATGATATTTTAGTTAAAAAACACAACTAACAAACTAAACTCAGAGGAAGTGCATTCCGATAGATTTGATACATCAGTAAAATGGTCTAGCATTCGTTTGAGATGTGTAGTAATCAACTACACCACAATCTGATGTACGATGTCACTGGTATGACCCCAAATGTGTCATATTAGGGAAAATTTACATTAATTCAACTATAGGATCACAAATAACATACTGATAACCAAGGAAACACATACATATTGTTTTTATTATTTAGTAAAACAATCCATGAGTCAGTTGTGATGTGTAGGAATTAACCCCACCTCAATCCAATGAACGATGTGACCGGTATAACTAAAAGTGTCAGCGATTAGATTAAAATTGACATTATAACTCAAAATGTGTCACTCAATGTGATCCAAAGAAACACACTAAAATATTAATCAAAATTTATGAAATTTATTTTTCGGTCCACTGTGATGAGTATGAGGTAGTATCACATAAAAGGATACATGATGCGACAAATATGACTCAAATTTCATGTTTTCATTTTGAAATGACATTTTTAAAAACATAACTTTCATACTAAAAATGAATAAAATTCATTCTGATGGTTTTGATACTTTTTTACATTAATCTATCTATCATTTGTGATGTGTAGGAATAAACTGTAACTCAATCTGACACACGGTGTCACTGGTATGACTCCAAATGTGTCTTGTTATTTAAAATTGACATTTATTCAACTATAAAACTCCAAATGACATACTAAAAACCATGAAAACGAAATTGTATTGCTTTTATACATTGGTAAAACTAACTATGTGTCAATTTTAATGTATTCGAATCAATCCGAGCTCAATCTGATAGAAAATTTGACTAGTATGACTAAAATTATCCGCTATTAGTTTAAAATTTACATTTTAGCTCAAAATGTGTCACTCAATAATTTCTTTGAAAACACACTCTCATTGTCTTAAGAATGAGGGACATCAATTCATAAGAAATTTGTGATGTGTATGAAGTAGTATCTAATCAAATTGTTGCACAATGCGTCCTGTATGACTCAAATTGCATGTTTTCGATTTGAAATGATATTTTAGTAAAAACACACCACTAACATACAGAAAACTAATAAAAACATTCAGATTGTTTTTATAATTTTTTTTCAATGATCTGTTATTCATTTTTGACATGTAGGAATCTATCCCCAACATAATATGATGCACAATATGACTGGTATAACTCCAAAATTAGAAATTTTTATTAAAAATTTACATTTTAATGTATTCTTCATATTAATGTTTATTTTATTTCTTTATAGTATTACTAATGTAATAAATTTTTTCTTTCATAAGTGTAACATTTTTCTCGAGTTTGGATGATTTTTTATGTATAATTACCAATGGAGGACATTTTTTATAGGGTACCATAGACGCCAAAAGAGAAAACATAAATGTTTTTAACTGTTTGTTGGATAATTATAAATGTAATTTAAAAAAACATTATTCAAAATTTATATAGAATTGTTTTTTATATACCATGGGTGAATATTTTTGTATTCATGATGTCTATTAAAGGTATAATGAATTTTTTTCCAATCCATTGTGTGCACTACTTGTTTTTTCACCATTTGCATCATATATGTGGTTCTTTTTTATATACTATGGGTATTTATTTTAGCAGGTTTTTGCAGGTTTGTGTAGGTTATATTTTTTAGTTTGGTTATATTGGTCTGATGTTTAGGTTCTGTTTTTCTTCCAGGTTGGTTGAGTGTGATTTTATATAAATAGGACACCCAGGAAGGGAAGCACTTATCAGTGCTGATAATGGAACCCTTTATCAGTGCTCAGTGCCACACTGAAAAATGTGAACATTATAAGCGCTATTTGAAGTGCTCATAAATGTGGAATTTATCAACACTTCAAATTTTTCAGATAAGGGAACCCCTTTATCAGTTATTTTCTTACACTATTTAAGGGGACCCCCCACCCCTTAAGAGTTGATCTATTATTTGTGCTTATTTAGCGCAGATAAATGACTTTTTTAGCGGTGATAGATGCATGTATTCTAGTAATGGGTGAACCATCTCTTAGATGTTTGGGAGGGTTGGTTCATTATAAAGACTATAATTAGAATAAAGAGAATAAATTTAGAAAAGATTTATCAAATACAATGGGTGATGGGAAATTATCCTATGTTTAATAAGGAATATGGTTTGTCTATACAGGTTTCCAAACTATGCCCCAACCATTTTCAACCCTCTATCCAAAAGGGTTTTCGGTCGCACGGTCTCCCGGGAAACCACATGGATTGAAAACCAGTATGGTGTCCATGTAAGATGGATACATCCTAGCCCACATGGTTTGTTCCCCCACCATGAATGTTATTATTAAACATGCACCACCCCAAACCAGGGATCACAGTTCTAGAATAATATTAGTATTAGCCATGCGCCCAACATGAATAATGCATTTGATGTCCTATTCTTCCAACATCTCATGTCTCGATCCCCAAAGACACCCCCTGAGGCTCCTTATTCTCTTAGAAATCATTTCATTAACCATTATAGTGGATGTTAAACCGTAATATAAACTTGATCATACCTCATTCATTGTATTGAATCTTACAATCTATTTACTATATAGTGTCTCATCCCCAATCTACACTTCCGCAAATCACTATGTAACCAAGGAAAAATGATTTCACAACAAGGAAAACAATTTCTTCCTCCATATCTCAAGTATCCTCATAAATTTTATCATGCCTCCACAACCCATAGACCAAAGGAAAAAACATACCCCATAAAATATTCCAATGTTATCCACAACATGAACCAGATTCTCGTACAAAGACTCATTAACCATAATAACTACATCCTCAACCGCGTTCACGTAATAAGGTTTGAGGTGACAATATTAAATATTCAAAAAATTAAAAACATCATTCATGCCACTATATTACTGTGGAAGGGATGGTCAGTTTCCCATTGGTCAGAATCTCTTTAAAATATCAAATAACCCAACATACTTAGGCATCAAATTTCCCGTTTTCAAGAATTGATTGTGGACCAAACTTCTCAACACATAAATTAACACATTACCCCCCACTGAAAAATTAATATGACTATGATTATTTTATTCATATGAATTCATCATAGTCCGAGTCATATACATACATATCAAAATCAACTGAAGATACTCTGAGGTCTCCTGTATTAGACTTTTACCCCAACAACTTTGATTCTCTATCCTCTATCCAACATAACAGGGTTCCCCATGGCCTTTAATAGGGTGATTCATATGTTGGAATATGATTTTTTTGCTTTTAACTATTTGATACAGGAGAACTCCAATAGCACTATGTATCATTTCAGGGTTCCAAAAAAATCTAGCACATTTTACCTCATTATGTCATGTAGTACATAGATATTGTACTTGGTTTGTTTGTCTATTTTTGATTGGATGCCCATACTTTGAATCACTTGGGTACCAAGAACCTTTTTCAAAAAATTCCATAAGCATAATGTCAAACATAAATCATGTTTGGAAACATTACTTTGAGGTACCACATATAAATATACTATCTTCCTATTGTATATGTACCCCAACTAATACTATGTAAAAGTATCATGTTTTAATTATAAATGGACCACCTTTTTTGGTGGATCCAAAACTAACCATATAATTTCATTATTTCATGGAATCCATGGAAGTCCCCCACCAAAATACTTGTTGACATATTCCCACATCCATTCGGAAAGGGGTAACAGTTGTAGCATTCAACCTGGATGTTGATGTTCAGCCTTTACATTACGATAGGTGTAGAATCACAATATGAAACCAATAACATTTTTTTCATCCCAAGCTACCAATACATTCGAAAAATATCATGATACATTTTTTATAAACCTGGATTCACATTCGAAATAAATTCATCAAACAGATGCATAATGTCCCCCTATATACATGTGGTCACCCCAACACAAAATTGATCAGAAACGATTTCATATTCATTGATAGTCCTGTCAAAAGGTGACACCAAAACATCAAGGTATTCTATTGAGGCTAAACACTTTGGATCTGCATACCGCCTCTATTTGATCTATCTCAGAAGTATGCACTTGACTACCAAGAATGAAATGGTCACTAATCCCTATCCATCCGGGACCTTTATATGCTTCTCAACAAACAAGGACATACTAGTCCACTCAAAACTGGATTTCGGAACATCTATGGTCTTCTTTTCTACAATATGCATCAGGAACACTATTCATTTCCTTGTTGTCTATGACAACTCAAAATAAAAATATTTCATGTGCTCATCTCATCTCTACTACCAAATATTCCAGTCTCATGGAGAAAATATATACATTAGGATTTTATGGTTAGTCTACAAAAAAAAAGATTCACCTAGAATGTTATTCCACCAACATTTCGAAGAATAAAACATAACTACTAACTGGAGGTACTTCATATGGTAGTTTTTATCAGGTACCCTATACTATTAATACCAATATTCCATGACATGATCTCCCTGAATCAATAAAACTCATACTCATACCTTGAACACATCACAAAACAATGTGTGATGCTTATGTATCTTGGGTAGGATTGAAATTGGTGTATTAGTTAAACACGTAATCTGCTCCTAGAAGGAATTATTACATTCTATTTACCATTGGAACATTACACCCTTCTTGGTGAAGAATGAATGTCTTTAAACTAGGTGAGATATGTCCTTGATTAACATTCGATAATAACCAACCAATCCTTAAAAGCATGGGATTTCAAAAACATTCCCAGGATTATCCCATAATACAATGGCTAGAACTTATTCTAGGTTCACCAACACAACTTACATGGAAAACATGTGACATAATAAATGTTTATTTTTAATCCACAATCAACACATGGGTGGTTTGAGGTATATATTATTCACTATTAGTTTAATCAATATGATGTCAAGAATCGTAGCATGCTCATCATGATCATGACAAGTTCAATAACTTATCATCTATAATACAACTACAAACTTGTACAAGTATAGGAGGGTGATTTGGTTCATCAATGACATAAAATCATCAAGATAATTTATCCACCCAAATTTAATTACAAAAAACTCATATAAACTATACCAGCTCCAAAAAGAATTCTATTTTATATTATAAGTTCTCACTCTTAGCAGATGGTATCTTGACCTCAAATCAATTTTGGAAATCACATAATCAACTCATAGAAGATACAAAATTTTGTTGATACGTTTAATAGGATATCATAACAAAATAATATTCTAATTAATCTTCTGATAATAAATTCACAAGGTCTATAATCCAATAGAATTAGTAGGAAATGAGACTGGTGAAACAAAATGTGACATACTAGAATGGATTCCCCCTTTGTTCTCAAATTCCATTAACAGCGTCTTACTTCCTTGAAGATTATACGGTGCCATTCTATACAGTGGAATGGAAATTGTATCATCCCTAGGCATATGATCAATCATGAACTCAATATCTATATAGGGTGGTAATCCTATGATGTCATTAGGAAACACACCCTAGAGTTGACACAACGTAGAATGGGGTATGTCTCACTCTACTCCCCTGTCCTCAAGAACAATACATGATACATGGATTGTGACCTTCCTCGCTACTGAGGAAATATCCCATTAGACCTTCCTGGATTTCCCATTCCCCGTAGTGAATATAAGTGTAAACCTTAGAGGATGTGAAAATTTAAAATAGGTAGTAAATGTAAATATGGGTTAAATAAGAAAACAACCAATCCATCCCAAATATCAGGCCAAACCATAGAATCTTGAGCTCAAACAAATCCCAAATAAAATGGTACCCACCCACCACGAGGGAACACTCCATGAACATCCATAAATTCTCTTCTCCTACTCTAACTGGTGTGTCAATCGACAAAACCCCACACACAAATTTCATAACTAGATAATAATAATTATAATAAAAATGAGTATGTATAAAATAATTTTGGCCCCACATATCAAATGAAAAACTAGAAAGAATAGAAGATACAAGAATCGTTCCTTGAACCTACAATGGACCTTCTTTTCTACCAAAATGTGTAGTATGAACAACATAGAATATACATGACCTTATAAGATTCCCTCTAGTCTACATTATTATTGTGTCACATACCTTCTAATAAATATTCTCTGGTCCCAAAGTAATGCATCCCTATCCCAAATTAGTATTGTTGGCGGAACTCCAACTACCTAACTAGTATGGATAATTTTCTATGATACCCACATTTCGACCAACCCATAGATATCATCAAGTTGGAATTAGACTATAATTAAAAACACAAGTATATAAAAATAACACAAGGATTAAATATTTATAAAAAATTGGGATCAATGGTAAACATAAACTACCAAATCCATATAAACTATCCTAGCGAACATAACCACTAATATAACAATGTTTTACAACCACGCCTAACCTGGGACATTATAAGTGGTTAACCACTCCAAAATTTTATGTTTATATTAAAAACAATTTTATCCATCCCACAACCATATTTTCATTCTTTTAATAGTTACATATTTTAGTTAGGAAAATTTTCATTATATTTACAATAAAATAATGATACAATTTTCAACTCTCATAATCAATCATAACCCATTTCCCTAGTGTGTGTTCCAAGAATGATGATTGTCCCCTATATCCTTATATTTCTATGGTAAATCATGAATACATGACCTAATTAAATTCTAGAGAACATATTAAATATCTAAACTTAATAACATTGCACTACTTGTAAATCACTCAAGGTGAAATAAAAACCAACTATAACAGAAAATAAAAAGAATATAAATCCCACCCTAGGATAATGGGTTTTCTCCATACATGGGTTATTTACTCCAATAAACGATCTCATTTCCATGACATGATAAATACTATCTCATGTTTACCTCACACATATAATATAAATAGAATAAAACTCTCTCTCATACCAAATTATAATGCCCTAGCCTTAGTGCCACCATAACCATTTCTGCATGGTGGTGTTGTACATAACATTACTAACGCCTACCCGTAATCCATAGTATATTGACTAGAAAATAGGATCTGAGATAATTCATAGGGATACTATAACCACTTTATCATAGTAATACAATGTAGATAAAATAATAAACAAATGGGTTTGAAAAAATGATAATCATGCTTTACGAAAAAAATTCACAAAATTGGAGACATTCCCTCAACCAATAGAATCTTTTACATGTCATGTCGTAGAGTTCTAAGTTGAAAATTAATCTAGAGAAAAATAAAACCTATAGAATCCCCAAAACATGCCCTCACACCAAGTTTGATACACTCCTCCAAGAACCTACCTAGCCCAAATCAGCCAACTAGCATAGGTCCCCTACCCTTTAACTGACCTACAACCATGAAGTCTACTCCGGTACCCAATAGATGCCTAGGAAGGGTGTGTGTAAAACTCATTTGACCACAACCAATAGTGTCTAAAAAATAACTTGTCTAATTCAGTGTTTACAAATATAAATGTAATAAAAAATAGAAAATTAAATTAGGTCAAAATATTTTTCATTTACTTGATCAATAACATTAATTTCCAAGTTTCACATTTTATCCATATTCATAATACCTACATCGTCACAATTTGGTAATCTGAGAAATATGTCAAAAGGGTAATAGGTCAAAAAACTTAGAGATATAGTACATTAATACTGATGTGATTTGGAATTCGATGTAAAACCATCGTATCCATGACCGGGAACACCATTTTTTAATCATTTGATTCAGTAGGATTAGTCCATTCCTTAAATAACTGTTGTGCCCATTTTTTCTATAGCATCATGCATGACCTCCCATGGGAGTGGAGCATCAGTTAAAATTTCAACCACTATATATCAAAATAATATAAACTCATCAACTAAAACCATTTCATTACAGCAATACAACAATGGTGTTATAGTTGAATTTAATAATATTTCCAAGGTTCGATAAAATCATTAGGTTCCCAATTTCTAACACATGGTCATTTTACCTTTAAATAAATTATAAACATTTATTACCCTTTTCTATGAAATTTAACCATGAGGCTAAGAAACTTTAACCCATTATCTTTTCCATTATTTACCCCTCAATAATTAATTAACTATTCATGTTAATAAAAAAATCCCATATTTATATGTTACCAATAAAATTACATTTCTTGGTGGTTTAATAACATAATCTCCACATTTAATCATTTAACAATTCAATATTTCCTGTTCATGTGACTGATCCACCCTATGGGTGTCCGTAGGTCTGATCAACTCATCATCATCAAGTCTTATAAAGCTAATGAGGGTTTAATTTCACAATTTATATTCACAATTAATCATTTAGATTAATATGCATAAAAAATCACAAAAATATCAGGACCACAACCTCATCCACATATACAACATCAATACTACAGGATAAAACTTAGTGACCACCAACATTTGGTTAGATGATGGATGCTGACACAAATTTGGATTTGAATAAATGTAAAACATAAATCAAATAAATAATCATGAATATGTTAATGAAATGATATATTTAGGTAATTTTAAGGATATTAACTATTACACATCCCTCTATCTATAAAATATAAGCAAGATGAGTGTTTGACTCACCAAGAGCTTTAATCTGCACCTAATGGATTAGAATCGATTAGTAAATAACTCATGGATACGTTGGATGGTTTAGGTTATCATCAAGGTTGTTTAATGATGAAAGTAGAAGAAATCAAAGTCAATATTCATAAATCTAAAGGGATCAAAATTGAAAATTATTCCATGTTGAATGAGGGTTATGGTATGGTTGTATAGTTATCGAAGCCATGCACCGATTGTGTTCCCCCATCTACCCTTGAGGGTTTTCGGTCACAAGGTCTGCTGGGGCCCCACATGGTTTGAAAAACCCTTCGGTGTTTTTCTAGAATGGGTTTGTCTAAAAATACATGTTTTGGTCCCTCACCATGCATAGTTTTACCAACCGTAAAACACAATACCCCATGTCTCATGGTTTCGGCACACGGTCAGTACTAACTGTGTACCAACCATGTATCATGAACTTGATGGAGTAGTTTTTCTTCATTTCACCCCTAAATCCTATGGGACCCCCTATAGAATCTTTATTTTCCCTAGAAATATTTCATAAACAATTTTAATAGAGGTTAAACTAAAAATTTAAAAAAAATATACCTCACCAAAAGTCTGAGATCTTACATACATTATAAATCATTTCATCGATTTTTAGATATTTTATTTTAATTATTAAATAATTTTTTTTAATATTCATTTAAATAATTTATTGAGGTTGTTGTTCTGGGATTATTGTCTAATAGTATTATTTTTTATTGAATAGTTAAAAATACTAACTTTCATAAATCTGTAATTTCATTTCATTAATAAATATAATATCAATGCCCCATTATATTTTGGGTTTTGTTTTAATGTAACAAAACATCAATTATATTAAATCTAAATTAGATAAATAAATATTAATAAAAATTTTATTTGAATTCATTATATATTCAATTTTATGGTTTAAAACACAATATTGGGAAAACTTTTTTTCATTTCATTTTAAGAGTTTATAATAATTTTTTTCATCCACTTACAAAAATATAATAATAATAAAGTTATTTCATATTTGGAATAAATATTTTAAAAATTGGTAAATATACCCCATTAATTAATGTATGATTAGTACCGATAGTAAATATTTTTCATCACATTAATGCTAAAATAGGTGAAATATAGCTAAAATTATGGTATAATTTTTTAAATTAATCCTAACACTAGAATTTTTTTCATTAGATGAGAAATAATAAAAAACAACAATCCTAAATTATAATATTAATTCTTTTTATTATCTGTTTCATTTCTTAATTATGTTTATATTACTTTATTAAAGGAATAAACACAACAATTCACACTCTTGATTAATATATCTATTTTATGTATTCAATTAGTAAAAATATAGTTATGAATGAATATAATTTTTGATTTTAAATCAATATAACTCAACATTATAATGATAACTTATTTATATTTTTTGTGATGGTATAGAAAAATTAAATTATTATGAAACATTTACTATGTTCATGTATTGACATCAGGAACGTCTATGGAATGATTTAATAAACCATAATATAAATATATTTTATATAAATAACTATGTAACATGAATGTTATTGCTAATAATAAATTATCAATGATGGTAACATCTTTTATATTTTATATAAATTATTTTTTATATGTATTTAATGTCAAATTAAATTATTAGTTCGATGTATGGCTTCAATTATATTTTATTTTAATTATATTTAAAAACTTCATGTAATTCGATGTCTGTTCCTTCCCCACATATAAATGGGTAACTCATCACCTATTTCTGAAACACTTCTTAATCACTAAATATCATAAAATATCTAGCCAAATAGAAAACAAAACATCCCTTCTATGATCTATAGGAACTAGTATCATTAAAATATAGCCTCGTCATCTAAATGTGTATGAAAAAGTTAGATTTTTGAAGAAAAGGTATAGCTATTAATTGAACGTTTTCATTTTATTTATTCATCTACATCTTTCGAATAATATTTAACCAAAAAGATATAATTAAATATATATATCCACTATACACAATTTTTCTTAGTATTATGTTACAACCCCTTTTGATTACATTTTTGATTCTTCGCCGAATGAAAACATTGTTCTAGGAGGCTTGTTGGTTACCAACTCCCTAGAGTGATGTGTAATTTTTTCATCATCACCACACAATAATGGTTATTATTATATATTTAATAAATATTTATTATATCCATTATATAATTATGGTTTTAAAATGATAATATATTTCTTTACATTCAACTCTTATTCATGTAAAAAAATGATAATGTCGATCTTGCGTACGAATGTACTACCACCTCCATGAAGCGATTCCATTAATTTTCCCTATCTTCCTTTATTATATGACTATATAATTTTATATGACATATTATAATGTTAATTATTTCATGAATAGTATTCTATATATAATGGATCTACGACCCTACTTACCATGGATAAAAAATCTATGTTGTTTTGTGATTATTAATAGAACATCCTAAAAACAGATGAAATAAACATAACTGATTTGGTAAATATTTTGGCTGGGTATTAAAAGAAATAAAATAGATAATAATAAATAAATAAAACTGAAAATTGTTCTTAAATAAATATTAAATATATATAATATTCTGATATAGATTATATAATATATAAGTGGGGTGAAAGATTCAATGTAATAGTTTTCATAACTCATTATTTTTTATTAGATTCTATTAATTCTTGTTTGCCCATGTTAAGGAAAGATTATGTGAATAATTACCCCTGAATAATTTTTAGATTTTTCAAACTTATATATATATATATATATTAAACATAATGTCTTCATTAATAAGTTATCTCTTTATTGTGATGATCTATATAAGTGTCTCTCGTCTCACTTTTTTTAGACATATGTCATATTCATTAAATTTTTGTTTTATGTCATGTTTGTAATATAACATGGATATTTAATATACGTAAAATCATTATATTATGTCTATATTTAGATTAATTTTATTTTATTCATTTAAATTGGTTTATGATTCAAATGGTACAAAAGATGTTTGCTTTATCTCACAATCTCATCATAATATTGGATTGTTTGTTTTTTATATTACATTGTTGGTATATATAATCTTATGATCCTAAAACCTATCTATTATCTTATTATTTAGTTTTTATATGTTTTTAATTTATTAGTAACATTTTTTCTTAATTCCTGCCCAAAATACCAAATTAATGTTTTTACGGAAAATCTGCTTTGTTTTTTATTTCATTAAGAATGTTTTTATTATATGTATATATTTTCATTAAAATGTTTTCTAGAATTTTTGATATATAATACAATTATTTATTAATTTCACTTTATACCCATGTTTTCATTACATAAATATCTTTAGAATGGATGTTATTTTCTTTTTCCAATCATGGTTAATTTTTTGAATGGTGTGAACAAAATATTTATTTTAACCTTTATCATATTAATGGATTTTAAAACCATAAAAACAATTATTATCATTTATTATTCCATTAAATGTTTCCATGGTACTTTTAAAATAAAATTCATTTCATAATATTTTGGAAATTTTTAAATTTTAATTAATTCATTTCAAAATATAAAATTTATTTTCATCATGTAATATAATAATAATATTGTAAATGTATTTGCATCCATGTAAAAATTAAATAAGGAATTATATTATTTTATATGTATATACACTTCTGATATCATAAAACATATAACCCCTGATGTAATATGATCATGATGTTCTATTTTCGAATATTGAAAAATATATGACATTTTCTATGATATTTTTCATATAGTGATATTTATGTTTTATTATATAATTTTTTAATTATTCATCCATTTCATATAATTAATATATTAAACATCATATTGTATGATTGAGTCCAACTATAGTCTGACCATTCATTAATAAATGTCATGAAAAAAATCATAGGGGTATTTGGCGTATGATATCCCAATTATTAATGATGTCTTGGAATAACGCCTAGTTGATATATTTATGATGCCTTGGAAGAAGTAATTGAAGATATTATTTTCATGTCCTTTATAATGAATTATATCATTATAAAACCATTTATTTTTTCCATAGATACATTACCGTTGTTATGAAATTTGTTTTATGGCATATTTTATTATTGTTTATCTATTCCGAATTACTCATGCATTATTTATTGTGTGATAGCTTCTATTGTATTATTTCCCTTATTGATCATATAAGCTCACCCTTTTTTAGGTTTTATCTTTCATAATGATATATATAAGGATTTATGAAAGATTTTAGAGATATAATGTAATAAATAATATAGTTTTAACTAGAATACTAATGTTGTATTTCTTGTTTTAAAATGTAATGTGAGGGTAATATATGTATCCAGTGTCACAAGAATGCTAAACTATTCGATCCTTTGGGTTAGTATCCCTTGTGTTTTTTATAATATAGTATTATGTCTGTCAGAATTTTACTATTATAATCTATGTGTAATAACCATAGTTGAGTTTATAGAATAATACCCATTAAGAATCTCCTGATAGTTGAGCTTTAATGGGATGATTTCACAACATCTATCAAAGTTCCACAGATCAGGGTTTTGTGTTATGTGATGATGTAATTGAGAGAAATAAAAGCATTGGTCTTATATAGAATGCTAGAGGCACCCTTATCTCCATCCTTACATAGAAGTAATGTGGTTATAATCATAATTGTAGGAGATATCCCTTCTGGAAGAAGAGACATGAAAGGGGGAATTTTGGATGATTTTATTAATATGCAGGTCCTATGAAGCCCTAATTTCCATTTAATTATGTTTTTTATTATTTATTATTCAAATTAATTAATATATTGAAAAAATTCGTATAGAAACCTAAATTTAGAATAAAAAATAACAAAGTGAAGAAATTCATCACAATATTCTAGTGTTATCCAATTTTATTGAAAAGTCGTACTGGAAAAATAAATTACTGGAGAAAATGATTATATAAAAATAATATTACTGTAAATATAAAACTATAAATAACAAACGTGGAATATATTTCTAGGAAATTTTATTCTATAATACATATTTTAATTGAGATATCAATATATAAATATCATTTTAGAGTTATATTACTGAAACATTGATTTCGAGATAAATATCAAACTTGAAAATTCTAAATAGGAATATCTTATAAGGAATAGTGATTATTGAACAATTATCATACTATGACTATTTTAATAGTAATATTTATTCCATAATAAATATCATACTCATTTTCTAATTTCAAAATTTCTTGAAATATAATATGTGATTCAAAACATGTAAAACTCTAAACTGCAAATTTTAACTCTTACAATCATTTCCAAAAGTTAAAATAATGATATATTATCATTAGAAACAACTACAAAAATATACAAATATTTTACCCCTAATGTAGTGATAACTCCTATAGACCCCTCCTCACCATAAATCGACACATCCAACACCTTGTTAAGATCAAAATTCAACCGATCATTATAATATTAGACATGATCCACTATTCCAAATACTCAGGACCATATAACCTCCACATCATATGATTGTCCATATATGAGCTGCCCATCCTAGACTTGAGTATCACACACTTCACATCATACTCTAACAATCACCAAGACATGATTAACCCACTCTTAAAATTCTCACAACTTCAAGATAATGAATAATGCATTATTCTCTTCCCTATAAACCTAGATTACCCTGACTCCCCAATATAATTAATCTACTACATTTATGGTCATCATAAACTATATAAAATACAATCATACTATCACCCCACCCAATTTACCCTCACATAATGATGATATCCTAGTTGGGATGCCCTGGTATTGTGCTCTAGATCTGGTTCCATAAACCCATACTTTTCATAATATTATTAACACGAACTATAAATTATTTATCATAATTATCCCATATATACATTAACTAAGGAAAATGTTCCAGAATAGAAATTCCCTATAACATTATGTTTATAGTTTTATAGAACTAAGAGAAAAAATAAACTAATAAAGTCCTTGTATATCTATGTTAATGAACATTTATCACTATATAAAAAACAATTAAATTTGTAAAAATTCATCAACATCACTAAAAAATTATCCATGAAATATATCATAATATAAAAAATGATTAATTCATCTCTTTATAAATAGGGTAAATTAAAACGTAATAAGGGATGAGCTCAAACACTCAATAAGGGAAATATAAAATGGAAGATATCCATAACATACTTATGATAAACTTATTATTTTTATAATTAATAATATAAAATTTTCAATAACAAAAAATTGATTGAATGATATATCTATGAAACTAAATTAAAACATAAATGTCAATAATAATTATCTCATACAACTATAATGCATATTTCAATAAATTGTGAATATTATCTCAAAGTCGGGTTCCAAAACACTCTCATGTTATGGGGAGAAGTATAGAATAAATCCAACAAATGTTTTCTCATGGGAACTATCAATGTAAAGATAAAAATATGTAATTTAAGACCCCAAAAATAATCTTATTATGTGTAATGGATTTAAAATAATAGTCAAAATGACATTTCACACGTTTCCATGAGGAAAATAAATTTGGATAAGAATGGGGATTTTCATATAATGAAACACATGAAATTTCAGTACTAATTAAACCCACATTAGTAGTTCATAATCATAAACAAATATCCATACTTTTACCCATGTAAACAAAATGGATTACAAGATCATAAACCATCAAATCAATGAAGTTATATGGTAAACTATACAAAATCATCACTATAAAATTCATTTATATTAGAATAACAATATACCAAATGCCAATATTTATTCTCATGATAATAAATAAACTCTCTTTCAAGGTGAACATCAACCAATCTGAATATGTAAAATGAGATGTTCTCATCATATAAAGTAATGTGTAAGCTGTTAATTAAATTTTGTAAAAACATTATCATATTCCATATATATAAATAAATTTGGTGGTTTAAGAGGAACATATATCCATCGAAATATGTTGAAAAAAATAATCTTATTGGTGTAAAAGAAAAAACACTCTCTCAAAAATATTTTATGCAAATGTAGGAAAAAACATGGGATAAGGAATATAATTTTTACATAGTGTTGGTTATTTATCCCAAAATATCTATATATATTAGATTATAAATAACATAACAAAAACTATGTTAGGATGAATTATTTTAAAAATGTTATGGGGGAATGGATGTGAAAATAATAATAAAATTTATTATACTGATATAAATCTGAAAGTTATTGATCATTTCCAAAAAATATTTTTGTAAAGGTGACAGGTATAAAAATTAAAAATAATTAATATTAAAGGTGATATTTTAAAATATAACAATAATATGATAGAGGGGTTGCCTTGAATAAGTGTTGACAGGATTAAAAAACATATAATATTGTAATGAAATCCAGTTCTTAATATCTTAAAAAATACATTCAAAACACACATTATAAAAAGTGTAACAAAACATTCTTTTGTATATATAAAATAATTCCCCATATGTATGGATAAATTATAATAAAATGAAATATTATTGTTTTTGACCCTAATATTATATGAAATACGTCTATGATTATGATATAAAACTCAACGAAAGGATAATTGACTTACAAATATTTTTTAATAGAAAAACATCATAACAAGTGATAAATATTAATCAAAGGGATTATGTGGTTGGAACACATATCTCTAAAAAATTGAAACAATTCCCTATAATGAAATCAAATATTTGTGTGTGTTGATTCTATATATTATAATTCCATGAGAATGATCATAACTCAATTAACAAAACATGGGTTACCAAAAATCATTACTATTTGGAAAACAACTGAATGAATAAAAACTTGATTATGGGGAAATTATTTTTCTTGTAAACACCATTAAAAAAGTGTATAATAAAAAATTATCCATAGGAAGTGAATACACAATAAAAATAAATCATAGTGAACTAAATGTATTCTATATAAAAGAATCACAATTGAGACCAAAAAAACCCTTGCATTAGATATAACATTTTAATCAGATATCCGTGAAAGATATGACTTGAAATTGAACTCAAAATATCATGATTAAAATATATTCCCTGATATAACATATTAAATAAGTATTATATAAAACATGTAAATTAATTTTGGGGAATAATTCCCAACATGGCCCAAAGAGATGAATTTTAGAAGAAAACTATTACCCTTTTTATTTCTTAGTTGAGGAAATTATATCCTCCTATAAAAAGCAAAACTAAAATAATAATCTATTTATTAGAATTTTTATAACCGCATTCATATAAAATTTTCATTTATAAACATTATTTACATAAATAAATGTCCTTTTTTCAATTTTCAACACGAGATGTAAGTAAGTATTATCGCGTTAAACTAGATTCATAAATATAGAATCTATATAGATTATATTAAAAAATTACATCATTTTTACATCATATTAGGTAATAAAATATATTATAAAATATAGTTTATAATTATATTCACTCATTTCACAGTGTTTTTATGGTCATTGATGTCGAGATCACTCACAAGAATGTTTCATTGTATCTTAATGATTGAAGTGTGATTTCTTAATTAACGAGATAAATATTCATATAACCTTACCAGAACAAAAAAATTATTTATGAACTTATATCAAATTAAAATATTTTATAAGTTCTTATAATCATCCATGAAATAAAGACATATTATTTTCCAGGTTGGTTTTTTACTGACCCAGACATTAACCAACCATGACTATGCACAGATCATAACGATTATATATTTTAATATAAGTAAAAAAACACGACGATCAAATTTATTTTACATTAGTGATATATATTTTAATATTGAATTGTTATAAATAATATATAGTTTATTTAAAGTCATTACATTGAATGAAGATACCATTTTCTCATAGATCACTCATTTTAAACGATTGAATTAATAATAACCACTTTTGACTATATAATTATTATTTAAAATATTTTATGAATATAGAAAAATAATGGTATCATAAAGTGAATATTTAACCTAAAATCCAATCCTCATGAAAATCTGGTTTAGGTGGAGACAAAAATAAAATTAAAAAACAATTATTCTATAGAGGCAGTAGTCTACATAAAAGAATGGTTGAAAATTTTTCCTTCCAATGAGTAGAAGATAAATTCATATATTTTATTGTTTAAAATTAAAAAATGACTTAAATTTCATTATTATTTATTATATTTCCCTTCTAGACTCACCTTGTAATATAGATATGGAAAAGAGAACATGTTGCATCATGGAGGTGGTAGTCCTCACAACACATGATTCACATTTTCATTTGGTAAAGCGGAGGATGGTTAATGATTGTACCATAGTTATAATAAAATAATATAATTTGCTGTTACTAAATTTATTAGATAAATATATTTAATGTAAATTTTATGAAGAAAAAGTGCACATAATGAAAAATAGAAAGGAGATGCTATTAATTTGAAACATACTTCTTCGATTATATCCTTTGGAAAGGGAGTCACTCATTTTAGGGATATGAATCTAAAATAGAAAGAACATCCTTATATAATATTTGAGTATAGAGGATTTTATTGGGTTGAAATTATTTTAAAATAATTAGGAATTGGTTTTTGAGTATGTGAATATATCAGATCCACTTTTATAAATAAAAATGGAAGGAATTTTGGAAAATACACATAATGTTTCAATAAAGGGATGTCACACATAAATAATGTCCCTCTAAAATTGATATAGAATGGAGAGGTAATACATATGGTCAATCCAAACTTTATATAATAAATTATAGATATTATTTGACTAGTTTTCAATCCCTTTACGCCTTGAAATAATTTATTCATAGTTTTTAGCTTTTATTTCATTAACAAGATTTTACCTTTGTTATCCTATTAGTTATACCAAAAAAACCATTAATTTTTATTTGGATATTTATTCCCACTATATATATTTTTTTAATCCTTTTAATTTTATTCAATTTTTGAAATTGATAAAAATTATTTTTGAAACCTAAATATAAATTTATTAAAACCTATATTTGACAAAATATTATTTTTATCTAAAATATAAAAAATGGGATTGTTAATTCAATAAAAAACTATTAAAATTAAATATATTCATATGAAATAAATATTTTTTTAATTTATATTATTTCATTATTTTCTAATATATTTTTATAAAATAATGATTCAAAAAAATTCATGTTATTTGAAAAAATGGTATTTTTCATCATTCACTTAAAAATATTATTTTAAAACCCCAAAAAATAATACTAATAATATATTTTAACGCATAATCAAAACCAAATAATTTATTTTATTCGAGTTAAAATTCCATATTTTTATATTTAAATATTAATATAAAATCATAAAATATAGTGTAAAATATTTCATATTAGAAAATATCATTTGGAAATGATAATTATTATTTATTATTATTTTCTGTAAATTACTTCATTATTTATTGGTAATATAATAATCTTAATAAAAATTAATTTTATTATTATCAAGTAATTATATATCTAGTTTCTTTAAATAATGCGAATTTGGAAAAATGTATTTTAAACATAATGGTTTTCTTAGTAGATTTATCGATAAAAATTGAATTGAATTCATATTAAAATTATTTCTTATTTTTTTTATTAAATATTACATAAATAGGTTACTCCTATTAATTACATCAAATTCAATGGAAATGTTTGAATGGCCTAGACATTTTGTGGTTTTCTTTTAGTTTTATGTTATGTGTGAACTAAGCTATCAAACACACTGACTTTTTCTATAGAAATCATATATTAAATATATGTGTGATACATTCTCCACATTGAATAAATTTTATTTAGACAAATTTAATTATTACTCTGTATATAAATTGGTTAAAGGTATTTATTAAATTATCATCATTTGGTTTATAACCTATCATCTGATATCTATCTTACACTCTTATGATAGATTAAGTTATTATCTTTCGTTTAATAACCTTAATATTTCATAAAGTTATATACTCAAAATATTTTTCAAGAAGGTTCAGCCATGGGTTCTAAACCGAGGCCCCAAATTTATTTGAAAAAATATAGTAATGATACAACAGATTAAGGGGGTGCTTACATGCATTGAAATACACCATAAACCAACACAAAGCAGACCACAGAGTTACCTCTTCCTAGGTCGGCCACGACCCCTAGATCCTCCCTTGTTATTACGCCCTCTTCCCCTTTTCATGCCTTCTTTCTCCATCCTATTCGAATCTGAATCCTCATGAGAGGGATCCCTATCCTGTCCAGGATCATTCTGATGTGCAGTGGGGTGGTCATTCAGTTCATCCCCTTACACCTCTGTGACCTGCTCTGTTTGAGCATCACAATGAGCAGTCGAATCCTTCTCCATAAAGCCCTCAACATCCTCTTCTGCAGCAGGAATGAATCTTTTGTTGATACAACCTGAATTCTTCAGACCTTCACAGTTCATCAAATCAAAATCATGGGTATTAATAGTTTCTAACATAGAAAAAAAATTGATAGCTGGTTTTATTGGTAGCTCCTCTTTATTCATTGCCACCATTGCCTCATCAGCATCTCTACTCTCCATTTGATACAAGGGGTAGTAGGCATGGGACTTTTCAGTGACCTTCTTCAAAAGGGCCATCTCTGCTTCCAGATTTCCTGCCTTGCAAGCAGGAGATTCAGGTGGATAGGCCACCCCTGGATCACCTTGAGAATTTCCAGATTGATGAGCCAAAATCCGATTTACCTCATCATCAATATGCACTTTTTCCTGGGAATGTTTGCCAGCTCTCACCTTTTTGTGCATCACCAACTGAAAGCCCTCATTATCAACAATATTTTTCTTGCCCTTACTAGATATAGGGACCATTTCAGCACATTCAAGTTCATGATTAACATGCTCTTGAACAACCACCTCATGTTATGATATATTCCCTTCCTCCTCTCCAATATCATCCCATGACTTTTTCTCAGCTCCAACCTTAATATCAGATGAGGCCATAGTTAAAGAATTATCATTCTCCATATAGGAATCAGCAGTGGCATGCTGGACATCATCATACTTGGGAAATCCATACTGAACAACCTCAGCAAAAGATGGGGCTACCTTTGGAGGGTCGTTTATCTTGGAGTCATCCTTATTAATCTTCTTCTTGCACTGATCCGAGGTGTGACCCAATGATTTACAGAGGGAGAATATTAAACTCCTACGACATTGTGAATGGATATGACCAATTAATAAATAGGATTTACAAAAGTTAGGTAGCCATTCATATTTAATGGAGAGCTCTAGCTTAATTTCACCCGCAACAAGAAAAACAGTATCAATGAGAACATTAGACAAATAAATCTCAACAAGGACTCAGGAAAAATATCCATACCTACGATGCTCGGTCTCCTTGTCAACCTTAATGGGACAGCCAACGGTAGATTCAATTTCCCATAGGATAGATGGATGCCAGAAAAACCAGTTTAGCCCCCTGATTTGAATCCATGTCTGGGTACCGGAGTTCTTGATTGCAAGACGGCTCATCAAAGGATCCCACTGTTGGACCATGATGTAACCAGGATTCATCGCTATAGGTTCAAAACTCCGTGCCACATTTTGCAATTACATAGAGGAAAAAACAATGTGAAACATACCTCTTCAAATAGAGATCAACTTCGAATCAGTAAATCCCCAGCTCTGGGATAGGTGAGCTCACACTTCATCAACCCTAACTGGAACATCACTATGGGTTCCCGACAATCTTGCCAGAAGAGAGAATCGACATTTCTGAAGCTGCTCTTCCAAAATCTTCGGGCTCACTTCAATGAAAGAAATCGAACCATTTTTGGTGATTCTTTGGCTGAGAGAGGCTGATTCATGGCAAGAATCAGAGAAAAACTTATTCCAAGAGGCCACTTCATCTGATTTCCTCTTAGGGTTCGTCACCAGCTTCGTTCCATCATTCTTCAACGCATCCATAGGAAACCCAATCCCACCATGCGCATCCACCAGCTTTGCGGGAGGGATGAAGACATCCCTCGGATCGAAGTAGCAATCCAAAATCTTGGCCATCATCAAACCACAAATCGCCAAAAATCACCCCACAAGCTGCCTCCCGCATCCCCCCCCCCTCTCAAAGTATTTATACTCCATAATAATATATTTTGTATTATAATCTTCTTCCAAAACTATTCAAATCTCTATGTCAATAAACCACGATGAATTTATATATTCAAATAAGAAATTGACAATATCATTAACCCTCAAATGGTATTATCCACTAATTTTTAAGGTCTCACACTATTTGAAATGTATCATAAGAGAAAAATATTAAAAAAATATCAATGAGTTTACATCATTAAAAATCACAATAGTAATGTATATCATACATTTTAAAAATAAAAAACCCTTTATTGTATCAATATCAATCATATAGTAAACCTAAAACATATTAATTCGACAAACATGTTTTTTTAAAATATCTATAAAAAAATATTACAGCTGAATAATATAATTTCATAAGGATGTTAATTTCATTTAATATTTTATTTCATTAAAATAATCAATAACTATAGAATACTGATTGATAGAATTTTTACATATTAATAAATGACATTTAGATTATACTAATATATCAATGATAAATATCTTAAAATATATAAGATAATCAATAATTAATTTTTATTATAATATCATCCACACAACTTTTGGAGCGACTAATAAACATACCTTTTTTATTCATAAGATTAATATACTGAGACTATAAACCAATTAAGTATTCTACCTTATTTAGTTATATTACATTGGGGTTTCTGGGCACATAATATTCTCAAATTCAATTTTCATATCACTATTAAATAAAATACCAAAATGAAGATGGTTATGATAATATCTAAAAAATGAATATGTAAATATCAATATGAATATTTAATCACTTATAAAAAAATTTACATGATACTTTCATATCATCTTATGAAACTCTTTATTCTTTCATTTGTTAACTTTTTTGATTTTTCTATTATTTTCTCTATCCTAATTAGTGAAATTTATTTTCAAATACTTCATAATGGTTCATAAATAGATTATTAGTAAGAAATTAACTACCAATGCAAATTTCAGACATAGTATGAAGTTATGTATCTTTTTCAGGCACTAGGGGGCAATCGAGTTAATCCCAATAAATCCTTTTTGGGTTTATTAGTCCAAAGTTTTATATATACGATTGAAATTATAATCTAAATTATCTATTGAAACCTTATATTATCCAAAACATACATATTAAACAATAGAGTCATTATAAAATTTCTTTGATATTAACAATGTTATCTTAAATCCACACTCCTTTATCCAGTTCCATAAACACATACATTACATACAGGATTTGATACCAACTATAAAATCCAAGGAATAAATATCCCATAATTAAATTAATTAATTAAATTAGAGAATTACATATATTCTCATGACCTTTTTGGTTAATGCATTTATAATCACTATGAATCATAAACTAATAAATCTTAGATTATTCTCAATCAATTGACATAATTTAAATAAACAATAATCTACATAATCTATAGAAATCCTTAGATATGTCTTATAAATTCTCTAAAAAATATATCACTCTAGACATATCATATGTAATGATTATCAATTATAGACATGGAAAATGGAAACATATGAATGTGTGATCTCAAAATAAAGGTAGGGTAAAATAAAATTGAAACTATCAAGAACATAATAGTGTAACAAATAACATAGAAGGGACAAATAATATAAATAATTTCATAATGAACTAAAACCTATAACACTCTATATCTAATAAAAAATAAAAATATGTATATTAATAACACTAATATCATTTTTATGGAATTAATAATTCTAAAAATAAAAAAATGATGACAATTCCTTGTGTATTGACATTTTATTATTATAGAAATAGGTATACATAAATCCCAATGTGCTTTACCTCATGAGATATGTTGATGCATCAAGGGGCTATGTAATTTTGGCCCCACCGATCACTGTATTAAGTCCCATGCATTCAGAATAATAATCAATAATACATTTCATGACATTAAATATGGAACCATATCTTTAATAAAAAAGTGTATAAAAATATTATTAATTATACAAAATTTGAATACATTATAAATATTTCATAGCTATCAGAAATCAATAAGAATATCATACTTTTCCTAAAATCAATAAAGTGGATAACATCATCATAACCCAAACATATAAACAATGTTTACTTTCAAACACCACATAGTGATAATTCCAATAAAAATCCATATTATAATAAGAATAAAAGATCATAATAATTTTCTTTATTTCAATAAATAAATATTAATTATAAGCGAGATCATCCTATAAAAATTTTTAAAATAAAATTTTCACACCATATGTTGTAATGATTAAATGATTAATTCAATGTTCTTATAAAATGATCATAATAAATTAAGAAAATAATTATATTAATAAATTGAAAAGAAAATATACCTAGTGAAAAATTAGATATAATGTATGGTGTTCATATAAGTGAAAAACCCACTTGATAAAAGAATTCATCAAATGATACCACAAATGAATGGATAATGATTCAAACTTTTTGAAATATTTTTTCTTCATCCAATGTGGAAAATATTCATTTGAGTAAAGAAAATGAATCATAGAACCTATTATGGTAAATAATATATACATTTAAAATTTAAAATGTAGTGAAAGGATAATTTTTTTAGCATTTACGTAAGGGATGATGTGACGGGCTAAATCTAAATGTATTCTTTTGACGACGATGTGAGAATATAATGAATATAATTATATTTCCAAATAATAATCATTAATATATCATTGAAAAGGAATAAAAATTATCTAGGATAAGTGAAAATAGGTTAAAAAAATATAGGTACAAAAACTACATCACCTTTTATAATATCCTGGAAAATAATTTTCTTCAAGGATTAAATTGTAAACAGACTAAAAAACTCATTTGTATGAAAATATATTTTCCATATTGAGGTATATAAAATACCATACAATTAAATAATAGGGTTTTACAACCCATGAATAGAATAATGATGTTCATTATGATACTTTATAACTCAAATAAATGATAATAGAAATAGAAATATTTTTTTAGTGATATATTTCATGAATTACGAAATATCTTTCAATGGGATTATATGGTAAAAATGTGTATCACTATAATAAAATTATATAATACTATATAGTGTAATAAAATGTTATATTCTACCTGACCTATATTATATATGTTGAAGGGAGTGATAATAAATCAAAGATTGAATGTTTACTTTCCAAAAATCAATATTACTATGGAAACAACTTAATGAATAAGGTTTCATGATTTGGATGGTAAATACCAAGACCTCAAATTCTTATGGTAAAAATATATTCATAGGTAGTGAATAAATCATATAATGAAAACGTGGTGTATAAAATGAATTATGTCCAATTGGATCAAAATTGAGATTATGCATCATGAATAACTCTTTATTCAAGATATATAAAATGATAGGTAATTTAATTGAAAATAAAATACCATAACTATGAAATAATTCCAGATATGATATCTCTAAGAGTTATTATAGACATCATATAAATGGAATGTGGTGTATAATACCAAACATGTCTCAAAGAGATGAATTGGAGTAAAAAAACTGTTACCCTATTTCCATTCATAGTTAATGACATTATAACATCATGGTATGAAATCATCGAAACAATAATCATATATTTAATTACTTTATTCATTACATTAAAAGGTTATACTCTTCATTTATGTACATTCTATTTAAATATATATTAGGTAGAGTTTATGTATTTCCATCACTGAGTGTAAGTAATAATTATTAATTTAAACTAGTTTCCTAAAAGTGTTATTGTTATATAATATTTTCCCAAATTCCAAAATGCTAATGACTATCCATGTATGGCAGTGATGAGAATAAAAATAAAAATCAATCATTCCATGGGGGTGAATGTCCACAAATCGGAATGGATGATGATTTCATTTTTCATAGAACATAAAAAAGATTATTATGGTTTATTATTTCTGATAATAAACATGATATTAATAGGAAATGTTTTATTTAATAAATATTTTGTCCCAGAATTATAATGTGGTGAAGTAGAATGAAACTTGTTGGGTCATGGTGGTCATAGTCTTCAAAATGCATGATTCATATTTTCATTTTTTCTTAATGGAAAATGGGGTGGTGTTTAATTATTTTACCATAATTACAACTACATAATTGTATAATAGTTATTCTATTATATAATTCTTGTATAGTGAAAATTATTTTTAGGAATATTATGTGCACATAATGGAACAGAAAAATAATGTATATGATTTAAATTTATACTTCACTTCTTGGATTATATCCTTTAAAAATAGTTTTATTCTCCTGTGAATGGTTTATTATATAATAAAATAAATCCATTATCTTGTATTGTATTTGATAGGAGATTATTTGGTATATTTTGAGTATAAATAATTGGGCAGTGGTTTGAAGAGAAGTGAAGAGACGTGAGCCTATTTTATATGTGAAAATAAGTTTCATTTCTGTAAATACCCAGACTTTTTCAATAATGGGAAGTCGATATCAATTCAATTCACTAAAAATTTATAAAACACAGAAAGGGTAAGGGATATGTTTAATCTAATCCTCGCACACTAAATTATACAAATGTTTCTATCATCTTTCATTCCCTTTACCATTGAATTATTATTTTTACCATTTTATCTTTTAAAATGGTGGCTTGTTTTTTCTTATGGTAAATTATTATTTATGAATAAAAATAAATTGAAAATTGTTACAAAATTTTCAATTATTTATTCTACATTTTAAAAACCTTTCATTTTATTCAATTTTTAAAAGTGATAAAAAAATATTTAAAAATTAAACTTTTTTATTCTTATAAAATGAATTTTTGATAAAATATCACTTATAATATAAAATTTCATAAATGGGTTTGTAAATTAAAACATTTTTTTCTAATTAATGTATTCAAATAATAAATACATATTTGGTCTTACAAAAAAAATTTAGAAATTTATATTTAAAAAATTTATAACAATATATTAATAAAAGTCTTGTTATTTGTAAAAATTATCTTTCAAATTGTTGTCATATAAATTTTTTTCTTTAGAAAAATCCCCAATAATTCAACATCATATTATATTAAAATGATTAAATGTTAAATGGTCTTCATTTTTTAAATAAAACATTTAAAATTTTATTACTCAATATTAATATTGACACCCATAATATAGTGGTAAATTGTTTATATTGGAAAATACATTTTTAAAAATGAAACAAAATTATCTGTTTGTAATTCATATCATTCCATAATTTAATTATCAGTATTATATTTTTAATAAAAAAAATATATTTCAACAATATTCAATCATAATATTCTTATTTTCATGAAATAGTACGAATTTTTAAAAAACATTCTTTAACATAAAATAGGTTTCTACGTTTTTTAACTATAATAAATAAATTTAATTCATATTAAAAATATTATTTATTATATTTAAATCAGTATTTCATAATGAGGTAAAAAATATTGTTTTCTAAGAAATAAATTATTTTTTATTAATAATAAAAAAATATAGTGGTTTTTATTGGTTTATTGTTCTATGTGGAGAATGATATTAAAAATATTTATATGTTTAAATTTAAATATAGAATAAAATATCAGGCTGTTACGCTACAAATCCATTCTAAACACACTGAAAATCCACACATATCCACCAATGAACATTCATCATCATTCCACAAAATTTGTTTTCTAAATTTTTCTTACATCATACCTGATGCATACTTGATACAAAATTACAATGCATCCCATATAAATCACATACACCCATCTTTCTCCATTACCAATCATACAAAAAAATTTCATCATGATGATGGAATAACTATATATATATCCAAATATATCTTCTGTTATATTGAATCAATAATATTAAACTAACATTATTCTCCAATTCCAAAGTGATTATACGCTCTATGGAGTCATACTCATGGTAGAATATTTCCCTCAATTTTGGAATCTTATCCATTTCCATACCACACAGCTATAGATGAATCTTGGATGACAATTTCTGGTCCCTCTTATGGTCCTACCATTTATACATGAGTTTTTCCCATATATTAATTCCAAAATCCCTTGAGTTCAATAGAAAAAATATATCCCTGAGTCCCATCTAGATGAATTATTGGTACTCCTTTTATTGTCAACCATAATTATAAAGAACATTTATAGACATAACACACCAAAATCATGTCACTGATAGCTCAATCCCTAGTGGACACATCATATATATATATAGGCTTCCTTATCAAGTCACCTTATAACTTTTATTTCGCATACCATGATATCAATAACCTATCAAAAACCAACACCACAATCCGGATTGGTGCACTTTTCTCAACTAGGTTTCACTATTTTTTTACTTCTTAGTTTGAATATATGGAGAATAAATTCAATTTAAAAATATTTACTTGCACCCAAATTGGATAATGGTTAAAAATATAACATTTCATCTCCGACTAATGTTGGTTAATGTCAAATAAAATATGTTAATATAACTACATAATCCATGAGTTATGTCCTTCCATTATCCATTGTTTATCACTATTTTTACTTCCATTAACTAGTGCATGAATTAAAATGTCACAAATGTTTTAATAATATTAAATCATTGAGATTCTGGGAATATTACTTAAATTTCCTTTTATAAACACTCCCTATGATAGTCTTCCAATTACTTCTAAACCTCCTCAATATTTTTTCGATGACCTGTTAGCCTCAAAACCACAAAAATAAACTCAAAATAAAAACATATATAAATGTTTTTATATCAATGTTAGGTAAATATATAATATATAGTGTGACCTAATCTCATTTACACTTCCTTCTCAAAACCATGACAAATATAGTATATACCCATATCTCCACCTTCCCATATCTTGTTTAGGTACCACACAAATAATACAGACATTGGTTTACATATTTTCAGATACAATCGATCACATTTACAAGATAACTTAGCGGAATTACTCCAGGAATCAATATAGTAAAACATTGAATAATATGTTACTAAGACATAGAATTTACAACTTCTTAATAATTATATAACCACTGGCATTATATAACCAAAAACAATAATTCTACCATGATATTGTGCATGTGAGCACCTTTTTATCCAAATATTTATACTTTAAACAATTAAACCTTCATTTGAATTTCAGATTCCAACAAAATCATTTGAAAGATACCTGATTCATGTAATACCTATGTGACTAATATGATTAATGTGTAGTCCTTCATTAATTACATGTCTAAGAGTATTTAGAGAAATAATTAAAATAAAACACAAGGCAATCAAAATCAAATAAATAAATTGTAACCATGAAAACCAAATAGAAATCCATGTGTACTTAGTAACATTTCCTTTATATTATACCAGTACAAGACAACCATATAAAAATACATCCATCCCATATTTTGAAACATCCCAACGCTCATGTATATGATTACATAAATAAAAATATCTTATAATAAGATATTATTAATACCATATAGAAAAAACCGAAAATTATTGTCTCTTTGTATCCATCATTCATAGGTACCACAATATAATACCCATGATATAATACCACTTGGTAATGGAATGCTTACCTATTTCACTCAAATGGTGTATAAGTTTCCTATTAATTATGCAATATTGGGTGTGATTCCTTGTACTAAAAAGTAGGCTAACTAGTAGTGAGAATATTTAGGGTGATAACAAGGTCATTATACCATCTATAATTGTTTATAATGATAACATAACACAACTAAACAATGAAATAATAATCATTATCATGTATAAAATACATAGAACTAGTTTGATATATGTTTACTATGTGAATTTTTAATATAAATATTAATAGGACCACCAAGGACTAATTGTATTTGCACAAAATTAAAATAACCAAAACAAACAACCATCCAGACACTAACAGAACACCTAATCCATCTATAAAATCATGTAAACCAGCTCCTAAACCATATGCATTTCCCTGTCCAACAAATTTTTAATGATGAACTGGGTAACTTAATTATTTTATATGATATAATTTCTAGACATAACATGGATGGCCCATGCAGGGATTGAGTATGAACTCATTAGTCCACCTCCAAATATTTCCATCTCTAGTATCCATACATATATATGTGGAAAAAAAGTACATAAGAAGACATTAGTAACTAATTAAAATACTTACATCACTTATTCTCATCAATACATAGTTATCAGTTATCTTTTTTCGGCCAATGAAGAGTGCAATGATACATACAGGGACTATTACAATAGATATTCCATCAGTTATCCACTCAAAATCATGTCCTCTATAATAAACCACATATGGAAATGTATAAATACATTCCCTAAGAAAACATCAACAAATAAATTCTAAATGTTATCCTAATATATCTATTAACATGAAGTGAACCATGATCCCATTATGTGGTCTATGTCACCAAAAATAGTGGTCTTAATTTTCTAAACCACCTCTATACTAATGGTTAACACAATCAACCTATTTCATATAATCTTTGGAGGCCACTTATTATAATTTGTAGACTAAACCCCCACATGTGCCACTTTTTATGTTCACAAAACCCAAAACCCCATCAACTATCCATAGTGAACTTCAGTCACCAAAATCCTCGGAAACAATTTTTGAAATCCTATATCTCTAATATGAAAATGGTCAACACCATCTACCCTATTTAGATAAAAATAAACATTATTATATTTATGAAATACACAGTCCAAAATACATGAACTAATGTATATCAATCTCTAATACAATTAATATATGAAATTGTAGAATAATTTCTCTATTTTTGACATTCAAATATCCCCTAATATCTTTTAGAAAAACATACCCCCAAAATGGTTCCATAACTAGTCTCACAGCCATGACATAACACAAAGCTATCAAATACATGAGACATAACACATGTATAAATATAATAGATCTTTAAACCACAAAACAGATTTTCTAGGACTCTACCAATTATGAATAAATTATTAATTTATCATTAACCAAAAGATTCACCAAAATATTTAAAACAATTATACATTTTTTCAGAGTTGTAATGATATAGATATAAATCCAAACATTACTCACATACAAGATATTACTCTTACACATAACTCTCTTCAGACTCTAATAATAGACAATTTTGATAATTATTGAAGGATATCTATCCGTAAGAAGAAAATACGGATTATAGGGCATACTATAAGATTATTATTATTATATAGGTTATGAGTATACCTAATTTCCTATTAAATAACTATTTTTAGAATTTATTCATTATATTTGACGATTCTAGATACAATGTTTATCTAGTAAAAAAATTGTAAAAAGAAAATACCATAATATATCTACAAATATCTTTCTAAATATCACTATTAAAAATATTTTAAAAAGAATAATTAAAAAAATTTCATACTAGTAATATCATATTAGAGACAACGACATGAGAATGAATATTTTACTAGTAATATCTTAACATAAATATTTTAATTGAAATATTATTCATAGACTTATCATTTTATAAAAAATATCTCACTATAAATATAATTCTTGAAATTTCATAAATCAAATGTATTTTTAAAAATACTGATTCTTGAACTGAAATCCTAAAAGAAATTTTATATTAGAAATATCACACTAAGAATATGTTGTATTGAATAGTTATTTAAGAACATTATATTAATAGAAATATCTTATATGAAATATATTAATAGAAATAATGATTCTAGAAAATATATAATACTCAATTATCCTTTTATAAACATCAAGATATCAACTAAAAATTCCAAAACTCTAAAAACTATAAAAACTAATTTTTAACCATTATAAACATATAGAATCCCTTAAATAATGGTATATTATATTCCATAAAATATGTTAAAACATATAATAATGTTTATCTGCTTAATCTCAGGACAACTTCCCAAGATATTTCAGTTGAGTAAACCATTACATAATTCACCTTTATTGGATACAATGTAACATGATAAATATAATAAGTAACCTGAATCGTTTTTCTAAATACCCAGAATCTTTAAAACTGATATAACAATGTTGACTAATCACATTATCGATAGGTTTCTCGAATCTATTATAGTTAAAAATGTATTGATAATCTAAATTGTTCTTTTAGTAGTGATATTATAATAGATATATATATATATATATTGGGTAATACTTTCTCCATATAGAGGATTAGTTAGTAATTATGTACTTAATCATTGTTGATTAATGATCTTATGCATATAAAAACTACACTTCTTCAATAATTAAAACAATTCCACCTAAGAGATAGTGACTATGGACTGTTTCATGATTATATATTCTCATGTGATAGTCATGATGAAAATTATGAAGGCTTGGAGTATTAAATACCCTTCCAGATCTATGTACTATTAGAATTTAAACTCATAGAGTTTCTTATAAATGAGTTTCATACTTAAATGTTTAGAAATACATTTTAGAGTTATTAGAATGTATCAGTATCTCATGAGACAATATTTGTGTAATTTTAGGATGTGTATTATATATTAGATTGTTTCTTAATGTGATAATTGAGGACTCAAAATTTGGCATAGTCATTGGGATTCTCATATTCAAAGTATGAGGAAATAATTATGATATTCTTGGATGTTGATCACTATTTTATGATGTTTTATTCCACCACTGGGTGATTATTAATAAGTTACCATATTCACCTTATTTCAGATATATTCATGAGATTAGTTCAATGTTAATATTGGGATAATATACATAACTATTGTTGTATGATTTCCTTGATTATTTGTAATTAATGTTTGTTCCCATGGTGGTCACATAACTCGACCATAGTTGGTTTATAATGTATTTTTAAAAAGTGAATAAAATTGGGTATAATTTTTTACCCCCATGTTGATTGGTAAATAAGTCATAAAATTCGTGTAATTGAGTATATATTTTACTTTTAAATTCTATACCATTAGAAAAATTTGTAGTAATTGAAGACCCCACATATTATTTATTTGGCAATTTAATTGAATGGGTGACCAAATATTTGGTTATCTCAAATATTAAAAAAATTATTTGGTGTAACATACTATTTTACAATTTCATTAATGATAAGAATAATTAATGATGTAATTAATGTAACATAGTTCATGATGAATATGTGAGACCAGTCAAACATTATATATCAGGGAGAAACATATATACAGTACTTTATGATTTCTATTGAGTGGTTGATAGTGATTTAGGGGTGAAATGATAAGGGATTCTTTCATGGGAATGTGGATAACCTTATGCCAAACATGGTGGAATGGTTATAGTACTTATGAATGAGAAATAAAATATTCTCACCATTTTATGGATTTTAGATTTTTTTAGGAATCAATTTTATATTATTGGAAATATAATGAAATTTATTTTTCAATATTTTACATTATTTTGTAATTTAATTGAACTTGTATTTTTACCATAGTGAAAATATATTTTCTATTTGGATTCTACTAAATGGATGAAATTTTTCATAGAAAAGAATAAATAATAAGCACTTATTATTTTAATTAAATTAGTGATATAGTTATAATAATGCATATATAATCCAAAATTGACCTCAAATTGTTAATCTATCATTTTTTAATTTCGTAGGTAAATGTGTTTTATTTAAGTGTGAAGTTATAAACTATATAGTTCTAATTATGAGGATACTTTTTGATAATAAATATAGAGATTATGATCACTCATTTTTGTTTGACATATTTTTGTGTGAAAAATTATTCAAAATTAAAAATGACTGATGGTGACACCACCAATGGTCGGATTTTTGACTTTCATTAGTGGTATTTTTTAATTATGAATAATTAATTATAATTTTTTTATATGTTTAAACATTTATATTCTTAATAATGTATTAAAATAAAATATTAAAAATGGAGTGTGGTATTTAATAATAATGACAACCAATTTTCCCTTTCTCATTTTGTGTAGAATTATTCTCCCTCTAAAAAAAGTTAAATGGTTGTCAACAACCAAATATTCTTTTCCATTGGTTATTAACCACTCATATGTGGTAGTAAATGAAAAATCAAGAATTCAAATAAATAGGGGAATGATCAATGATTTTTAGCACTCAGATATTTTCAATTATAATGGACCTTAATCAATAGTGATAGAATTTATGATAAATTTATTTAATGTAATCATATGGTAGAATAGATATAAATATATTTAGTGGGTGGTAATTCCGTTTGTAGTTCACATGGTGGTTTCGATTGTCACTCTATAATTTAGATGATAAATGTTTTGAATTAATTATTTAATTATTTATTTTCAATGGGATACAAAATTTATATTTTATTTTCATATTATGTTATTGTGTTTTTGTTTGTGAGAGTAATTTTTAAAGGGTAGAATGGTAAGGCACCACCACCATGAAAAACCTAGATTAATTGGATTTTAAAAACCAATAGGGAAAGAATTAACATGATGGTAAAAGGGGAGTTGCAAGCCCTAGTTGGTGCTGATAATTTGAGGGGATTTTGAATGCTTATAATAAGTGAAAAGAACATTTGATCAGTATAGAACATATATGGGTTGTATTCAATACAGTGTATTTATAACCACCGTGAATTATATCCCAAGAAATTACCTTTTCATATCATATAGTATAAATCACATAAAAACACACAAAGAACAAAAAAACATATATTATAAATGTCGAATGAATGAAATAAGAGTAATTTATAGAATTTAAGGAACTTATACCAATGGAATAGTAACTTGACGTTTGGAATAGTAACTTTAGCTTTATAAATAGTAACCAGACCAATAAAATATTAACATCACTTATGAAATTATAAATTAAGTTTGGGTATCCTATAAATAAAAATATGATATATCTATATGATAGAATAAGTAAATAGATATTATGTAAATGTTAAATTTTGTATTGGTATTTTGGTAATCCGTACGTATTAAATTACTATTTAATTATTAATTTAATAATAAAAAAATTATTTTTATGAAATATATTCATAATTTAGTATTTGGTTGTATTATGATTATAATCAAATTTTATGATTCCATTATTAATTTTATAATGCATTGTAAAATCTGTTATAATTTTGTAATATGTATTTTTTGAGTAAATTATGATTTTAGTTAAAAATCTATTTCCCATATTTTGAACATTATTTTCCTAAAATGGTGTTAATTTTTGAATTTTAAACATTGAAAATGGGTTGGTTGAGTTTTTTTGATTTCTCTAAAATAGTTGTTTTTTTTAGAATATTAAAATACAATAATTAAAGTATTTATGCCATAATTCATGAACTATAAATAATTATTTTAATATACATAGTGATATAGGGAAAACTATTCATAGTCTTGATCAAAAATAATAAACTAAGGAATAAAATAATGAGAAAACACCCCTCTCCTCCCCTGTAAATACTACAACTCACCACCTCTTCTCCTCGCACCTTTAAAGTATTGAGCCTTGTCCAAATTCTTATAAATCCACTTACCAAGTCCCTAATCCACATCTAGAATACTTTATGCTCAAAAAATACCAAAAACGGTCCCACTAATGTGTTTGTCAAGGAGATGGATTGAAGAAGTATACTCCTCATATTTTTCATTTAATTTCACTTCAAGTTATTTTTTTTCTTATTCTCTCATAAACTCCCTTAATCCCTATGGAATGACAAGTAAATTTTCTTATATATTATGTAATTTTATTATTCTAAGGTAATAATAATTCATGAAACCTCCTCTGCTCTCCCTTTATTCAAAAAAAGAAAAATACAATCAATGTGGTGTTGATTTATCACCTTCGAGGAAGACATGTTTTCATTTTCCGTCACCACCATCTAGGTTGGTCATTAAACCATTATAATGGTTTGAATATACTGTAAAATGTATTTTATAACCTTTTTTATGTTATATAACAAACATGTATACATAATACTATATGATAAAATAAAAAATATATGTTTTGATGTTCAAAAACATCCAAAATAATCCAAATGATTATCACTAATGTCTTATCCAATGATTAATCCTCTCCAAAAGAATTTAGGACTTATAAATACATTTAATATTATATAATTTAAATATTAAAACATAATTTTATATCTTGAAATCTATTTTAATTTTAAATCATCTTCCACGCATGTATAAAAGTAAAATGATCATAAAAAACAAGGAAATGAGCACTCCCAAACCTTGCATTTTTATCTTATAACTCATAAAAAATTTTATGAGCCAACATTATAAAATTATACTAAATAAATTTATGAATAAAATTTTATAATTATGGACATTAAGTATATGTTCTGAACTGCTTCAAACATAATGTAAGGGATTCTTTCTGAACATCCATTTTCCATCGTGTTGCGTTTTCTCTGTTTTTTCCCTAATTAAATTAATATTTATTTTTATATAATTATTATAAATTTTGTTTCTATATACCAATATCATTTTTCCCAATCATTTCATCCTTCTTTTTGGTATATTCATGTTTAAAAAAGGTTATCTTCTCAATTTTTTGGGTAAGAAAGACAAATTCAAGGGAACTTTCTGATTTAGTCCCCTTTTTCAAGAACACACGATAATCTATTTTAAGCCACAATTATTTTTATGAAATAAATAATTTTATCAGGATAATATATCTTCTTTGTTTTATTTTTTTATATAAATAATTATTCCTTTTTATGTTGTGAATACTCATAAATATTTTCCTTAAATAATAGTAAAATGATTTATTTCTAATGTTTGAAAACATTTTTTTTCATGTTCTCACTTTAGTATGATATCACTTATCACGATATATGCCTATTTTCCCTTATGAATGTTTAATTATGATTTAAATCTATTATTTAATTGATAACATTATGATATTGCCTTTTGATATTCCCTTTGACATGGTTATGATAGCCAACTATTTATATTAGAAACCCTTATATTCATGTTTGATTCCTTATGTATGATTCATTATATGGCACAAATATTCAGGATCATTTCATATGGTTCCGACCAAATATCACTATAATAAATTGTGTAATGTTTATTCTCAGGTTATGTCATGTGTAATGGTCTTGGTGGTTAGCTTTGACTCATGCTCCATGTGCAGTGGTCTTGGTGGTTTGCCTTGACACGTGATCCTCCATGTGAAAAAATATATGGATTAATCTTGTTTCATGTTTTATTATATAGATTAATTAAACTCATTCCATTATTAAATGACCCTATATTTTATAAGTTATGCATCCATAGTTTTATTCATGTTTTATGAGATTTTTTTGTCATAATGTTGTGTCATATAACCCTTATGCTATGATTTATTCTTATGATTATTAACTTAATTGGATTTATAGCTCATACATCTGTTCATGTGTTCCCCATGTTATCTTATGAAATTGTAAGAGATCAAATTAAATTAATAGATCATTATAATGAATAAGTAGATAATTTTTTAATTTTGGTTTCACATGTTGTAATTATGTATCTAATCTTCTAAATAAACTAGAATTTAAAAACCATGGTTTTTATTTGAAGTTTATTTTGAATAAAATAAATTAATAATATGTTTATATGGCTAGGGATATTATATATTGTATCAAAGGATAGTCTTTCTATTTTTGGGATTAGGAATAATCCGTCTTCATATGAACCTATTAGATAATTATACCTCCTTAGATAACCTAGATTGAAATTTTGGGAATCAAATGTTATGATTAAAATTACATTTAAAAGTTTATCCTTTTATGTTAAATTTTTCCTTGTTATATTATTATTAGAAAATTATTCAAGACTCTATAAATGTAATTTATTTTTATTTGTTAGTTCCTAGAAATATGAGAACCCATGAAAACAATTAATGTGATTGAAAATGTGATGATTTTTCTAATGATATGCCATATATGATGGGAATGAGTGATCAAAATGTTATTGGAATACTTTTCCAGCTAGACCCCTTTATGAATAATAACTTGAAACTTGTTTTATTCCCTCCTTCTCCAATAAGAGAAAAAATTTATATTGAATCATTTAGGATTGAAATTCCTCATATATTTAGCGTATCTCTTGATCCCCTCATTATATAGTAATGGATTATTTATATTGAGAAAATATTCATTGTCTTTCATTTATCAGAAGAAAATAATTTTTACTGTAGGTCTATCATTTTTATGGGGAAAATTAATAGTTGTGGAAAATAATCAAGAACAAAGACTCTATGGAGGATATTGTTCCATGTAATAGAAACATTTCAAAAATAATAATTTCCCCGCACAAAATTGATTAAGACGGAAATGGAGTTCCATAGATTGATGAAAAAGGAAGATGATTTTATTTGATAGTGCGTTGATAACATTACCTGGATTCCTAGGTATGCCTCTAGATTTTTCATCAATAATGAAAGAAAAGTTGATTTCTTGTTTTGTGTAATAAATCTAATTATAAGAAAAACATTGGGTGATTTGAGACTTCGATAGTTCTGAGGAGATTTTACATTCTGCCCTTAAGGTTGAATGGGATATTAGAGACTTTCAGTGGACTCGTGGGCCTAAAGATAAAAATCCAAAATGGGGTTTAATATAGGAGGATAAATAGATAAATCCCATGATGGAATGAAACCCCAACATACCACATGTCAAAAATATAGGAATAATAATCCTTGTAACTATCTAAAGGGAACCAAAAAATTCATCAAATTTAGAATAATAGGTCATATGTTTAATAATATTCAAATAGATTTGATGAGTCCCACTAATGTGGATGAAGAAGGAATGATTTTTTTCAAAACTCTGCATGTAGTGTTGTGTTTTACCTACAAGGAACATGGTAATTATGGTAAAAATTTCCCTTATCCATGGTTTGTTGGAGGGAATCAAAAAAATTACCTCCAATTCAATAAGGAAGGATATATGTTATCAATAATACTAATGTAGAACTCAAGAATTATTTGTTGAAATGAATTCTTGTTATTCATTCATGAATAGTGAACTTACTTTTTTATTCTAGTTATACTAATTCTATTATATCATTCATGTTTTGTAGAACTATTAAAACACCACCTCAAAATATGGAAGATTATTTATCTGTGAGAATTGTAAATGGAGAAATTATTGCCGCCAATATTTATAACTCCTCCTGGTTAACTTTTATGGAATGAACCTATTATCAAATATCGCCTTCATTTCATTCATGGTGTTTGATGATATATTGAGAATGGATTTCTTATATTTATAAAAATATAACATCTATTGATGGGAAATAGAGATCAGTGTTTACATTATAAAGTATTTTACAATTATATATTAGGGGTATAGAGGATGATGAATCCCCTTCAGAATAACTGTCTCAATTATGGATATGATTTCCTTATGATCAAGCATATCTGGATCAAGTGATTGAGTCAATTGAGATAATCCTGATCGATAACATGACTATTGTGAAGGACTACGTTTATGTGTTCCCCGATGAGTATTCAAGACTTATTTCTGATCCAGAGGTTGAGTTCCCAATTGAACATATTGTGTGATCTCTGCCTTTAACAAAGACAAATTATAAAATGGCCACCGTTGGGCTGGAATAACATAAGAAGCAGTAACCATAGAATATAGAAAAGGGTTTTATATGTCTGAGGACATCACCAAGGGGTGAACCATTCATATTCATCAAGAAGAAGGATTGATTTATGTTCCAATGCATTGATTATCAAGAGATCTATATATTCATGATATTGAACAAGTATCCCCTTCAATTGATTTATGATTGTTCGATCAACTAAGTAGAGAAATGGATTTATTTAATTTTTAACTTTGGAAGGGGTATCACCAATTAATGGTTGAGAGGGTATATATTCCTGATACTACCTTACCAACATGGTATGGACACTATGATTTCACATTTATTCCCTTCTCATAAACTAATTTTCCGAAACATTTCATGTATTTAATTAATAGAGTCTATAGAGATTACATTGAAAAAAAATTGGTAGTGTTTATTGATGCTATTGTGATATATTACAAGAGAAAGGAGGAACATGTAGATAATTTTAATGTTGTTAAAAAGACTTTTGTAAGGGAGAATCTATATAAAAATTATAGTAAATTTGAGTTCGGGATGGAAGAAGTGTCATTATTGGGGCATGTAATCACCAACAATGGGATATCTAGGGGAACATCCAATACAAAATAAATTATAGAGTGTCCCGACACAAAATTTTTAATGTAGATCCATAGTTTCCTTGGTCTAGTAGGGTACACCCGATTATTTTTGAGGAAATTATCATTATTTTCCAACCCGCTAACCATGTTGACTGGAAAGGGGTTAAAGTATGTATAGATGAAATAATTTGAGGAAATATTTAAAAAGATCAAAGAGATGCTCATCACATCACCAATACTCACTCTTCCGACTAGTGGGGGACTCATTATAGTGTACATTGATGCTTAAATGATGGTATTATGTTATGTGCATATTGATGATGATAAATTTATAGCCAACTCCTCAGGGAAGAAAAAAATTAGTGAAAAAAACTATCCCATTATTGATCTAGAGTTTGATGCTATGATCATTACATTAAAAATTTGTGGGAATTATCTCAATGGGGGATGTGTTACATATATAATGATAACTGGAGTTTCAAATATATTTCCACACTAAGGGGTATTAATATCTGCTAGTGAAGACGGTTAGAGCTCATCAAGTATTATGAATGTTCAATACACTACCATCCTGGTAAGGAAAATTATGTTTAAGATTATCTAAGTATAAATTATATTTCCTTATTATCAATAATTAGATTTGATATGGATCCTAATTTCATTTAACTTTAAAGGATGGACATTGGAATCATTATGTGAGGCAGATAATCAATCCTTTATCACATGATTTCTTAACCATACCTTATTGAGAAAATAAATTTGGATCAAATAAATGATCTTGATGTTTAGAATAAAAGTGGAAGCTATCAGAAATGGGAAATCCATAGAGTTCATAATGGATGAAGATAGAGTTGTGAGATTTACGTCAAAACTATGTGTACAATCCAATTCAAAGATAATGAAAGAGATTATGAATAATTAACATTGGTAAATATTATTTATTCATAAAGGGAGGAAAGAAACCTGATCTTTGATAGAATGATTGGTGGAAAAATATAAAAATGGAGATCACTGAATTTAAATAATTGTTCCTATTATATCAGTAAGTGAAGGTTGAATGGAAAAATTCCAAGGGGGTTATGAAACTATTACTCATATCAATAAGGAAGTAGGAAAATATAACCATGGACTTTGTCACTGGACTTCTAAATACTTCAAGAGGAATCTATTCTATATGGATTATTGTGGGTCATCTAACAAAGAAAACTCACATTATTGAGATTTGAGAGGACTGATCACAAGATGAACTGGCATGGATATAAACCAAATAAGTGGTAATGCTGAATGGATTATCTCTATTGATAGTATCTGATCAAGTTCCGAGATTTATTGTAAAGTTCTACAAATGCGTGAAATATTCTTTACACATTGAGATAAACATAAATATATCCTATCATACTCAAACTGATGGCCAATGGGAGGGGACTATTTAGAAACTATAAGGCATTTTGAGATAGTGTTCTATGGACTTTAATGGAGGATGTGACCAAAATTTTACACTGGTCGTGTTCACCTATAAAAATAGTTTCCAATAATGATTCCAAATGGCCTTATATGAATCCCTTTTTGTGAAAAGATGTTGAACACTAACATGATGGGTCGAATTTGGTGAACGTAGAAGTCTACAACCTAAAATTGTTGAAGAAATGATAGTAAGTGTAAAAACTATTAAGCAACATATTCATGCAGCCTAGTTTCTACTGATGAGTTATGTAGATATCATTGATGAGACCTAGATTTTATAGATTGAGATATGGTATTCTTCCACATATCTCCAAGGAGGAGGATCATAAGATTTGGGATGAAAGAAAAGCTATGTCCCAATTACATCAACCCCATAGATATTGTTAATTATGTTGGAATGATTGTTTATCGACTAGAACTTCCACCAACCATGTCTTGAGTATATGATATATTCCATGTATCCCTCTTGAGGAACTATATACTAGATCACTCACAAGTACTGAATTCATATGTACTACGGTTGTGGAATGATCTATCTTACGAGGAGATGCCAGTGAATTTCTCAGACTGTTGAGATAGTGTTCTAGAAAACAAGACAACTCACCTAGTCAAGTTATTTTGAAAAAACCATATGTATGGAGAGGCAACATTTGATCGTTAGGATGTAATAATGGAGAAGTTCCCTCAATGGTTTTCCCTATAGTTTGTAAAATGTAATTTTGAGGGATAAATTTCCTCAGGTAAAACAATGTAACGATATCGAATTCTATCAATGGAAATTACCTTCTAATTTCATATAGTATAAATAACATAAAATTACATAAATAACACAAAAAAACGTTAATATTATGAATGAATGAAATAATTGGTATTTCTAGAAGTTAAGGAACCTATTCCAATAGAATTGTACCTTGATCTTTGGAATAGTAATGTGGCCATTATGAATATTAAATCAACCAATAGAATAGTAATATCACCTATGAAAGTATAAATAATATCTGGTTATCTTATTAATAAAAATATTATATATATATCGTTGAATTAGTAAATAGATTTTTTATATATGATAAATTAAGTATTGGAATTTTTATAAGTCATAAATATTAAATTACAATTTGATAACTAATTTAATAATTTAAAATAAAATCTATTTTCATAAAATATATTCATAAATTAATAATTATTTTATTATGATTATAAGGTAATTTTATGAGACCTTAATTAATTTTTCAAACTGTTATAAACTCAATTGTAATTTTAAAATCATTATTTCTTGTGTAATTTGTAATTTTAATTAAAAATTATATTTCTCATATTTAGAAAAATATCTTTATAAAATAAATTTATTTTTTTTAATTATACACATTAAAAAATGGTTAGGGTGATTTTTTGGGTTTTTTAAAAAATAGTTGATTTTTTTGGAATAGTGAAATATGGTAATTTATGGTATTAAAGAATTATAAGAATTATTCAGTCATATAAGATGTATAGATGATGTAGGATTATACTATATATGTATAATTCATTATTTTAATATACTTTGTGATAATTATAAAACTATTCATATTCTTCTTTAAATATAATAAACTAATGGATAAAATAATGATAAAACACCCCCTCTCTTCTCCTATAAATACCACCCTCACCCCCTCTTCTCCTCACACCTTTCAATATTTTATCGTTTTCCCAATTAAACCAAATCCCCTTCCCAGGAATCTACCCCATGACCATGAGCTTCTGGTCTCAAAAAAAGAACAAAACCAATCCCTATATAGAGGTTCTCAAAAAGAAGGATTGATGAGGTAAAATCATCATTCTTTTCATTTAAATACATTTCATGTACTTTTATTTTCTTTTTCTCTCCTAAACTCCATTATATCAACTGGAATGTTAACTTGAGTACCTTATATATACTATAATATTATTATTATAATGGAATAATACATCATTAAACCTCCTCTCCTCTCCCTTTATTCTAAAAATGAAAAACGGTGTCCATGAGGTGTTGATTTAAGGCCTCAGAGGATGAAAATTTTTCATATTCCTTCACTTCCATCTAGGATTATAATTAAACCATTATAATATTTGAAAAATATTTTTAAATTTGTGTTATAACATTTTTTATTCACTTCAATAAAAATATATATGTAATACTAAAGGTAAAACAAACCAAGTTTATTGTGACGATAAAAAACCGCCAAAATATTCTAAATGATTATCACTAACATCTTATTTAATGATTCATCCTCACCAAAAAAACTGAATGATTTATAAATTAAATTAATATTATTGAATTATTATAATAACACATAAATTATATTGTGGTAAACTATTCTCATCACAGATGATATTGCATACACATTAACGGATTTTAAAAACCACAGAAACAAACACCCCCGAATGATGTAATTATATCTTATAACTCTTAACAAAAATCCTATGAAAGAACTAAATAAAAGTTTTATAAAAAAATTTAATGAATAAGTGGTTCTGGAATTATTAATTAAGGAATCTATTTTTTTTATTTATAATATTACGTACAAGTGTTGAACCATTTTAGCTATAAGGAATGGGATTCCTTCTGAACCTCCATTGTTTCGTTCAAGTTACGCTTCCTCTCTATTTAACCTATTATAAATCTTAAATATTTCTATATAATTATAATAAATTCTATTTTTATGTCCTAAATTCATGTATCTAGATCGTATTAATCGTCTTATGGGGAGATACATGTTTTAAAAAGGTTCTTTCTCAATCCATCCTGATAAGAATGCTCGATTTAGGGGAACTTCCTGATTTATTTTCTATTTTCAAGTACAATCTATAATATATTTTTTCCCACTTTTATTTATATAAAATAAAACATTTTATCATGATAATATATCTTGTATCTTTTCTTGTTTTATTGAAAAAAAATATTCCTTTTCCATTTTAAAATCTCTGTAATATTTTCTTTATATCGTACTAAAATGTTTTATTACAAATGTTTTAAAATAAATTATAAATGTTTTTACATTAGTTTAAAAATACATATCATTATTTGTTAATATTTTTAAAAATTAATTTCCATGTATTATTTAAATCCATTATTTTGTGAACACTATTTTGATTTTTCCTTTTGATACACCTTTTTACATGATTATGATACCCAATTCATTCCATGGGTATCCCATATATTTATGTATGGCTCCTTTTTCATGATCATTTATATGGAAAACATATTCATGAAGACTTTATTATGGTTGGGCCCAATAATTTATCCAATTCCTGGAAAATGGTTAATATAATGACACGTCAAGTTCAATGGTTTTGCTGGTTATCATTAACTCAAACACCATTTTCAACAGTCTTGTTGGTTAGCCTTGACTTATGATACTCCATGTTCACTGAGCCTTGACTCATGCTTATGTTATATTTTATGTTCCTACTACATTATTTTGATTTCAATATAAAATTATCCCATTTTATATATGTTATGATTCTATATTTTAATTTACATTTCATGCCTTTTTTATGTTATCATGTTATGTCTTCTAACACTTGTGTTAGGAATTATCCTTTTGTTTATTCCCTTAATAGGATATTCAGCACATCCATTTATCCACGTATTCTCATAGTTTCTTAGATAAAGATATAAGGGATCAAAAAAATTTTGGATATCATTTGTAATTTTAAATAAATAGTGTTTTTCTTTTGGTTTAATACATTCTAATTATGTATCTAATTTTCCAAAGACCCTATACTTTATGATACATGGTTTGTATTGGAAGGAAAATTATGATTATAATAATGCAATAATATCTGTACAAGAATAGGTCCATTATACAAATTCCAATCTAAAAGAGGATCATTGTTCATGAAGGGTTGGGTTAGGTGGGTCACATAAATCATGTTGTCAATTTTAGTAGTGTATGGTACTCTATAAAAATTCTCTTCATGCACCTTTGGAACAATCTCACACATGTAATTAAAAAATTACATTGCATGAAAATATTCACCAATAAAGCATAATTTTTTATAAATATTAATTATAACACATTGCTTTTTTATATTTTCAATTTATCACCCCTTAGTATTCTATTTTAATATTTTCTCTTATTTAGATCATGCTAATGTTTTTTATATATTATTTATTTTAACTACACTTTTTTTATATTTTATTAATTTGGGCCTTATTTAAGATGGATTTAGTCATTTATGTGATGGAAATACTATTGTGTAATTTTTATCAAGTCAATATAATTTAATTCCTCCTTGTATTTTTTAGGGATCTAGATGTGATGAATTATCTAAAGCATTTCATATATGGTTTTGTGATGTATTTTGTCTAAATATTTTATGAATAATGGTTGAAAATGGGGAGTTCTAAGTAGCTCCCAAGATTTAGGGAATGTTTATAATAATCATTTGGAATAATTATGTGGTTAAATATATAAGTTTCATGATTTTTTAATTAAATTTATATTACACATGATCATTGTTCACTGTATTGGGATTTTGGAAAGAAGTTAATTATATAAAATTTAGGTTCATTATTTTATTTTGATATCTTATTTATTAATAATAATAAAATAACTAGTTATTTTTTACTATGCTAGTGAGATAAGGAGATGAAACTTAAAGATTTTCCATATATAGATACATATAAGGTAAATAGATTGTTTTATTTACAAAAATATTGTTATATATAAATGATAATTTTCACATTTACTTATAATTATGATTTTATTATAAATTGTCACGTATGATTACTATATAATTTATTGTTACTTCATTGATAGTTATATTGTTTAGAGTCACATTTATGTTCTTATCAGAGTGACCCTAATAATTGGATAATGATTATAGTTCCTATAGAGGATAAGTAACAATGGTATTTAGGTATTACTATATATGAAAATTATTCTCATCAATGGGTGATATTTTATACACTACTTAATCGTCTTGGGTATTCTTTCCTCTAACACCTATTATGTGTAATTCATGATCTTCCATATACTAACATAATGAGTATTATTATTTCTATGACTTATTTATCTGGTGGAAATGTGTAATCCTCCATGATGTTGTTTGTGGTATTCTGATTCTTAATAATATGATTGAAATTGTATGATCCACTACATGATCAATATAATTTATATGATATCTAATATCATGTTCATTTGGAAACTATTTTGGTCATTGATTATTTTATAGTTATTTGGTGAGTTATTTTTTAGTATGACTAGGTATATATTACTTATTTGATCTATAATTCATGTTAATTCATATTTGGATTTATAGTATGAGGTGTTATTCTAGTTCATTGTTAAACATGGATAACCCCTAAAAAGAATTTTATGCTAAGATTATAACTATAAATTATTATATTATTTATTTATTATAATTCATACATGATTATAGTTTCTTGTTATTTATTTTTCCTATGGTATTATCATACTAACCAAAACAAAAACACTTTTCCAATGGTTATATAAGTAATTTTTACTTAATTAAAATTCAATGGATTATGTTTTTACTTTTAAATAGAAATATTGTATATAATATTTGTTTTATTTCGTATTTTTATAGTGTTAACATATTTGATAAAACATGATACTACAAGATTACATGAATTCAATTTTTTTAACATTGGTTTATATTACTACGTCATATGTCGATTTTTCAATTATTTTTTACTAGATGTGTTCTTACAAGATTCTAGTGAAAATATTTTTTATTACTCATGTATTCACTCCTAGATCTAGTATGAATCACTTTTCCTATAATAAGTTGAATTAGGATAGATCATCGGATATTTTTATAGATTTGAGTGAGGGAATATAAGGTTGGTGTTTTTTAATCCTTGAATTAATTTATTCCTTAGGCTATATTATAATCACTTTTCTAGTTTATCTTATTTTTATTTTTATTTTATGGGTGATGGTATCTATAATATTATATAAATCATGACCTCTTATAGATATTATTCTTTGTAATTTACCTTTTATTCCATATTATTTTCTATATTATAGATGATAATATTATGAATTTTTATCGTGGTTGGTAAAGATATTATACTATTTATTTTTTCTCTATTTTAACAAGGGAACACTCTAATTTCTATTTGAATATTTTTTAGGAAAAAATATTTTAGGGGTGTAGAGACCTAGATATTCATTTGTTGGGTTCTTTTAAAATATCATGGGTTTTTTATCACTATCATTTTAAAATGATATCATTTCAATTTACATGAATTATAATTTCAATTTTCAATAAGTTATTGAATTTATAATGCTATATTTATTATAGTGTGTGAGTATTTAATCATTTTCAGGTAGTTAATTTTTTTACCTTTGATAGACTCATGAATATTTAATATTTTCAGTATATTCATTTCAAAGAATAAAATATTATTTAGTTATTTTATAATATTTTGATCAAATAACCAAAGTTCTATTCATGCATTACACTCCTTTTAAACATGACTAACATTCAGTGAATAATTATTCAATGTATGTTATATTCTATCTCAAAATTTTCTTTATAAATAATATTTCATATTTCATTATTAATGTGTTTATAATATAAATATTTATTATTGTTCATTATTATTAATTTATATTAATATATAAATTTGCATTTTTTATTTTTCGATTCATATTTTTATCAAATTATAATTATATTGAACTAATATTATTGGCACATTGTTTTTGTTATGAATTTATTAAATTTAAAATGAATGGAAATAATTTTATATTTTTTAATAAATTGACGAATAATTAATAAATTGAGAATAAATGTCCATTATAAACAAAATTCTTATGATAGTATTTTCCATATGTCTGATATTAAATGTATCAGTTGATGATACAATAATACAATTTGTAATATATTATTAACCCTTACAAAAAATGGGATTAATGTTTAATCATAATAAATTTTGTATGTTGCTTCAAATTTTAATGAACACTTATTTTAAAATAAATGTATTGTAAACAAGGGAATATTTTCTATTTAAATTATATAAATTTAAATATAGATATATTAGAAGAAGTATTTTGAAATAATTTATAAATTATTTTCAATGAAATTAAAAATAGTAGTAGGTTCCTAGTATGTGTTTAAAAGCAGAAATATGTGGATGTATTTTAATTTCTATTTTAGTTGGGATATATAAACCGTTTTAATTTTTTAGAACATACATATGAGTTTCATGTTATTTTATTATATTTATCCATAATGATAATTTATTAGAATGAAATTAAATTAATTGGTAAAATTGTATCACGCCATTAGGTCAAGCCTATGTTTATTTATCATGAACATAAAAAATGAGAATATTACATGAAATATTTTGAGATTTATATAGTGTTCATGACACATATGCATATATTATTTTATTTACTATAAATTCAGAATGATTGAGGAATTATTTGAAGACAATGTTTTTACTGAGTTATAGAAGATGGCACGATTTCATGACCAATTGTAATGAATCTACACCAAAAAATATGAAATGTTGTTAAATCATTTATTAGGAGATAAAATTAAAAAAAATAGTTGATAAAATTGAAAGGTAATACACTATCAGGGAGAAACATGAATATTCAGGATAATATTGTAATAATATGAATTATGATAGACATTGGGAGTTTGAAGAAATAAATATCATTTAATTTTATAATTCGTACCTCTGAGGCAGATCAAAGGACTACTAATCCATTAGATATTAAGGTTAGAATGAATATGAATGGGATACTTTTCTATGGTTGATGAGTTAGGGATTTTTATTATTAAAATATATTTATTATTATTTAATAAATATATTATTGTAGTTTATTTCTATAAAATTATTTATCAATTCAACACTCAATTCTCTACTAATTGATAAATATAGTGAAATTTTTTTGATTCATGATTAAAATGTTTTTCAATAATAATGTCCCAAAATCAATATTTCTAAACAATAAGACATAATAAATATTATAAAACTGGTTTTAAGTGATTAAAAATATATTTTAATGAGGATATCATGCCCCATAGTCTATGTACATAAATATAATGAGAAATATCATAATAAAAATCATGATATTATTCTTTTGAACTAGATATTTATGATATTGGGTGAAATTAAAATATTTGAAACCACTCTTATATTTGTATTTAATTTATCTATTCTTTTTTAAGTTCTCATTTGAAAAAAAAAATTATTTTTAAATTAAATTTCATTTATTTTAATCACAAACTAATTTTTTCCTTGAAAAAATGTTTTGAGTTCATTATAACCAACTCTAACAGTAATATTAATTTTTCAAGAATTACATATTTATAAATTAATAAACTATATGGAATGATTTTGATATTCATAAAAATTCATTTAAATCATTATCTTGTAATGGAGAAAATGTTATGGAGTATCATGCTTTCATATTAAAAAATAGAAAAAACATTCACTCTATAATTTCGAAATTATTAAATAGATTTTATTTTAAGAATGGTATTTAAAATTTTTATTTTATAATAATATGTTCTTGTTTATTTTTAGTAGATACGTTTTGTCTCAAATAAGAGAGAAAAATGGTAAAACTAATCATAAAGATTAAAAATTCATTGAAAATAATTATAAGATATATGATATTTCTGATAAAAGGATAATTTTTTATTATATTATAATATAAATATATGAATCTAGAAAAAGTGTATATTTAAATGGATTGTAGAATATCATCAATAAAAGGAATTTCCACAAGATTGGGAAACCAAACATTCCTTGACAAACAATTGTGATAAATCAAGATATTATACCTATATTTAAATGAAGTTCTTATTTTAGAAATATTTTTTCAGAAGGACATAACATATACATTTCTAATTTTCTATAAATAAGTGATAAATTATAGAAAAATAGAGATGAAAAATATTATTTGAGGCTATGTTTATTTCTCTTTTACATAAGTTTTAAGTAAATATATTATCTTTAAATATTATACTTAAATAAAAAACAATATGAGATGATTTTTTCTAAAATAGTATTTTCAATTATTATACCAAGGAATTTAATATTAATTTCATTAATAAAATTCAAAAAATTCCTCAAAAAGAAGAAGATTCATTATATGATGCATATGAAGGATTTTAGTGAATTCTTCAAAAATTTCAACAACACAGTTTGTAATTTTTTTCTAGATAATAACATATTATGCATATTTGAAGCATAAAACAAGGGTTTTGTTTGATTCATATACATGGGAATTCATAAGAATAATTTCTCAAGATGATATCCAAAATTTCTTCTGTAACATATACATGATAAGGTTTAAACTGTTCATAGATAGGATAATAGATTAATGGTTACTACACCATGTGTATTAAACCACTTTGTATGAATCCATATAGAGGAGATGAAAATAAAACATTGAACAAGGGAACAAAGAAGAATTTAAATTTGATCCAAAAGTTTTGTCAAGAATGTGTAAGAGTTCATGTATTGGATGATTTTTAAGGATTCAAGCATGGATGAATTTAAAAATCGATGAATAAATTTAGGTTTTATATGTAAGGAAACTATAAATATTTATTTTTTATTAAAAACAACTAAATAGAATATCCAAAACTCAGCCTAATTATCAATGGGGATTCTTGATGTAAAAACAATTAATTTGAAACTAAACTATATGTTTTTAGCAAATTAAAAATGAAAATATGAAAAATTAAAATCAATCTCAATTCTATAATATTCTATTTTTTAAAGAATTTAATCTATAAAAATATGATTTAATTAAATATATGAAAAACAATTAATAACCAAAAAGTAATAATTTCAATAATATGTTTTTTAATATATAGTAATTCAAAAGAAATATGGATCTTGATATGGATAAAAAGTGAATAAATTAATGGTGACTGAAAAATGATTACATATTGGTGATAGAGAGAGTAATAAAAAATAATATGTAAATTAAATTTCTCTATGATCGTGTATTTTCCATTATGGAAATAAAATAATTTAAAACATTTATAACGTGGATTGTCTTAATAAAAATAAAAAACATTGATATGACGCCTAGATCTGATCACTCAGATTCGGTTCCATAAACACAAAACATAAAAACACACTTTTATAATAGCGATAAAATAATATATATAAACTATAAAAACCTAGATAATGACATAATAAACAAATTTCATGTTTATTAATATGAATTTTACAGATGTATTCATTATTAAAGTATTATGTAATTTAAAAAAAAGGATAAATTTGTTTTATTTTTTCCAAATTATTTTTTTATTTAATATCAAAATTTTATCCTTTTTTAATTTTAATTAGAAGATTTAATTTCATATAGTTAATGATAATATAATATTTTTTATAGGTTGAAACTTTTTTATTTCAAAAATAATATTGATTTTTTGATGATCATTGTGAAATATCGGAATTTTAAAGTAATTTATTTTCAAAAAATAATGTATTTAAACATTAAAATTTTATTTATAAAATAAATTAATATAACATAATTATTATTTAGTTATATATAATAAAATTAGTTACTTTTTAATTCAATTAATATTTAGTTTTAGTATAAGTTATTTTTTTTGTTTGAAATATTAGTTTTCGAAAAACTATTTATAGTGAATAGTGTTTCTCCATTATAATTCATTAAAATAATACATAATGAGAAATTACAGAAATGAAATTTATAAATTCTATAAATTAAAATATTTATTTATATTTAAAAATTAGTTATTAGTTTTCATATACTTAACATAAAGTCATCTTTTTTTAGAAAATAAAAATCTTTAAAGCTCTCTTTTTTGTCATGTCTGCGGTTTTATTTTAAATTACATTTTTCAATCTATATAAATTGAACATGATAAAATTAATTTCATATATTTATTATAAATAATTTATATTATCTATTATGTTCAATATATTTTTTTTACCATAATGAATATTTAGAATAGAAAAAAAAAGTTATTCAAATGATTCAGGTGAAACAGTTTTATTGGGGTTTAATCTAAACTTATATAGGTTAAAATTAAATTTATACATCAATATATTATATTAAATGGAAATATATAAACATTATAAATTCAAATTTTATTGAATTTCTAATTTTGGATCCTTGTAGCTTGTGAATAATGTGGATACACCTTTTCCTTTTAAAAATATAAAACTGTTCCACTCACCTAAATTATAAAAGGTCACCTCCTCGCCTCGCCGCTTCACAAAATCAAATAAATTTTTTGTATAAAACATAAAAAAATAAATTTCAAACATTCCACAACACATCATGGATACATTTTTTAATGAAAAATCCACCTGAATAAGGTTTTTTGGTCACCATAGGATGTTTTTTTATGAAGTGGTGTCATGTTTAACCATGTATTTTTTATATATTCTTCATTATCAATAAAATATTCTAAAATTTTCTTGATATATTAAAACATGAATCTTCCATACATGGATATGCTATTATATTAATTTATTAACAAAAATAAATATCTTTTTACGTTAAATGATATATGAAATCACCATTCATGTATATGAAGAACTACCGCCTCGAGAACCGAAGACATTTTCATTCTGTCGTCTACTATAACATCTTTTTATAATGATAGATTTAAATTATATATATGGTTTTAGTAAAATATGTATACTAATAAATTCATTATATAATTTATACATTCTTATATTATATTCTGTGGTGGAACTGATAATATCGGTCATGAGTATAGCGGACTACTCGCATACGATGACATGTGATTCATTTATCACTAACACAATACATTTATAGAAATATGTATACCTTCACCGAATATATGGGATATAAAAGGGTAATTATGATATTATTGGCATATTTATCATTTTGAAAACATAATATATCAATTTATTTATTACACTAAAAATGATAATGCCATTCCTATATACATGTGAACAACTGCCTCCATGAAGTGATGCAACTATTGTTTTCATCACTATATCACATCAATAATATAAATAATTAAATTAAATGAAATCATATGGAATTTATCATATTATTATAATTATATTAATATAAAATAATACATATGTTCATTTGATAATGTTAATTGAAAAATGGAAATGTTATTTACTCATATGTATAGTATATTGTGTTATTAGTCATAACGTATTTCATTTTTCGTAACCATATTTCATGATTGGTTTGGAAAGTAATTTTTAATGTATAAAAAATATTATTTTTTCATTATTATTAGTTTTTATATTTTTTAAATTTACCTCTTTGACAATAGTAATCCTACCAATGTCATTTTACACATATAATCCAAATATCATCAAAACATTCGATGTAAGATTAATTGATAATGTAACTATATATAACATGGTAATAAGTGAACTAAATAGAATAATAGATATGAATAAAGTTATTAAGACAATTAATAATTAACATATGTTTTTTAATCATGAAGACAATTAATGAACATAGTGAATTGAACATGAGGTACCTGAATTCGTCCTAATTTCCAATCATTGAGGCATATTAAGATGTTCTCAACCTATATTATTTTATGAGGGGTATTTACAAACCATTTGATAGGTTATATCAGGAATATATTTAGTATTATAATATTTAATGTTTTTATTAATTTTATTCTTTCATGGTTCTTATGATTCAAATATTTCCAAAGTCAAGAGGGATTATTCATTAATATCATCTTTGCATATTTTCCTTCAAACATCCATTATATTACATTTCCTTGTTTTTAGAATGATATTATGATTGTAATTATATGGACATAAGTGTTTTATAATGGATTTTTTGGTCATTATTGCAGGGTTTTAAAAATTAATTGTTGTATCAAGTGTCTAGATTAATTAAAAATTTATAACATAAATGTTCTATTTTAACATGTCAGATGAAAATGGATTTTCCTACTACTGTAAACATTATTTGAATACTGGAATTCATTATAATATTTCACGTTTTCTTAAATTAAATAACTTATTTCACATTTTCTATGTATTTTGGTATGGAAAATGATTTTTTTAATAATAGGTTATTTTGGTAATGAAAATTGTATTTAAAATGAATGGGTATTTTAATATCTGAATTTTTATTCCTATGGGATTAAAATATGTTTTAATGTTATTTAGGATAATAACAAATGATATCATAAAATCTGATTATTTTATGGTTTTTGGGCATTGTTTATGATGATAGGTAGTTCTAATATACACTAAATAAGTGTGGTCATGTTATAAACCATTGATGGATGATTCAGTTATACTCCATGGTTAGATAGTTACTCAATTCACCATGTATGGGTGCTTCTATGATAATCAAGCGAATGATGGTTTTATTATAATTAAAGGAAGGGTGTGTTCTTGATATCCTTCTAATGAATTGGGTAATTTAGAGATAGAGGTTAACCATATCAGTTTCTCTAAATACAAGAGTGATATCAATGATGATGTTCCAATTACATAAAAAATATATGTGTTTATTCTATGTGTTTTAAATTATTTATCTAATAAATTTTTTCTTTTCTAATTAAAATGATCAATTATTGTTTTCTTAATGTACATTGAGATAAATGTAAAACATTCAGGGATTTTTATGTTTTTTATAAGACTAATGATCTTTTTCATTTTATGTCCCTTACCGATCTTCATGTTTTCCTCCCAAATACTAAAATATTTTCATAGGTTTTATGGATCGGTAAGGAAAATTATTAAGTTTTGTTGAAATTCATAAAGATTGTAATTGAAAATAAATCACATTTAATTACAAAATTTAAATATTATGTGAAAAAATGGACACTAATCAGATGTTTCCAATATATATATATATGTGTGTGTGTGTGTGTGTTTTTGAATAAACATGTTATGATGTAATTCAATAATAATCTAAACAAAAAATATCCTAAAATTTCATATAATTAATTAATGACATAAAATTCAAGTTTATATAATGTTTAATGATAGTTCCCTATAATTCATATCATTAGTCAGTTTAGATATCATTGGAGTTTAAAATAATGTTAATTCCATCCCTCTGAAGGATTTTACATTATGGTTATGTTGAAATGATATAGATTTTAAATATTACCATGTTTATTTATCTATATTATAAAAATTCATAATGGTTTTATTAAATAAAAACATGGAAGTGGTAGTGGGAATTCATAATGAGAAAAAAAATACATCCAAATCAGCATTCCATGTTGGTTAGAATTAGAATAAAATAATTTTTTCCACTGATGGATCAATTGAAATAACCAATAAATGGTGGTGGTATCCACTCCATATACGAACCTAATTTACAGGGAAGGTTCATGTCTATAGTGGAGCATCTCATGAAGGAATCAACTCCACATTTTATAGGATCATCTAAAGAAGTGGATTGCAAATGATGGATCAATTCTCTATAGAAGATATTTTATGTCATGGGATGTTTAAAAGATCAAAACGAAACTCATATGATTTATCATTTTCAAGGTTAATTGGATTTATGGAGGAATTTGGTTAAAAATATCATTGATATAGAATATATCGATTCTAGGGAATGTGAAATTTTTTTGGATATAATCCATGTTAAATATTTATATATGGTTGTTCGACTTTGAATGGAAAAAACATGTAATTAAGGAAAAAATATCTCAGTTCAAAGGCTTCATATAAGGAATATTTTATAATACTATCTTTGTACTTAGAGTATTTTTCTTGGCACATTGATATTATGATTAATAGATTTTACATAGGGATAAACTCGATTTTAGGAAGATCATTAGAAATGTAAGAATTTACATCAATGATATGTTTTGTATAGTATTAATAAAATGGAGATGGAGTTTTTCAACACTTCTATTACCTGAGATTATTATTATATGAAAACATATGGATGGGAAAAAATTGGGAAACATCCATTCGTTAAAATATATATATGAAAATGATGCTATTATATGGTGAGAATTATGGTAATAATGATTCTTATAGAATTTATTATTATTTATGGTATGTGGATTCAATGTGCTATGTTTATAAATATTAATAGACATTCAAGGGAAATTTCTAGAGAAACAATGATGATATGATTATAAGATTCTTAAGTTGAAATGGGTTTGGGAACTATGATAATGTCTATAAAAATATAGTCACTTGATGGTGTAAATCATCATGTCTGATAGAAAAATCTTTTTGAAAAATCTTTTTTCTACTACAATGGTTGATGATGGGCCATCAAAAAAACCAGTGATGTGTATGTGACGTTTTTATTTAAATTATACCAATTCCCTACTCAATATTGGATAACTTAATTCTTTCATTTTTTAGAAATTTGAAATTAAATACAAAATCTATCCTCATGAATGTGAGATGTATATTTTGGTGAAAACATCAATTGGACCTATTAAAAAACCATGATTTACAAGAATCTTCATCTTTTCATTTGTGCAATGGCCTTTTCTATAATGAATTTTTAACTATAAATAATATAGTTTGATATCAATCTTTGAATATATTGGATTTCATCTTACCATGCTATGACAAATTTAATATCAAATAATGTTATTTTATATGATTTAATGTCTTTAATATTTTACTAAGAATCTGATAAATGGATTAGATATGGTATTTATGGTAACCATTCTCATATTGTTAAAAATAATTAATCATTTCAAATTATTGATTTTTAAGTATTAAATAAATTAATGAATTAGTTTTTGGATGATTTCATGGTTTTATTCTTGAGAAAGAGGTAGAGTTTAATATTGATTTTTTTCCTGACCATAAGAGTATTTCTAAACCCACGTTATCAAATGAATCTTGTGGAACAATTATAATTGAAAAGTAAACTATAGTAGTTTCTAGTTAATAGATTAATTCAACCTCTCACTTCACCATAAGGTGCACTAATTTTCGTTTTGAAATTAAAAATGATTTAATCAAACTTTAAATGGACAATAATGAATTTAATAACAACACTATTAAGAAGAAATATCAATTTCCACTTCTAGAAGTCATTTTTTATCATCTCAGTGGAGCATAATATTATTCAAAGTTTGATCTTATGCCAGGATACCATCCATTTAAAGTGAATTATTAATATATTACAATGAATATATTTCAAAATAGATTCTGGAATAATGAGTTTATAGTTATTTTATTCTTATTCTTTAAATCACTTTTTGTATTTATAGACCTTATAAATAGCTATTGAACTAGAATGTAGTATATGGATTGGGCGACACAAATTTCTATTAGGTGACACAAATTTTGAAATTTATAAAAATGAAAATAATTATTGAACTATAATGTAGTATATGGATTTCTAGTCCATGGTCGAAACCACATTAACCGGGTTGGAGAAAATATTATTTAAAAAATATAAACCTAAACTATTAAGATTTTTATAAATTGAGTCTAATAAACTGAGGATTTTATTCGTCAATAATGTGGGTGAATAAAATATAAAATGGGTTTCGAGCATCAATGAATCTATGATAGTGTGTTAATAGTGTATGGAATAATGAACTAAAAATCACACAGCCATCGAAATGAGGTCCTAATTAATCTAATGGTCACAACAAATTCAATTTGTATTTTGTTCTAATTTTATCAAGGTCATGTACATTGTATTATAATGAATTGGTAACCAAAAAACATATTCAAACATTGCACAATGACAAACGCAATGATTATGGTGGATGTCTAATCCCTAGTTAACACATTAAACAATAATATTGAAATAATTTAAGCAATGGTCATGATCAAAAAAAGAATGAAATTAATCCAATTACCTAAAATTGAACACAATGGTCATGAAAGATGAAATAAAGGAATTGACAGAATTGATGAACCAATATGAACACCAAACATGAATTTCAATAATAAATAATGTAACCCATGAAATCAATCCTTGTTCATCATATATGCCACAGAATGAAGAAATCACCCCTCATGTTAACCATGTGTGGGACGTGAAAACAGTAACAAAACTTTGTTGAATGGTGCAGAAGAAGAGGTCCATAGTTCTGCGCATATCTAGAAGGTGATTTTGTAGTCTTCTATGGTTCTAATCTTTCTCTATGGGTGTACATGAGGTGTGGTTTTATAAGACCCTCCACCAAACCCCTCATAATTACATATATATTTTTACAAATTCAGATATTGTCACTACATGTATATTTTTTAACAACATGTAACCCAAATCATTATTTAATTTTCTACAACTTTATTTATCCCAAACTTACAAGATGTGTATTTGTGTAAAAAAAATAGTACCATTCTTCCATAGAATGAAATGGGTTCACTTCTAGCAACATTGGATGCTCCCTAATGAATTTATCTATGTGTTATGAATTTAAGAAATTTTAAAATGTGCTTATACACTTTTCTATCATATACATCCTAAAAATCTGGTGTCACGCCCCTTCTATTAACTAATGGTGCAATGTTTCATTCAGATCTATTTCCATACATTTTTTGAATGATATTTGTATCCTTACATAGAAAAAAAATAAATTATATCATTAATCAATTCAAAAGATTCATCAATTAAATTAAACAAGTCAATGCATTACAAAACTATAAAATATATGCATGAAATACAGATAACAAATACCCCCACATGTGAATTCATACAAATCCTCAAGGATAGATTCTCAATATACAACAAAGGAAGTTCTACTTTGATTCAAAATCAATTTAAATATAATATTTTAACAAATGAAAAAAATTAATGTTCGATCATCACATGAGAAAATTCATCAATGCCTCACTTTTCAAAGAAATAAGACAATCAATTATTTTAGTATTCATCTTTTAAATTTCCATTCCATTTAAATTATTAAAATTTCATTTTTCAATTAATTATTAATATTCATTCCATTTTCAAATAACCTTGATTTCAATTTTTCCACTCATTATCAAGGTGTAAATGTTAATATAATTCATCAAACAATGTAAAAAAATGTCACTTAAAATTGGATTTCAAGGCATCTAACATCTTCACCATGTAAAGATAAAATCACAAATATTCCTGAGGAATTCCCCATTTAGGATCATATGATTCTATGGAATATGGAAGGTAGATAAATGATATAAAAAATAATGCTAAAAATGAGGTCTTAATATATTGTATTTTTTCTGATATCAAATGATAACATCAATAAAAATTTACATCCTAGATTTAATATTTTAACTTCCCCCAAATATATCAAAGTCTGATCATGTTACATTTAAGATCAAGGACTGAATCAGCCTATATTTCCCTTTTTTTATTTTTGAAAGTATATATTTTTTTATTATAGAAATCTATCCCTAAGAAAAATATCGCATACAACACCTAACAACGTATTATCGAAAGATCATCGATATAGAAAATAATTATTTTTATCCTCCAAATATACAAACCAATTTTTTAAGATTTTATTTTTTTGAAAGATAAAATTACTGTGAATATCACACCCACCACCTAAACACATATGATGAAATAATCTTCAGTCAAGTAGTGGTGATTTTTTATCATCATAAAACACAACCAATTTTTTCCTTTTTTTAAAATATAATTTATTGTTTTTTAGCAAGAGAAGTGAATAATAAATTATATAAGAAAATAATGGCCTCTCCCTGAATCACTATAGAAAATACCTAATTAAAATTTCCTTAAACAATTATTTCCATATACACCATAGAAAATCCCTTCCAAACACTTATTTCTCTACATATAATAAAAAACATTTAAATGAGGATATAGAAGGATAATGTGGGCTTGTAAGATATACCATTTCCAAAAAAGGATATTAGTGGATCATAATCACATAAAATGGATTAATTAAATGTGTGTTTTATAATAAGGTCCAACAAATATGATACAATAATCATTTTAAAAGTGTTTTTAGTCATAGCTTTGATAAGAAGAAATGAACGTAAAAAAAGAAAAATTTCCTAAGTATTACAAAAAATATACTATATAAAGAATATGAAATATTGTCCTAGTGGATTTTTATGTTCATGGGAAAAATTCTTGGGTTTGACATAATTTCAATGAAGATAAATAATTCAATCAATTAACGCACATATCAAAAATTGAAAAAATGGAAATAATACAGAAAAATATCATTTATCAAAATGAACAAGCTACACAAAATCATGTTTTTTCAAATATTAATCCACATGCATATCTCCAGTAGTTATTTTCCCCATTTTTATCATTTAAATTCATTAGAAATGGAATTTAAATTTTTATGGTATAGTAATTATTAATGGTTTTTTATGTCCTCTAGTTTATTTGATTAAACCATGAATAAAATCTAACATGCAATTTACAATTAAATCCATAAATAGATTTAAAATAGGGGAATAAATTAAAAAAGTTCCCAAATTGAAACACTTACACCACTTTAAGGATTATTTATGCATAGTTTCACTGGTTCTGCCTGCATGAGTTTCACGACATGTAATGATTACAAGAAATATTTTCCTTTCAAAACATGTAATATGGTAATGACATTAAATGAGCCTACCACATCCTCATTATTCTACATGCATCATGATTCAAGTACCATTAATGTACATGAAAAATTCTAATAAAACATGTGAAATTATAGTATATTTCAATGAATCAAAAAAATAAAATAAGATTTGTAATTAGATCATAATTTAAAAATACATTTTATAAAATAAATAAAAGTAAATTTCTAGAAGGAGATAAAAATTAGGTTTCCCCTCAACTGATACACTTTTTCATTTTTCATTTTTCTCACCCATGCATGATTTAAATTATTGGATTATGGAATAATTATAATTGTCTCATGTTTACCCAATCATGACATTGAAATATTCACATCACATATTATCCTCTCCTCATTGGAATTGTCATGGAATTTTGAGGTGGTAACAACAGTCTAAAAAATATGTGTTTCGCTAAAAATTTCTCAGAATTAGTACATACTTAGTAAAATTATTTCTCATTAAATTCATGGGGTGGATGTTGGCCTTATTTGAGGATTTCTCTAGGTTCCACATCTAGATTCTCAATTTTATATTTTCTTAGAATTATTTTTTCTCCTATTCATAGTCAGTGCAGTTTGAAACTGGTTCACCATCCACACCCTATAGAGAAATAATATCTTTTTATTTTTTTTTTAAATGTGGTAGTCATCTCTTCATAATTTACTTCATCTTCCTTTAGTTGTGGTATTAGTTTTGTGTAGAATCATTGTATGATCTCGGTATAAGAGATATGTGCTTATTCATTTTTTTACAAACCTACAAAATCAAGGGAATCATACTTAGAGTAAAAAATATACTTCAGAAGTGGTATATACATCTCATTCATAATCAATGCTTCTTCGAATATAGTTTCCTTACTAAGTTCATGCTCTACGATATATGTTTTTGTTTCATTAAATGTTTGGTCATTGTTGTGAACATTCACTGGATTGACTATTCTTCATTCAAACTTCATTGAGTAGTTGTTCGATATCATACAACAAGAAGAAGAACCTATACTTCATAGCCATCATACATTGTCAGGCTGCCATCATAAACAAAAATACCCAATATGGTAAAATGTAATAGAAATAAAAATAAAAAACCAATAATAAAATAAGGAAACATAAAAGAGAAGAAATAAGTATGACTAAATTATTTAATAAATAATTTATCCACTCTTATATCCAGTAATATTGAAAAATATTTGATAGCCTTCATTTTGACGTTAATTTACATTGTGGAAAAAAAATTATAAATTTATAAAAATGATTTTAAAAACCCACTATTTTACAGAGTAGTGTATGAGTTTTGATTTTGAGGTCGAACCCATGAAGATAGGGATGGAGATAATATATATTAAATAAAATAAAACTAAATTATTTATGATTTTTGAAAATTGAATCTAATCTACTGAGCATTAGAAAAGTGATGAATTTAGGAGAGTAAAATATAAAATGGGTGTTGGGAAGAAATAAATTCAGATCCCTGGGTTAAAAATGTATAACATATTCTATTAATAATCATATATTCATTATAATCAGGTCTTTAAAAGTCACAAGTTCAAGGTAAATCCTATATATCCTAATTTATCTATTTATAATGGTTAGTTACTGTATATAAAAAATTTTTGATGCCCATAACATTATTTAAACATAAGGATGAGATAAACCCATTGGAAATATTGGAAGTCTAAACTCTAGATCGAATAATTAATAGAGATATTTACTTAAACTAGTAAATGTTAATATCCCAATAAATATATAAATTAAAACCATTCCCCAACACCATTCATAATTCTCAGACAAGTATAAATCAAGGAAATGATAGAATTTAAGAACCAATATGAAATCCCAATATGAATTGAAAAAATAAAAAAATTAAGAAAATCAATAAATGTTCATAAACTAAAAGAAATAACCCCCCCCCCACCACCACCACCACCAGGATATCCTTTGTAGTGTATACAAAAAAAAATTAACAAATCCATCTAGAACGTTGGAGATGTATAGCTTTTTAGTGGTGCCCAACATTGGTAGGAATCCATATATAGATCTATGGTTATAGATGTTTTATAAATATGTGACTAAGATTTGGTTTTATAATATTTGCCTCCACACCCCCCATAAATGCATATCTATTTTTAATATATCTAAGAGTTTCATGAATTGTAAATTTTTACATGATCTGTAATCCATGTCAACTGTGAATTTTCAACCACGTTTTCTATCATAAGAATTCTAGATGTGAATTTTTTTTAAAAGATGTGTAGGTTCATTTTACAACATGAAATGTCTTTACGACATTGAAAAATGAATTATACCTAATAATACTCCCAAAAATGTAATGTATTTATATTATTTCTAAATGTTATGCTTTAGTTTTACAGCCTGCACACCCATCAAAAATAAAATTTTTCACCCCTTTTCCAAATAATGGTTGTATCCTGCAGGAAAATATATAAATAATTTAATCAATAATATATTGGAAATATTCATAAATTAAAATAAACAAATCGATAACATACAATACAACAAAATGTATGAATGAAATATAAAAATCAATTATTCATACCATGGATGAAAAGATTTGTTCTGGTTCAATGGATTACTAGTGAAGTTGGGATCAATATATATCTTCGGATGATTTATCTTATAAAAATATTTTTCATTCCAGTATAAAAATTGTATATTTTGAGTCATTATATAGAAAGAGGTGTCGAACATCCACTTTTTAGGATGATGTTGGAGAAAAGAAGTTGGTGTGACCATTGTTGGTAGTGGAAATTACATAGAATGTGAAATAAATTAAACAATATATATGGATGTATCAATGTAGGAATAGAAGGTATATGGATAACCAAAGAAAGATTTTTCATTATAGGTTGGTGATATTTTTATTATTACTGTACGTACATGGAAAAGTTTTATTAATTTTTTTAAAAAAGTTAATCTCACACCATGGTACATTATATTGTATGATGATTCATAGAATGTTGTTTCAGTTTCTTTCCGAGTGTCTTTTCAATTGAGTTTATCCCAAGTGCACAATGTTTTTCATATCTCGATGTCATGATAATATATTCTAGATTAAGCTCATGATTTGATTCCTAAATTAGTTTAGTTGGTATGGAATCTTTTTTATGAGGAACAACCTATTCATATTCATATTCTTAAAGAATTTTTTTTTAAGAATAACGCAATTTACTCGGTTATGATTAAAATGAAAACTCATATGGATTAAAGAGCAGCATAGGAATCTAAAAATTATATGAGGGAAAGATATAACTACTTGTTTAATAAGTAAATAATCTTTATGTGATGAAATTTCCCAAAAGGGGAAAGAATGTAAACCTGATAATGATGAAATAAGTTTTTTTCCAGGTTTATTAAAAATAAATGAACAGTTATATTAATAATAATATTATTAAGTAATTTAAATACCAAAAAAGTTATTCTTACAACTAAATTGTCTTCTTATAAGGTTTTTACTTATAGTATTAATTCAAAAGTATTATAATTTCAATGAATCAAAATGATTTTACTTTTTTAAATATTAATTTGAAAATTTAATTATAGTGATGTTTGACGTATTTTTTAGAAAATCTAGATTTTTGTGAATAGTGAAAATAAATTGTTTTTTTTAAGTTATATATTTTCAGTAAATTAATTAATCTAAACATTGCAATATATTTTTTTAAAAAAAATTCATGTAATATAATTATTCATTATTAATATTTAATCAACAAAAATAAATTTTGATTCAAATTTAAAATATATTTTAATATTTTTTTTGTTATATAAAAATTTGTTTTTTGGAAAACTATTTTAAGGTGCATAATATTTCTCTATTTTAATTAATTAAAATCATCCATAATAACAAATTATTAAATTGAAATTTTTTTTATTTTTTACCAATAAATATTATTTAATCTTTATAAATTTATTAATATTAATTAGAGTTAATATAAAATCATATTGTTTCTAAAAAATACAAATACTAAATACATAATGTTTTATCGTGATTGTGAGATTTATTTTAAAATAATTTCATCTAGTTATGTGAACTAAATTTTGTAAAATATATTCCATATTTCTAATCAGAATAATTTATATTATCTAATATGTTCATTGTAATTTTTTAACACAATGAACAGTAGAAAATATAAAAAATAATTAATTGGGTTAAGGTGAAAACTATTTTACTTGGGAAAAAACATAATATATAAGGGTTAAGATGATCTAAAAAGGTTCTAATGTATATTTTCTAGACATATTTTTTACATATAAAGTTTAGGTATCCATCATTGATCATTATTTATTAACAGAGAATATGAAAATCATGGGTTCAACTATTTTATTATAAAATCACAATTATGACACTAACATCAATTATATAATGTCTCCCCTTAACTTTTACTCTTTACCCATTAAAATGGATTTTTCTATTACTAAAACTACTAAACTTCCATCCTAACATCCCTATATAAGACATAAAGACCATACTATTATCTGAATACAATCCTATGAAAGATTTTGGTTCTTACCTAAGGAGGTTGTCTGAAAAAGAAGTATCATGTTTAATCGTGGTTTGTATTTTATTTATTCTTCAGTATCCTTCAAATAATTTAAATTATTCTTATATAATAACTATATTATCTCCCACTTATGGATATTTTATTATGTTAATGAAATAACTTAAATGAAAATACTCTTCTATATAATGATATATAGGATCATGGTTCAGGTGTACAGTAGACTACCACCTCACGAACTGACAACTTCACTCAGGTTTATGGTGGACTACCGCCTAGGGATGCAATTTTATTTTTTTTCACTAATGCTTTTCAATGATTTTAATTAAGATAATGTTAATGAATATATATTATATAAATTAAAAAAAAACAATATTTATGAAATATTTATCATTAAGAAAATATAATGTATCATTTTATTTTTTATAGTAGAAAATTATTACATAATTCATACATACATGTGGACTACTGTATCCATAATCTGATATGTCTCTTTTATCATCAATATATAACATTTATTTTATATATAATTATATTTAAATAAATAAATTGTATTAATGATATTATAATTATTCTAAAAATGTGAAAATATATATATATTATTTCCATAATGATCATTGAAAATAGAAATGTTACTCATATATAAATAAAACTCACCATCTCTATGATCATAACATAGTTTAATTTTAAAAAAATAATTTATGATTGTTTTGAAAAAAATATAATTTATATTTGAAAATAATAATTATGTCAGGATTATTATTATTTAGATGTTTTGAAATTTCTTCTTTGAATATAGTCAACCTGTAGAAGTCATTTCTGGATATATAAGAAAAATATGGTCAAAACGTGTGATAAGAGATTAACTGATAATTAAATTATATATAACATTATAATAAAAGAAATAAATTTAATAATAATCTTGAAAAAGATTCATAAGAAATTAAATAATTTATATAATTTTATTATTCCGGATGATAATGAATAGTCAAGTTAAATCGAACTTGAGGTAATGGACATCCTTTCAATTTCCATTCATTGAGTAATATTATTATTTTATATACGTATAATCCTTATTGAGATATATATAAAACACCTTTTACATGTTATATCATGAATTTCCATGTTATAATTATAATTAATTTTTATGGGTTAGACTTTTATTTGACATCTGATTCAAACGTTTCCAAAGTGGAATGGGGTTTTTATTATGAAACAAATAATATTTTATTATTTTTATTAAAAATATCATTCAATTCAATTTAAATGTAGTTAAAATTATATTATTGAAGCAGTATTTGGACATTAGTGTTATATAAAGTAAACGTTTTCCTTCGTTCTTGATTTTTTAAATAAGGATTTATTATATGGAATTTTTGATGTTCATCAAAAATGAAAATATGAATGTTCTATTTTAACATATATGGAAATGATGGCTTATCCCACCAATGTACCTATTAATTTATGTATGAGTTCCTTTACATTTTTTCATTATATATTCAAAGAACACCCATATTTCTATTTTCCTAAGTATTTTGGTATTGAAATTGCGTTTTACAAAGAAAATTGTATTTTTGAATAGAAAATAATATATAAAATAGATTGGTATTTTGTATACCTAAAGTTTTTTTAATATGTGATTAAAAAAGTGTTAAGAGTTTTTGATGATGAAAATGATATATGTAATGAATTGTATTTATTTTATGGTTCTTGGAAATTGATTATGATTATGGGGGGTCCCATTATAATCCAAGGATAGGTGGTTACAAAATAAACCAACTATGGGTAGTTCTATTATAAAAAAAGGATGGTGGGTTATGTTATTAAAAAATGATAGGCGGTTCCATGATAAACCAAGGAATAATGGTTATAGGATGGGTGGATGCATGATATCCTTCTGAAACAACGGGTACTCTGATGATGGAAGTCGACATTATCAGATATTCCATTTTTAAGAGTGATATGAATAATGATATCCCAAGATACCTTTATGATTCACATATTCATTTATGGATTGTAAATAATTTATTTGGTAAAGAGGTGTCTGTGATGTTATGTAAACATTATTTATTTAATTTTCCTTAAATAAATTTGGGATAAAGATAAAATTTTCATGGGTTTTCTTTTTTTTCACTAGGCTAATGATATTATTCTTTTTAATGTCCCTTTTTAATATTTTTACCTCATCCAACATTATAAAATATTTTTCTGATAGTTTAATGATGGGTAATGGAGTGGAATATGTCTTTTTTAATGTCATGAATATTGTTCATGAAAATAAATCATGGTTTATATAAAATGTTTTATATTATGGGACAAAAATAAATTGATCTGAAGTGTCCACTTTTTATATATATTGTTTTGTAATTTATTTTTCATGGCCTAATTATATAAAAATACAAACATGAAAATATCCTCAAATATATAATATGTAATTTATGATATAGAACTAAATATTATTTAATGTTTATGTCTATGTATTTACATAATTATACTTAATTATAAATGAAATAATTATTAATTCATTTATTATATCTGAATAATATTCTTAAGGTTATAGCTATAAATAATTGTGAAAAAATATACTAGAAAAAATCTTGATCATTGAACATAATATATGCTTTTCTTTATATATAAATATCAAACTACATAATAAATAATGAGTCGTCAACATAACCCATAATTTATGTCACACATTCTCTCTATCTAAACATGTCACATATGATACATTTCTTCACAAACATGGAAAACAGAAACATAAGATGGTGTTTGTTAAAAAAATTAAGGTAAATAAATAAAAATTTAAATCATTGAAAAATAAAGGTTTAGATAGTATAGAAGGAATTGGTAAAATCACATCAATCCATATTCAATCTAAAATTCAGTGCATAATATATCCATGATTAATATATACATGGATATCAATAATATTGATCATGTAATGTTTGAATGAATAATATTTGACATAAAAAATTATGTTGAATAATTATTCAAGTAAAATTTAATTTTTTGAGAATATATTCAATATATCTTACTAAATTTTGTAGGCATACATGATATACTAGAACCTATTTTTTCTCACGGGAGCTATCGATGCATCAAGGGGTAATATAATTCTAACCTCATTGCCACTTGATTATATTCAATGTATTAACCATAAAAAAATATCAATAAAATTTATATCAATCCTTGAAGATAATTTTATTCAATAATACTTGGATATCTATTTAATAGTAAATATATAAATCAAATATAAAGTAAACCTACAATAATAGTATGCAATTATCAGTATTCCAAAAAAAATCCCTATGTTAATAAAGTGTGTGACATGAGCATAACCCATACAAAAAAAATAAGTTGGATGGTAAAAATTCAAATAATTAATTTTTCTATAATCATCAATATTGGAATAAATATATGTGGAGTGGAAATACTTTTCCCTATTCCAATAAAAAAGATAACAATATTATACCCCATTTTGAGGGAAAAGGATTATGGTTAATCTATATATAGTCAAAAATCCAATAACAATGAATATTGAAATAATAATACATGTAATTAAATTAAATTTCACCATTTAAATTTCAGAATGTAGGATATATGTTAAAATATATAGTAACCTTGGATTAACACACATGGATCTCACAAAATTTTAGATGAATATTGGGCACCTTACAAAATTATATACCTGAGGACCATAATTTAAACATACCATGTTTATATAGATAAATAAATTAATTTTTATGTAAAGGGGGTTGTTTTTTATTATATCGTACACGACATGCAACAACATGTTCTTTCAGAAATATTACATTGCACACAACATTGTGTTATGATGAAAAATAATTAAATAGTATTATTATTATTTGAATTCATAGTTAAAGCATAGAAATTATATTATAGGGAATGAACAGAAGTAACTATAATATGATTACAAATGTTTGTTAAATGTTTTTACTTTTATCCAATAAATTTTAGAGACTTGAAAATGTAATGAAACATTTTTTAATCCGAAAATACTCTAACATTTTTAAAATTTCATTTTACTGCCTTTTGATGGAGAACCATTTTTAAATAGATTTTTTGATACATTTATATGTTTTATTAGAAAAAATAAAATTCTTATTAGGATGAGAAACATGAAAATTTTCTTTGGTAGAAAATTTTGGTTTTTTCTCATGGAATTCATATTTTAATGAATAATGTAAAATACTAAATTTTAATTCAAAAATGCCTTTCTTATAATTTATTTTTATAGTTATGTTATCCTTTTAATTTATTTTAAATTATAATTAAAATATTTTTTAGTTATTTAATCAAATTCCTATCATTAGATGTAATTTCACATTGAAATTGGACAAAAACACATGTTAATCTTTTGAGGTTTTTATTTCTTAAAAACACGCTTTCTGGATTTGAAAATTGGAATAATTTTTAAATTAATTACTAAAAAATATGTTTTGAATTTTAAAAATGTAATCCATATATATAATCATAATTTCTAAAATTTTTAAATAGGTACATTTTATTTTCTGACATTATGAATAGTAACATCACTAATTATTTTTATTTACCATGGTTAGAGGGTAAATTCTGGTAAATAATAATACAAAATTATATTATAACATTATGAAACAACCCTAAAAGTTTCATAATCTTATTTTCTGAGATATTTCTTACCATGATCATCCTTAGTACTTAATATTTGCATTTTGGAACCACTTGGGTGTGAAAATGACAATTTATAATTTTAAATTTAATGAAATAGTAAATATAACATAAACATATATCCTTTAATAATTTTTTTTAGTATATGGTTATATAACTAATATCATTGACTATAAATAGTAATTATAAATATAAAAAATATTCCTACATGATTTTAATTTTGATTATTTTTAGACAATAATTAAATAAATTGATTTATGACACATTGATGATGTAGTGATTACCTAATTAATGAAATATTCAAATAAATGAAATTAGAAATATTAAAATAAAAGTACATTGGAAATGTTTCGGCCATCCACTAATTTTTTAATGATTATGACATTGTATATTTACGGTAATTCTTTTTCTATGATGGAATCATGTTTTTATGACTTTAAAAAAATCAATTACTAATTAGTGTCAAAATTGACATAATGGAGTTTTTAAAACAAATAATATTTTATTATATGATATAATAGTCCTAAAAATATAAGATTCAAAAAAAAGTAATTATATCTTGTTAAAAATGTCATTAATGATCCACTTTTTGTTCTATTGGTATTTTATAGTAACTATTGTAACCATATATTATGAAAACATTTGAAGATATGGTAAGAGTTAATATTTTTAACTCACTGTTAAAGATAAAATAAAAAGTTGATTTTGTGAGATAAACTTGTATAAAACCTATTTTATGATATTAATTCAAACCATACCCATATTCAATGAGGAATATATCACTTTGGTCTTATTAGTATTGGAAAATAAATTTATAATAAAATAACATTTCATGGGATTCTTAATGTGTCCCTCCACCCTCTTATAAAAGACCACCATCTATACAAACTTACTCACTCCCATCAAGTCCCTTGGATTATCCAACATCTATTAAAATAAGATCCCAACATTCCTCCTTTATTTTTATATGCCCTAAATTGGGTATAAGTAAATTTAATAAATCCTTTTGGATCAAATCAAAAGAAGTTACAAAATTTAGAGGTAACGTCTTCTCTCAAGCTCATTTCCTCTATTTTCCATCTCCACACTCTATTATATTCTTATGATTTGATTACATAACAAAAAAATATCAGAAAAATAGTAGGTTGTCTTTATGATAAGTATTCAAACTACACTTACAAACATCTCTATCTAATGGACACGAACATATTTTTCTGTGTGCAACGATCTACTGACTCACGAAACGATGATTGTTAGATTTTATTCTACCACATCTCAGGGTTTCCATTATGATTTAATTGTACTTATATATGATATAAATTATATTAATATTGTCTCTATGTTTTTTAAATTTTTAATTACAACATTCCTTTTTTCTTACCATGATGTGTAAATATGTTAATTTCATTTGAGAAGGTGTGAACTACCGCCCCCTCAAAGTGATAAGACTCATTCATGATATAGATGTAACATAAAAATGATGGATTTTTTAAAACTATGATAAATACATGACATAAATATAACACTAGGTTTACAATATACATTTATATCATTTTATTATTTTTCTATTAATATGAAAAAGAAATGAAAGTACCGTTCATGCATACGTACAACCTACTGTCTCCATGAAAGGTGAATTTTATTTCTTATCTCTATATATTATTTAAATTATAAATACATATATAATAAATATATATTAAATTTAAATCATGAATAAAATTCTAGAGATGATTTACTTTGACCAAGTTGACAATTTATATCAAAATGAGTTCATTTTTTACTCAAGTACCGAATATCTTCAAAAAATAGATATGAACATAAATAATTATTTAATTTTTATAAAATGATAATAAGTAATATAAAATTAATAATAAACATTAAAAAGTTTCTTATGTAATTATCAATTAACTTGTGTTTATTATTTAGGAATATAAAGAAAGAATCAGACATGTCAGACTCAATGTAAGGGGCTTCGTCTCAATATCCTTTCATTGAGGCATATTTTGATGTTATACACCACTATATTTTATACACTGTATAATAAACCCCTTTGAATTTTAATTTTATTCAAAGGGAATATTTTTTCTACAAATTTATTACTAAACAAAAAATGGAATGTCTTAACAGATGCATTGACAACAACTTCTCTGTCGTCGTAACCATTATTTGATATTTGGCTTCCTCTATAAGCATTAATGTTTTTAAAAGGAAAATAAATCCCTAATTGTTTTGGGTATTATTGGTATTGAAAATTGTTTTCAAGTGTATTTCCTATTTTAATATCTTAAAATGATCTCTTGGGATTGAAAATGTAATTTTATGAGTGAAATTTTAATAATGATAATCTTTTATGTTTTATGATTATGTATTGGTACATGGAAATTTGATGGGTGGTTACATGATAAACCAAAGCTATAAGGTTATGTGATAAACCAGATATATGTTGTTCCGTGATAAACCATATATGGGAGGTTACGTTATAAACTTTAATACATTGGTTATGGAATTCCGCGATATGGCTATTCCATTTAGTGATTTGGGTGGAAGTCATTCGTATGTTTATTCCATTTGAGTTTGTTTATGTACCATGTTACCTATATATGGAATATGTTAATTTCAATGGTATTTATAGTAATATTTTGGTTACAAAAATTTTATGAAATGAGTTTATATTAAGTGAGGTATATTTACTACTTCTTAAAGGTGAAATGTATTGCTTTATAATAATATATTCATGGTTTTATGTTTTCCAATGAAAAATAGTTTTCCTTCTTTGTGTATCCCTTACTAATCTTTTCTTGCTTATCCCATTTTTTAAAATGTTTTTCACAATACTTAAATAAGAAAAATGTCAAGTATGTGATTAAGTAAAAGTTATGTTGTTAAAACTAGAAACAATAAAATGAATCTTCTTAAAGAATTTTTGTTTTAAAAATGGATAATGAGTAGAATGGTCTACATGAAATATTTAAGTTGTTATGTATGAGTTATTATCTAATTCACTAAATCTATAATCCTGAAAATATCCTCGATGTCAGTTAAATTCAAACCAAATATTTTTCTCAAAATTTAGTATTATTTAAGGCTGGGGAATTACATTTGGTATTAGAGGTATATTTAGATAAAATTAGGAGAAAGAATATTGTAAATAGAATATCTATAGAATATTTTTACTTTATGGAAAAATTTAAATGATATTACATTTTATGTTTACCACATTGCTTCATCTAAGATATGTTGGTTCAAAATGGGTTTCTACTAGGGGAATAGAGTTGCTGTGCAATGAAGGAATACAAGGAGAAATAACCTTCCAACTCAACATCCTGAGATTTTTGGAATTGGAACTGAACTGTTTGTTTTAGAGATGGATCAGTTGAATTCAAGAATAAATTATGTTGGTGTCCATGCATGATATCAACCAACCCAACTACATAGGCATATTTTGGTCATAGATAATTTCATGAGACAATTTCCCCCATCATTTAGAATATCATTTGAACATATTCAAGATGATGGGTGGATTAAAGAACATGATACTATTTTTGATGTAATGGGGTGTTCCGAAAAACAAAATGTTTGTCTTGATTTTAATCATTTTGAAGATGAAGCTGATCAGTGGTGGTCAATGATTAAAAAATCAGAGGAACTGACGAGATTGATGCCATGAAATGGGATGAATTTTAGAATATCATACATGTGAAATATTTTACAAAGGTTATTCCACATAGGATTGTAACAAAATTCATAAAATTGTGAGAAAAGGAGGAATATTTTGAGGCTGCATATGAATAACATTTCACCCATTTGTTAAGGTATATCCTGAATTTTTTCAATATATTGATAGTTAGATAAATCGGTTTTAATCAGGAATAAAGCCAAAAAATCAAAGGGTGTTGGATACATGTGAGTTCCAAATATATTAGAAAATTTTCCATTCTGTTGACAGGGTAGAACTGGAGTCTTTCATCAGTTTTTGTATTAGTTTGTGGTTGTTTTTATAGAATAGATTTTGGTATATTCTAAAAAGATTAGAGGAATGTGAATATCACTTAAGTGGTCTTTGGAAAACATTAAATGAAAATAAACTATATAGAATGTTTTTTATGAGTTAATTGTTGTTTCAAGAAATTAAATTCGTTTGAAAAATTGTTTCTAATGATGGAATACCTATCAACCCTTCTAAATAAATTTGAAGACTAGAAAAAACCTTCCAATATCACAGAAATTCATAGTTCTCATAGATTAGTGGGTTATTACCAATGGTTTTCTAAAAACGTTTCTTGATTATCTATACCACTAACAATGCTAACACATAATAGAGTTATGTTCATTTTGAAAAAATATTGTGATGATTGTTTTTAAGAAATGAAAAGAAGATTGGTAAATTCTCCAATTTTTGGCCTACCTTCCAGTAATGGTGAATTTTTATCTTCAGTGATGCATCATTGAATGGACATGGTCATGTCCTAATGAAAAATGATCAGGTAATTTTTTATTCCTCATATCTGTTAAAACATAATGAGTTAAATTACCCTACAATTGATTTGTAATTAAGAACATTTTTTCATTAGAAATTTAGAGGGATAATTTTTATGGCATAATGTGTGAAATATATACTGATAAAAAAATTGAATTACATATTCACTTAGAATGAATTAAATATTAGACAAAGGAGGTGGTTATAATTAATCAAGGATTATGATTGAACGATTTAATACCATCCAAGAAAATAAAATAATTTTTCTGATTCTTTTAGTCGAATGGGTAGTGTTATATTTACCATGCTATGTTTGGAATGAGATCCTTTGGTTTCTTATTTTGTTGAATTTTTTATTGGATGATATTCGTGCGTGAAATTATTCTATTTTTTAGGTGGTAATGAAATCATCCCTATCAGAGTGAATTATGAAAGCACATAAAGAAGAATTTGAGTTGTAAAAAAAGGTATAATTGGTTTAGAAGGGTATGTTACCTACATTTAACAATGATAAAAACATTGTTTTGAGGTTTGTAAAGAGATTATGTCTTCCTTGTGATTCATAGTTGAAAAAAGGGTTGTTATATGAAGCTCTTAGTTCTTTGTTTTCAGTTCACCAATTCAGTACTAAGATGTACAAATATCATTAGGAGTATTAATTATCAGATTGAATGAAAAGAGATATTGTTGACTTTACTATGAAGTGTTTGACTTGTCAAAAAGTTAAAGCATAGTGTCTTGTTTTGAAAGTGTTGATTCAGAATTTTCTAATGCCAAAGTGGAAGTGGTATAGTTTATCCATGGATATCATAGTGAGATTACCATAGACGTTTCTTGGTAACAATGCATTCCCGGTTATTGGTGATCAATTGACTATATATTCTCATTTTATCCTATTCAATATACTCTATATCTAGATCTACTTTCTCATTTTTATATTAAAAATATAGTAAGATTACATGGATTTCATCTCTAAATTTTATCTGATAGTGATCCAAGGTTCACTTCACATATTTTTAAAGCCCCTCAAAATTCATTGGGAACTGAACTAAATTTTAGTATATCTTTTCATCCTCAATCAGATGGGAAGTCATAATGATCAATTCAAACCTTGTAGGATATGTTATCTGCTTGTTAAATGTATTACCAAGGAATTTATGATCAACATCTATCATTGGAGGAGTTTTCCTATAAAAACTGTTTTCATTCCGGTATAAATTTGGAACCATTTGAATAATTATATGGAATGTGATGATTAACTATAGTTTTTTGTGTGATAAATTATGAGAAAGTAAGTTGATGGGACTAGAATTAGTAGAATAGATGAAAAAAGAATTAATTAGAATAAAAATCACAGGAAGATAGCTCATAGCATGGGGAAACGTTATGTGGAAAACCCGAGGAAAGAACTTTCTTTCGAGTTATGTGATCATGTCTTTCTCATAGTTTCTCCATGGAAAAGTGTGATGTGTTTTGTTAATAAAGGAAAGATGAGTCCATGTTCATTGGATCCTTTTAAATATTAGATAAATTTGGATTAGTTTCCTATATGGTGTCTTCACTACTATGTTTATCCCATGTTCACAATGTTTATCATATTTCAATGTCATGAAAGTATATGCCAGATCTACATCATGTTATGAGTCCTTAGGTAGTTTAGTTGGAAGAGATTCATTTTTATGTAGAACAACTAGTACAGATTTTTTACTATAGAGAGAAATTGATGAGGAATAAGGTGATTCATCATATAATGGTTTTATAGGAAAACCATATGGTTAAAGAGGAAATGTAGAAATCTGAGAATTCGATGGGATACAAACACCACAAATTATTAGATAAGTAAATAAAATTGTGGGGATGAAATTTCAAAAGGGGGGTACTAATGTAACATCCAAGGTATTTATAGTATAAAACAATAATTTTACATTAAAGAGGATTATTTTTCCAATAGAATTCTAAACATGAAACAATGGATTTCTCTGAAATCATATGTTGCACACAACAATGAGTTATACTGAAAAATAATACAATGTTCTAATTTGTTATTTTAAATGGTAGTAAACATCTATCATTTATATTTGCAGGAATGAATAGAAATAACTACTATATCACTACACTTGTTTGTTAAATGTTTTTACTTTTATCCAATAAATGTTAGAGTCTAAAATTGATAATGATTCCAATTTTAATAATAAAATACTAAAATATTTTTAAAAGGGTCGTTTTGCCACCTTTTGATTGAGAGCCCTTTTTAACGCTAGTTTTTTTCATGTTTGTATGTTCTATTTGAAAAAACAATATTTTTATTTAGAATAGGAACATAAAAATATATTTTGTAAAAAATATTGGTATTATTCTATTGAAATTCATATTTTAATGAATAATGGAAAATACGCCATTTTAATTCAAATTTTAATTTTTGTCTAATTTATTCATATAGTTATATAATTATTTTAATTTATTTTAATGTGTAATTGTATTATTTTGTTATCATTTAATTCAATTTTGTTCATTGGATGTAATTTCACGTTTAAATTGTACATCATACACATTTCAACCTTTTCTTAGTTTTTACGTCTTGAAAACTTGGTTTCTGGTTTTGACAATAGGAATTATTTTTAAATTAATTACAATTATTTTTGTGTTTTTAATTTAGAAAAATGGATTCCATATTTTAATTCAAAATTACCAAATTGTATAAATTTGTACCTTTTATTTTTTGACATTATGAATTGTTACTTCAGTAGTTATTTTTATTTACCATGGTTAAAGGGTAAATCATGTAAATAAGGGTAAAAAACTAATAATAAAATAATATAAAACTATACTAAAATGGTTCTTAATCCTATTTGATGAGAGTTTTCCAACCATTATCATCCATAGGACTAACATTTGACATTTGGGATCCACTTGGGTGTGAAAATGAAATTTTAAATATTTTAATTTAATGAAACGAGAAATATAACATAAACATATATCTTTTAATAATTGTTTTTTAATATATGGTTATATAACTGATATATTTTAAATTAAATAATCATTATAAAGATAAAAATATTTCTTATATAATGGTATTGTATTTACAATTTTTAGACATTAAATAAATAAATTTATCTTTGACATAATGATGATGCAGTGATTTCCTTATTAATGAAATATTCAAATAAATGATATTATAAATATTAAAATAATTATAATTTGAAAATTTTCATTCCAACCCTGAATTTTCAGGATTTTTATGATATTTTATCTTTTATTTAATGACTTTTTTTATTGAATAAAGTGTCTTGGACTTTATCAAAAATAAATTACAAAATTGTGTCAAACTAAAAAAATGAGTTTTTAAAACAAATAATATTTTATTAAATGATATAATTGTCCTAAAAATATAATATTCATCCAAATGAATTATATAAAATTAAAAATTTCATTAATTATGCACTTGTTATTTTATTGGTATTTTATAGTAACTCTAGTAACTATATTTATTGAAAATACAAGAAGACATGGTAAGAGTTAAATTTTTTAACTACCTATTAAACCTAAAAGAGAAGGTTAATTTTTTGACCTAGAATTGTAAAAAAAACTATTGGTTTAGAGAAATTCAACCCATCCTCATCTTATCCTCTACATATATCACCTTTTAACTATTAATATTCGAAAATAAATATATAATAAAATAATATTTCAATACTTTAATAAAGTGCCCCTTCTCCCTCTTATAAAAGGCCACCACATCTACCCACTAACTCACATCTATCAAGCCCCTCGGCTCAACCAAAAAATATGCAAATAATCTAAAAAAATCCATAATTTATTCATAATATTCATACCTTGGGAAAAAGTTAATTCATGAAATCCTTTTGACTCAAGTCAGAAGAATTTACTGATTTAGATAAAACATCTTCTCTCAAGTTTATATAATTTATTTTCCTTATCCACTCCCTATATCGTCATTATTATTTGATTACATAAAAACTTCAATACCCTCAATATTCTAGGATATTTTTAGAAGAATAATTCAAACTACACTTACACACTCCTCCATCTAATGGATACAAACATACTTTTTCTGTGCACAACAGACTATTGCCTCATGAAACGATGATTATTCAATTCCATCCCACCACCTCTCATAGTGGACATTATGATGGAACTACATGTATATATATGATATATAATATATTTATATTGTATCTATGCTTCTGTAATTTTTATTTACAATATACCTTTATGCATTCCATGATTGGTAAATATGATAATTTCATTTGAGGAAGTGTAGACTACTGCCCACTCAAAGTGATATGACTCGTTCATACTATACATTGATCGTATAATGGGTGGTTTTAATAATCTTATGAGACATACATTACATTAATATAATATTTTTATTATAATATCAATTTATATCATTTGATTATTATTCGTTTAATATGACAGAGAAATTAACGTAGCGTTAATGCGTATATACGGCATACCATCTCAATGAATGATGCATTTAATTTCTTATCTCCAAATATTATGGAAAATATAAATACATATTTACTTGATATATATGATATTTAAATCATTACTAATATTCTGGAGAATATGTATTTGACCACATGTTCAATTTACATCAAAATGAGTTTATTTTCGACTCAAGTACCAAATATCGATAAAATGACTAATATGAACATAAATAATTATGTAATTTTTTTAACACGACAACTAGTAATAAAAAATGAATAAAAATATGTAAAATTATTCTTATGAATGTATAAATTTAAGAAACATAATTATTCATGAACATAAATAACTAATGAGACAAGTGAGACTCAAGGTTAGATACATTGTCTCAATCTCATTTCTTTGAGGCATATTTTGATTCAATACACAAACTTCTTTTATAAATATTATGATAAACCCATTTTAATTTTAATTTCATTCTAAGGAAATATATTTTCTACGATTCATTTAATAAACAACAAAATTAAATTTTTTCAACACATGTGTTCACAATGAATTCTTCACAGTCATAACTAATATTTGATATCTGGATTCCTCTCTAATCTTTAATGTATTTAAAACGAAAATAATTACCTTATTAAATTTTTCTAGGTGTTTTGGTTTTAAAAAGGGAGGAGAATATGGATTTACTCTTTCTATATCATGAAATTATCTCTTGTGATTACAAATTTAATTTTATGATTGAAATGTTGACAATTTCAATCTTTTAGGTTTTATGATTATATAATGTTACATTGACATTTGATGAGTGGTCACATGATAAAACAAAGATAGTTGGATATATGATAAACTAATGATGCGTGGTTCCATGATAAACAATGGATGGTTGTTTATGTTAAAACCTCCAATGCATTGTTTATGGAAGTCAACTATATAGATATTCCATTTTGTGACATGTGTGGAATTCGACCATATGGTTATTCCATTTATGTATGTTTATGTCCCAAAATACCTATATATGTAATATGTTGCTTTCTGTAGGATTTATAGTAATCTTTTGGCTTCAAAAGAGTGTAAGTAATGAGATTTTATTCACAAAAGTATATTTACTACTTCTTAAAGGACAAAAGTTTAAATTTATGATAAAGTATTCTCGATTTTCATGTTTTCACAAGACTAATAGTATACATTATGTATGTATAACATACTAAGATATTTATGCTAATCCCAATATTTGAAATTTTTTTCATGTCTTAATGAAGAATAGATCCATAGATGTGATCAAGGAAAATTTATTTTGTTTAAAAATGAAATAATACAATTTTTCTATTTAAAGAGTTTTTAAATCTTACAAAATAGATAGATAGTAAGTACAAATGTCTACTTGTAATAATTAAGTTGTTATGTATATGTTATGAAATAATTATCAAAATATGTAAACCTGAGAAGATCCTTTATGTGAATTAAATTTAAATAAATGACTAATCTCATGATGAAGTAATGATTATGGTTGGGGACTTATAATAATATTATTGTGCCTTTGGAAACATGGAACATAATATACCAACGTGTTGAATGATCTTCAACATCTCCTATAAATATCTTCCCCATCGGTTATCCTACTAAAAAGAATTCCTTAGAACATGGGGAAAGTAAAAATAATAAAGGGGTGATGTCATGTGCATAGAAATGGTAAAAAAATGGTAGTATGTAAGTATAACATGAGAATATGTGTATGGGAACATGATCATAATATTAAATGATTGTACCCTCTATATCAAAGATCATAATCATGTTCCAATGAATAGATTTTAGAAATACATAAGACCAGAATCATTAGATAAATAAGAACATAAGGCATGAAATAATAATAAGGGAATATGATTAGAAATTTGTGGCATACACATAAGAATGTAAAATAATCCCCTATAAGTCAAGTCTCATTGACCAAAATTATCAAAGAGCTCCATGGATTCTACACCTACTTGGCGGTAGACAGAACCACCCCCACTCATATAACTTTCATTATAGTGGGACATGTTATACATTTTTCATATAGTGGATCATTCCAGTATAATTTTTACCATCATTATCTTATGAGATATAAATATTTACACAATAAATTGAATATTTATAACAGTCTCACCAGAAACTATATGTGACACCCCATATTACAAACTATAAATAACATACATGGGGCAATCTGGACCGTCCCATAGTATAAGATGTAATGGGATTACCCAAAAATATATAGGCCACCCTATCATATAAGATATAATGGGTGTACCATGTACTATCTGAGTAACCCAATGATATAATATGTAATGAACATAACCGACACTATCAGGGACAACCTATCATATAAACTATTTCCATGAACAACAACACGAATAAAGTAATAATATCATTCATACCATCGTAAAACTCATAAAAAAATTATTCATTCATAACATGATTAACCTGGGGGAAAAATTGGTTTCATGTCAATATCTTTGAATCATTATTATCATGTTGAAGAGAATTAGGTTTTAGGAAAATCAATTTGGATCACGATTGACCATTGGAAGTGAAACGAGCTCCATAAATAACATTCCATAAAAACCTGAACCATTCATATAATTAATATTACTGGGATCCTTGGATCATATCCCTAGAAAATCATAGTCTATATAAAAAGATATCATCTTTGAAGGTGGATTATTTTAAAGGATCACTTAAGAAATAACCATTATTTTAAAATATTCTTTTTCAAACATATAATATCATAAAAATCATTTTCATTTAAAATATTTAAAAAATATAATACATGCATTAAAATCCATTCTTGAGAAGAATAATATATTCTCTTTGAAAAATGCTTTTTAAAAGAAAAAAATATTTTGAATAGAATTTACCTTGAAAATTACTTTGAAAATGTATAAAGGATTATTTTAAAAACATTGAAATAAATTTTTAAAACATAAAATGAAATTTTATCCTTTAAAATTCTCATTAAATTTAATTTAAATAATTTAAAAATATTTTTCAAAAAATGGTTTCGAAAGATCACATATTTCTGACCGAATAGAGAGACAATGATAGATTTTCTTAAAAACACTTTCTTAAATATGTTAAAAACCAAATAGTGGGTAAATTTTACTATTATATGAATATATAATTAATTAACCGAGAATACGAAAATTATTTAGTTTTCTTGAGATATGGACCATATGATTTCATCCTTAGAAGCATAATCATAAAGAGTCCTCATAAACGATGAGATTATAACAATAACTTATTACCACTTTGAAAACATTGAATTACAATACCTAGAAAATAAAATCATTAAATGATGATTAAAATATCATGAATAAATTTTATTCAAGATATTAAATTTAAATTTGTATTATATACACCTCTTAGAATAACATAGGTTCATAACATGTCATGTGTCCAAAAGATGGAAAATTGAGAAAAATTTACATTGCAAATTTTCTAAATTATGATGAAAACACCATGAAAGATAGATGATCAGATTTATATGTAAATATTAGGAAATATATGTCTAATAATCATAAAATACATTCATTCTATGTATATAAATAATAAAAAACTAATGGTGAATAAGGAATAAGTAACATTGAATAAAAGTTAGACTAGAAATCCTCTTACTACATGAGTAACATTTTAATAATGAGATATGTTAAATAATAACATAAATTTAAAAATTTAATATAATAAACTAAATTATATTCCCAATATAACATTTCATAGGTTATTATGTAAACCTAACAATAAGATAAAGTGGTTTGTATAGCAAATCTCATAGAAATAAATGTGAGATAGGAAACCCATTACATTAAGACTTGAATTTCATCGTATGCATTCAAACCTACTATATAATTAATATATTTTTATTATAAATCATCAAATGAATTTTGTTCTTCAATATCATACCATATATTATTTTATTATGATTTTATATTACTCTTTTATTAAATATTCCATGATAAATTTACATTTTGGTTACTGACTGCAATTTTTTTCACGTGTGTTTTTATTTTCTATATAGTTTTATCCTCTTACATATATCATGATTTAATAACCTCCATAATGATAAAAATGATATATATATATATATAATATATTCAGAATATATTTATTTATAGTAATCTATTAAAATATAGAAATATTAAATTGAATACACCATTCCTGGAGATGGTAGGCGCAACATACGCATGAATGTTGTTTCTGTTTTCTTATAGAATTGATAGAAAGAATCTAAATAATATATCTATATATCTATTATAATTAAATTATAAATATTATTAAATATATTTCATATAATATTATAATACTCATCCTTACTACATTCCATGTAAGGTGATAGTGAATCACATCGCTTTGAGGAGATAATAGTCCAAACGTCCTCAAATGAAGTTATCATATTCCAATAAAATAAAAATCGTGACTTAATGAATTATATAATAATTAAAGGAACATAAATAATCCATAAATAATATATTTATCATGTAAAATATTTATTTCCATCATTATTACCTTCCTTGATAGGTGTTATTTAATGAAGGAATGACATCGGTTCCTGAGATAGAGGCCAGTCACACACACGAATGATGGTTACGTGTGCCATTGATGGATGTGATTATAGGTTTATGAAGAGAAGTTAAATAAAAAAATATAAGTATATTAATTATAATTATTCTATTATAAAATCTTTTAACAATAATACTATATGGGGATTGAAATAAATAAAACAAAAGTTCATGTTAAAAGATGTTACCTCTTCTTTGGGAAACACTTTTTGTTTGCACCAAAAGACTATATATGTTTTTTTTCTATACAAATTGAGTCATATAAAATTATATTTGTGATATTTTGAGATTATTTGGGAATTTTTTGGGTGATCCAATGTGCATTAGAGGTTTTAATAAGTGAGGGGTGAGTTACCTATTATAGTGGAGGAGGGGTGTAATTATTGATAATATTAAAATATAATCATTATTGAGAGGATGCCCTTCCACCATATGCCACCAATAATGGAAACATTTCATGAAATGTATTGCTGAAATATTTACATAAAGTATATTTTTTATATTTTTATGTGTTATTTGTCCCATTATGTTAATGTTTAACCCCTATGTGAACTCGATTTCACATTAATCTCTTTCATTAAGTTTACTTACATTCACTTAAATGTATGGTCAGAAAAATTAATTGATCCATAAAGACAATATAAATTATGATTTTTGTGAATATGGAAGAGTTTTTTCCAAATTATAATCACAAAAGTGAATGAAATTAATTTAATGATAATCCTATAGAATGGACGAAATAGTGATATTTTAAAGTGAAAATCTACAAAAAATTGAAATATTTTAGTATAAACATTCAATGTGAAATTATTTAAAATGATATAAATTATTTTTATAGAAGTATAATTTTTCAAAATATACATTAAAACTAATTTAAAATATTATTTAACTATATAAATATATAATAATAAATTACAATTTTGAATTAAAATTTATTGTCTTATGCTATTCATAAAAAAAACTTCATTGAAAAATTTGAAAATTACATAGTAAGATAATATTGTAATTAATATTTAAAAAATGAATTCTATTTTATTAAATAAAATTTTTAAAATTTTCAAATTATTTTTTCACGCAACTAAAAGGTTGTAAAATTATCTGTTAGAAAAATATAAGTCATAATGTGTAAAATTGGATTAATTCTTATATCTTATCTAGAAGGCACATAAGGTAAATGTTAAATAGTTTATTTAATATAATATATAAATATCATTAAAATGATTAATCAAAAGTGTTTTGATAAATTTATTGATATAAAACATGTTTTATTATAGAAATATAGTTTTCTAGAAAAAGATTGCATATATTATCAAAAGAATTTTGTATGAATTTTTAGTAAATTGGTCCTTAAATAATTATAATTATTTACATTTATAAAAAAATATATTAATAATTTAATTAATCTAATTCATAACCTATATTCTTATAGTTATGCAAAAACAATAGTAAAAGTTTAATAAAAATATTAGTATTACATCATTGTTTGGTAAAACTATGTATTCCATGTAAAACAAGTTATCGAAGGAACTAAACATTGTGTGTAACACAAGAAAAAAATTGTTTAGTGTGTACCAATTTCTAATAAATGAGTTCAATGTAGCACAAGAAAAACATTTTGTTGTATACAATTAAAAACAAACATAGTTAATTCTTGAACCACAATCTATATTCTGTGTTGAGTGAAATGAAAAATATTAAAAAATATTTAAATTAATTAGAATATTTATATTTTACAAAATCTACTGGCATTACATTCTACCCACCTTAATATGTATTTATCCCTCCAAATTTTTCTGGGTTATCAATTGTTCGTTACTTGAAATTTAATTTCATAGAAAACCACATCGTACAAATGAATACTAAAATTTATGTCAAAATTTTTTGTTAGAAACATAATTATTACACATTGAATCTCATAAATAGGTTTTCATATAAGAGAAAAAATGTGTTAAAACATTTAAGTTGATAATAACTCCTACTATCAACTTCTGAAAGATACTGAAAGAGAAATTGGTTAGGAGAATTTTAGTGATCACAAATATATAAACTAAAGAGGGCGTATAACCTTTATTGATATCACAAAAATGATATTAATGGTACACAATTATATTTCATGACTCTTTTCTTAATGTTGAATATTTTTCATAAGAATATATTCTAAATTGATTTTTTGATCAATCTCTCCCATCATTCTACCTTTCTCAATTTTCTCATAATCTTTTATTCCATAGTTTGATGGTGAATTTTTCATTCCTAAATAATTAATAAATCCAATGATCCATAAAGACAATGATAGGTCATTATATCTATAATTATCACCAGAAACTTATTATCAAAAAATATCTAATATTCATTAATAATAAAAAGGTGAGATTATAATTTAATCTCTAAAACATTATCCAAATAAGAACATAAAACATTCCAAATATGTTTATCCTTATATCCCCTCAGAAATATTAATTTCAAAAACATATGGTCACTATATTTATAAAAATAAGTTTTACATTGGTCTCCATTATATCACAAATTATCTCTTATTTGTCACATACCAAATATGTGAATACATTAATCATTTATTCTATCAAAAAATAATAATAACATTAATTACTATAAGTCCTTATTTATAACATGAATTCATTATTATTCCAAATATTATTTTATATATTCCCTGAATTGTAATTTTTTTAAACATCATGAATGATAACATAGACATATTTTTTAAAAAAATAAATAAATAATCATTTAAATGGTAATTAGTACTATCTAATTTAAATTATCTATATCAATACTCTCTTTATCTAATATTAACAATGTTTTTAAACACTAAGAACACATTACGGGTTACCTTCCCTTATTAAAAATATCACTTTTACCATAAATAACATTTCTAAGCCATCAACACCATTTAATATATCCTTTTATATATTTAAAAAAAAACTTTTACTGAAAAATAACAATATATTTCATGATTTGTATAATAAAATATTTAATTTTAATAAATAATCATTTTAGTAATCCTACATTATTCATAAAACATTACTCATGCTTCATTATCTTATTAATTTACACCCATATCCATGAATATGAAATATGAATTTAGTCTTAAGGTTCCTCAACCTCAATATACTCATGCTTCACATGTTTAATATTAAAAATATAGTTAGAACATCCCATAACATTAACATGTTATCCTTAGTCTCATTATCTTCAATTGAATAACCATTACCTATACCACCTTCCTAATTCTCACCATGATATTACTATTTACTACATCATACTGTATAATTCCCATACATTCTACAAAAAAAAAATTCAATGTTAACCAAATTATTTCTAGTTTCTGCTATTTACCAATGAAATAAAGAATTATTTTTTGAACACATATCATCAGAGAAAACCATAAAATCATTAAAAAGTTACATATATGATGCCTAATTTATTACACCTACATTTAAATCTATTACACTTTTAGGATTATCCTTAGATAAATCCCTAGACATATCCCTAAAAATATCATTAGGGATCTCACAAATGTTTTCCCATAATAGGTTCCAATGGGTTACTAAACGTTTCATTTTATACCAACTATAATGACCATGGATTAACATATATATACATTACATCATATTAGATGAATATTAATCACATTACAAAATTACATCCTAAGAACTGTAATAGTTTAGTGTATTTGGAAACATGAGGAATAATCTTCTATCATGGTGAATGACCTTCAGAATCTCACTTAAAGATATTTCCATTTGGTTCCCCTACATAAAATTTTTCTTTAAAACCTAGAGAACGGAAACATAAGATTGGGGCGAGCTTATTTTCTCAATAAAAGGTAAACATGGGAGATATATAATCATAACGCAATAATATTGGTATTAAAAATGGTCATAATATTAAAGATCATTCCCTCAAGATCAAATATCATAATCAATCATCATGGAATAATGATTGGATATTCATAATACACAAATAATAAGGTAGTAAAGATAATAAACCATGAAATCATACCATAAAAATTGGATATGGAGTTTTTGGAATACCCATAAGCATGTTAAGGCATTTCTTATAAGTCAAGTCCCATTCCAAAAACATATCAGGGAAATTAATATAGGATGCACCTATTGTGTGAGACACACCAACATCCCCAATCATATCCCATTTCCCTATAGGGGAGCAGGTTACACCTACTTACCATAGCGGATCAACCCCATCAACTTGTTCCCATCCTTATCTTATGAGATATTAATATTTAATAAATGAATTAGAGAGCTATATTGGTTTCGCGTTGTGATATCTGGTACAACCAATCATTTTATCTATAAGGGTCTTAATTTGTGTTATTTGTTCCACCCCCATTATATAAGCTGTAACGAGCTTTCCCAAAACTATCTAGGTCACACTATCATATAATATATTACACGATTACTCTGATCTATCTAGGAAAACCTATATTATATGCTACTTCAATGAACCACAAAATGAATTAATTATAATGAGATTTCATATCCTCATAAACTCATAAAAAAATAATTTTTTTTTCCATGATTAACCAATGTGAATGAAATGGGTTCATGTCAATCTATTTGAAACGTGATTAACAAGTTAAAAATAAACATGTTTTGTAACAATCCCTTGGAATCCTGATTATCCTTTAAAAAAGTAACGAGTTCAGTAAATATAATTCAATAATAACATAAAATATTTAGATAAATAATATGAATGGTATCATTGAAAAATATCCCTATTAAATCATTAACAATATCAATGGACATCATTATTTATGGTTTAGGACTTTTAATGATCACTTACAAGATAATAATTCTTTGAAAAATAACTATATAAAACTTATAAAATTTTAAAATTGTAAATATTTTTTAAAAAACAGTGAAAGAAAAGAAATTAATAATTACAATTAATTTAGAAAACAATTTTTTTAAAATATCCTTTCCACATTGAAAAATATTATTAAAACATAATACATTATGAAAACAGTTTCCTTGGAAATATTTAGAAAAACATTAAATTCCATTTTAAAACATAATTTTCTTTAAAATCCTTAAGAATAATAATAAAAATTAAATTTCATTTTAAAAAATAAAATATCTTTTGAAAACTTTTTTTGAATGAACATTGTTTTTTGACCGAAATGAGAGAAAATGTCAGAATTTCATAAAAACAGTTCCTTAATTATCATAAGTACCAAAGAGTGTGAAAATTGTACTATTATTTGAATGTATCATTAATAAACATAGTATTATAAACATACAGAGATTTATTTATATATGGATCATAATATTTTATCAATGGTATATGAATCATAAATAATATTGATAAACGATGAGATTATTACAGTATATTATTACCACTTTGTTAACTATGAATTACAATCCATAAAAAATAACAAAATTATATGAATAATAAATAATCATTAAAATAATTAAATTCTTGATATTAGATTTAAAATGGTTGAATATAAATCTCAGAGTAAAATATGTGTCCATAACATGGAATGTGTTAAAATATTGAAAATCTAGAAAAAATTACTTTACCGATTTGGTAACGTTTGTACCATAAAACCAATAGAAGTTAGATAGTTAAATTGATATGTAAATACACAAAAAAAATTAATAATATTATTCATAAAATATATTTATTTTATTAATATACAAAACAAAATATAAATGAGTGGTGAACAAGGCATAATCCTCCAAGAATAAATATGAGACTGGAAATATTTTTACTACTTGAGTGACTTTTGAATCAGGCAATCTATTAAATAATAACATAAATTAAAAAATTTAACAAACTAAATAACATAAGCTCATGATATAAGATTTTATTGGTCATTATATGAACCCTTGAAAAGTAATAATTGGAGATAATTGCATATATATCACAGAAATAAAATTGAAATGAGAAAACCCTTACCATGATTCTTGTCATTCTTAACACACATTCATATATCCTGTATAATTATTATAAGATTATAATTAATAATAAAAATAAAAATATTCATATATATAAAACCAAATATGATTTTATTATGATTTTATATAACATTGTTATCAATAATTTCATGTTAATGTTATGATTTGGGTAAAAATCTCTTTGTTTTTCACATGTCTTTTTGATTTGTAATATTTCTTCCACTTAATTATACCAATATTTTTTAAAATACCAAATGAAAACCATGAAATAGATATCATATATATTAAATATATATGTATTTAAATTAATCTAAAAAATATTGAAATATGAAATGGAATACACCTTTCTTGGAGATGGTAGGTCATACGTACGCATAAACACCATCTCCGTTTAATTTTCATATAGAAAGAACGTAACTAAATTATATATATATATATTATAGTTATTTTTTATGTCATATATATCATATATATTTACTAAACACATCTTTAATTTATTCTATGTAAACAATGGAGGATTCACTGAGCATTGAGGAGGCGGTTGTCCTCATGTCCACAAACGAAGTCATTGCATTCCCAAAAAATGGAAATCATGAAAAAATTTTTATATAATTGTTAAATGAAAATAAATACAAAATAAATATCACAAGACTCATATAAAAATTTAATTCCATCATTGTCCATAACTTTAATTTAAGGTAATATAAGAATGAACGTCATCGGTTCATGTCACTGTAGTCCGATGTACAAAGATACAATGGTTGTGTATCCCATTTGATGGATTAGTGTGTAGATGAAAATATAAAAATTAACTTATAAACATTTAGGTATATTGAGGATACGTATTCTATTATATAATAATTTAATAAAATTAATTTAAGTGGTGAGGAAAGAAATTGAACTAAAGTTTGTATTGAAGGATGTTACCTATTTTGGGGGAAGTTCCTTTAGGTTTACACCAAAAGAAAAATTTTCTTCCAGTATTCCAAAAACTAGGCTTATTGATTGAGATTATTGATGTTGGGAGATACTATTGGTAGGTTTTTGATGAGACAAAGGGGTTTAGAAGATTTAATAAGTGAGGGGGTGAGATCCCATTGATAATGGAGGACGAGTGGCATTCTTTTAAAAATTAAAAAGTAAACACTATTGGTAGGTATCCCTTAAATAAAGTGCCTAAAATAATGGTAAATTTTATATAAAATAGAATATTCAGTTGAAATGTTTCCATACAATATCTTTTGTACTTGTTTCAAGTTTATTTGTCCTCTTATGTAAAAGTTTAACCACTATGTAAACACATTTTTACTAGAAACACTATAATAAATTTTATTACATTCACTAATAATTATTTTGGAAACTAAGATGACCATATTATAAAATATAAAAAAAAATTATAAATATGGAATACATTTTTCCAAATACTAAACACATAAGTCACCGATATTGATTTTAAATTAATTATGTAGATGAGATGAGACAATGTGTTTTTAGAGTGAAAATGTTGAAAAGTTTTAAATATTTTTATATACAATTTAAATATGAAATTGAAGAAAGTGACATAAATTTTAATAATATATTTATAATGGATCTAAATTAAATATAAAACAAATATGAAAAATAATTTAACAATTTTAATAAATAAGATGAAAATTAAATTTTCAATTAAAATTCAGTGTCTTTACTAATCATCCAACAATGAAACTTATGTTAAAAATAGTAAAATAGCACACTAAGATAATATTGATTTTCTAAGTTCAAAATTGATTTTTATTTTACCAAATATTTTTTATAAAAGTTTAAAAAAAATTATTTAAAATAGGCATTCCATTGAAGGGTGATAAAATTACCTTTTAGAAAGAAAAATATCCTTATGTATTAAAATGGATTAATTCTTATATATTACCTAGAAAATTGATAATATGAACCATAAATAGTTGATTAAATATAATATATATATCGTTAAAATAATTTATAAAATTTTGCTTAATTATTTTATTTAAGTAAAACATGTTTGATTTCATAAATATTCTTTTCCTGCAAAAGTATTCCTATATTTTTAAATGTATTCATTATCATTTATAAAAAAAATTAACCTAATAATTCTTCATTTATCCTTTCTTCAACCATAGTTTCATAAATTAATTAATATTATTCATAACATCCACTATAATGGCTAGGTGACTAATATAATAATATTTTAATAATGATATTAATAGTACATTATAGTTGGGTAAAATTTAGTCATGCATGTAACAAAGCTATTGAAGGAATTAGACATTTTTTTCAACACAATATAATCATAGTGATGGGTGTACCAAAATATAATATATTTGTTGCATGTAATGAAAATTTATATTTTTTTAATTCAAACCATATATAATGCTTTCCTATAACAAAATCTATATTCAGTGTTTCCTGAAATACAAAAATATAAATTTTTAAATTATTAGAAAAAATATTTTTCAAACAATTTCGGGGAGTTATAATATCAACCCATCTAAATAGTGTAATATTTTATTTTTAAATCAAATAAAAAATGAATTTATGGTTATGTCGTTTCTAGAAAAACATTACCATAATTCATCTAGAGAAATAATGTGGATAGATTGATGAGAGTATGAATTATTAAGTGAGAAAGTTTTGTCAAAGGATTTATGTTGAATGAATATATGTCCCTATAAAAATTTTAAAACAATGGATAATACAATCAATGGGTATAATATACCTAACTTATATAAAATACGTTTAACTAAATGACCTTAACTCAATGAAAGAAAATTTATTTTCAAAAAAATCATTTATTATTGGTGGAAACAATTGATATGACATCAGTTTCAATAAGAGGGAATGATTTGGTTACATAATTTCATCATATAAATATAATATAATAAAAATAAATCTCTGGATATTGAATAAACCATATATAGAAAATATAGAGCACAAAATGTGTTATGTCTCATAGGATCCAAATAGGGACCAAGAAAGCCCTTAGATCATTAGACACATTAAAATGAAATCATCTTAAAATAAAGTAATTATTTCTTGATATAAAATAAGCTGATTAAAAAATAATTCAAGAAATTATATATCAAGTCAGTTTTATGTAAACCATATAAATGAAATTATAATAATAAATTAATGTGAGTAAAAAATTAAGGAAATGAAAGACGAAATCCTTACCTCTTTTCTTGTACTTTATAAACATAGTTTACTATCTTACATAAAAAATACATGAATCAAAATAACTTAATTAATATCCATACACATATACATTATCATCCCTAAATTTTATAAACTGTCATTCTCTAAATGAATTATTCTAAATTTCCCCATAACATGTTTATTGTTTGGATCCTTTCCAATAGTTTCATCATAATAGTTTATGAATTCATAATTCATATGAATATAATAAATAAAATTTTATTAAGGTCTGATATATGGTTATATTATAATTATCATTGATATTTCCAAATAAAATCATGACTTTTTCATTATTTATACTCATTGATGATGTTGACAAGAACATGTTTTGTTGATTCTGAACAACCAATGGGTTTTTATTAATTGATAATACAAATATTATGATATCATATTTATATAAAAATAATGATTTCATAAAAATTTATATTATATTATAACAATAATATTATTTCCATGGCCTATAATTATATAAATTTATACCATCGTTCAATTAGGGGTAAAACCGACCAAAAAACAATTATAACCTGTTTTAGGGAATGATTATGAGCTATATTTGTATTAAATTATTTATATGTGAGGAAAAAATCATAAATAGTAATTATTAATGTTATATATAATATTTTGCAGGATTTCAAAGATTAAATAATAGATATGTTGATATTATAAAATTTGAATAAGTGGTTACCCATTGTTTTCTAATTTCAAAATATTAAATTATTGATGAAAATTTTTTGATCGCAACATTTATAGGTTCCCTAATATTTAATAACAGAACATTAATTATATTTCATAAATCGTCTATATACATTAATATTATCCTTCAATATTTCTCTATATCTAACTGATGAAAAAAGAACCATGTAGCATCATGGAGGTGGTAGTCTGCACAACGCACGAACAAAGATCATGTTTTTCTTAATGGATGGATTATATGAATAAAAAAGATAATAAATTTTAATTGTTAATTTTTATGTATATAAGTTATTATAATATTACTATATTAGAAGATTATAATAACATTTAAAGAAGAAAATTAATATGAAAAACCAAGTAGTTGAATATAATTACTTTGGGGACTTCACTTTTCCATGGAAGTCTCATTTTATATATGGTATATAACGGTGGATAAAAGTTTTTGAACATGGGATAAGGTTATATTATAAAAAATTTGTCATAAGAATTATTATAATTATAATTATATCTTGAAATCGATATGGTGCTACAATTTTATAAGTGAAGGGAAGGGTTATTTTGGGAGATACCATTACATTTTAAATTTTTTAATTTTATTATTCAATTATAAATGGAAAAAAGGGAAAAAATATGAGAGTAAAATGAGGGTTGGTCAAAACAATTCCACAAATCCTTTCTAGGAACTATTTCAATGTTTTATGTCCTTATGTCATAACTGTTAAACTTTTACCCTAATTTAAATAAACCCTTGTAAGTAATTTTTAAACATTGTAAAACAATTAATGATATATTTTAATAATAAATATTTTACCTAATTCGATACTTATAATTATAAATTTGGAAAAAATAATTATCAAATAATATTTATAAATGTGTGAAATTTTACATTTAAAAAAGTTTGCTTAATCACCTCAAAACAGTTTTTAGGGAAATACCATTTTAACCATTAAATGTATATTTATGATAAAATTATTCTTCATACTAATTTAATTAACATAAATAAATTAGTTATAAACCAATAAATAATATAAGGATTCTTGGAAAATCCAAAATAGAATGTCCCTGGATAATAAATCATTCAACTAAAAGGAAAAAATTAGTTTTTATGATAAATTATCATATCAATTAGATATAAAAATGTAGGATATCAAATTTATAAGATCAAAGTATAATTTATAATGTATTTCGTTATTTAATAAAATCTTAAATGATAATATAAATCCTATTTGATTCTTATATATAATTATTATTTAATTATGGATTCATAGAAATTAAAATTTTCATGAAAACCAAATTAATTTAGTAAAAACCATTTGTTCATAAAAAGATAAAAATTTAATACTAAGTAAATTATTATTTGAGGAAACAGAAATAAAGATTATTTTTATTAATTTCAAATCCCAAAAAAATTATAAATTCAAATTTATAATAAAATTATAATGTATAATGAAAGACCATTTTAATTGGAAAATGAACATTTAAATATCAACCATTATTATTCTCATTTCATATGATTTTACAATGAAATTAGTGCTAAAAAGTTATTAATATCAAACATAAATAACCATTAATCATTATGTTCATTATATTGATATTTATATCTAATAAAATAAAATTATCCACAAAATTTATTTTCGGAATAATAACTGATGTTATTTTCCTTTTAAGTGAACTAAATAAATTTAATTCATATGAATATATTCCTTTACTTTTAATATAATGTTATTTTTACTATTCATTCCTTAATTGGCTATATTTCTAGTGGTCATAGTTAAATATTTATATTTTATACGAATGTATATTAGTTTCATTTTTGTTTAGTGTTTCATGTGAAGTAAGAGATTAAAGAAATTGACATTACAAAGGTAATCATATTTTAAAATCATTGCATCTTACATTGAAACCCTATAAAAAGTAGCATCCTATAAATTTTAGTTGTCACTTTCTAATAAAAATATTCATGGATGTCCAAAAGATTAATATAATTAGTTTTATATTTTTGATTGGTATATCTATCATAATATCTTAGGTGACACTGGGAAACATATTTTTTATCCATAATTTGAAAAAACTATATGATTTTCTAATTACACATTTTCTATTCATAAAACATTATCTAAATCAATAAATACATTTACATGGGTGCTTCATCAAAAAAGATTATGTGATGGAGACTGAAAAATTTTCTTATCATTATCATGGTCACCTAAATTTCTTTTAGGTTCTATCCTTCTCTTCATTAATTAGATAAATGTTTTAACTGTGTTCTCATTTTTATTCAATGTACATGATAACTAGTGTGGAATAATCATAAGATCTATCACTCCAGTCCTTACCTCGTTAGTTTTTTCATTGGGATAGTTTCAACATTTTCCTCAAAATCATTCTATTAAATTGTAAATTTAGTCTATATCCATTAAAAAATAAAAATATTTTACATTATTGAAGATCATTAAATGATAATTATAATTAATTACTACATGTGACTTTATCCTCAGTCGGTCTCTCTTCATAACAACATTATGTTACTTTGAAGATATTACTACTGAACATGTATAAGACTCAATAAAACCTATATTAATCCAAGATTAAAATGATTATTCGTATTCCAAACTATGTTAATTTGACTTGGGTTCTCTCATAATTACTAACCTAATCCCTAGAATATATATCCGAAATTTCCATGAACATTCTTATAATATTCTGAACCTAATCTTCATTGGAAGGTATTCTCTCAAAATCAAACTAATCCTTCATAAGAAACAGTAGTATTTTATACTATCTTTTACCAAAAAATGTATATACAATATTCATATACAATCAATTAAATAGATTTAAAACACATATTTGAATTTATAATTCATTAAACCAAGATAAAATTATATATTTATATAAAAAATAAACTCCATATTTACTCATAAAATATTATTTACCACTAGTTTGTGTGGTAAAACACTAGACACTATATATCCTAGTAAAATAAATTATTTGAAAATAACAAAACATTATTTGACCAATTACCAATCCAAAGTTCACCAATACTATATTGGTTACATAATAAAATACAAACCACTATTTTTAAATTCAACTTTAAAATAAATTTCAACCTGATAGTTATACATAACATAGTAATGAGTTATCAAATATTTGTCCTAAAAATATAATTTTTTTTAAATCTCTTTTCTATATTATTTATATAATTTATTATACGTTTCAAATCATTTAATTCAAAAATAGTGAGGAATAATATTTTGACGTTTCACATAATCATCACAAATTTTATAGTATACTAAAATATCATCGATAAATATCACTCACTAATGAGAATATCTAAGGGTATCAAAAATACAAATCTCACTATCTTAGTTAATACTAGTAATAACACATTTCCATTCATTAAATTAAATAAATAAACTTCTCAACAAATTGTATACCTTCCTTTATTCAATCATAAGACGTATTGGTTTCACAGAAGACACCTTTCTCAACATTATTTTCTTGATCCGGCATCAAAATAACTGAAAATGAAAATTCCATTTATAAAATCTATATTCTGAATATGAAAAGATCAATATAAATATTTCATCCCTTATAGAAAATTTGTTTTAAAATATGACATATTTTAATCGAACTATGAATCCTTATGACAAATCATTGGTAATCCATGGTAATTTTTCTATTATGTTCTCTATCTAAATTTGATAACATCAATATTAAATCCATCATATATGTTTATGAAGATAATGTGATTAACCAAATAAAATTACCTAGGAGTGTCCCATGTGGTGTGTAATATTAGGAACAATCCTAATGCCTTTGAGTGAAGCTCGAGTAAATGATCGCTCTACCGTTTTTATGTTAATTACCCCTAAGTGAATCTATTTCATCTCCAAGTCAACATTATAGTATCTATACATGTATATATTTTATAGAAAAAGTATAAAATATATAATTTACCAAAATAATTTTTATGTTATCCTTACATAGTCATATTCATAGGGTTTTCTCAAAATATTTCTCATCATAATCCCCAAATAAAATGTGAATTATTACATTCAAATTAAATCATATAATATCTCAAACGGTTATTTATTATGATCATCATTTGCATATTAAACATTAAATTATCCTTGACAAACATCTAACTCTACAATGTTATGCAATCCTTTCCATTGATAAGAAATGCGATTCACTAGACCCGTACTCCTAGATATATTGATATAAACACTTACACTATATACTAATTTAGATACCATCGTTATTAGACTTGATATTAATATAAATAATTAAAAAATAATTAATAATTAGTTAATATCATACACATGAAGGTTATTTTAATGTTTAGTCCTTTAGAGACATTTGAAAAACCCATTTACTACATATTCCCATGATCTTTGTTTGAGATATACATTTTCCCACTATAGAGATGAATCTATAAAATCCATAACGATTCTTAAACATGTCCTATAATTTCATTCACTCATAAAATCCATTAAAATATGTCATGTCTACCACATTTATTTATAACCAAGGAAAATGGAAACATATGAAGAAGTGATCTCAAATGAGTAGTAAGGGATTCATATAACTAAAGAAGTAATGGCTTGATCAAAGCATTAATATTCTGAATGAATATATAAAAAAATAGGAAAACTAAATCCATATGAAACAACTATCATGTTATATCTATAACAATAAATGAGAACATGAATATCAAAAATACTATTCTTATACTAATAAAATGAATAAATCCATGTATAAAAAAAATTTGTCAAGGACTTGTTCGGTAAAAAATTACTTAACATCGAGGCCTCAGTCAAGACAATATTGCTAATTTGGTATCCATATATCAAATATCAAAACATATTTTTCCTGAGACCTACCAATGCATTAAGGTGATATATAATTATAGGCCCTACCGGTCACTAGATTATTTCGAATGCATTCTCCATAAGAATCATAATGTCCTTTCAAACAATTACATGAGGAAAATATTACTCAATTTGAAATGAATTTCCCTATAATTAGAAATGTGCAAATAAAATACATAATGAAGCTATGTTAGTACATAATATCTAAATGAAATATTTTTATTTGTTGTGAGGAATTTACGTTGAGACCCTGTCACAAAAGGTAATTTTTAACAGGGGCCCATCTCAAATTACACATTGTAGAAAATGGATTCACAAATTGTATTTTTTGAATGGGGAATTCCAAGACGGAAATAGGTTCTCTGTGTATTTTAAAGAAAAATTGTTGCGGTGGGGAAAAATATATGTCACCCAAAACATAAAAACAATAATAATTAATATTAATAAAATTTAATGAAACAACACTAATAATATTAATAAAATAATATTAATCATAATGAAATATTTTTATTATTAATATAAATAATATTAATATAATAATAATAATAATATCAATATTATTACTATTAATAAAAAATTATCAATTAAATTTATAATTATAAAAATAAAATAACAAACAAAATTATAAATTAATAAAAACCACAATATTTACAATAATATTAAAAAATAATAATTACATAATAAAAAATAAATAATTAATAAATAAATGAATAAATTATAACAAAATAATTGTAATAAAAAATTTAATTTAATTATAAAGTTATAAAATATTAAAATTAAAATAACTAATAAAATAATAAATAACACAATATTCACATAAATATAAGAAACACACTATATTGAAATGTAAATATATAATATTAAAAATTACATTAAAATGTTTTATCATTAAAAGTAAATACGTCAGCAAGGTAGAGGGTCTTTTGGAAGAGCTGGAGGAGCTAGAGGAGATGGTGGAGGGAGATTCCTCGCAAACCTATGAGTTAGACATCGTATGTACTTCATTATCTGCTCATGTTGTAGCTGATTCCATCAACACATCTCCTCCTCCAACAGTTGCTGCTATCGACAGAGCTCTTTGTGCCCCTATGTTACACTCAATAAGCACACCCTAAGCTCTCAACAACTATTTATACTGTGTATTAGATAATGATGAATCTCAATAAGATCCTCTTTAGTTGCACATATATATCTTAGTGATACCATAATAACTCCTAGGTGATAATAGAGAGTTGATACCAACATATCGACCTTTCTCAAAGGTATACTGGGTCGTATGAATCTATGCTTCCTTATCAAATCTTATAACAGTGGTTTGATCATCGGTCTTGTCATGACTCTCATTCTATGTCGGAGATGTCACAAACTCATATAATTCGTTCAATTTCAGTTTAAAACTAAAATAGATAAAGTATTATTTTTACTTAATTATAAAACTAAAAAAATTATAATGACCACAATCTAATGCTGGTGATCACCTCTTACCTCTCTAGTGATAGGATCACTGCACATCTTCCTAAAAAAATTGAACTCCGTAATATTGGGTTGTCATACTACATATATGAATTTAAAATAAAAAATTTATATTTAATGTTATATAAATTAAAATAAAAGGTGCATACCATATGTTTTATGTGTGTACTAAATGTACCACTACCAGATCGATGTGTGACCTCCTATATCCCCCAGTTCTATCGAAATACTAGTATTCTCATCTGAAAATGAATACCCCTCCAATGTGTACATAATACATACCAAACCTGAGATGAAATGTAATCAGATCATTGGGTGTAGTAAGACTGATCAAACTTTGTGACTCATTTATTCCTTGTTATTTTCATCCTCAGATTATAAATAAACTGACGACTGCAACCATGAATACATCCCTCTCGTGCCTATCAGATACTGGCATGCATTCTCGCATCGACGTGATAACATAAACACTTATGAATTAATAGTATCAGGTTATTAATTAATAAAATTTCTAAATAAGCATTTTTTAGTTACTTCTATCCAATGATCAAACATGTGGTGATGAACATCAATGGGAATATGATCCCATGTATACCATGCTCTAGAAAACTAATTTCACAATATAGAACTCTCATGTATAATAGTAATATAATAAATGATTTAAAAAAATAACATATTATCAAAAAATTATTATATAAATAAAATAATGGATATTAATCAAAAAAACTAAAATACACAAGTAAACATACCTCTGCATGTGCAGATCAAAGACCAGTTATGAATGTTGCTCAGGGATAGGGTTAGGAATCATTAATCCTACCGGTCTAAGAGCCCTTTGAGTCACTTCAGAACATCAAATAGTCTGAGGGTCCGATGATCCAACATCATGGTCATCATCAGTTACATCAGTCCCCTCCAACTCAAGAACCAAATCCAAGTATATCTGAAACATCAAATGACTGTTGTTAGAAAATAGTTGAAAACAACTATAATATATAAATATATATTATATATAGTTATAACCCACATTTAACTATTTTATTTATTATCTATATCCTTAAATTTGAATATAATGCTGTGAATATCTTCATCTTCATCCTCAGTGTCATCAATTTCTATAGGAGTTTCTGTTTCATCATCCCTTATCACTTCAAATTAATTTTCTACATCAACAACATCATCATCACTATCGACCCTTAACTGTGCAGTGTCATTATCAATATTTATTTCACTTTGTGGAAAAGATGGATTTGAAGTATTATCTTGAAAACATTCAATTTCATTCACTTTTGAGAAACCACATCCTCTTTGAATAAAATAATTTTCCCGAGATTTCATTTTTATTATTCTCCACCAATCACCCAACTCACATAAACCAGAATAGTAATTTTCCAAATAAATTTTATGATCTTGATTATCAAATAAAAATAGTTCATATATTATAAGAAGGATTTTATATTTGATATCAATGATTTTATGTCTTGGATGAATGCTCAATCCTCTCTCAGTATTAAACCACTAACATTTAAACATCATTATGTAATTCAATCCTAGGTAACATAGTTCAATTATTTCTTATAGAATGCCATAAATTTCAACATAAAATTATCTATTATGAGTCCCTTATAATAAAAAACCATTATTCATTTTTTATTACCTATATGCATGGTTATGAAGTCGAAAACGACTCACCACATATGCATTATAATGTTTAACAATTTTGAGTGGTAGGTATCTCAATACAGACAATCGATTATCAATTTTATTATTATATTTAGATATTTAATTTTTTCATAAAAAATATAAATATAACACCTAATAAATTTATTTTATATGTTAAACCATAAATAATGTATTTTAGTAATTTTTGAAACCAGTAGGAAAAATTATTTTGTCGACTTCCTTCAAGATATGCTACTGTAATTTGGTGAAATCCTTTCTTGATATGATTATCATATATCCTACAAATAAAATAATATTAATTTACTAAAATAATAATTATAGAGTAAGTGATAATATCAATGATAGTGAAAATGTTGTAATTTCTTCACAGTTGATTAGAACATATGTATGATCTCTGTGATGTTCATCATCTGAAATCCAATATTCATGAACTCCAACTATTCCAATTTTTAGCTGACTAAAAACTGATAATTGATTACTTATTTCTCTATTAACATTTCCCTCATTACGGACCATTAGGTTGTGTTTTAAGGTATATTTAGATTAAAAATAATGAGGGCCTCAAAAATAAATTTCCTCCTAAAAATAAGATTCTACAATTGATCCTTCAACTGATGCTTTGTTACGTAATTTTTTCTTCAATTTTAACATTCATCCCTTGAATAGGAACATCCACTAGAACAATTCTGGACCTCCACATTTTTCATCACATAGAAATGGTAATATCAAATGTTCCATTGATTCAAAGAAAGCCGGTGGGAAGATTTTTATCTAGTTTACAAAAATTAAAACAACATCTTATTGCATACTAATTAGTGCATCATAGTATGTTGTCACCACACAAATATCTCGGAAAAATTATTATATGTCTATTAGTGCCACCTAAATCATATAATTCAACAAACATAATTATATAGTTGGTATAATTATTTCCATTATAACATGATAGTCAAGACATTTAAATCTCATAATATGACTATTTCTGACACATCTAACCAAATTGGAATCATGGCCATATTGAATTATCAAATCTAAAATCCACTAACAAAATAATATATGATTTTCTGTGAATGTTTTATAAGATTATTTTCGATTAATTAATGTCTATGTTATGACATTTTAAAATCGACCATGTTTTGGTTGCCTACAAATTTGGGCAATATATAATCATTCATTTTCTTTATCATTGGTCTTTCCTAGAGTTTCTAAAACCACATATTATATATTATCCAAACATTGTTTTCTCAATTTTCATGACATACTACATGTAAAGAACCATCAAATCAGACCAATATAAAAGATCCCAAAAATTGATCCATTTTATCCAATTATTTTCCTTCAAAAATCCATTAATTTTCTATTAGATTATAGTTTGTCCAAATATAATGGAAGGTAATGAAGAGACAAGTTATTTTTTAACTCCATTCCTATGATCATTGTTATAGGTCCATCTCTTTTAATTTTTCATTTTATTAAATTTTTTTTGTTCCTCTGAAAAATTAAATAAGTTGGAAGGAATATACAATAACAATTAGAAGTAAAGGTATTATTCAATTGACATGCACAAACACTTTGTTATCTATCATATAGTACTGAAATGACTTTGGACCATTTTTACTCTATCCAGATAACATGTTAAATGTTGAGAAGTCACTAATTTTTCCCATCAAGGTTGCATTTACTACAAAACAAATTTTGCATCAACATCATATGTACTGACACCACTAGTCCACAATAAATTTAACACCTCAATCAATGGCTTCATGTAAAAATAAATATTCTTTTCAGATATCCTAGAATTAATATGGTCAAAAATCTATATGGATCCTTAATGAACATCAAATGAGGTAACTTTTATGGAGTTATAAAGATAATCCAACATGAATATTGACTAATGTGAGAACTAAATTGATATAAACCATCAGTAAGAAGACCTAATTGAACGTTTCTGGTTTTTGAATCCAAATATAGATGTAATTGGTCAAAAACGTATATAGGAGTCACCATCAAATAGATGACTTATGCTTTTACCAGTTAAAATATTGGTTTTGTGCCACGAAATCTATCATGTTCTGTTCTGAGGTATAAATAAATGTTGCAATATTGGTGTTTGTGGGAAATACCTCAACTATTTTATAAGAATCAATTCCGACATCCCAGTATGATCCTCTGTATACCTCAATTTTCCCCATATAGGACACCTATCCAAAGATTCATTTTTGTCGTAATATAAGATGAATTCTTTTGTCCATTCATGAATCTTTTGAAAACCAAGTCCCAGATTACCAACTAGCCTCTTTCTCTCAAATACATTTCAATGAAACACATTTCCAACAAGTAATATTGTTTTAACCAATGAGATAATCCGATTGAAATAGCTATTTACAATTCTATTATCTAATTTAATAGTCATAAATTTTGTAACCTCTTAAAATTTGAGTATCTTATAACTAGAATATATGTAACCCTCATCGGACCTTAGAAACTCATAAAATTGAGATGGATCCAACTCAAGAGTTAAATCAATATCATTCTGAGTTTTATTTTTTCAAAATATGGAGCTTCTACATCATGTACTAAATTTTTACACTATGATATATACAGAATAAAAATATTGGTATCTTTTCTAAAACTACTCTAACCATGTTGATATGAAAAAATATAATTATTTTGAAAATCAAAATGCGATAGATGACCCACAACATTTTCAAATGTGTCAAATGACCTTCGACCACATTTTATATATGGACACCTAATTGTCCCTTTTAAAACAAATTTTTTATTTGATGAAACAAATGATAATAATGTTTCAAAACCCATAATATATATTGGATTTATAACAGAACTATTTGGTTTCGTGTATTGATTAATCCTTGTTTGATCATCTAATAATGACTATTGTCAACTTCCTTGTTCCATATTTCTCTAAATTTATAAATTATTTAGTTTTATGATTAATGTAATAGAATAAAATCACCACCCAAAAACAATATTTTTTTTAATTATTTCTATGTATTCTTATTTATAAATAACAATTCTTAAATATTACTTATTATTTCTAAATATTTGAAATTATTGAAAATTATTGCTAATTATTGCTAATTATTAGGAATAATAACTAATTACTATTAATTGTTCCTAATTACCTATAATCACCCCTAATTATCACTAATCACTGCTAATTATTACTAATTATTACTAGTTATTAATATTATTAACCATTTCATAATAATTTTTACTAATTATTAATATTTATTACTATTTATTACTATTTACCACTTACTACCACTATTCACCCCTAATAATTACTATTTCAAAGTAATTTTTAATTTTTACAACTAATTATAATTATTTATCACTAATTATAACTATTAACCCCTATTTATTTCTATTTATTACTATTTATTGCTAATTAAAACTATTTATTACTTTTTAAAGCTATTTATTACTAATTACCGCTACTTTTTCCTATGTATTCTGTATTATTAGTAATTATTCATAAATATTCATAATTATTGATAATTATTGGTAATTATTGGAAATTATTATTAATTGTTACTAATTATTACCATTTTCTGCTAATCACTACTAATTACATATAATTATTCCTAATTACCGTCAATCACTTCTTGTTACTGCTAATCGTCTATAATAATCACTAATTATTGATAATTATTACTAATTTATTCATATTTGTTTTTACATTTTATGAATAATTTTTAATATTTATTACTATTTATTAATTTTTATTACTATATATTGTTATTTACCACAAATTATTACTATTTACAACTAATAATTGCTATTTACCGCTAATATTTATTGTTTTCCGCTATGTATTACTATTTATTACATCTGATTACTAATTATAACTATTTATTAGTATTTACTACTTTTTGTTAATTTTTATTACTAATTATATTTAACTTTTAATAATTATTACTTATTACAATTAATAATTAATATTTATTACCGTTTATTAATATATAAACTTATTATTAGTATTCATCACAAATTACCACATATAATTACTATTTATTTCAAGTTATTACTATTTTTTACTATTTTTTACTAATTACCACCAATTATTACTAATTACCGCAAATTGGTACTAATTATTTCAAATTATTACTGAATAACTCTAATTATTACAATTTATTAATAATTATTGTTATTTATTAATAATATTTTTTATTTTTGGCCAATTATTTCTTTTTAATTTTAATTATTACTATTTATAACTAATTATTAGTATTTACTGCTAATAATTATTAATTATTACTAATTACTCTTATTTATAACTATTTTTTACTATTTTTTACTATTTTTAATATTAATTACTAATTATTGTTATTCAGTACTGTTTATTAGTAATTTTTAGTATTTATTACTATTTATTCATATTTATTATTAATTACTACTATATATTACTAATAACTGCTAATTATTAGAAATTATTGTTAATTATTTCTAATTACCGGAATGTATTACAAATTACCGTTAATTATTACAAATGACCAATAATTACCACTAATTATTACTAATTATTACTAATTATTACTTATTATTACTATTTTTACTATTTATTGCTTTTCATTACTATTTATTTCTAATAATTATTATTTATTACTATTTATAAATAATTTATACTATTTATAAAAATTTATTACTATTTATTTCTAATTTCCATTAATTTTTTTTAAATATCACTAATTATTTCTAATAATTTCTTATTTCCACTAATTATTACTAATTCTTCATAACTACTGATAATTATTTCTAATTAGCTCTAATTGTTACTAATTACAGCTAATTATTACAATTTATTACTAGTTAATATTAATTATTTATAATTAACAAAAGTTACTACGAATTAATAATAATTCATACAAATTTCTACTTGTTAATAAAAAATAATTCTAATTACAACTAATTAATAATAATTAATACTAATTTCACATAATTAATATTAATTACTGATAGATGAACCAAATTATTACAAATCAATTCTATTTACATTTAAATAAAAAAATTAAATCTTAATTAGACAACATATTTGTAAGAATAAATAATGCCAAAAAAACTATCTAATAATCATTTAATTTAATTTTCACTAATTAACAGTCATTATAACTAATATAAAATAAAAACAATTAACTACAAAATATAATCTATAGATAAATACATTAAACCGATTCTTTTTTACGATGAAAGGTTTGAAAATTGTCCCGATGTAAATAATCAAACTTAAAAAAATTAAGAGAAATATATAAGAGTAGAGAAATATAGAGGAGTTGAGAAATTTTTGAAATAGAAAAATTATATGGGTTTTTATATATAAGTTAGATCATATGCAACATGAGTATTTGAGAAGAGAATCTGGTCACAACTACTAACTCCCTATTAATTATTTGTGGCGGTTAAAAATGTATTAGAGACAGGACCCGTGCTAATGCTAGTGGTTAAAACCCTTTTTATGACAAGGTCCCGTAAAAAATATTTACCTACCGACATAACATTTTTTATGGGTGATAAATCCCCTTGAAAATGATAAAAACACCGAAGAGTATTTGCAATGAGTAGTTACACCTATCAGAATTACTCTTCTTGTGGTTTGGTGTGCACTGTATGTCAAACCTTTCACGCCAGGATACCTATTCCCATCACAAATAATATGACATTTTCGATGTGGATAGGCTCACATCATAAATAGTACCTCTAGAAATAATATTTGCGACCTGACCTTTCCCAATCTCAAATATCCCATCGCAAAAAATTATTTTTTCTATAGTGAATACTCATCATGAATTCCAAGAATTTTCTTTCTACTAATAAAAGGGATAACATGAACATAATCATCAAAAAAAAGATGATGGATTGTAAAATATTACATAGTCAACTTGCCAAAAATCATTTATATTGGAATAATAATATACATAATAACAATACTTTCCCCCATATCAATTAAAGTGATAACATGGTCATAACCCATCTAGAGAAAAAAGATTGCTGGTAAAAAAATACAAAGTTAAAATTCCAATAATATTCTATATTAAATTAATATATATATATATATAACGCGAACATACTACCCAATTTAATAAATAATTAAAGAATTTCTAGGTGAACATAATTGAATCTAAATTATGTAAAATGTAATGTTCAAACCTTATAGAGCAACAAGTATATGATTGAGGCAGTAATGGCATAACCTGATTATAATACATCCAAAGAATAAATGTCAGTCATTCCAAATAACATAATCCAACCAATTAAAAATAAATTTCCAAGGGATTATGTGGTATGAATTTATATCAATAGGAAATAAAGAAATAAAATTTAATAAATAAAATCTAATAATATATTAATGTTATATTAAATAAAATCTAATGAAATAATCTTGACTTAATAGATGAAAATTATGTCACCAAAAACTATTACATAATGGGGAACAGCTAAATCAATATACATTTGAATAAGAGAACATTATTTTTATATAAAATACCATGAAATACAATAAGTATAAAAATTATTTCTATGGTTAATGGATAAGCTATAAAAATAAGACATAGAGATAAAAATGTGCTATGTTTTAATGATTTCGAATTGAGAAAAATAAAAACATTACATCTTTAGAAAAATTTGAATCAAAACCCCATGAATGAGAGGTCTTATATTTGACCTTCACATTCTAGGATTAATGGATAGTTGATGATATGATATCACAAAAAGTTACTATATACACCATATAAATGAAATTATATGGATAATCAAAGTAGTGTCTCAATGATTGAAAATTTGAGATGTAACCCATTCTATTTTTCCTGGTAGTCATGAATGTATGTTAACCTCATATATCACAGTGGCGACCTGTGTCCTCATTGGTTGTGAAAATTGATAGAAATTTAAAAAATATCTTCCTCAAAATGTTTTAGGGGAAAATGGAAAAAATGTTGTATATCTCAAATAATTGGAATTGAGACCCGTAAAAACATTACAACTTTAGAAAAATTTAAATCAAATATCCATGAAAGAGAGGTCTTTTTTATGATGAAAATATCATTTTATTCCTGTAAGGGGGTAAGCAGAATGTATGTCTCTTAAAAAATATATTTCAGCATTATGAATGTGTCTCTGGTCAGGGTATCAGCTGGGATAAATCTTTCATTCACTTAGGGAAGAGGTTCTATATTTCTAAGATACATTGGACTCTTTTAGAGTTGGCAATCAAGGAAAGATCTTTTCATTTTCATTTTTTGGGTGTCCCACTTTTCTGGGGGCATCCTAGGGCCTCATATTACTCTAAAATTGTGGATAGAGTCAATAGCCAGTTCTCTACCTGGAATGAAAAGTGTGTTTCTATGGATGGGAGAATTAGTTTGGTGAATTTTGTTATCATTTCTAAATTGGTTTACTACTTTATGGTTTAAAAAGGACCATGGGGTATTCTCCAATGACTGAACACATCCATCAATAATTTTATCTCGAGTGGTAATGTCACGGAAAGGAAGTTACTCACTATTACTTGGAGGGAATGTTCTAGACCTCTCCACACTGGTGGCATGGGCATAAAAAATATTTCTCTCTTTATTGACTCCGTTAAATCCTTCTTTTCCTGGAATATCATCCACAGAAATTCTGAATCAATTGTATTCGTCAAAACAAGATTTGCTAATAATTTGAAGCATGGCAGCATGCCCTCATTGTCTCCTCTCTGTAGTGAGTAGTTAAATCTTCTATCTAGAATGTTATGACCTAATCTACATGGAAATTAAACAGAAACTCCAATCTCATGTTCTGGCTTAATAATTGGATAGGAAATATTCTATCCAATGATTTTATGCAAGCTGTATTGAGCTCAGGGGAGTAGGTCTCAATCGAGGATTTTCTGAAAAATCCTCCATCAAACTTACCAGGTGACCTATTTGATTTTATTAGAAATCACAATTTTTTCTCTTGGTCGGACTTCGTAGCTTGGGAGCCAGCTAGAAATGTTATTGTGAGTAGCATTTTATATTACTCCCATATATCCAAGGGTATCATTGATGATTGATAATGGTTTTCTATCTTCAATAAAATATTAATTAGGCATTCTTGTATAACACTTATCTTTAGGTTGGTTTACATTAGATTACCCACTAACGAGGTCTTACAGATGATTGGTTTTTAGCGATGCTCCAGGTGTGTTATGTGTCATCAACATCAGGAGGATGCAAGGAACCTCTTCCTCTCTTATTCAAAGGCCTCTGCCATTTGGAAGCAGTTCTTGGGTGCCTTTGATTTGCATGGACTCATATTTTTGGGATAGAAAACCCATCTCTATTTTTGTTTGGTTATTCATGTCTCACCCAATATTTGTTTTCTCCTCTCCGGGGTTTTGTGGAAGTGTTGTACACTATTTGGTGGCTCTAAAATGCTTCATTATACAATTGTATGTGCGACTTCTTGAAGCTTGCCTTGATGCAGATTTTTTCATCTATAAGGGACATGCCACGTGTCTGTTTGGGTGAATGCTATAACAATATTTAGGACTTCAAGATTCCAAAACATCTGGGTGTAAAATGGAATTTCAGACCTTATTTGGGTACTATAGAGGTGTTTTGGATCCCTCTTTTCCCCCTTTGGATTAATGTCAATATGGATTGCTCCTCAAAAGGTAATCCTAGCCCTTCGGGTTGTGGTAGGGTCTTTAGAGCTCACAATGACTCCGTCAAAGGATGTTTCTATGGTTTTTGTGGCATAACAAGCTCTCTTGAGGTTGAGATGCATGATATCATACTTGTTGTTTATTTTCTGAAAATGAATGGTTGGACTAATATATGGCTTGATAGTGAATCTTCTACCATCGTGCAGGCCATCAGAAATGGTGAAATACATATCTCTTGGATGCTCATTGAAAAGTGGATGCAATGAATGGAGACCCTTTCAACTCTCAACTTCTTCACCCAGCATGACTTTTTAGAGGCGAACAGTTTTGCAAATGGTCTTGCAAACATTAGAGTTGGAAAACCTATTACCTAGTCTGATACTCTTCCTAAGGCCTTACATTTTTTTATAGGGTTGATTATAATAAAATCCCACATTTTTTCCTTTTGTCATCATTCATTTTTTATGAGTTAATGCATCTTCCTTTTAGCGGAGGGACCCTTCCATAAAAAATTTATACGTGCATGTTTGTATTCTGATATCTTTTAAACATCTCATTTGATTTATATTTCACCTTCTTGATTTAGTCTATAATATTTTTTTATGTTGATGATTCACAACCTTATGTTGGGCTCTAGGGATGGGTTGAGACCCATTTTCTTTTTTTATTTCCTTTTTTATCTATTTTTTCATTTTCTTTTCTCAGTTCTATCATTTGAAATCCCATGAACTCCCCTTAGTGGATTAGGTTTCATATGGATAAGGGAATGAAAGGTATAGGGAGAGTAAAGGGAAATGAATGAGACATCTCTAAGGGTTAGTTTGAGGTTCATATCATTGTGGGGCCTCTTCTAGAGTTGGATTCAGCGTAATCCATTGGAAATTTCTCCCTAAAGAAATGAAAATTTTATGTGTTTTCATCATAAATCCCCTATTTATAATATTTTTTTGTTTTTAAATGACGTCTATGGGATGTTAGGGATGTCGACGGGGTTTATCTATGGTTTTTTGAGAGAAATATGATGTTGTTTTCTGTTTTGGGGTTTTTATCTTGGGAAAACCTATGTACATGGGATGTGTTTTAGAGAACATAAACAATGTGTTCTTACAATTTTTGAATGATTGGGTTTTGGGACAATGTGCAATATACAGGAGGTAAATACCGTGAACTAGAGACCTAGGGTATACAAATGGAACATGGCTATGTAGGGTAAATGGACATACGTCTTGTGAGGTACATGGGTAACGTTCATGTACCATTCTTGGATTGACCCCACATGGGGATACAATCCTAGTAATGTTGTTAGGAACCCCGTGTGGGGTATAAAATGTGTATGGGTGGTATACACTATATAGATCGGTGGTGTACATGCCAAGTGGGGACTAGGGTGCACAACAATGTAACCAGGTGGGTGTATATGATATATACTAGGAATAATCATTTTGTACTATAGAAAAGTACATTCAATGTATCAGATACACATGAATAGGGGAAACTGTTTTGGTTACACACCATTTTCCCCAAGTACATGCCCTGAAAATTTCTTTCTATTGATTTTTTTCCTCATTTTCTCCCTACTATCAGATGTAAACTGGTGAGTAGTACATTATGGTCATTTTTAGTGGATCAATAGATTGTATTTTTGTATTAGGATAGTGTTTTTAGGAGTCTTTCATTGAAGTATGGCTTGAAATTCTTCATAGAAGATGGTTTTTTAGCTATCAGGATCAAGTTAGGGTGGTGAACATTGGGATCTTCTTTGATTGATTATTCTATAGCTATCTATTCGAGGATCATTAGAAAGACTCAAAAAATGTGATCTATGAGTATCTCTGAGTAGAAAAAGGTTTTTCATTTTATGTTAGTACTAATTTCAAGATGATAGAGTCGTTATGGTTTAAATAATGTGTTTGATGATCTGAGCTATTAGATACCTTAGGATAGGATGACTCCTTAGGATAGGATGACTCCTTAGGATAGTGGTTACTAGTATGGTAAATTATGAAATTTAAATGAGTGTCAATGGATCATGAGTATTCTTGGGTGGTCTGGTTTTGAATCATGTGATATGTGGTTTCTGTAGTTGGAATTTCATAATTCTAATATGGCATGGTTTGGATTATGCTAAAATACCTTGTATATCCCTATATTTGTGGTGGCTATGAGGGCTGTTATAAATTCCTGGATTAGTGTATATTGCATTAGGTTTCTATTGAGATTGTTTTTATTGAGGATTTGTTTGAGGCTATATGGGGTCATTTGTGATGTTTTAAAATTGGGAATGTCTCGTTCTCTTGGAATATCTAGAGGAACCCCTCATAGGGTTTCCATAATGTTTTTTGTAATTTTAGTTGTTTGAGCAATTTCATATAGATTTGTCTTGTGATAATGGGTTCATTATGGGATTACCAAGATGGAAATTTTGTAATGTGTTACCCCATGTAATGTGGAAGCCTCGAGATTTTTTTCCCTTAAGTGGGTCATTGAGATCACAGAGTGGTTTTTTTGTTACATGTTGATATTCTGAGTATCATGGAGTGGAACTGTTCATTGTTTGTCAAGAGTTGATCAAAATTGATAGTTAGGTTATGTGGATGGGGGTCCTAGGTTGCATTTCCCACATTCTATTGGACTTTTACAAGGATATTTGAGGCATATTCTAGTCAATACATTCATTTTGGGAGAAGAACCTTAGAATATCATGGATTGTGCCTTGGATCTGGGTTTTGATTTGGATTTTCCCTCTCTTGGTTGGATATGTCATGACTATTTTAGGGACATAATAGAATACCATGATGATTGGATCCTTTATATAGTTGAGTGTGTACCCTAGGTATAGTCTATTTGGGATGGTAAGGTGATGAGGAACTTATAAAGTGGGTTATGTGTATCGCATATGCATGAAAATCCTAAGGCTCATTGATTCTATGTGCTATCGTGGTCATGTATGGATCCCTCTTTATTGGGTCCATAACTAGTTCCATATTTTTTATAAGGGCCTTGTGACTCAAATGTTCTCCATTTTATCGAGCTAATGTTCTTGTAGAGAGTTCCTATCATGATATTGGATTCCCTAAGCCCAACATATGCACTATTTTTAGGGAATCATATAGTTAAACTCCCGGGTCCTACACCCACTCTTTTATATTTTTATATATTGGATATCATTTATAGTTCTACAAAACAAGATGGGTGTCATGTATGCAGGTTATCCACAATCAGTAAATCCTCTATCATGCGCTAGAGTGGGTATAGATTTACTCGGGTGTCATGCTATAACCCGCGGTGGGTCAATTTCCTATTTTTCCTTAAATTATTTAATGTTGTTTTTATTTTATTCTATATGGTATTTTTGTGAGCTAGTCTACTCACATGCCATGTGTTTTTCAGTCATTTTGAAAGTAGATTATATATTCAACATTAGGGATGGCCAAATTTGATTTATTTTTTACCTAGTGTATGTGTACCACAACGCACATGGAGACCTATTATCGACATTCATTCTAGATAATATTTTGCACGATGGATAGGGATGAGTCCAAATGGTTCTTGATATAGTAAAGAAGCTCATGTAGAGTCTCAGGATCAGGCTAGTGGAGCTTGAGTGTTATGGAGACAAGGTATGTAGTTTTGTTTAGTGTTTATTGTAGATCACGTTGTATCTAATATTAGTTTGTTAATTTTGTAAATGTTGTTGTCCAAGTGGGTGACTTTATGTTTTATTTAATTTATGCTCTCAGTCTTTATGAATGTATATAGCATTTCGTTATTATAAAATGACATGTTTCAGTTTGTTTAATACGCAAAATTTAATTTATATCATTGTGATTTTTGGGGTTATTTCAACTATTATCGAACTATGAAAAGATTGTATATTCTCTCCCTCATATATTTCAGACCCATACCACCAGTCGGTCGCCTCTGGTTTTTTTAGAGGTAATCTTGAGGCTTTATGGAGAGATAGATTTGGTGACTTTTCAGGTTGACCCAAGTAGGTTCATTAAAAAAAGATACGAGATATGATTGGTTTTATAACATAGTGTGCATATGAGAAAGGTGTTTTGGGATTTTTTTTTTCAGAACATCCCATAGATTTCACATTGGTGTGTTGTAATTATCATTTAAAATAGAATTTTCAAGTTTCTAGTTCTTGGGATTTTAGTTCATTGATTCCATTTTTATGGTTTCATGATTTCAACTAGTTTCATATAGGTGGGTTAATGGATTTACGGTTTATTTTGGTTTTTGGATCATGGAATGTTGGAATGGTTTACTGATCATGAATTATTATATGTATATATTATTTTCATGATATATTCTATTCCATATTTTTTAAAGATATTAGAGTTTGAGTTGTTTGCAGTCTCAACAACTATTCATACAACGTTTTTTCATATAAGTACATTGTTTCAATATACTCGACTGAAAAAATGTATATATATTTTCATTTGATTATAGGTATTTTTAATCTAGTGGCGGGATGTTAACTAGTGATTGATGTTTTTCCTTTGTTGAGGGATGTATGGAGACTCTTATTAGTTGGTAATGGGTTCTAAGTGATCTATGGATGGCTTGATGAGGAAAATAATGACCGAGGTATATTTCAATGGGGCTCTATTTTAACTTATGTGGTCATCTATCTAAATACATATGTTTTTTTTAATTTGGAGGGACCAATTCTTACAACCTATTGTCTATCAGGTCATGCATATGGGCATGTGTTCTATCTATCACTGATGGAATGTGTAGGCATGGTTTTTCTTAAATGGCTAAGTTATTGTGGTATTATTTCTCCTGTTTGTGCTTAGTAATGTAGATACCTGGTTTTTATAAGTGTAGAAATATTAGTTCTTTCAATATCGATGGTGGTTTTAGAGGGTAGATTTTGATGGACTTGTATAACAACTCGTTTTGGTTATACTTTGGGTAGTGAAGTGAAGTCATTATTTGACACTTGTTAGTCTTCATCGATGGATGAGTATAGGTTGGTCATAGGGTGGATCATAGAGATAATGCTCAATGTTTATGTTGAGTTCTAATAGTAATCTAGTTTGTTGTAGCAATCTTACATGAGTATCATGATCAATAGTTATAGATATTTAGCGATGTTTTGACATGACATGTATTATGTGACCATGAATCTTGGTTCATATTATGGATTTGTTTAAGTAAATCCTTCTTTTGTGGAGTTTAACATAGGTCATTAATGATTTTCAACCACGTTTATGTGGTTATTTGAGCTTGGATGTTGTGGTTTTTCATTCTAGATTGTGTTCAATTATGGAAGTTGTGTAGGTCAAGTAGTATTCCTTATGGTAGTCATGAGATGATGATGAATATCCTATAGTGGGGAAAAATAGATTAGTCACTATAGAATATATCACATATTGGGAGATAACAATGGACACTGTAAGACTATCATTGGATGGTTGAGAAATCATCATATGCACTAGTTCTTTGGGGAGAGCATGAATGTTATTTTTCCATAAAGGCGTCTTTGGGGTTAGAAGTATAAGTGGAGGGGGGTTTATGATGACCTGCGTTTTCACGGGATATAAAGATTAATAGAAATATGAATATTATATTCTTAAATGTTTTTTTGGGATGAAACTATAAATTTTCATCTAAAATGAGCCCAAATATTTTTTATGAACACTTCATTGGTAAAAAAATATGTTGCTTAACCTAGGAGTGTTGTGTGGTGCAAGTATGAGGTCTTTAAATTTATAAATAAAATTTAATATTAAATTAGTGTAATATTTATTTATTTTCACTTGTTCAATTAGTATAATATTTTAAATATATAATTTGATTGATATTTCTACTTTGTGGTTGATACCTAAATGAAGTGTGTTTCTAGGTGAGGCATAATCATTCGTCAAATACCAGTGTTAGGAACATGCCCATTTTTTAAGACATGATTTTTTTATTCCTATTTTATTTATTCATTTTCTTTTTCTTATTCAACAAATTTGATTCCCTTCAAAACCCATTGGGGGATTTTCTGATTCATATATAACAGTGGGATATATAGAGTAGGATGAGAGGTAGGGGGAGGAGATTCCACTGATGGTTTTCTTTGAGGCATAGATCAGTGTGATGCAAACGAGGGTATAGAACTTGGAATGAAGTGTCATTAGTTCTAACAAAATGGTATTACTATTTAATGTTTTCAATAAATCTATATAGTTTATCTGTTATTACTTTTCAAAGACCTGTATGGGATGTTGGGGACCACTATGGGGTCAATCTTTGGATTTTGGGGTGAAATCATATCTTTTGGACAATTTTGGGTGATATTACTATTAAAAAAAGAATTACACATTATTTTGTTTAGATAAAACTTGTCACATAGTCTTTTTAAAATAGATAAGATTGTGTTTTTGGACTACTTGATATGTATTAGGGGTAAACAACATAAATTATCAACCCGGGATTTTTCGAGGGAACATTGATGTGTATTATAAATAAATATACCCCAAAATATGTACATGACAAGAGGTCATATACTATTCATGGATAGGACATTAGAGGGTGTACATGTCTAGATACATTACTTGGGAACCCGTGTGGGATACACACCCAATACTTGCAGAACATTCAATGTTGTCTGGAAGTATTAACGTTGGGTAGGAGATTAGGTACACAGGAAGGTACTTAGGTGTAGGTAAATTTTTTGTACCAGGAATACACATAATGTAATTTGTATTAGTGTACACTGTGTAGACTGAGGCACATGAACAAGGAGGTCCTTTGGGGTTAGATGTTGTGTATAACAAGTACATGTCATATACGTTTCCTACATTGGCTTATTTTTCATGGATTTCACCCTGGGATAAGAAATAGTATTTTTAGTAGTCCATTATGATTATTTCCACATATTTCCTTATAGTGGTGTCCATTTATATCTTACAGTCTTTTTGGATGGGTTTTTGGATTGGGTGAGTTTTTACACAAGGATTTCTTTTAGGTTTATCTTTTCAGAATCATCATGATGTTTAACTAGTGATTATTGAGGCATAGGTGTGGGTTGTGAGATTTGTAATTATTCATTATCATGTATTACATGGGAATTTATTTTATGTACCGTGGATGGATTCCATATGATAGGATTGAGTAGTGCCCCTGAGGATATCTTGGTATCTCGTTTTTTGTTGGGATTCATTTTTCTAAGATAGAGTAGTTGATGTTTATATCCCATGTTCATGGATAGGATATATTTAATATCCATTGGGATGTGATAACAGATTATGATGTAATTTAATATTAAGATCCATTTATCTATTAATATGAGTCTAATGGGCTCCTATAGCTTCCAAAGTGGTCTGGTTTTTGATCAAGTGATCATTGGTTACCATAGTCGATTGTTGGGAATGCATATGTGGCATGTTTTTTATTTTTCTGAGGCTACCTTGTAGGGACATAATTTTGAAGTGTTAATGAGTTCCATTGTGATCTACCTAGTTGGAACATTTATATTTGGATGATAATTGGGTTATTTTTTGATTGAGTATTTATTAGAGGTCACATTGGGCCTTTTGAGACTTTTTCCCACTGGGTGTGATGAGTACTCTTTAATGAGTTATAGAAACCCCTGTAAGGGTTTTAATATATTTTTAGGGTCTTTTAGACATTTTAGAATGATTAAATGGGAATATCATGATATAATAGGTTCATTTGTGGAGTTAAAAATCTCATTATATTGTGTCTCTGGTGGCTTTTGGAGACACTACTTTTTTGTTGTACTTGAGGTTGGTCCTTGAGAGTCCATGTTTAATATTTGATGAATGTTGAGTTAAATGTTTAAACGGAAAATATCTATTCTATTTTTTACAAAATATTATCAGAATAACAAGTTAGTCTATTTGGACATTAAGTTCAAGGATAGACATCCCATAGTTGGTAGGCCTTTGACCATGATGATTGAGGTAGTTTTTCACAACAATTTAGTGTTAGAAGACTCTTTAGATATCTAATTTCTTGATTTAGAACTATTTTTTATTTCGATCCATAATATGTTAGATTTATATGTTTATAAAAGTGTATTGATCAAATATATTATTAGGATGAGAGCATCCATCCTCTAGTTTAGTGTGTTCACTAGCTTGAGTGGATTTTAGCTATGGAGGTTTCAATGCACTCCTGGAGTGGGAAATGTGTACTAGGGATGAATATTTTATTTTGGGGATAGTGGATTTTGTTTTTTCTTAGTGATATTTAAGTATCACTCTTTGAAGCGTCCCTTCCTTGTGCTTGATTCGTTTCGTAAGACATTCAGGTTTTTCAATTTCTCTATTTGTGTAAATCAATATATTTTTATCGTCAGTTTAGGTCATTCTATAAGAGTCTTATATCCTAGTACAATAATTTTTCATGTGTACAGATATATATATTCCCTAGGGTTATAAAATCATGCCTTTCAGTTTTTACATCTTAGAGCTCTAATGTTGATCAAGGAAACACCCAGTTCTTTGTGTGAATGGGTGATCTAAGTGCTCTAAATACACTTGTGTGGGCTAAAGAAGGGGTAAATTTACCTTGTGTTTCATGCTATAACTTATGGTGGGATGTTTCTTTGTTCTATCCAACCTTTATTTCATGTATTTTTTCTTTTCATCCATCTTTTATTATACTTTGGTTTGGATAAGAATATCACAAATGCATACACTAGTTATAAGAACTAATTTTTGGTGTATTGGGGGTGGTATACTGAGATTTATTTCTAACATCTATTACATGAACATTAGTTTTCATGCTTAACTGAAGACTACATGTAAGATGGGTCATTGGTTTTGTGAGGGATGGTGATGAGGCCCAATGTTACTTGATCGAGTGGAGCTGCTCATGTGGAGTCTCGGGGTCAGGCTGGTGCAACTCGGTCATCATTGGAACTAGTTATGTGTTTTGGCTATGTGATATTAGTCTAACATGTTGTATTATTTTAAGATTTTTATTTATTATATGTGGACATCTTTGTGGGTGACTGGCTATTGTATTTGTTCATGATTTTTATTGTATAAATATATACCACATTTCATTACTATAGCTTTCTCTATTTTAGTTTTTTATTTTGTATAATATGATGTTTATGTTGGTGGATTTTTTGTTATTCCTGTTGTTATTAAACACTTTCCATATGTTATTTTTCTCCCCAGTGTATATTTTACACCCTCACTACTAGTCGGAAACCTCTAGCATTCGAGGAGGCATATATGAGGCCTTGTGACCAGCGAGATCAGTTGTAATGTTTGGATAACCCATGTTTTTCTGTTAAAAAAACAAAAATATCTATCCAAAACACTTAACCCATAACCATACTCATATTTATTTTCATTCAATATTTTCACAAATAGTTATTCTCTAGTTGAAATCATCTGATTTAACACATTGTGTATATATAGTGTTGATCATTTGTTCTTATCTCATAAAATATGTGTTCTTTTTCATTCACCTTCCAAAAATAATGATTACTAGGTTAAGAAGATACTTATTAGGAATTCATATAATTACATAATTAGTTCTAAATTGCCTTCACGAGTATTTAAGTCTTTATCATTGATGTTGAAATTTATAGAAATATTTCATTGTGATTCATAACAAAAAAATGTGTCTTTTCGTAACTGATGACCAAAATAGTAATATAAAATATTATGAATAAAAAATCCACATTTAAAGATTTATATTATATTATACCATTAACTATTTTAACTTATTCGTTCAAGATATAAATTAATAAAATTGTTCATGTATGTGATTACACCAAACCAAATATGATCAAAACTGGATTTAATGAATGTTTATGGGGTTTCATGATTTTAATATAATTTTAACATTAAAAAATTGATCATATTTAGTTTTTAAGGTGTAATATATCAAAATTTGAAGTATTCTGATATTGAAATAATAGATATTATTATATCACACAATTTAAATAAATTATTATCATAATAGTATGCTTATTTTAGATTATTAAATTAAATATGATCCTTCAATGATCATATAGTAAATAATATTTATAATTTGTTATAAATAAACATAAATGTTATCCCTAAAATCATATTTAATCTTTAATACCATCATTAGGTCAATCTTTTTATGTGAGTGAAGCATTAAAATCCTTGTTTATAATGGGGGGGTGGTCCGCACAATGTAAGAGAAATAGTTTTTTTTTCCTAAAAAGATGTGGTTTGGGAATAAAAAATAATACTTACCTTTACAATGTAACATGTAAATATAAAAATGATAATAATATAATTATAATTTTTTTATAATAAATATTAAATAAGATAATAAATAAAAAATACTAACTTTTTGATAATACACTCTCCATGAACTTTAATTTTTCGTTGAAATTTCATTAGAGAAGAAGGACTTATACTGAAAAATGTATACCAGAGGATTTTGAACAAAAGAGAAGATTATATGAGAATAAACTTTTTATATTATTATAGTGAAAATATAATGATTATGAGTATTGAATTGGTGAATATGTTTCCATTTTACAAGTGAATAGAACAATTTCTATTATAAAGACATACATTTTCAATAATGTAATGGTACTATTAAAATTATTAAAGAACACAAAATTAATAAAGTAGTGTGAAAAATGATTATGGGATGAAGTTCAGAGAATCCACTACTTTATTAAAAATCATTGATTGTTTTACGATATTTTTTTAACTTTTTAGTTTTCCCCAAATTTACTTCGACCATGGAAATTAATTTCTAACCTAAAAATTAATTTTAATGAAAAATATTAAAATTTACTTTTTTAAATTATTTTATAATTATAACTAAAATTTTGAAAAAAAATTTATGCAATAAAATTTTTGGAGGTGTGAAAATTTTAATGTTATATAAATAAACAAAACTACATAAAAATAGTTTATTGAGAAATAACATTTTTGTTATAAATTTAAATACTATAATAAATTATTGTGGATAATGATTTTAATTAAAAAAAATTGTTTATTTAAAAAAATTAAAATAAATGATGATTCCATAGGTATGGAAAATTGAACCTACCTTTAAAATAAATAATTAAAATAAAAAATCAAATGTATCTTTATTTTATTAATGTAACATTTAATTTTATTCTTAAAATATGAGATATATGATTTGTATTCACAATGAAGATTTTAAAATCCTATTGTTATTTCATAGATTCATAATTTATCACAAAATCGGTTTTTAATATTATATATCATTTTTATATAATGATAAAGTAATAAAAATTAAAACCTTCATTAAAACTAATTTTGTTTACTAAAAAAACTTTTCAAAATAATAAAAAATTCAAACAAAGTAAATTATTATATGGTACATTTATAATTTATGTTAATTTTTTATTAATTTCCATTTTTTAAATTTATGAAGTCATTAGTTAAATAAAATAATAAAATATAATGAATTTTTTTTTTGAAACTCAAAATTTTCATTATTAAATGTTAGTTTTATTATTTCTTGTCAATACGAACTAAATTTGTGTTAACCATTAATTAATGTAAAAAATAATTTAACATTAGTCCAATGATTCATGAAATAGATATTCATATCCCATAATTATTTAAAAAACGTTTTTGAAGAATAAATTTTTATGGTATCCATTTTATGAAAAATAATTTAATTTGATTCATATTAAAAGTATTAGTTATTTTATGAATAAATTGGACACTAATATTTATTCTCATTAATTCATCAGTTAGGTTTTTAATGTTCATATAGAAATATTTATATTTTATCTGTAAATATCATTGTTGTATTACCTAAAGTGTTGTGTGATGATAAAGAAATCACAAACATTGACTCGTTTAAAGGTACTCATGCATTAAAATCATTGTGTTTTAGAACGAACATTCACATTTTGAGTAGGTGAAAAAAAAAACAGTTATCATAAACAAATATTCCATATATTTTTTAATTTCTACAATGTTGATACAATTAGATAGGAATATGTTTTAAAATATGATGAATTGTTTGTGTTGTTCAGAATACATTCCATTTAGTAATTATTTTAAATCAATGAAGAATAATGGTAAATTTTTTGATGATATTTTTAAAATCATGAACAATTTTGAATAATAGCATTAAATTAATAATTTTCAATAATATTTTAGCAAAATATTCCACAAAATATTTTTATCATATAAGTGTTTACATTCCTTGAAAATTATGGATTGTAAATTTAGATTATATTTGTGTGATTTTAAAAAACTATCAAATTTTTATCATTTAATTTCTTTTGAGAATTTTAGAATTCATTAGTGGATGTCATTGTAAATTTTTTTTAACATTCTAATTTTATATTCATGCATATAATAGGTATTATGATAGATATGTTAATAAAATGTAATAACCCAAAATTTAATAAATGAAATTATGTTTTGAATGAATAAATATCTAATTAAGTAATATAGTAATTTAAGACAAATGAAAATTATTTAATTTTTTATTTTGGATTGTTAAACATTATAGAAAAATTAACTAATTTACTTAAAAATATCATTATCAATCCTGATCAATGACAATATAGTCATTCAAATGTTTATGTTACAATTATTATCTACTAATGGTTAGGATAATATATAATAGAGACAGAAGGATGAAGTGATGTCCTAGGAAACTAGGATCACACCACATAACTCCTATTTATTGGATCATCTGATGGAGTTAGAATCATTGATATTCCCCATTTACCAAGTTAAATATGATATTAAATAACTAAAATATCATAAAAATCGCTTGTGAGATAATATCAATCATATAAAGATCATCTCCCAAATAATATTTACAGAACCACAACAACAATGCACCATAATCAGACACCTTACCCATAGAGCGTACACTGGAATAATAAGGGGTTATATATCTTGAAAGTAGACATTTGAATTTTTATATTTTTATTTTTATACAAAAAATTATTATATTTTCATTAATACTCCCTATATATAAATGAATATATAGTGAGATTGAAAAAAATTATATTTTGATATGATGAGATGAAAATTTTAATTTTTTGGTATCATATAGGGTCAATTAATGAACTCTTTTTGAGAAATTCAAGAATTTTTTATGTAAATGTTATTTAGAATAAATAGACCTATGAAATAATATTTATTTATATATAAATTAAAATATATGTTAATTAATTCCTATGTAATGTTTAAAAGTGTAAAAATATGTTTGTGTTGTCAAAACTAGTATTTCTTCAATAGAGAACAATTTCCTTCTTAAATGTGGAAATTACTAAATTTCTAAAATTATATTGGTAGAATAAATATAATTTTACGAAAGTAACAAAATCAAATTATCAAAACAATTAATTTTTCTAAATTTTCAATATATTAAAATTTTAGGGAAAATAATTATTATGGCGTAAATATATGGTATGTATTATGAAATTATAATAGACCAAAAGTGATGTAATATATACCATATGATGAATCCATGGACAAAAGTATATTTTTTATTAATTTGAAAATAATTTTGAAGTTATATTATAAATTTTAATAAAATATATTGTCTATTAATATATATATATATATATTAATGTTCTAAAATTATTTATGTATGAACATGACACATATCCACATCATGATTCGTATTATTTTAACGATAAATATAAGAGACCATAATATAATATATGAAATTTCATTTTTGTATATATCATTATTTCCAATTTATTAATATAATATTTTATAAATCACACACACCACATGATAAAACATACTACAATTTATTATATTAATTTCAACATTTCATTTAAAGAAAACAATGTGTAGTTAATAATTAAAAGTATTAAAATGGGAAAAATAAAAAATAATATAATAATAATGATAATAAAATTTCTATTTTTTTGATCCTCTGGAATTGTATAACTCCAAAATAACATTATAGAAATGAACCTTAATATTAGTAAAAAAAATACAAAGAAGTGAATGTAGAATGAATTAAATACAGAGAATTTATAGAATGTAAGAAAGATATATTGAAATTAAAAGGCAAACATTTGGAATAGTAATTGAAATAATTGAACACTAATATGAATATTGGAATAGTAATATAACCATTAGAAATTGTAACTTTATCATTGGAATAATAACCTCACCTAAAATAATGTTAAATAATATTTAGATTTCTCATAAAATGAGAATTTTCATATCTATATCATTATATAATGAAATAAATGATTTAAATGATAAAAACGTTTTTAGATTTTTATTAAAAGATTTTTTTAAATTGAATTTTTATAACACATTTAATGAAATCAATGATATTTTATAAGTTTTATTATAATGATAAAATATTTTTAAAAGACCATTGGTAATTTTTCAAAAGGCATGATAATTGACCATAAAATTTAAATTGCTTTTTCCCAAATAACATTTTATTTTATTTAAATATTTATTTTCTCATGAAATTTTTTAATAAAAATTATTTTAATTATTTGAACATACACCCTGAAAACCTATTAAATTATGTATTCTTATATATAAAAAATAAATGAGTTTTTTGTGAATTCTGAAATGCATCCAAATATTATATTTAACATTATAAGAAAAATATATGAGCTTTTAAGTCATGTATGATATATGAAACCAATAGTTTGGACCCAAATTAACCATTTACTATATATATTCACAAGATTCATCACAATTTGTAATATCAGGTAAACATAATAATCTAATAATTATAAAATTCAAAAAAGCATTCACCCCTTACAAATATTACCCATCACCAGTACTTTGCCTCATAATTTATAATCCTAGGAGAGTTCCAAATTTATTCCTAATTTTATAAAAAAATAAACTACCCCATGTCTTCTGGTTTTTCATCTTATCTAAATACATATCCCTGGATCCGTAATAGTTAGCCTAAAAGAAGAAAACCAAATTGGGGGGGTAAACTCAAAACTAAATTTCTTGTAAATTTATTTTTCTTCAACCACCCATTATGCTTTAGATGAAGCTATAAATTGTAACATAATTTTCCTAAATTTAATTATATGTTATTATTATTGTGTAATATCAATCTTCTACCATCAATTTCTATAGATTATATAATTTAAAGGTTTCATACAATATGGAAGGTTCACCACCTCCAAGAAAACATACTTTTTCCTCAACCACTATCAATACTAGTTTTAGAAAACTATTATAGTTAAATATGATTATAATAACTAGATTTTTTGTATATAATATTCTATAATGTTTTCATTAAAATTTAATTAAATAAAATTATTCTATTTGATGAAGGGCTATAAAAAACCAAATGAATAAACCACATACAATTAATTATTTTAGAAACTAAATTGTCTCTATTTTAGAACTCAGTGTGACATTAGAGGCCATTTTAGTTTTTTAAAGTACATAAATACCATTTTATTTAACTTATTTAGTTGTAGTAATATTTTAAATAGAAATCAATAATTAACCCAAAGAGACCTGACCATGGAACCATGCAATAAAACTATAAGGCTAGTGAAATTATACATTATATCTCATTGAAATCGATATATATTAACATAATAAAATTAAAACAAATCATATATTGATGGAAAATTTTATGAATTAAGTAATTAATTAATATAATTTGACTATATGAGATGTTAATTGAAAGTGAATAATTATTCTAAAACCTAAGGTATGAGATGTCATGACCCGTCCTCGGGGCCCATGCCGTGACTACCCTAAGCCCGACTTCTATAGGCCAGGGGTAGGTGACTAGAAAAAAAGGCATAAATCCCAGTATCTGGGAAGGCATTGCCCTTATAAACCATAAACACATCCAACCAGAGTACAAGCAGAAGTAATACACTATGTACAAAATAAACTATGGAAAATTAATGGGCCAGAATACAATCCCAACTGAGAAGTACAGCTACAACTGAACAAAAGTACAATAGAAAAGACAAAAAACTAGAAGAAAGAAGCAGCTCCTGGGTCGTCCACCTCAGATCCTACCTGAAGGGTAGGTACAGATAGCCTCCTCAACACTCTCGCCCGCCAACCTCCTCCGATTACCGTCTTGTCGTGAAGTCCACCTCCGGGTACTGACTCGTCGTGAGGTCCACCTCCCAGTACCGTCCAGTCCTCATACACTCGATCTCAGTCAGTGATGTCCGTCATCTGCATCCAACACGACGAGTTGCGGGCATACCCTGTGCATGGGTGAGTGTAACGATACTCAGTAAGGACCCTGATACCCTCAAGGTCTCACTTAATACAACAAGGATAACCACAAATTAGGGTCTCAACAGATAACCCTTACTTAGGTATAATCCCATACTTATACCTAAGTTACCAAGTAATCCATCTCAATCATGATGTACCACACAGTTATGAAATAAACAGATAACCACTACTTAGGTTTATGCCCATACATATACCTTAGTTATCAAGTAGCCCATATCAATCATGAGGTAATCACAAAGGTCATTGACTCATCTCAAACAAGGATTTTTATTCACACATGACGACAACAAGACAGCTGGAGAACTCCTCCTCTGTTGAGTGCAGTAGTCCTGTCACGACTCAGAGGTGATACTGACTAACCTTATACTGCTGAGGTACTCATCCTGTCGAGTACCGCGGGTCTGCCACCTCACAATGTAGTGCTCCCCTCCATGGGTCTGCCACCTCACACAGTAGTGCTCCCCCACATAGACTATAGAGGTACTCCTTCTGTCGAGTACCACGGGTCTGCCACATCACAAAGTAGTGCTCCTCCGCCATGGGTCTCCCACCTCAAAATGTAGTGCTCTCCATTGGGCTATACCAGTCACTCTGAATCGAATCGGACAAGCAGTCATCAGATCTCAGCCAGCTACAAGGTCACAGAACTCTGTATGCTAGTCTCCAGGAGGATCCTCTCCATGAGCCACTATATGACACTCCAAGTGTCTCAAAGTTCCACAAAGAAATATCTTAAAGAACCGCATCGTCATAGGGGTCTCAATGCAACAGACGGTGCATCAATCGGACGCCCAGTCTGTGATTTATTAGACGTTTAGTCCCCAGGGCCTAGTTGGTTTCATGTACAACCCAACCCGATCGTATCTCAACTGTACCCCGAACTATCATAGGGTATACACCAAGGGACCATTTCTCAATGATAATACCAATGCCGCAGATGGTCTGTCAAACGGACGTCCGGTCTGAAATTTATCAGGTATTCCGTTCCAGGGGCCCAGTTGGATTTCATGTACAATAAAACCCAGACATACTCCAACTGCATCCAAAACACAGGTAAAGTATGCCAAAAGATATGTATCATTAAAAGGAATCCAAATATGTCGACGACATGCCATTCGGACCCCCGAAGATCATGTTATAATTGTTTCCGCTCCAAGGGCCCGGTAGGTTTCGGGTTCGAACCAACCCGGCCATACCCAAACTTTACCTAAATCATGAGTGAAATATATCTAAATGACCATATCGATCCACGTATCTCTGTGCAACTGACGATGCATCGATCGGAGGTCTGTAGCCTAAGATATGGGCGTCTAAACAAACCTGGTCCCAAAATATGGGGTTCGGGCCCAGTCCGACCCGACCCCATACCCTCGGGGTCGGCCCGAACTGGGTCGACCTGAACCGGTTTCGGGTCTGGCCCGGTTGGGCGCGGCCCAACCCAATTGGGCATGGCCGACCCAGCCCGTGCGGCCTGCAGCCCGGTTCGGAAGCCGGCCACGGCTCGGCGCTGACCGAGTTGGGCGCAAAGGGGGGCGCCACCCACTGTTTGCAGAATAGCAGACCCTGTGGGGTCTGCCCTAACTGATTTTTGTGGCGTTACGACCCCCCCCCCCCCACCCCTCGGGTTCTTTGAACAGCCGGACAATGGTTGGGCGGTTGTCTAACAGCGGGACCCCCTCGGGTCGCACCTCTAGGTGGCACCAGCAGTCAGCTCAGCATGCCGCACTTTTGAAGACCATCGTGCTTCGTGTCCGACCGGTGCGGTGCGACGGCACTGTGCCCCTCCGCCGTGGCCTACTGCATCCATGGCCCACATGGAGCCCCGGCGCGGCGCAACGGCGCCGCGGCCCGCTCTGGGCCGCGGCTTCTTTCGGCCTCACCGTCGTGTCGTGACGGCGCCGCTATCCACCGATGTGGCCTGCTCCGGCAGCGGTCCTCTTCAATTCCCGCGCGTTGCAATGACACCGCGCCGCCTTCTCCACAAACATCATTGAAATTAACAAATTTGAGGGGAGGAAAATTGGCCGTGTTTGTGCGGTCCGATCTCCTCCCATTACGATGCTAACATTCGGCCAATCTTAACAATGATAGACGATGATAAACTTGAACACATACATAACCCCTACCTCGAAAAGACAACGCACATCGTCGAATCACGGAATGAGGCAAGCGTCGCAGTGGCCAGGCATCACGGAAGAACGGTGCTCCTCATGGTGTCACCACACGTTCTTACCTCGTTTGAAGGAGATGCCCTTCGCCAAGAGGAATATTGCATTCTTCGTGGAAAGAAATCTTTTCCTTCAAATTATTTGCCCCAACAATAAAATAAAATGTTTCCACTTAATTTAATAATTCCAAGCAATTCAAAACTAAGAGTATCCAATTCATTAATTGAAATCAAGTTGACAAAGTTATGGGAGAGGGAGAAGGAGGTGAGGAGTTCACATAATTAAAGGTAAGTTACTAATTAATTTAAGGGGTGATAAAGGGGAATTCAATGGGGTTATGGAGAGGTGAGGAGTTAGGGTCTCGTTTGGGCCCCACCACACTAAACCAACCTTTGGGAGGTTAGGTGGGTTTGGGCTCCACCTCTAACACCCCCTTTGTCGTATAAAACTACCTTCCTTAAATAAAATTTATATACGACAAATTTTATTTAAATTATTCAAAATCCCCATTTATTAAACCTCAACCCGCTCAGAACATAGCCATGGGAAAGGTCACACTAAGAAATTACCAGCGCTACGAGTTCATCGGTGCCTTCAGATTTCAATTCCGAGCACCGGTTCAAATGATAGAAAAATCTCGCTCGTTCGTTTAATGAACGTACCCGAGATGAACTTCGGAAATTGATTCCAGGAACACCGGGCCTCAGAATCATGTGATGTCAGAAACTGCGCACTCGTAAATTTCCAAAGAAATTATGAAAAAAATCCCCTGAAATTTATGGTTCTTTACATTACTCCCAAATCAGGGATTTACATCCCCATAAATCTACAACATATACTAGGGAAACTAAAGGAGGTACCAAGCATGCATATGTGCCTCCCGCCCCCATGTGCTCTCCTAGAGGTTCTCATGCTGCCAACGAAAGCGCAAAAGAGGAATTGACCATCCCCATAGGACCCACTCATGTCGATCCTAAACCTCTTCTATAACCCCATGAAAGTCTCCCCGTCATCGATGTCTATCTCTCCGTGGTCGATAACGACTGATAGGTCGTCCACACATCTCCTCAGCTGAGATATGAGAATGACATCATGCACCCGGTGCAACTGAGGTGGGAGGGACAGATGGTAAGCCACCTCGCCTACCCTGCTGAGGACCTGGAAAGGTCCAATGAACCTCAGAGATTACTTGTCGCCTTGACCAAATCTTATTAGACATCATCGAGGTGAGACCCGTAAGAAGACGTGGTTTCCATCCTTGAACTCCAGTGGTCTCTGTCTCCCATCAGCATTGGACTTCGGTCTTCTCCACACAGTCTTCGTCCACTCTTGCATGATCTGCACATTTTACATTCTAACTTGAACCATCTCTGGTACTACACGTGCGGACTCGATCACTATCCACAAAGGATATCATAAACGCATTCGGCTTCTATCTCACCAATCCTAACAGCGGAATACCCGTTCTCCTACTAAGAGTATATGTTTCAACCTCCGCCTCTCTAGAAGTATAAACTATCCCGAAGTCATAGTTCTGGAGGAATTCAAGCCATCACCGTTGTTCTAGGTTAATGTATTTCTGAGAGAAGATAAAACTGGGATTATTGAGATGGATAGAACTGTAAACCGTTCACTCAATGAACAATGGGTGAGACTAGCCAATTGTAAGAACTCATCTCCACCCTTCTTCTTCTATGTTCCACCAAAGAGCTACTGAGATTTCTCCTCTGTCGAAATGGGAAATATTGTCTCATCCCCTGGATGGAACATGTTTTTTTCCTAATAAAGTCAATCCTAGCATGAACGGTACTATTTCATGTCATGGACGACGTCGTAAGGCCTCAACGCTAGTACCAAGAGATCCAACCGTTACTCTCGAATCCAAGGGTCGAGTCACACAATCGGTAGAAGTGTGTGGTCACTACGTCTCCTCTAGTAGGTATCTCGAAAGTGAGGAACAAGTCAACAGTTTTGAACCGAAACATCTTCGTATCAACCAAACATAGTGGACAAGAAATTAATCTTCACAAAGATAAGGGTATTTTATTACTGCAACTCATAGTACAAAGACACAAAGAAAACACAACAGTGACAACATGGAAACTAAAAACACCAAGAACAAGGGCCTCCATGCCTAGACCCACTCCTTTCCACATTCTTCTAAAGCTCCATGGTCATATGATTCATCTTCCTGATGCTGAGCTCTCCCATATCCACCTGTTCCCCGCAGTCATGGTGGTCCTCCGGGTGGTGGTGGTGGCAACACCCCGAAGCGTCGTCCACCTCCATCCGCACAGCCAGCTCCTCTGCCTCTGTCTCCTGCTCCTTGCGGTCTGTCATGATCAAACCTCTACCTCTTCCTGGGAGGTTCTTTATCTATCTGCTGATCGTTTGAGCGGTAGGTTGGACAGTCACGATCCATGTGACCATGTTCGCTGCACGAGTAATACAGCAGGGCAGTTCTGGCTCTGTCTCTACCCTTGGTGCCTCGCACAACCGATCATGAGTCGTGCGGCCAACCACCTGTAGGTCTGGCCCTCCTGGACCTCTGCGTCGTCTGTCTACTGCCAGCTGCAGAAGACTTCGCTGCAAGTCAACTAGTGGTGGGTCTTGCGGCTGGTGACTGCTTAGCAAGGAAACTATCTACTAAAAGGGCTCTCTCTAACACCCCCCGCCAGAGTCGGGATGCTGAGAGGGATCATTGAAGATCTGATGTCGTGCCTCAGTCCCTGATCGAAGGTCTGGGCCATGAAGAACGGGTCCCGTACCATGTCTGTATAGTTGTGGGAGAGGTCTGTGAACCTCACTGAGTACTGAGCTTCACTCATGCTGCCCTGTTGTAGATGAAGTATCTCATGTATCAGCACCGCTCGAAGGGTGGCTGGTACAAACTCTACCTGGAACAGGCTCTCGAAGTCTGCCTATAGAAGTGACATCTCGTCATGCATCTAGATCATTAGGCCCCACTATCTGCCTGCTGCTTCCTGAAGGAGGCTGGTAGCAAGGATCACCATGAAGTCTGCTGGTGTACCTACTAGCCTGAAAACTATCACCACAGCCTCTAGCCAATCCTCTGCCGCCTGTGGGTCCATCTCTCCCAGGAACCGGGGTGGCCTCTGGTGCTGGAAATCGTGCAGCGCACTCAAGCAGCATGCATTGCCTACTGCTAGGGCTGGTGGCATCGGTGGAAAAATGGGTGGTAATACCGTTGGTGCCTCCGCTGGTGACTCAAATGGTTGAGAGTCATGTACTGAGGCCTCATCACTAAGCGACCTTCCCATACGTACAACTCTCGGGGCTCTATCTAGTCGTCCATGGGGAGGCATCCTGAAATAACAGACACCACACGGTCAAAAGAATATACCTGGTGAGCTGACCTGGTTTGAGATCACTTAAAAGTAACTTTTGAAAACTTACACGCAATAAATATTTTTGTGCACTGAGTCAGAAATTAGAAGTCAGGGTCCTGGTGTATGGATTCTTTAGCCTCCCCCACCAACACTGGACTCCCTGGATTAAAAACCACACTCAGTACCCTTAACACTATTACTTCATAGAAAGAAAATATCATAGTCTTAAGTTCTGTGGTAGAATTGACGTCCTCTGATACGAATTTGTCATGACCCGTCCTCGGGGCCCGTGTCGTGACTACTCCAAGCACGAATTCTATAGGCCAGGGGCTCGTGACTAGTACCAAAGGCGTAAATCCTGGTATCTGGGAAGACATTGCCTTCATAAAACATAAACACATCCAACCAGAGTACAAGCAGAAGTAATACCCAAAGTACAAAATAAAGTGCTGAAAAGTAATGGGCCAGAATACAAACCCAACTGAAAAGTACAACTACAACTGAACGAAAGTACAACAGAAAAGACAAATAGCTAGAAGATAAAAGTAGCTCCTAGGTCATCTGCCTCGGATCCTACCTGAAAGGTTGGTACAAATAGCCTCCTCAACACTCTCTCCCGCCAACCTCTTCCGAGTACAGTCTCGTCGGGAATTCCAGCTCCGGGCACTGACTCGTTGTGAGGTCCACCTTCGGGAACCGTCTAGTCCTCGTACACTCGATATCAGTAAGTATTGTCTGTCGTCTACATCCAATACAACGAGGTACGGGAATAACCCATGTAGGGGTGAGTATAACGATAATTAGTCGGGACCCCAAGACCCTCAAGGTCTCACTAAATACAACAAGGATAACCCCAAAATAGGGTCTCAACAGATAACCCTTACTTAGGTATAAGCCCATACTTATACCTAAGTTACCAAGAATGCCATATCAATCATGAAGTATCAAATAGTTATAAAATCAACGGATAACCACTACATAGGTATATGCACATACATATACCTAGGTTATCAAGTAACACATCTCAATCATGACGTAATCACAAAGGTCATTGACTCCGCTCCAACCAGGAATTTTATTCACGATGATGAAAACACGGCTGCTGGAGAACTCCTCCTCTGTCGAGCGCAGCAGTCCCGTCACGAATCTGAGGTGATACTTAATAACCATAGACTGATGACGTCCTCCTCATGTCGAGTACCGTGGGTCATCCACCTCACAATGTAGTGCTCTCCGCATTGGGTCTGCCACCTCACACAGTAGTGCTCCCCCTCATAGCCTATAGAGGTACTCCTTCTGTTGAGTACCGCAGGTATTCCACCTCACAAAGTAGTGCTCCTCCACCGAGGGTCTTCCACCTCACAAATTAGTGCTCCGGACTGGGCTATACCAGTCACTCTGAATCGAATCGGACAAGCAGTCATCAGATCTCATCCAGCTATAAGGTCACCGAACATTGTATGCTCGTCTCTGGGAGGATCTGCTCCACAAGCCACTAGTTGACACTCCATGTGTCTCAAAGTCCCACGAATAAATATCTCAATAAACTGCCACATCATAGGGGTCTCAATTCAATAGACGGCGTGTCTATCGGGCACCCGGTCTGTGAGTTATTAGCCATTTAGTCTCGGGGGCCCGGTTGGTTTTGTGTATGAGCCAACCCGATTGTATCTCAACTGTACCCCGAACTCTCATAGGTTATACACAAAGGGACCGTTTTTCAATGATATTACCAACTCCTATTACGGTTCGTCAAACGGACGTCCCGTCTGAAAGTTATCGGCTTTTCCGTTCCAGGGGCCCAGTTGGGTTTCAGGTACAATCCAACTCGTCCATACTCCAACTGTTTCCAAAACTCAAGTGAAGTATTCCAAAAGATCTGTATTGTCAAAAGGAATCCAACAAAGTCGACGACACATCAATTGGACGCCTGGAGCTCTAGTTAAAATTTTTTCCGCTCCGAGGGACCAGTTGGTTTCAGGTTCGATCCAACTCGGTTGTACCCAAAAATTACCTAAAGCTTGTGTGTAATATACCAAAACGACCTTCTTTCTCCATGTATCCCTACGCAACTGACGGTTCATTGATCGGAGGTCCTTAGCCCATGATATGGGCGTTTGAAAGAACTTGGTCTGAAAATAGGGGTTCTGGCCCGGTCTGATCCGGCCCAATACCCCCTAGGTTGGCCTGAACAGGGATGAACTGACCCGGGTCCGGGATCGAACCGGTTGGACACAGCCCGGCCCGGCTGGTGCAGCCCGGACTGGCGCTGGCGGCCCGGCTCGGAAGCCTGTCGTGGCACTGCGCTGACCGAGTGGGGTGAAAATGGGGGCGTCGCCCCCTATTTTTGGAATGGTAGACCCTGTGGGGTCCGCCCTAATTTATTTTCGGGGGGTTTTTACCCCCCCTCCCCCCCTTGGGTTCTTCGAACGGTAGACCAATGGTCGGCCGACTGTGGAACCGCGGGACCCCCTCGGGTCCCACCTCTAAGTGGCGCCGGTGGCCTGCTCAGCCAACGGCCCTTTTGAAGACCCCTGCGACCCTAGGCCACGGCTCCTATCCGATCAGCATGGCGCGACGGCACCGCGCATCCTTTTCCACAAACATCATTGAAATTAGCAATGTCGAGAGGAGGAGAATCGTTTGTGTTTGTGTAGTCTGATCTCCTCCCGTTATGACGATAATATTCGGCCAATCATAACAACGATAGACGATGATAAACTTGAACAAAGAAATAACCCCTACCTCTAAAAGACGTTTTACGTCGTCAAACCGTGGAAAGTGGCAAGCATCGCGGTGGTCGGGCGATGTGAAAAAATGGTGCTCCTTGTGGCGTCACCTCACGTTCTTGCCTCGATTAAGGGGGATGCCCTTCGCCGAGGGGAAGATTGTGTTCTTCGCGGAAAGAAAGATTTTATTTTAAATTATTTTCCCCAACAATAAAATGAAAGATGTCCTCTTAATTTAATAATGCCAAGCAATTCAAAACTAAGAGGAGCCAATTCATTAATTGAAATCAAGTTGGAAAACATATGGGAGAGAGAGAAGGAGGTGAGGAGTTCACATAATTAAAGGGAAGTTACTAATTAATTAAAGTGGTGATAAAGGGGAATTCAAAGAGGTTATGGGGAGGTGAGGAGTTAGGGTCTCATGTGGGCCCCACCACACTAAACCCTCCTTTGGGAGGTTAGGTGGGTGTAGGACCCACCTCTAACTCCCCCTTTGTTGGATAAAACAACCTTCCTTAAATAAAATTTATATATAAATTTTTTTTTAAAATTATTCAAAATCCCCATTTATTAAACCCCATCCCACTTAGAACGCAACCATGGGAATGGTCCCCCTAAGCAATTACCAGCACTATGAGTTCATCGGTGCCCTCGTATTTCAATTTCGATCACCGGTTCAAAAGATAGAAAAATCCCACTCGTCTGTTTACTGAACGTACCCGAGCTGAACATCGGAAATTGATTCTGGGCACACCGGACCTCGGAAACAAGTGACATCAAAAACTGTGCACTCATAAAATTCCAAAGAAATTAAGACAAAGATTTCTCTGAAATTTTCCGATCTTTACATGGGATCTCACTGAACCACCATTTTTTCATTGGGAAATGATATTTGTGTATATAACAATAAATGTATATCTATTTTCATTCATTTAATACATTTAAATTCAATATATATCTCCATTATATAGTCATATATCTTATTCACCATTCCTTTTAAGGGGTAATACATTATTTATGTTCATTTCTCAAATGTGTTCCCTGAAATTAGTCACGAATAATGTGAATTATCTGTCAATTAAATCATTTATGTGAAACTATTTTAGATACATTATTCCCAATAATGATATTAATAATTAAAGGAATATTTTAGAAATAATTATTATAGTTTACCTCTTGTTATTAGATAAAATAACATATGTATTCTTTCTTAAAGTCTTTATTTGGTTCCTTATACCCCTGTTTTTATAGTTCATTTCTATAAAAAAATTATTTATCTATTCTTGTGAATTTTATTAAATGAACAACATATTTTGAGCATTATTAATATGAATTCTGATATGCATGTCTAAAATAGTTAATTCCTTCTTTTTCTATGATTATTATTGAATTCTTATTATATTTGATAGAAGACATGATCATTCAACACATTTTATTCTAGGGGTAACTTTAATATTTTTTACTTATATATGATTTCCATTTGTGTAACACATAATAATATAAATTTTACGATTGGTGACCCAATATAGATTTTCAATTGATTGGTTAATATTAAAAACTCATTAGATGAAAAGTATATGATTAAGGTGAAATCATAATGAAAGATGCGTCTCTATCCACCAAGTGATGTTTTCTTGTTAGTTATCCTAGATTTATTTTTTTATCATGTTATATGTTGTTTCCACATTCCTATGTTAGCATGGTCATATGATTCCATGTTATTAGTTTATTCTACCATTTGTTTATTAACGAGCCTTTTCGATTATGACATCATGTTATTCTTTTGTCTTATATGTAATGTTTCATTGTCAAGATTACTCCCTTACTATGATTTCATAGAAATCACATTTTTCCTATGATTTCACCTAGTTATCCTATATTGTTTTAAAGACTTAAATAGATTTAGGATCTCATTATGGATGTTAAAATAAAGGCATTTTATTTTTAGTTCAATATTGATGTTTTATGCACCCAGTTTCTCAAAGACATTGGGATTTTCATTCTTTAGTTTGTATTTATTGGATATTTATTTTATAAAATCATTTATAAATTTGGGTAAAATGATTGTGTAATTATATTTGGTATCAAAAAATGTTTTAGTTAGTTTTAGTGATTAATATAATAATACCCTAGTGAGAACCCTAGGGATAAGTCGATATATATGAAAACATCGTAGAATGTTACTGATATATAGAGTGAGTGATTTCCATGAAAGTATATAATTTTCTAGATATCAAATGTGGATGTGATTCTGGAATAGATTTACCTAGCGGTAATAAGCCCAAAAAGGAAAAATTGAGTTTAAATTTGGTTTTACCCTAGTGCATGCTTAAGAGGTCTTTCTAAACACCTTGTCTGATACTACCTTGGAATATTCATTGGAAAATTCATAGAATCTTTATGAAAAATTATAATGGACATAAATATATTATTTGGTTTGAAAAACTAATTTGAAAAGTAACTCTAATAACCTAAAATGAATCTTTGTCACTCATTTGTTAGGATTTATGTGTCATTTATATGTTATTTTTTCTATGTTCATAGTATTTATTTTTATATGATTTTTATTTTAAGTATTATCATCCAAATGTTTTTTTGATATAGTAAATTACTTGAACTAGAATCAAAGATTTAAGGGCTCCCTCATTATTAAATAATGAACAGCAAATTTCTCAATTATTATATTTCAGCACATTATTTCAAATCTTGTATGGTTATTATAATAATTTAAACCCCACAAAATATCATGGAGGTTGACTTATATATGAGAATTAAAAATAGAGAAATTATTTCATCTAATGTATATGACTCATAGGTATTCAATGTTTGTGTATTTAATATTCTAGAAAAACATCCCACAAATACTCTAGTGGATTTGATACTATATTGTTCATGCATTGGTTGACATAATATAACGAAATCATAAAATTACATTAGAGGGAGATCACTCTTAAAATTATAACTCATCCTTAGATTATATACTCTTTTAAGAAGGTGGATGAATATCCTTTGGAGTTTTCAAATTAAGTATAGATATTATTGGGTTATGATCATGCATATCTGGCTAGAATGATTGAGAATAAATAGAGAATCATGCGTGAACACATTCCCATTGTGATGTACTAAAATAATATATTCCCCAAATATTTTTATATTCTTAAACATGAATGATATTTTTAGTTTTCAATCAACCAAATACCTAGGTCATAACACATTTACACGACGCCCTACAAAATTTCCATCATTGAGTTGGATTAAATTAGGAACTTGTTACAAGAGAATCGAGACATTGGTTTTATATTCCCTAGTGCTTCACAATGTTGTCCACCGGTACTATATTTCATAATGATTTATTGGATAATTAAACTATGCATTGGTCATTGTGAACTATAATAATTAATGGTAAATAACAAGTATCCACTAGCACAAATATATTATTTTTTCGATCAACTATATGGGTCCACGTATTTCTCTATGGGATACTGTAGGTCGAAATATCCCAAATTAAAATTTATGTAAGAAGTAATTCCGAAGAATATATTTTGAACGAGGCATGGAAAATATTATTTAATATTGATGCCCTCTAGACTCACTAATGCACTAGAAATAATCATGATCCTAATGAGTAGAGTTTTTATATATAACCTTATCAAATTTGTGTTTATATTTATAGATGATATTATGATATATACTACATTCAAGGAGGAAAATGAAAATAATTATGTTACTATTTGGAAGTCATTTAGGGAGGATAAACTATAAGAAAATTATAGTAAATTTGAGTTCATGATGGTGAATTTAGCATTCATGGGACATAATATCACCTAAAAAAGAATATTTTTGGGCCCTCCAAGCATTTACAGAATAATGGAATGTTTTTTATTTATAAAAGATCACTAATGACATTTAATATCGGTTATATTGTTATATTATTTATTTAAAATAACATTGATAATTATCCATTGGTGATCTAAAGAAGGAACACTATAACAAATGCCCTAAGAACAGTGAAATTATACACTATATCTCAGTCATTATTTTATTTGTGAACATCATAAAATTATTTTAAATCATAAATAGATGAAAAATATTCTTAATTAAGTAATTAAAGAATCTAATTTGATTATCTCGGATGTTATATGCATGTGATGAATGATTCTCAAACCTAATCTTATGGATCTCTTAAAATAACAGAATTTCCCTTCGGTTATGATATTTCTAGGACTAACTCACATCCTCTATATTTTTTATCTTATTGAAATACTAATATATATATGTATATAATTATAGTATTATACCTTTGTTTGATGGGGTAATACATTCATTATGATCATTTTTTAAATGAGTTATTCAAAAAAAACTAGATTAAAGGGAACAATCTATTCCTCAGCCAATTTATATAACACCATTTTTCATTTATTTATTCCTATTATTTATTTAAATAAATTAATATAATAGGAATAAAAATTTTATTTTTCATTTTTTCAATGAAAATTTAATATTTATTATTTTTTAATGCATGTAACTGATTCTTTATACCAGTATTTTGAATATTCATTAATATACCCAATTCACTACCATTAGTCATGATGTTTTTTTTTCAATGAACAAAATATTTTCATAACCATGATTATTTATTCAAATAAGATGGTCACAAATATTTAATTCATTATTCTCTTCTGAATCAATATGAAATATCCATATATTGTTATATGACAAAAGATTATTCAACCCATTTCATTTCAAGTGTAATTATTATGAATATATCATATATATGACTTCCAGTTTTTGGTACACATAAGCATATAAATGTTTTGATGTATGATCCATGATAGAAATCTAATTTATTGTGTAATATTTATGTCTCATGATACTATTTGTATGGGATTTGGGAATAATCCTAATCCATGATGGGGCACTTTCCACCATGTGATTTCGTCTTGGAAGATATCATTGGATTTTTCTTTATTTCCTCTTCTACCCCACCCAATTCATACACATGGTGTTCAATGAACATAATAAATTCATCCAAAGCTTCTAGAATAACCCTCTAATGTTAAGATATTATTTTCCTCTACCCATTTAATCATGTAGTTTCATTTTAGTAATTATTTATTTCCTATTTATCTTGATGACATATCTACTAACACATTTCTTTATTATCCCTATGATTCCCATGTAATGAAAGACCACATTTCAGTCTCATTAAGTCATTCTAATCTTATTTATGTACTCCGATTATGTGGTAAATTTTATTGGGATTTTTCAATGATAAAATTTGGTAATGTGAATACCCATACTGATTTTCACTTAAGGTTATTTAAATAACTGAACCTATAAATCATTTATTATGGAATTTTATGTATAAATAAAATGATATTAATCATATGATAAAATATGATGATTGAAATTATTTTCACACACACAGATATATATATATATATGGAACAGAAATTCTTGTACATGATAATAAATTATATGTGTGGGACTAGAATAATGTGGCCCTATAATTAATTTGGTAATGTTTTTATATAATTAAATACCTTGTATGGTTCATGGGAGTTTTTACAAATCACACAATTTTATGATGTTTTATCAGTTATCATTATCTTATGCTTAATATTTTATGTTTTATATCATTTCTACATTCATATAATTACTTGATAATATCCTTTAATGTCATTATACAATGTTTATAAATATAATTCTAAACATTTATGTCACTATGATGTTCCAATTGACATAAATGTATTAAAATTTTCTTAATAGGATTTGACTATCCCCTTATTTTGATTTTTAACTACTCCCTTTTTTATCTACATCACCAGGTTATCTTATGAATTATTAGATTATCTATGATGTTTAAGGGTATGTTATAGTGTTAAAAATAAATTTTTTTGTACCCTTGTTTCTTATTATTGTGATATGTATCTAATTACCGTAACATATTATTGACAAGTCTATTTTGTATATATATATTGATGGGTTTCTAAATATTAATTTATTGCATATAAAAGGATTCAATATAAGATTTGGGTATTTATATTCATGTTTAGGAAATTGGAATGCATGAATGAATTGTGTGTCAATAGTTTGGAAAACATGAAAAATGAGGAACAAACTGCCACTCCACACCATGAGCTTTGCTCGCGGCATGACAATGAAATTTGAAAGGTTAAGGGTAGCTGAAAACTAGAAAAACTCTAATAACATGTGGTGTACTATCCGTACACATTGTGATTTCATGTAGGAGAAAGTTTAATGCTAGACATGTCACGATGAAGAGACACGTTGTCAACAGACAATACAAGGCATGTACCTTTGGTACACTATGTGATCAATGTTAAACCAGCATACAATGTTTCAATGGATTCAATGCGGCAGAATAGAAATCTGATTTAAATACATGACATATACCTCTGGTAAACTTCATGACGACAACAACATATGAAAACAAAAATCGATGTTTAAAGCCACATTGTAGAATTTTCCTATTAAAAGAGGCCTCCAAACGACCTTCCAACACACTCCGAACCAAAGAGAGAATGCCTTACGACTGGGAAAATACATAGAATTCCACCATATATAGTTTTCTTAGTGTTTTTAATTCCATTATTTGATATACTCATTGAATAATTTATATTTTAATTCCAATAGTTGGGTTTTATTTATGTTTTCCTCTTTCATTAATTCTCAATTTATCTTCCATGGATTTGGTCTTATTCATTGTTGTGGGTCACCCGAGTATAGATGGATAAACCCATATGGGAGAGAGGAAATGGTCAAATGGGGTGTGTACCATCGATGTTTGATTAATCATTTCGCGAAATGATAAGATTATGTGATTTTATATTGTTGTACCAACATGCCAATTTTGTTCGCCATTGATTTATTGACCAAATGATTTCAATAATGAATGAACCCCAATATGATTGAGAAACTGTATTCATGATAATTGAATTTAATTAATCTTCTACATATAGAAATATAAAATAAATAATAATTTGTTATTTTGATTCATTTAACCATGAGTAATGGGGATTCTAGGTTAGTTTGACAGGGAATGAACATTTCTTCTATTAATTAACGATTTTGGTTGCGTAGATATTTAATAATATTATTTTCCAATTCTGGAAAAATTAATATTGAAAAACTACTCCTGAATATTGATCCCCTCACTTATAATTATCATTTCAAATTCATTTATCTTAACTTCCTAATTAGATTAATTAAATCAAACATAAATTGGACTCACCAACCTTTAGTTAAAAGATTTCATCACTGTGTTCCCTATTGTTTGTGGGTATGACCCCTATCTTCTACTATATTGTTCCTTTTTAGTTAGTACATTATTGGTTAGTATAGATCTTTAATTTGACTCATTCCCTGAGGAACTAACAATGAATTTCACGCACAACAAATTTTGGTGTTTTTGTCGAGGAGTAGTGGAGCATTACAAAGGACATGACACTGATTTATTAGTTGAAAGACTATTCTTATCCCATAGGTGTTTACTAATTTTACATTAGTTAATTAATTATGTTTCTGTTTTTTCCATCATATATTACACCTCTGGTAGTGTTTCATTGTGTGTAATATGAGTTTTCAAATGACTCAGTATTATGCTTCACCCCTTATTCACGCTCAAGTTTACCCTAGAGATAAAGGTAGAATGTTCATTTTTGTATAGCATGGTTTGTCGAATCCACTGAGACCTAAGAAGCTACCAAAGATACACAACCTATGAGATAGATTTTTGGATATAAAGTAGAAAACTAGTTTTTGATTTTAGATGATTTAAAATAACACTTAGAACCCTATGTGAATTCAACTCAATGAAAATGGGTTGATCGTAGGATTATGCTCGAGGTGGATTGAAGGAATTTTACTTCGTAGACAAATTTGGTTTTATTAATTATTGACAAATTAATTCTTTAAAATAACACTAACTTACACATTTTCTGTTTTGATGCCAAATAAACTCAATTACTAAACCATTACACACATAGATAACCAAATTCATGTTCTCTCCAAGGTATGTGGTTGTTTTGCTACTTGGATTTAGATTCCTCAATCATAGTGAAGATGAAAAGTGGAAATAAATGAAGAATGGATGTCTTAACGTAATTAGCCAAATAACAACAATTCGTTAATAAAATTTCATTCAATTAAGCCTCTTCATCTTCTTATGATCAACCAATTAAAGTTTTATCCATCCATTGATAGAAGACTCTCAATTATGGGTGGAATATGGATTACAAGAATTGGATTAAAGAATTTAAAATCTCGGAAAGAATGTGAACTCCTCCGTGTTTGTGACAAAATTCACACCTATGTGAAAACTAATTCCCCAAAACACTCAAATATCACTGTGATTTGTGATTATAGCGTTTTAATGAATAAATGGTAATAATAAAAGAGAAATATGTTGATTAATAATATATAAATACAAAAATAAACTTACATGGAAATTGAATACATTACAAAATGACAATGGCATAGTAACATTACATCAAAAGAAAGAGATCTCTTCCCCCTCACCATCACTGCCTTATATAAGAATCTATGAAGTTATAATCCGAGATTAAATCTATGTATGGCCAATTTTTTAACAAATTTAGGCCATAGGGTGTTCGAAAGTAGTGGAGAAACTGATTCCCTCCTTGACATTTTATCCTCCTTTTCTCCCTTGAAAGGATCGTCTTGTATGGGCAAGCATATCGCCGAATATGGATAGTCCGTAGAATAGTATTTTGTTTCCACTTTTGTCTTATAGATGTATGTAAAATTTCGGCCTATTTGGAGTTTTGGAAAGGGAGTTATGGCTGATTTAGTAGGTTAACATTCTGGGACGCAGATTCTGGCCCAGATTTGGATATTCTATTTGGGATGCCTTAATAACCACCATGGATGTCGAATTGGAACTGGATCTTGAAAAATGATTTGTTCCGCTTATAGTATTCTATAATCCAATGAAATTTGTGATTTAGTGGGGTAATTTTGTGGGCCCCACACTCTCATCACTGGGATGGTGTCCAATCTTACATCTTCGGAATTGTTTCCATTCATCACCAAAGATCCCCATCATAATTTTTGAATCCTCCATTGATCCCTACATGAAACACATTCATATTGAGGTGTAGATCCATTTACCAAAATATAAAATTAAAATATGGATCATTACATTGCTTAAAATTAGATTATTCATTGGTCTTAAGTTGGTTTCCATTAGGCATGTAGTGTAAAAATGATGAGAATGGATGATCAAAATTAAAATCCACTAACTCTTTCCCATATTATCAAAAATGAACATTTAATACGATTAAAATTTAATTAACATATGCATTTCTTTGGATAATCACACCACTCCCCCACACTTGATATTTTCGAGCCCTGAGATAATAATTTAAATATAATATTTAATTTGCTTTTTCAAACAAATTATAACAAACAGTGATCACAATGTAAATTAAACACAAATATATACATATAAACTATCAAAATAATTCAAAACAGGATAAATTTAAAATCATATCACCATCCCAATCGCATTCCTTTGATTAAATCCATCATCATAATTCATTCAACTCAATTAGGTGAAATGATGTGTTTTTAATCACAATAGATATGGGGGCTCATTTTCATTCAAGGGGGGAATCATGGAAGCACTATGTGGAATCACATTTAATACTAATATGTGTATTCATCATTTTTTTGGTTTTATTTGCAATTTTTCCTTGGTAATAGATAATTTATTTAAAGAAACTAACCCTATTAGGAAGACTTTGTTGATGACTACCAGACTCAAAGTCCTTAGAACAACAAGTGAAACCCATATACTCGGGCATCAACTCGAGTTAACATGTTACAAAATTTAAATTACTATAAAAAGAGATTGAGTGAAAAAATGAGGGCTAGAAAACATTGTATTCCAGATCCCTATGTGCTTAAAGCATTGAATTTTATCAATCCATATCTCTACAGCCAAATTCTTATATTATTTTATTTTTACTTTTTTTATTTTTTTTATTTTGAATACTCATATTATTAATAAAAATAAAACCAACCTATACTTTTTGTAATGGGACCCCGATAATCCCAATTAGTTCCCCACAGTCTAGAGGTCGTGCATTGTGGAATTTTGATTTAATAGAAAAAAATATAAATGATGAAAATTCTCATAGTACTACCAGGAATCCAAAATCAATTCTTGTAAACATAATCATGAATTAAATTAAGAGTCAAGGAAATAAAAATTAATTTCAATCTAGTTTTAATGTGATAAAATATGTTATTATATTAATGAAAGAATAATTTTACTTCTTCTTATGTCACTATTTTTTTAACAAATATTTTGTTTCCACACACCCAATATATAATGAAACTATCCCTAGTATCTTAAAAAGTAGAGATAAGAGATATTTTTTGGGGGAAAATGAGTTGTAAAGTTCATGGAACAAGTTCACTTGGCGGATTCATAATGATGATTGTGGTGCTCCCAAATCACTCTTTGTTCTCATGTGAGATGTAGGCACCTCCTTGATTGAATATGTAACACCCAAAATAGTCTCTAAACCATACAAACAAGAACAAACCAGACCAAAAAAACAACATAACAATTTTTTTAATACAAAGTCTCATCATTTTTATGGTTTTACTTATAAATATATATATATATTTAAATCAAACTAATGATACATTGTCTTATTTTTAAATTTTTTGTAAGGTAGTACATAAGGCTCACACAGTGTGACACATATGAATACATTCTTCCCCATTCATACCCATCAATACTCATAAGAGAAGAACATGTCAATAGTCTGAGAGAGAATAATATCATATTAAAATATTCCACTAATAATATTTGAAATATGAAGTTGAATAAAACAACAAAATGATTGGAAACTTGAAAACCACAGGTTTCCTCCCATGTAGTGCTTTGTTTAACATAATTAGCTTAAATTGTATCCCACATTGATTAATTATTTTAATCTTTTAAGGTAGGATCATAGAATTTTTCCACAACATCATGTTTTTAGAATGATTCTATGAAAGTTTTGCCTCTGACCATTAACTTTAACTGTAGGACTATTGGTGGGAACATGAACATCAAATGACCTATAGGGATACACCTTATGCACTATGTCCAGACCTGTCCATCTAGACCTCAATTTTCTAGGGTGTATGTGAGGTTTATAATTATACAAAATAATAGGTTTTCTCAGTTTAATTTTTTTGGTTTTAAGGTTTCATGATTGGTTTGATTTTACTTTTTCATTATTGAGCCTTGATTTTTAATAGTCATCCATCCAATGTTTCCTAAGCTCAATAAGATATAATTTCCTTTTTGTTCCTACCAATGCGATGTCATAATTAATTTTATAAGTTTCCCAAAAAGCATTATGTTCAATTTACACTGGAATGTGGAATGCTTTTCTATAAACAAACCTATAAGGGAACATTCCTAAAATGGTTTTAATTTTAGTTTGATAGGCCCAATGAGCATTTAAGAGTTTTCTTAACTAATATTTCCTAGATGGATTAATAGTTTTCTCAAGAATTTTTTTGATATCACGATTGGACAAATTAGCACAATCATTAGTCTATGGGTGGTAAGCAGTGGACACTTTGTGAGAAATTCCATACTTTTCCATTTGTGATGAGAAAGTAAGATTACAGAAATGTGTTCCATGATCACTAAGGATTTCCCTAAAAATTTCAAACCTAGAGAGGATGTTTACCTTGAGAAATATAATCATGGTTTTTTGACCATTGGATTTTTTTGAATTGCCTCAACCCATTTGGATACATAATCGATAGAAAAATGGATGTATTGCTATCCCCTTGAGTTTCAGAAGGGACCCATGAAATCGATTCCCCAATAGTCAAAGATTTCAATCACTGTTATCGGAGTGAGTGTCATTAGATTCCTTTTTGTGATGGAACCTACTTTTTTGACACTTAGAATAGATTTGAAAAAAATAGGAGTCCCTTGAGATGGTGGGTCAAAAGAGACCACATTAAAGAACCTTAGCAGAAGTTTTCATAGAGTAAAAGTGACATCCACATGCCTCACTACGAGAGAATTTATGGATGGATAGTTGTTCAGATTCTAGGACACACCTCCTTATTACATGGTCAAGGAATAACTTATAGAGGTTTGGATCGTCTAACACATAGTTTCTAATATCAAAAAGTAATTTACTTCTAGCTGGAGTCCCTAAGAATTTTGAATGAACATTGTAAGTAAGAAGTTTGCTATATCTACATAACAAAGGTAGTCACTCATGGAGAATAGTTGTTCAGCAGGTAATGAAGTAGACATAGAGAGGCGAGAAAATTTTTCATTGAATTATATCCTATAGAGGTGATCGACTAAAACATTTTCAACACCATTTTTGTCCTAGATTGTGAGGTCAAATTCTTGTAAGAGAAAGACCAACATAATCAGCCTAGCCTTAGCATATTTTTTTGGAAGAGGTGTGTCAATGAAGAATGGTTAATGATTATAGTGATGGGGGATCCTGAGAGGTAGGTCCTAAACTTCTATAAGGAAATCACAATATTAAGAAACTAGTTTTCAGTGGCGGTGTAGTTTATTTTGGAATTATTTAATGATTTTCTTGCATAATCAATGGAACATGTATTTTTCTCACTCTTTTTTCCTAATACTTTTCCAAAAGTGAAGTCACTTGTATCACACATGATATCAAAAGGAAGTTTCCAATTTTGAGATTGCATGATTTCTTGAGAGATAAGAGCTGACTTGAGTGTAGAGAATGATTCCTCACAACATTCTGTCTAGAAAAAATTTAGAATCATTCACCAATAGAGAACAATCTAGTTGAGAAATAGAGATGAAATTACCAATGAACCTTCTATAGAAACCAACATGACCTATGAAATACCTCACTTCCTTGAAATTTATGGGTGATTAAAGGGGGATAATGGTTTCAACCTTGGCATTATTAATCATAAATTCCCCGACCTAAGACCAGATGTGCTTGAAATTTTCCCTCTGTAACCATAAAATGGAATTTTCCCTAGTTTAGGACCATATTATTTTCATAACATCTTGACAAGACTCTCCCCACATTCCTAAAACATCCCTCAAATGTATCCCCAAATACAGAGAAGTCGTCCATGAAGACGTCAATTAAATCCCCTACTATTTCTGAGAAGATTCACATCATGCGCCACTAGAATCCTCTATGGGCATTGTATAACCCTAAGAGAATGTGTTTGAAGGAAATGGCGCTGAATGGACATGTTAATGTAGTATTCCCTTGATCCTCTAGGGATACCTCAATCTAATTGTACCTTGTGTACCCATATAAGAAATAGTAGAAGGCACGACCTGCAACTCTCTCAAGTACATGGTCAATGAATGGTAAGGGTAAATAGTCTATCTTGGTAAATGAGATTAGATTACAATAGTCGATGCAGACTCTTTAGACACTAATCACCCTAGTTGGAATAATCTCTCCATCCTTATTGGTTATCACTGTGATTCTTGCCTTCTTGGGAACCACTTGGATTGGGCTCATCCACTCACTCTCATCTATGGGATAAATGATACCAATTTTTAACAATTTCAGAATTTCCATCTTCAATAAATATATGAGATTAGGATTGAGTCTCCATTGAGGTTCACGGAATGGATTTGAATCCGTTTCTAAAACAAAATTATGAGCCTCGATTAGTGGTCTAATCCCAGTAATATCAAACAGGTTCCAACTAATTGCTTTATAATGTTTCATAAGGACATATAGAAGTATCCTCTAATGATTGTATTCAAGAAGAGATGAAATGATAGTAGTATGTGCTTGATTGTCCCCTATGAACTCATACGAGAGTGCAGTTGGAAGTTCCGTCAATTCAAGATCTGGTTGGTTCAGAATTTCTACAGAAGATTGGGACATCGGGTCAAGATCAATTTTTTTCTATAGTTTTATATAGTATCAAATCCCCATGTATAGAAGTTTTAGCTATAAGAGTGGTTTGGTCAGATTTTGGGAAGGAAGTTTGATTAGTCCCCATGAAATTCATTTCATGGAAGGTTTCACTAATTGTTGGACCCAACACTTCATCAATGGAAGAAGTTGAGAATGATTCCATCCAAGGATATAAACTTCCTTCATGCGAAAAAAGGAAATCAATCTCCTTTTGACTTGAACATCCATAAAATATTCCATGATGTTCTATGGATTTGTTATCAATTATTACTCTCATGTTAACATCATGAATGTCCTCATCATCCCCAATTTGTGAGCTTGCATTATTGATGATTAAGCATAGACTCATGTTTCCATAGATGATGGTCAGGTTCCTATTTCAAACTCGGATAACATATTTCATTTTTGAAAGGAATGGATGACCAAGGAGGAATGGGGTTTTTTCCTTATTTCTAATGTTTGGATTTTTTTCAAGGACAATGAAGTCAGTTTGGTAGATGAAATTTTCAAACATTACATGAACGTCCATTAAAATCCCCTTTGGAACATGAATGCGACAATTAGCAATCTGATGTGTGATAGATGAGGGTTGGAGCTCTTCTAGGCCTAACTGGCAGTACATATCAAATATAATGAGATTGACACTTTCACCATGGTCACACAAGGACTTGAAAACATTTTGTCTCTCCTAGTTCAATATTTATGTAAGGGAAACTATGGTCTTTCAACATATGAGGAATGGTCCCTTGAATGGTGGTACTCACATTATCTATAAAAAAGACACTGTTTTTATGTGAAAATTTTATTCTAAATGTCCACAAGTCCTTAAGGTACATTTAGTTGGAAGGTATAGTTTTGATTGAATCGGGAAAGGGAATGTTCAACTTGACTTGTGAAATAATTTCCCTTAATGTTTCTCTCAATTCAGGCTCAGTTTCGCTCCTCATGTATTGAGGAATATGGTGCAGGTTGTGGGTTTGTTAGTTAAAGATTTTATTCTTTGATAATGTTATCGTGTTTTTAAATTTGATCATTTCGTTCATTTGAATTTTCATCTCAGTATAAATATCTTGATGGGTTTCAAAAGTAGTTTTTCAGTTCTCTAAATCTTTTTCACACTTCTTAAAACAGTCATAGCCTTTAGTTGTTCATGAGTTATTTGTGTGCAACATGACTCACCCTATACTGTTTGTTGTGAAATGTCTTGTGTAGGAATGGAATCCTTTTCTTATTTTGATGGTTTGAAGTTCTTATTTTAGGGAAGATACTTCTGAGTTCATCCTTTCATTTTTTGTCACAATTATTCTAGTATGATTTGTGGAAAAGTTGGGGTTGGGGCATGAAAAGAGGGGTTTATCCAAGGGGATAGTTTTGAGGTGTGATGTTTTGATGAAAATGGACAGGTGGTTATTGGTATCAGATAGGTTGGGGTTGGAACTGGTTATGGGATTTTTAGTTATGATGGGGGTAAGGATTTTGTACATGTGGTTGGCGAGGTTGTTTGTTATCCTTCTAGTGGAATCATGGGTGGTCATTATACCTTGGGCTGAATGTGTTTTAGTATTTAGGCTTTTGAAAGTTCATGGAATTTATTTCCACTGGGGGTCCTCTAAGAAGAATATCCTTGATGGATGGATTAGTTGAGAAGTTGTCTTTCTTATGTTCATTTTTTTTAAAAATCAAATAGGGTCTACAACTTGGATTTCATTTACATTCCTATGGTCTATCTCTTCAACATTACTAGAGAGTGCTGTGAGTTTAGCCCTAAGGATTTACTCTTCCATAAGTGTATGAATTTTAGTAGTTATTTGGGGAATTTTAGAATTTTTTGATGTTCCCCATGTTTTTTCTATTCATCAAGGATTTCCTGATACTCGTAAGAATCATTTGGGGCATTGTTTTTAAAGGTTACATTACACATAATGTCAATGAATTGTTTATTCCCTGTACCCAACCATTTATAAAAAAATAGAAATTGTTATGGTACTGAAATTTAAAGGGTGAAGTACCATGTTGAGTGGGTCATTGATCATTTCCCATGTTTCCTTAAATGACTCTCCCTCTTTTTCAAACATGTTCTGGATGTACTTTTTTAGTGCAATTGTTTTATGGTTGGGAATGTAATTTTTTTTGAATTATCTTGGAAATTTTTCCCAACATTTGATGGATGATGGTCTCAAAATGTTTAGCAAACATTTTTCTCGATCCTTTAGAGAATAAAAAAAAATATCTTCATTTTAGATGATTCTAGTTTATGTGGCATTCACATGTTATCTATCATGTCATTGAACTCTTTAATGAGAAGGTATGGCATCTTGGACTCCATTCCATGGAATGTGGGAAGGTGTTTTAGAACATGGGGTTTAAATATTTAGTTGAAATCTCTTATATAATTATTTCTAATGCATGAGGAAGAAGTGGTCCAAGTTGGAGTGAGGGATTCATTCATGGTTTGATCGACTACATTCCCTAGGTTTGGAGATTCTTGATTTTGGATTCCCCATTTTATTGCCCCTAGGATTTACAATTTCATTTCTTGGAAGACCATCCATTAGATTTGATTCCATTTTTGATTATGGAGTATCGTGATTATTATTATTTAACTTCATCAATCCCCTAGGTTTACATGACTCCCCTAGCCTAGGATTTTCAGCCAAACTAGTCTATTTTAATTATTGCGTTTGTAGGCAGACATGCGCCAAAAGGGAAAAAAGCGAGAAAGGCACTAGATAATAGATCTTGGGTGAGAATAGAATAATGGGGTGAGGAAAGAAGATTACGGTCTATGGTACTTACATGTTCACCATCAACGACGCAAAAATTTGATTCACACTCAAATTTACAAAATAGATGATAGTAGAACGGTCCTTGTAGTCTAGTTGGGTTATCGAATCCACTGAGACGTGGGATGATACCTAAGATAAACAACCTATGAGATGAAATTTTGGATAGGAAGTGGCAAAGTTGGTTTTTATTTTAGATGTTTTAAAATAACACTAATAATCCTAAGTGAATTCGATTCAATGAAAATGGGTCGATCTTATAATTATGTTCAGGGTGTATTGAATGAAATTTACGTCATAGACAATTTTGGTTTTATTAATTCTTGATGAATCTATTCTTCAAAACAAAACTACCTTCATCATTCTTGGGGTTGATGCTAAATAAACTCAATTTCAAAACCCCTACTGACATAGAGAACAAAATTCATGATTCCTCCAAGGTATATGGTCATTTTAGTACTTGGATTTAGCTTCCTCAAACATAGTGAAGATGATGAGAGGAAATAACTGAATAATGGAAGTCTTAAATTAGTTAAACAATTAACATGAATTCATTAATAAAATAACATTAAATCCAAACTTTACATTTTTCTACTATCAACCCATTAAAGTATTATGCCTCCATTGATGGTATACTCACAGTGATGGGTGGGAGATGGCGTACAATAATTGGATTGAAGAAATTAAAACTGCGGGAATAACAAGCGCTCCTCTATGCGTGTGATGAAATTCACACCTATGTGTGTACTAATTCACCAAAACACTAAGATATCACTGTGCTTTGTGATTATAGAGTTTTAATGACGATATGGGAAGAATATAAGTGAAATATGTTGACTAAGAACATAGAAATACAAAAAAAAACATACAATAACATTGAAAACATTACAAAGGAACATTGGCTTAATAACATTAAATCTAATATGATAGAACTCTTCCCCCACTCCACCACTGCCTTAAATAGGAAATTTTGAAGCCTTAGGCTGTGATTTAATCAATTTATGACCAACGATTAAATTATTTTAGTCTTTAGGGTGGTGGGAAGTAGTGGATTAATTGATTCCCTAATTTTCTTTTTATCATCCTTGTCTCCCCTAAAAAGATAGTACAGTATTTGCAAGCATATCACTGAACCTAGGTTGGCCATATAAGATTATATTTCGTACCCTAATGTCTTCTAGACATTTGTAAATGTTGGGCCTATTTGGAGTTGTGGATCAGGAGTTATTGACCATTTAGTCGGATAACATTCTGGGTTGTAGATTCTGACACAGAATTTGATATTTTACCTGGGCCACCTTAATAACCAATATAGAGGCCGATTTAGCATTGGATCCTATTTAATTCTTTATTCCTCTACATGTCTTATAAAATTTAGTGAAATTTGGGTTTTTGTGGGGATTTATTTTGGGACATACACTCTCATTAGTGAGCAGGTGTCCAATCTGCCTTCTCCAAAATTGTTTCATTTCATCGCCAATGATCGTGTCCATACACTATGAATCCTCCTTGGATACCTACAAGAAAAATGTTCATATTGAACATTAGATCCATTTCCCAAAATAGAAATTTATGTATAGATAATTACATTCAAAAAAATTAGATGAATCATTGTGAATAAATTGGTTTACATTAGGCATGAAGTGCACAAATGATTGTAATGGAAGTTCAAAATTAAAATACCCTAACTTGGGACTATAAGATCAAAAGTGAAAGTTAAATACTATTAAAATTTAATTAACTTATGTGTTTTTATTGGATAATCAACCCCCATAAAAATATCTTCAGTATCTGACCATGTTGGAAGCACCGAATTCAAAAGGGTGGTCACAGATGGGCGATTCCTATAATGACTCATGTTTTTAGGAGTATGATGAATCTCAACCCATAGGGTGGAATGGACCCTACTATCAGCCTAATAGAGGAACTCTCGTCCATAAAAGCTTCCAAAATTTTTTTGGGCATATCAATACACTTTTTAAAATTACTACATTCAATAATATCAAGTGCTACATCCTGATGAAAGACTATCCAGATTTCTCACCCAGTATATTGATGTACCGGACAAAAGGATTGACTATAACAAGGCTCAAGTTGATTAGTATGTATAACAGACTACTCACCATTCTCAAATCCTTCCAAATTTTAATTCTATGGATATTTACCTACTAGTCATTTGTAATGTAGACATAGTTGCCTTTGGAGAAGATTAATATAAATAAGTGAAGGAAATCCAAGCAGTTGAAATAAAGCAAACTCAATGGCAGTAATTTCATGAAAACCATTCGTTTCTTCAACCTCAGGAGAATAATTCTGAGGACATACTATCCATTATTCTCTCAATGTTCATTCCAATGTTGGATAAGTTTATGGATGACCCTGACGCCCAACTCATTGAATACAGAGAATTGATTACTCACCTTTCTTATTTTATTTCAAATATAAATTCCTCAGTATGAAACATACCATTAAAATATAATTCGTGGATTGAGTTGTTTGAAGAGAATGAAGATTGAAGTTGGAGGATGCCAATACTACCGTAAAGAAAAATGATGAAAAATCTGAGGTAGTGAAAAAAGAAAATTACCTATAGAATATTGGAATCATTAAAAAATATAACCCTCTAGAATTATAAGATGTACCATAACCAAAGGCATCCCTGCTATACATAAAAACGTACCAAGAAGAACAAATATTCTCTTACAACTACACAATAAAGAGGAATGAAAAATGAGGGAAATTTGTGATTGGATGGTTGGAGTAGAAGAGGGAGAGGACATTTTATTGAAATTTAATGAATAAAATGAATAATAAGGGGTAATGAAGGATCACAGGGAGGAAAAGAAGGTACAAGCCAGTGAATTTTTGAAGGAAGAATAAAAATTAAAGGAAGAGGATAATAAAAAACAAGTTGTGACCTCACTATCATTCTCAATAATGATGAAGAACGAGACTCTTTCCTACACATTCAAGATGAAGAGGAGAAACCAAAGGATCTAACTGAAAAAGACATTCTATAATGTGAACTAGAGGTAGAAATGGATAAATTAGGGGTGGTGCACGCGATGTACAAAATCTGGTCAGATTTCAATTTCTTATTAATTTAATTTCATTTTCCCTTAAATTTTAGACCAACACTAGCCATGAGAACCATTTGAGGAGGATGGTACATACCAACCATGATGCACAATAAAGACATAGGTGGTTAAATATATGATGGTTAGTTGTGTACCATGTTCCAGTCAGCTAATAAAGGTAAAAGGTCAATATAAATGACATTAAAAAAGTGAAACTGTTGGGAGGAAACCTAGATGTTAAAATTTGATTTCTAGGCTGTAGATTTGTTTTATATTGTTAGTTTAAATAAATATCCCAGTGGTTTTCCTCTTTTCCTCTTTGATAAAAATATTTTTAATTCTCAATGGCCTATACATTCATTGCTTATTTTTTATTTTAGGTCCCTATAATGATGGAGAAAAAAGAAACTTAGGTTCTAGAAAATGGAGCATTTCACGTCATGTAATGAGAATACTTGTCCTATTCATATCCAGAATGAACCTAAGAGACGCATTTAGAAATAATTAATGGGAGGGGAGTGATTTTATTAATTGCTTATATCTTTTAACCACTAGTTTTTTCTAGAACGTGATTTGAGAAAAATGAATGAATAGAATTGTGTCATGAATTAAATTGAATTTGATTCACACACAAGTATTCTTGAATTTTTGTCTTATACTCACTGATCTAGGAGACATCAACAATTAAGAGAAATATATTGACATGTTAGAAAATTTGAAATATTATTCAAATTAATGAGTCATTTATAAATGGAAATTTCAAAAATCACCACCTAAAATTCATGTTTAATTTCATGAAAATGATTACTGATTTAATTAATTTTCATGATGATGATTCCTTGAAGGGTTCATTGAGTAAACTAATTATTGATTTTATTTCCTTGAATGGATTGAATCATATTCTATTCCCATTCCTGAGATGATTCTAAACCATATATTTCTTATTTATCTAAGCATATTTATGGAGTGAAACATAGGGCATGTAAATCAACTACAACTTTAATTATCATCTTATCAAATCAATGATTGTATAAAATCACTTTTTAAATGATTGAGGAATTTTATAATGAGGCCTTGTATCCTTATACATGCTTATATATTGGTCCTCATTTAGCATATAGAAAACATGGATGACCTTTTTAGTATTATTCCATTTTAGAAGCCATTATTTGGTTTCTTACCCAACTATTTGTATTTTTTAGGATATGCAATTGAATGAGTGTGGGGGAGGGGATATTTATGATGGATATGTGATGTTCTTACTTGATGGGAGACCACATGGGGTTTTCAGAGGATTATGGGGTTGTTTCATATTTACATTCATTTTATTTCATTTCATATGCCTTTTTTGTAAAAAATTGATTAAAAATGATGAAAAAATGGATGTGAATTGGGAGAATTGAAAGTAATATTTTTTCTATACTGGTGATTCATATCATATGTTTTTATGTTTTGGATAGGAGGTTTATTCTATTTTTGAATTTAATAAAAAATGAAAAAAAGGGAGGGAAAATTAACAATGGAGGGTTACATTTCATTATGAATACATTTTTGTTAACCATCGTTGTATGCTTTGGGGGGTGTGTGATATGGAATTTCATTATTGTGAAGATCATTTAATTGATCTTGTCTATTGAATAAAATTAATTTTATGTTAGATTTTAGCATCCTCTTTGATCATATTTTTATTTTCATCATTTTACCTACCTACTGTCATCCACAAAGTCAATTGATCCTTATTTCAATTCCCTCATGATTTAATGTGATATTTGTCTTTACAGTGTGGAGAAATCTGATTCAATGTGATCCTATGGATGTGAACATGTAAATGATTTATGATTATAAATCCATTAAATTGTTACCTTGAGTAATGAGTAAATAAATTTATGGTGAGTAGATCATAAATCGCATGGTGTGGATGAAGGGTTAAAAACCATGTGTCAAGAAGGAAGAAATTCCTAGATTTTTACATTTAAAATGAAGCATGATTTTGTATATTCTTTTTTGGGTAGGCCTTTTAATTCAAAATTCCCATGTTATAACTTTTTTTACGAGCATCATAATTTGAAAATTCCCTTATTGACGTGTCAGTCCATGGTGATTTGATGTTGAGATTTTTCTCGAGGTCGTGAAAAGATTTGAGTTTGTGGGTAATTGATAAGTATATATTTTATATATTTGATGATAGGAATCTATATATAAATTCATTGAATATAAATTGATTTTATATATGATATCTTCCTGATATTAATGTTTTGTAAATTGTTATAAAGGTATGAAATATAGAGTAATAGTAAGGAAAACATGATGAATGATGAACAAACCGAAAACTCACACCATGAGCATCACTCGCGGCGCGACCCCAAAATTCAAAAGGAGATTACAAAAACTAAAAACACATAGTACACCACTTGTACTTCCATTACACATCTTGAATTCAATGAGAAGAATGTTTCCCGGTGGACATGTCATGATGATGGAACACGCTATGAACAGCCAGTACTTCACTTCTGGAAATCTCACCATTCCCAACACTTCTATACCAACGGTTTGTAAAAACTGTTGGCATAGGTCCCCTTTCCCAACAGTTTGGCAAAACTGTTGGGAAATCCTACTTTGAGCTCACTTTTCCCAATGGTTTTCCAAAACCGTTGGGAAGGGGTACAACTTTTCCCAACGGTTTGGCCAAACCGTTGGGAAAGGGTACCACTTTTCCCAACGGTTTGACCAAAACATTGGGAAAAGGTATGGCTTTCCCAATGGATTGGCCAAACCGTTGGGAAAAGTCCCCCATCAACCAATGTCTAGTCTAGAATCAAATGAAAAAACCATGACCTATACCAACGGTTGTCAAAACCATTGGTTTAGGTCCTTTGATTTTTTATCCAATATTCTTACCGAGAACATTATATAAATAAAAATTTAAAATAATGATGATAATATATATACATATTGATGAAATTATATTAACAAAAGTCATGATAGGTTAGTGGCTAGGTCATCGAAAGATAAACTAGAGGTCCTGGGATCAAATCCCACTGAATGTTTTTTATAAATACCTATACCAACGGATCCATAACTGTTGGTATAGATTCTCATATTACCTATTCCAACAGTTTTCAAAACAGTTGGTATAGGTATATACCAACGGTTTTCCCAAAACAGTTGGTATAGACCTATCCCAATGGCTTACTTCCCCACGGTTCTCCAAACCGTTGGTATAGGCTATACCAACAGTTTGGAGGCCTATACCAACAGTTCCAAACCATTGGTATATGGTATTTTTACAGTAGTACTTGATGTGTACCTCGGGTACAAAACATGACCGTAGTCTTAGTAGTGTTCGATGTTTCAGTGGATTCCAACTAGAGAAGGAGAAATTAGATATAAATTACATGAAATCATCCCCAGGAACACGTTGTGACGATGATGAAACATGAAAATTATAATCCATAGAACAAGCCACGCAACAGAATTTTCTTATAAAAAGATGCCTTCAGGGGCTCTACCAACACGCTCTAGAACTTAGGGATCAAGCGTAACCACATAGAAATTCCGTATTATTCCACCATAGATAGGTTTTGATTATTTTGTCCATTCCTTTATTTTATGTAATAATTTAATGAATTATATTTTCATTCCAGTTAGTGTGTTTTCTTTATTTTTGTCTTTTTCATTCATTCACAATCTCTCTACTATGGATCTAGGTTTAATAATCATTGGAAATCACCTGAGGATGGTGGGATAAACACATACGGGAGAGAAGAATCGGTCAAAGGGGGAGTATACCATCATAGTCTGATTTATCTATGATCATCATGATAAGATTAAGTGATTGTATAATGATGTACCTGCAAGTTTATTTTATTCTTCATTGATTCATTGACCAAATGATTTCGATAATGAAGGAACCAAAAAATGATTGAGATAATTATTCATGATTATTGAATTGAATTTTTCTTTTGCAAATAGTAATCTAAAAAAATTTATCTTTAGTTGTTTTTATTTATCTAACCATGATAAATTAGGATTCTAGGGTAGTTTGATAGGGAATGGACATTTGTTCTATCAATGAAACTGTATGGTTGTTTAGATATTTTAAATGATTATTTTGAATGCAAGGATATATTAATTTAGAAAAAAATATCCATGAAAACTGATCCCCCACTATTATAATTCTCTTTGGAAAGTCATTTATTTTAATTGAAAAATTATATTGATAAAATCAAACTGATATTGGACCAACCCAACCTTTATTTATGATTTTTCACACTACATTCGCCACTCTCGGTGGTTATGAACCCACAATTATGTTATAGTACTCCTTTGTAGTTATTATATTAATGGTTGTTTAAATTTTTAATTTGACCCACACCTGTAGGAGCTAATTATGAATGTCGGGCACGTAAAGTATGCCTCTTGATCCTTTGGGATCTCATTATGTGTATTTTTGGGTCATAATTCAAGAAATAAATAATATATAAGATATGAGATTCCATAGTTTGTATCATAAAATAGAGTACTTATTTTTCTCGATAAGGAATGAAACCCTTAGTGAAAACAAATGGTATGAGACTAAACATAGAATAAAATCTCTAAATTTTTATTAATTATATTGTGAGTATCATATTATAACTAAGATACTTGTCTATACACTATAGTGGATGTGGTTAAACCACCATTGTGGTTAATGGTTATAACATTGAAAGGTATCATTGGTACATTGCATGATATATACCTAGTTCACAATCAAGATTCCTTGTCACATACCTAGTTTGGAACTCCCATAGAATACGATTTGTTAAAATTACATGCTCTTTATGAAAAATTATGCAGGGAATAAAAAAACTACAAGGATGATTAATGTTATATAATAGAGGATGACAAAATTAGACTAAATATATTTAATTAATATGTTAGGGAATACATTCCATTTCTGGGTTATCCCATAAATGTTAATAGCTTCCAATTTATATGTTAAATAGTTTTAAAATTTTTATCCATGTTTCTATTTTGGATAAATTAAATGATTAGAATAATAATAAAATTTTGAAGGTAGGATTATAGTCCATTCATGAACATTAAATTTTCAATGAACTAGGAATTTTTTATATTTTTTTATATCATGAAAGATAAGAAAAACTATTCAGACCTCACCTTAAACCATAGATGCCACATTATTAGTGAAAATAGAAAATGACGTAATTATTTCATCAAATTTTTATAACATCTCCGCTGATAGTATTTATCATGAAGGATTTCACAATAAACATTGTGATTCTCCAAATAAGTATAATTGTTTCTTTTTCTGGGTATGGATTATCTTTCACTATATATATTTGATATAAATTTATCAGAAATTGAAATCACCCTCTGTTTTAGAAATTTACCTCTCATTCTATACAAGGAAAAGTGGGAGGATGAATATTTTTTAGGATAATCATCTTAGGAATGGATATTATTGTCTTATGAAAATAATATCTATTTAAAATAAATGATAAAACAGAAAATATCATCCATTATGAAATTCCCATAATTAAAGAATATTGTGATGTGTTCCCCACAATATTTCTTAATATTCCTATCAATCGAGAGGTTGAGTTCTCAATCAAACTTATACCTGAAGCATTTCCAAAATCCAAGGATCTATATTGAATGGATTCTATTTCACATTAAGTAAAAATATGTAACTATAACAGAATCTTGAAAAATGGTTTTTTTCTCCCATGTGATTCACCATGGGTAGATTAAAACATTTTTTTTGGAAGATTGATGGATTATTTCTCATCTGCATTGATTATTGTGAACTAAATAAGACCGATATAATGAAAAACTATCCACTACAATGAATTGATGACATGATCGATCAGCCACATGGATAAAAATACTTGTTTAATTTGGATATTCATTTAGGACGTTATCATTTAAATTTAGATAAGACGGATATCTGAAAACTATTTTTCATACAAGTTACAAACACATTGAGTTTTTATTAGTTCAATTTGTTCTCACTAATGACCTAACTAACATTATGGACCTAATGACTAAAGTCATTAGGTATTACCTAAATTAATATTTTGTAGTCACTTATGTTAATATACTTATATACACAAAATTTATAGAGGGGCATGTGGATTATTTTAATTATGCACTAAAGACCTTGTAAAATGAATAGAAATATGAAAAGTGTAGTAAATGTGAGTTTTGGATGGAGGATTTAACATTCATAATGAATTTTTTTCATTAGAAAATAGATATATTTGGATCATTTTAAGGTATATAAATTTAAAGGATGGCCTATAACACCATTTATGATGAATATCCATTGTTATCTTGGATTAGATGGGTATTATCTTTGACTTGTCGGAAACCTCTCATGATTATAAAATCCTCTAAACACGACACCTAGGATGGGAGTGATGTTTCTATAGATTGATAAATTTGAATATAGTTTTAAATTATTAAATAATAGGTTTATCAATACACTTTTTATCAAATCAACTCCCAATGGGGAAGGATTTGTGATTTATAGTGATTCATACGAAAATGATTTAGGTTGTGTTTGTTTGGAAAATAATAAATTCATAGCCTATTTTCTATCAATCCCAAAACCTGAATCCCAGATATGGTAAATTCTTTATTACATTGGCATAATTTGAAGGAATTATTTTTTGAAGGAATGAATATATTAATATACATGGAAAAATAGATGCAAACATCAGTTCTACATTACATTTTATTAAACCAATTATTAGGTATTTTCTAGATTTAGAGAATGATATTTTTCAATATTCAATATCCTTAAATATCAAACATAGTACAATTCATGGATTATAGTGAAAATAAAAAGAATAGGGTGATATTCAATGCTCAATAAGTGTTAATTATAATGGAAGCTATCATAAATTAGTAAGTATAATCAATATGTGAAGGTAAATAACTGAAAACATATTTCAATTATATAATTAGATAAAGAATAATCAAAATTACAAGGTAAATAACTGAAAAAATGCCTTTTATTCTATACACTTTTAATGATATGTGTCCATAGATAATATCAGAGAAAAAAACATATAGATAATAGTAACTGAATTATTAATGAAGGTAATCCTTAATAATCAGAATTTGTGTTGCCCAAAAACAATATACCTTTACCATCAAGATATATCCTCAAGATTGTTTAAAAAATCAGGGTACAAATTGATACTGTTTGGCCAACTATATATGTGCTTCAAATATAAATATAATTTATCAGTTTTATTTCATAAGAGTTTTTTCCTTGGTCTAGGATTTATCCTTGGACATTCATAGTCATTATTTAATCAAATCCTTCAAAACAGTTTGCAAAATAATCGGAATTATCCTAAGAATACCCCTTGGGAATGTCAACCCTGTTTTAGAGTAAGGACTTTCTTCATATATCAATTGATGACCAATCAATGCCAATATTCCCTTATTGGACTTATTACCTGTAGATAAATTTTTACCACATCCACATCCATGTGTATTATCCAGATTAAGATGTATTTCTAGGAAAAACAACCAAATATATACCTTAACAAAACATTATGAGGTTATTGTATTTGTATTTGTTTATTAAGCATGATATATTTTTTAAAATAAATATAGTTCACATGGTTTCTACTAGAGTTCCTATGATACTGACTACAGTGACACATACTCCAATAGTCAAAACCCGGTTTGAACATTAATACATTGGTATAATATTTGAGAAATTTATTCCTCGATGATAAAATAGTTTAGTAGTCCTAGTAAACCGTGTACATATTTTAGAAATATATTATATTTTATTTCCCAAATTCTAATATAATTTTTTATATATAATAAATGTATTCCCTCGTTAATATCGATTTATATATCACATTATACACATTGTGGATTCATGTGAATGGAAACAAATTAAGGGTGATCCCAAATTCTAAATAAGGGTTTAGTAAAGTTGAAGTTATCATAAATCAAGGAGAATAATAAAAATTGTAAGGTATATAACTGATAAAACATTCCATTTAAATAAATCAATAATGAATAATCAATATTCAAAGGTAAATAACTAAAAACACATTTTATTTAATCAATAAGTTGGGAATGATATGAATTCCTAGATAATATCCTATAAAAAAGACTCATGGATAATAATTACTGAATTCCAATAGTTGCGTATTTTTAATTACTATATTTCATAGTTCCTAAGAACATGATACCATTACCCTAGAGATCTATTATATAGTTAGTTTCAAAAAAAGAGGTATAAAAAGATATTTTTTGGACAACTATATCAATAATTCTATAATCTATCCTCAAGATAGATAAAATATTATTTTAAAATTAATAGGTTTTGGACAATTATTTCATCTCATGATACTATTGATTAATCATGCGTATTCCATTATATGGTTCCCAACTCATGTATTTCTTTTCCAAAGCATTCCATATATGTCATATTATCGATTTAATTCATAAAAAAATTTCATTTTCCTTAAATAAAGCAATTTATTAATGGATATAGATTTTTCAATATTCCCTAGTTAATCAAATAACTAATATAGTATATACCATATATATAAAATGTTGTAGTATTTTTTAAATAATTGTATCCATGATTAATAATTTTAAAATTTAGGTGATATTTAATTTTTTTAGGAAAGTGAATAACTCAATGGAATATTAATGACTGTAATAATGATTAAATGATATAAATATAAATGCCTTACATGAAAAAGTGATACTAAACCATAAATAGTCATATTATGGATGGTATAAATGAATTATATACAAATTTGATTAAAAATAAAGGGTTCATGTCATATATGAATAGAAATACCTATAAAATATACATAAAAATGTTCTTCAGGAACATTTCCTTTTCATTTTGAAATCCATTTTTTAAATACATTTCATTGAGAATCACTTTTAATAAAAAATAATAAAAAAGAACTATGTATATTTGAAAAGTATGATTCTATGAAATAATGCTGAAGACATCGGGTAATTTTGTTCCTGCAATGAAAATAAAAAATAAAATTTCTTTTGTACTTTAAAAAGGTTTGGAAAGTTCCAAGTCTAGAGAATGAAAATATGATTCCTTTCACATTTGTTGTAAAGTTAATATGGTAATTTTTCCAACCACAACCTAGTATTATTTTGATAAAAATATGTAAAGGGAAAAAATTGTGAAAATTTGATTTATAATTAATTATGAAAAGGAAAAAACATTTTTGATTTTTTTAAAATATTTTTTTTGAAAAAAATATATATTTTTAAAAGAAGAGATAAATGATGTATGATTTTATTTTAAACATTTTAAATAACATTTTAGGAAAAAACTTGTTGAAAAATATTAATATTAAATGAAAATATCATAAATAACCAAAGGAGAATAAAGGAAATGGTTTTATTAGGAAATTGTCCTGTAATTTTCTTCATCTAATATTCAAAAACAAACAATATAATTAGAATGAGATTGTGAAATAAACACTTAAAATTTTTATAAAATTAACATTAAAATTAATAAAGGAATAGATTATTTTTATAAAATATAAATACACATGAAAAAACTAAAAATATAACATAGGTTAATAAAATTTCATTACCCACATAAAAATTGAATGAAATAATCAATGAATTATAAGTTTATATTTATGAGTGGAAATTGGGTTATGAAATATCTTACAACTTATTGACATGTATGTCAACTAACCTAAGATGAAATAATTAGAATTTAAATTTAAAATAACCTGATAAATAATTTATTCATAATATTACTTGTTAAAGAGAGTGTGTATACACCGTATAAAAGATAAAAAGTTCATAACATTATAATATGCCTGAATGAAATGAAATTGAGAAGAAATACCTTACGTGGTGCTTTATTTTTGTTGAACATTACATAACATCCAATATTGTCAATATAAAAATGTTATTAACGTATAATTCAAACAAATTAATATTTATAATAACATATATGATCATTTTATAAAATATTATTCCATGTTCGTTAATAATCATTCACTCTTTTCATTGTTTCGGGTGTTAATTGCCTTGTTTTCTCTTGTGTGTTTCATCATGAAAATAGCATTTTCTTACTCATATTATACCATTTTATCTTATAGAATACAATAACACTGATATAATAAAAATATTAATATATAAATTATACTTTGTTGATGAATCGTGAATAATGGTTATGAAAAATGATGTATGGTATAATCATGGAGACGGTAGGTCGTACGTTTGCATAAGTTTCATTTCCATTTTTCAATGATCATTATGGAAAGGTGGTAAATAGTAAATTGTTTCCATAATGATAAATATGTCATTAATATCATAATTATTTCATTTATATCACATATAATAATTTATTTTACACTTATCACATTCCATGTAATCCATTAGTGAAGGAAGAATCACATAGCTTCGTGAGACGGTTGTCCGTCGTAAAGACGAGAAATGTTATTATCTCTCTTAATGAATTTAATATAATAAGGTATATTTTATATAGTGATTAAATAGACATAATTATGTTTTATATATTATATATACACTTTGTATTCATCATAATAACTAACCTTGAGATATATAAATGAATAAATGAACAATATCAGTTCACGATGTTGTAATACAACGTACACACGAACAATCATTTTGTAACCCATTTGATAGAAGTAGAGAGGGATGTAAGATATCTACATATTAAAAAATAATATCATAATATTTAATATTATTAGTTTATTATATCATCATGGTTTCTTAATAATCTAATGATGAGGAGAAATAAAGAAAATAAAGACATTTGTTTAAGAACAATACTTTTTCTTCAGGTATCCTTATTAAGTTCTCTCTAAATAATTACAGTAATTTATTTGAGGTTAGGGAATATGGGAAGTAAAATATTAAGGTATTTTACTAAGAAATATTTGTTGAAGGTGTGAAGATTCTAGAAGAGTGAGTTCCCTTTTATAGTTGAGGGGTAGTGGCATTCATGTAAATACCCAGAAATATTCCCTATTGGGAGTTCTCCAATACCTTATGTGCCTAAAATATATATCATCAATGGTGGTGAATTTACTTGTGTTTGAGAAAAACATCCACTACACTAACATAAATACATTTTTATAATTTTATTTCCTGCTTTTTAAGTTTACAAAATATTACCTTTTATTTTTCCACCACCGTATCTTGTATCATTTTATTTACTGAGGCAATTTATCCTTAAATAATAAAATTATTTTTATTTTTATTATATAATATATAAGTAATAATGGTAAAAATTAAATAAAATTAATTAAATTAAAAGTCAATATCATTACAATTAAATTTTAATACAAATGCAAGTAATGTTAAAAACGCTCCTTTAACCTTAATCGTGCTAATAAGATTTTTACAATTTAGCGTAAAATATATTCCTTATTAATGAAAATTTTATCATTAAATGGAATATATACTATCATTAATAATGATTATAAAAACAATTCAACATGATACTCTTTTTAGTAATTTTAAATCACTTAATAAAATATAATTTATTATAAAATAAAATTGATAACAATTTTGATATTGTTCATTTAATTTGAATTTTAATAAAATATAATGATAATGATGGGATTTTAAAATATTATGTTCAAAAATATTTCATATTATATAATCATCATCATAATTAATGTAACATAGTTATTCATTCAATTTACCTCATTTTTAATATTTTTTGTATCATTTATTTTATTTAATTATTTCTTATATAATTAATATGTATGTATTTCTTAAAAACTTTATGTAATTATTTAATATATAAATATTGGAGATAAATTATTATGATAAAATATAATTTTTTATGAAAATTAATATCCACAACAGAACCTACGATGTTTATTTCCTCATTCCAGTGCATTATAAATATTAAAAGTAAAGAAGTTTGTATTTTTTTTCTTTTTCATTTCATAGCTTATTATTTCGGTCATACTAAAAGGAATGTGGAAATAAAATTTAAATATTTTATATAATTAAAATTTAGTAGAAGAAATTTAATCCCAAAAAAAATAATATATTATTTATGGTCAATTCCAATATTATCTTTTTATTTTATCACCTTGTAAATCAGTTTTTACCCAATCATTGTAAATAATTTTTACAATTTTTACTATTAATCTTGTTCAAATTTTCTAATGGAAAAAATAGAATGGAAAATATTCTAATTCCAAAAATGGAAACAATTTTTCAAAATTCAATTAATATAAGTGGAAAATTTTATATTAAAATTAATCTCACCGACGCAACGAGAACGAGGGCATTTAAAGTGAAAATGATCAAAATTTTATAATGTTTTAACATTAAAATAAAATATAAAAACGATTTCAATGAGTAAAATTGGAGTTATTGATATAAAATAGTACTAAATTTATTTTAAAAATATTCAAAATAAAATTTATCTTTATAAATAATTTAAAAGAAATGGTATTTTTCAATTAAAATTCACTATTTTTCATTATTCATCCAAAAATGGATCTTCTCGGAAAAAATAATAAAAATTTACCCTAAGATAATTTTAGTATCTATATTTCAATAAATAGGATAAATTTTTCCAATAATTTTCAAAAATTGGTAAGAATTAATTTTTAATTTATTGTGAAAATTATTTTTAAAATATATTTTAGAAAAAAATTCTACATTCAATAATAATTTTTTTAATAATTTATATTTTATTACTAATTAATAGGTAACTAATAAATGTGTGTAAAATATATTTTTTTATAAATTGTTTATTCATATTTTCATAGATAATTCTAATGAATAGGTGATAACTATCATATTAAATAGAAATATTAACGGCATGTTATTTTATGGAAAAATGAGGACTTGGGTCTAATTTAAGCTATCGAACATACTCATTATTATTTTGATCTGATTATAAACATCGTTTTGAGTTAAATTAAATATATTTAATAAATATAAATTATTTTCAATAAAATATATTATACATTCTATGGGTATTTTATACCATTCTATTTTTGGGGTTTATTTTCATACACACTATCAAATAGAATGTTATTACTTTAGAATTTATAGGCCTCACATATGCCTCCAACTAATTAATGATCTATTATAATAACAACATAATTAAATATTTTGAACTGGTCTTAGTGATCTTTTCATTGATTATTTTGTGACATTATATCTACATGAAGAATTGTGACATATATATGGATTATAAAGGTCCCTAGTACATATTCCTACAAAAGGATCTCAATATGCACCAACAAATTTGTTTAGAACTAATCAGTGATTATGAATATTCAATCCATTACTATCATGGGAAGGGGACCATGTGTAATTGTTTTTGAGTATTAATGCTCTCAAAAGCCTTATCTATTATGAGTTTTTAAAATGATCCAATGTTCTTGTATATTAAAATTATGGAAATGGGGATCACTACAGAAACATCATTTTTCCTCATTTAAATAACATATTAGTCATCCACCCTTGAAAAGAACAGGGATGCCCAAACTGATATGGGGGAATTGTAAATAGAGTCATTGAATATTTATGAGTTCAAATTTTCAAATTATGGATCAATATGGTTTTGGATCCAATATATGTGTCACATAAAATCATTAACTAAAGAGGGAACTTCTGGATTCAGATATCATCCATCTATATAAATCTTTTATGCACTATGGTATATATTATTAAAATAAAATCATTAAGTGGGGTGAAATTAATAGGGATATTGTATAATTTATGTCTCTATACATGGTGTTCCAAAAATTCAGGTCTAAATTAAAAAATTATAAGAATATGATGCAACCACTTCCCATACCAGATTTGAAATGGGAAAATATAGATATTGATGTTTTTTAATATGACACCCCAAAAAATATAAATTCCATTACACCATATATATGGTATCAGACCACTATATAAATACCCAACATTTTATTAAAATAAATAAATATTTCCCACTTGACCAACTCACTATGTTAAAAAGAAGATAATGGGTAAGACTGCATGGAATACTACCTTCCATTATAAATGATCGTGAATCTAGGATTACCTAGATGTTCTAGAATATCCTCCATTATGTGTTGGATAAATATTTTATTTCTAGGAAAAAATATCACCCTCATAAATAATTTCAGTCATATAAAACCACTGAAAATCTGGAGGCCATTTTGAGATATTATTTAATAGATTTCCAAGGAAGTGTGAATGAACACATACCCCGGGTAGAGTTCCCATATAATAGACAATTTAATTTTATAATTAAAATATAACATTGTGTGAATCTATATGGGAACATGTGGTGGATCCAATATTCTAGGAAGATTTTTAAGAGTGGAAGATGATGGGACCATGTCTTATCCAATAATTGATAGAGAATGTTTAACCCAATTAGGATCATTATAAATTCAATGAAATTTAGTAAAAATATATTTAAAGAATCATATACGATACCTTGAGACTTTTGTTAGAGATAATGTATTCATTTTTACATCACATTGGTAGAAATTCGTGAGGTATGGAAAGATATGACTGATTAGTGGAAGATCTATCAACCCCTTTTAGATCCTTTATCACATCAGAGTTTTGGCCTATCAAACAACACTGTCAAAAAAGTAATCTCACATATATTATGTTTTCTATGTATCCCTCTTATGTTTGTAAAAACCATACCCCTCAAATGTAGAAAATTTCAATGTAATACATTTAGAAAATTCATATGAGGAGTATCTAGAGAAGATCCTAAATCCTATATAATATTCTTTATAAAATATGAAAAATTAACATAGTCAAGGTACTATGGTGAAACAATAGGTTTGATGATATGATCTAGATGAAAGTAAGAAATTGTAATAACATGCTATATTTTATTCTTCAAAATGAAATTTTGAAAGAGAAATTTATAAATGGGGAATAATTTAATGACTTAGGCTTTTATAAATAAATTTCTCTTTTGAATTAAGAAACACATTATTATGTAATGTAATTATATAAAACAGATGAACTATATTTTTATGTAATTTTGGTGAATCTAAAAATATATAAATATTTGTATGATTCTCTTGAAACCCTATTAAAAATCATAACCATGATAATATATTCACTATATAGTTACCATTAATAATAGTATATATTATGGATTATGATAGGAAGTAATTGAAACATAAGAAATAAGAGATAGATTCGACCAGTATGATTGTACCTGATGAAACATTTTATTAGTTCTTTCAAAGGATATATAATACCTAGTATTTTCACCCCTAGGTTTTCTCATGTATTATTAAAAGATAATGGGAATTTATGGGAATGTTTTAGAGTATTAAATAATGTTTCTGAATCTCTATTTCAAATTTTTGTGATATTTTTCTAATTACCCAAAAATATTTTTTCTCTTGATCATTTGGGAAAGTATTGTATGTATATTACTATTATAATTCATGATATAAAAAGTAAAAATGGTTTGGGTTTTCATATAAAATTTAAAAAATTTATATTCACAGTGATATAATTATTTTATATTAAATATCAATTATGTCTTGGGAAACTATTCCTAGAAATTGAAAAGGTAAAAAATGTTATGAATAAAAAAATGAGTTCATATTTGGGAATTAGAAGTTTAATTTAAATAAAAAAATTTGATGTATAGTGTGTATCAATTTTAATGTTAAAAATGTGATTATAGAAAAAATAAATGGCTATGGTGGAGTAAAAATATTTATGAAAATGTTGGTTGATGAACAAAATTGAGGAATGAAAAAATGTATGGTTATGGTAAAGGAAAAATATAAAATTTTAGGATTTTAAACCTATAAAATAAATTATATAGTATACGATTCAATAAAATAGCACTACAAAAAGGAGGAAAAATATAATTTTTTAAGATCATGAAACCTTAAATTTTATTAAAAATAGGCATTTTGAAAGAATATAAAGATGAACTGTAGAAATATATTGGCATGTAGGTTATACTAATGAATATTTAAAATTTGTAGATAAGGTTTTCTCATTAAAATAATTTGAGGACTCTTGTGAATAAGAAGAGATAAAACTAACACCTAAATAATCAATGTGGGAAAACAAAGAAGTGGAATGATCCATGGGTAATGAAAATGTTACACTATGAAAATGTTTTCTTTAACATACAATTAAATCACCATTATAGAAAATTTAAATTTAAATCTTATAACATTGATTAATAAATTAAAAATAGGAAACATAAATTATATTTTTAACTTTTATAGTATTTAATGTTTTTAGAATACAATCTTTAGTTTCCAATAACATGGAAAATGTCTTTGAAATTTTGTCATAGGTATGTGCTACTTTTTATTTTTTAAAACTGTTATAAAAAGGATGGGTTTATTAAATATAGTTAGTTTAAAAAATATCATAGAAAATATTTGGAACATTGAAATTTAAAAATAAAATTTTTTAAAATAGAGAAACATTCATGATTCCATATATACATTAGGTTAGACCATTTTTATATAGATCCATGCATTAGATTCAGTACAGATTGATGTTGGTGTTGTAGCTTCTATGTAATATGTTGATATTGGTGGTGCATTATTCACACATATAATTTAATGTTAGGTTTGGATCATCAAACTATTATATGAATTGGTATGTCATCCAACTAGATATATTTTTATTGATTCCCTATGGCATTCGTCATTGTACCATAATATTTGATTGGAAATATATAAATCTTTTTGATATTAATATGATGAGTAATATTTTTTCCTCAATGTGTATTCCAAATATTGTTATATCATCTATTGCATAATAAGTCAAAGTAGGTATAGTCACACAAGTTTTTTTCATTATAGATTCATATATGTGATTGGTAATATATATATAATTATAAATTATCAGTATTTGAAATTGTGTATTACGATGTATTTTTGGACCTATTTGGGAAACTGTTATTTATGGAATGTTATGTTATTATCATACCATACACTAGAACCCTAGTACCCGAAATGATATCCTATTTCTTGGCCCTTGAATGAATAAGGTATCTTCTACTATGAATTTTTGATATTGTATTCTTATTTAGTGATAATGTATGGGGAGGGTTCTAGACTCAGGGATTACGTTTTTGGAGACCTATTTTAATAAATTTTTATTTTTCGAGGTAGTTTTATATGATCTACCCATGAGATTTCTGGTTATTCTTATACTAATTTAATGACATGTACAATAGATTATTATCTATTGAATTATGGGTGTTATTATTATGGGATGGAAATTTGTTGTGATCTCTATAGATTTATTATTTTTATATTTTAATGATTTTTAATAATATTGGTACTAATTTTATTTATAATTTTCTATTTTATAGTGGTTATAATATCCCCAAGATAAACATAGACCCTCGCTACTATTTGAAAGCCTCTATCATATAAAAATTCAATATTATGGTATAAAAAGACCCATTTCGATCAACTTTTAGGAGAACATATTAGAGGTTTTACAATGAGTTATCATATCCTTATTTCTTTTTGTTATCTTACTATTTGGGATCTGGATCAAAATAGATTTTTGATTGTTATAACCGATTATGAATGATATTCCAAGGTGTAGAATTAGTAATGTATAAGTTATAAGGGATGGTATTTATGTACATATTTTATGATGTTATAGTTTATTGATTTTCTCTATATGATGATTTTTGTATTGGTTTATGATTTATAGTGTTAACACATGGCCTTGGGTGTCATGAGGAATATGTCCATGAATCATTTTTAGAAAATAGAAATCAAATTAAATTCATATGTATTATTTTCACAAGTATTTCTAATCGATATTTTGTGTATGACATGATTTGTAATTTAATTTTTTAGTAATAAAGTATATATATATATATTTATTTATTCTTTGTGGAAATTTACTTATCCAACATAATGATATTAGATTTTCTTTATCTTCCATACATTGATTGGGCATATATATTTATATGAGATTATACCCACCTGAGAGTACATATGTTGGGGATTGACTCAAGATGATACTCGAGAACCTTATATCATAGAGGGTGTTTAGGGTAGTTTAGTGTGTTCATATTATTTTATTCCAGAAATTATGATATCAAGACATGTCATAAAAATTTTAATTTAGTCATGCAACTGGTATGACAGTCAAATCATATCACGGTGACCTGTTGTTGAGAGAGAAGAGGGAAGGAATGAGTATTCCCCAATGGAAGTGGATCATGAGCCACATGTTTCCCATGTTTCTCCAATAAATCCTTAACTCTGAGAGAGTCTACTTTAAGTGTTATAATTTATGATCCATGGGGAACAAATTGTTAGGACAACCATATTTGATCTGACCAGAGGGATCCAGCTATATTATCCACTAATCGTTTTTTATTATAGTGGAAAACAAATTATTTAATTTTAGTTCAATCCTATGAAAACTATCTTAAATTATCTTGATAAAATCTAGGAGAGGAATGTATTCTTTCCTAGTACAAGTTTTAGTGACAAAAAAACATTGGGGGATATTAGTGTATAGAAAGACTTATATATATGAATATCATAGAATGATTTTTAGGCTCTCTATTCCAATAAAATCATATTCGACAATTTAATTACATATAAGTATAATTATTTTATACATCTCGCTCACTGAGAAATGTCATTGATGGACTAAGTTACCCACATTATATATTTTTTGAAATTTTACCTTCTACTTGAGGGTGATGTGACTGATAATGTAATGTTTTTTTAGGATGGTTTGGGGAATTAAATATTATTATCATTGAATATATTTAATATTACTTCCTTATACATTATCATAAATTAATCCATTATTATATAGAAGAACTGGAAGTATGGTAGGCTATCTTGGTAAAATGATTATTCTATTTCAGAAATGAGTCAGTTATCATTTAGTATTAAGTGTATGTTTTTTAGACACACATTGGAAGATATATGAAAGGATATTAGGGAAGAGGTTTTTCTCTTTATATAAAATGTATTATCATAGTATAGTTTTATTAGTGTGGAAATTTAAGTTATATTTACCCTAATTATGATAACAAATTTAAGGTTTTTCACCCATTATGGGTTTTGGGAACCAAAAGAGGTTTTCTAGAATATATCTTTGTTTGGTTGATAAGTTTGGATCTGTTCAGACATAGACATTAGGAGTAGGGATCAAATAATAGATTCAATCTGATAATTTGGGATCATTTGGTTGTTCGGGTCTTTTAAAAGGTTTTTGTTCCAATGGGTTTGGGTAGAAGTGAAAGTATGATGATGTACGTTATGAGTGTCGGGAATTATGATCTCCTGAATGTGGTTCATCAAGCTAAATTCATTCAAGAAAATTCTTGTAGTTTTTGGGTGAGTTTTCATCTATTACTCGTGGAATGATTCTAAATGATTCAACCATAAAATTTATTTTGTTTAATAATGGTGGATTAGAATCATTAAAATATTTCTAGGTAGTTCGTGCCATAGTGATTCTTGTAGAATGTCTATATGATATAATATCAATTGTTATACCATTGGGGGATTGAATAGAGGGAATCCATTAATATGAATATGGTGGAATTTAACGATCAAAGAGAGTAAGAAGATATTGGATTTATTTATATTTTATATGAAAATAACTAACTATAGCCTTTAAATAGATTATCAAATACAGTTTTTTGGAAAACCGTGAATATTATTAGTGGTAGTTATCATTCAAATACATAGAATTTTATTTTCATACCTACATAATTTAGTGATATCTATGTGAAATTATTTTATTACATATCCATCAATAGATGATTAGAACCATGGTCTAGTTGGCTATTACTCTATTAAAAGATGACAATGTTTGACGGTTGGCCTTTATTATTATGTTTTATCTGTTATATAATGTATTTTTTGAATATTTTTTATGATTTCCACATGAGAAGGGGAATAATTTCAAGATCAATATTATCCAGGGAATGAATCCCATTTTTATTTCACCGTATATTTTGTACGCAAAATAGATTAGAGAGATAAATTATCATCATTTGGATCTTCTGGAAGAGGGTTTTATTCAACTTATAATATCTCCTTGGAGAGATCCTATATTTCTCACAAAAAATGAGTTTTTTCTTTATGATATTATATGGATATATGAATGACGAACATGGTGTTGATTAATAATAGGTATCCTCTTCCATGTATCAGTAATCTACATGATATATTTAGGGGATCCAATTAGTTCTATAATATTTGTGTGATGTTGGGATATTACTAGATATTTTTGCTACCTTTTGATAATATAAATGATACTTTTAGGAGTAGTTATGGCCAGTGTGAGTACCTCGAAATTCCTATCGAGATGATGAATGTGATGTAATTTTTTATAAATTTGATATATTAGGCTTTTCATCTCTATTAGGATGTGTTCATGGTCATATTAATTTATTATATTCTATTATACTGTAAATCAATAGAGGAATACACTTACCATATAAGTAAAAACATGAGCACATTGTGAGATCATCGACTTTATACCATTATCTAAATGTTTTAGTCAAGTATAAATATGGTTCATGTCACAGGGTATTTGGATTGTGAGGATGGTGATTCAATAGAAACATAGATAATCATGTTTATGGTTTCTTGGGAGAATCCAAAGTATGAATTTTTTGTTTATAGTTTCCTGGGATTATCAGGTCACAATTGAAGGTTTATCTAGGACACCTTATAAAAACCCAACGATTTATCAATGAAAATTCATTTCTTATAAAAATGTCATATGATCACATGAAATACCAATAAAACAAACTAATATGTACTATGTGAAAAATAATCGTAACATTGTCACTTATGTGTTTTGAATTTCAAAAAATGATCATCTAAAATTGTGATCAATAAGTTATTTTGAGTCTGATAAGATAAACATAATGTTTTTATCAACAGTTACATACCCTTATGAGTAGTAACACACGTTTATGAATAGTAACGAGTAAATAAGATTAAAAAATAATCCATCAAATAAAAAATTCACCCATTAATTTATAAATACAATATATACATCTTAAAAGTGAAATAACGATCAAAGTATAAGAATTAGTATTTTTATATGTCAAAAATATTATATATACAAATTTATGATTACTTAAATAATTGAAATTGTAAAATAATTTTTATAAAATAAATTCATAGTTATTCACTTTACCGTATAATTTTTATAAGATAATTTTAAAAGATATTGATTATTTTTTCGAGGTGTTATAAAACAATTTATAGTATTAATGTTGATTTTGTTGAATAAATTATGATTTTATTTAAAACATAAATGAAAAATATTTTGAAAATTATATAAGAAAAATGAATTTAAGTTTTGGATTCTATACATTGAAAAATGGTTTGGGTTAATTTTTCTGGAATTTTCTAAAATTCATGACTTTTTTTTGAATTTTAAAAATACAGTTTTGAGTTTTTTTGTGTGTTTAATGACATCATAATGAATTTGTAATAAAAATAAAATTATGGTAATGTTTTGGAATGTAAAATAAGATATTAGGTGTCCCAAGTGGCTAATAACATGCTCAAATACCATGGTAAATCATATGGTTTTTCAAAAACCAATAACAAGTTGTCCTAACAAATTAATAAAAAAACTCTTTCTCTCTTTTACAATAAATACCCACACCTTCCTTCAATTTATTACAACCCGTATCCATAATCCTCGACTCCATAGTGGTTTAACCTCCCAATTATCCCACCCAAATTGTCCTCAAGCCCCCAAGATTCCAACCTTCATGTTTGTGGAGTTACTCCACAAGGTAAGGGAACCATTCACGATCCTCTTATAGTCAACACTTATTTTATGTTATCTCTGGAATTTCCAATTTCATATGTTGGTGTTCAATATTATGTATCCTTATTTCTTTCCTTTTGAAGTAAATATTATGATATACTACTTTTCTTGTAATCAATTCATTTTATGAAATTTTAAGCGATGTCGTTAGGATTCCAGATTTAGTATAAAGGATCTCCCAACTTTTCTTTTCTTTTCATGTTCATTAATTTTCATTTTCATTCCCCAAATCCTTTAATAAAAAGGTTTTGATAAATAAAATACCATACATGTACTATAATTTATAGTTCTTAAAGGAATATGTCATCGTCTTAACTCCTTTCCCTTTCATTTATACTAAAATGAAAACACCATCCGTGATGTGTTAATTTACCTCATTCAAGGACGAGTGGTTTTCAATTTTAGTTACCATATTCAATTCTGGTCATGAAACCAATTTCATGGTTGAACTAAACCATAATATGTTTATTATGTCTCATATATGATTCTTTAATCCTTATTTACACATGGTTTTGATTTAGTAAACCAAACGTGTTTCTTGTGTCCAAAATACAGCCAATTAACCCAAAAGGTTATCACTAAAGTTTCACATAATGATTATTCATCACTCCATGTAAGAAATTTAAATTTTAAACCATGAACCTTTCTGGATTTTCAATAATATAATATAACTCCAATTATGGACAAACATCCCCATTTTACATGATTCTCTGAACATGAATACTAGTGAACTGTCCAATATACCCAACGAAACAAACATACCCGAAAATTGAAATTGAACCTCATAATAAATAAAAATGTTATGAATGAACTTAAAAAGGTTTTTATAAATAATTTTAAATTGAATAGGTACCTTAATTTTTAATTAATGAACTACTTTTATTATGCAGTTTATTAATATCTTTTGGACAATACCATACAAATTATGGTAAGGGATCCTCTCCATTTTTTCCTTTTATTCAAGAATGTCCACTATGATATGCAATTTTACGTATAATTCATAATGTTGGGGTATGATTTAAATCCATTATCGTACTTCCCTCATGATGTATAAAAGATGTTTAATCCCTTTCTCTATCATTATTACAACTTACGTACACCTAATACCATGCTAATAATCTGTAAGGATCTTACCTGAACCACCTTTATTTTTTCGTGTTGCTCCAACGTTATTTTCACCCTAATAAAGTTGTTCTTTGATTTTATGTAAAAGATGTACACACTTTTTATATGCTATAAACTCATTTTTCAAGATCCATCACTGTTTTTAGGGATATAATTTTCTTGGGTACTTCCCCGTTAATTCTTCTCGATTAGAAAACCTATTTTAAGGGAAAATTCAGAATTTTACTGAATTTATTGTGTACTATATCTTATGTTTTAATCCTCCATTTTCTTTATAAAATATATATTTTTATTATGGAAACCATTTAGTTTAAAATCTCATTTTATATAAAATATTATTCCATTTATGATTTTAAAGGCTCTATAGTGTTTTACTTAAAATCACACTAAAATACTTCTCACGACCTGTCCCCTACGGCCCGTGCAGTGACTAACCCATGCCCACCTTCCATAGGCCAGGGATTGGTGAGTAGAACTAGAATGTTTTATCCCTAAATGGGAATGAATTTCTATTAAACTTATAAAAACACATAGTCCACAATCACAACAAGATATAACCCTCAAGTAAAACTTCTACTATAATAGTGTGTACTGAAAGTTATGGGGCCAGAATACTTGACCAACTAAAAGATAAAACTACAATAGAAAACAGAAAATAGCTCTTGGGATCATCCATAATGGATCCTATATGAATGGTAGGTATACATCGTCTTCATATCTCTCCATTTCAACCATCACTGCCATCCACCATCAGGACCTACCTTCCTGAGTCTCAGTCAAGGATGCATGTCATATGTATAAGACACAATAAGGTGTGGACATAGATAGTCCATGTGTGAGTATAACAATACTCATTATGGACCCTGATCCCCCAGAAGGTCACTCAGAAATCACTACTTCAAATTTTATCTTAACAAAAAGATTAAAATAGTTGGTAAAGTCGGGAAAACTGTTGGTATAAACTACACAAATGGTTGTCCAAATCATTGGGTCATGAACCATAGGGATTGACATATCCAAACTGTTCTATGAGAACTATTGTTATATGTCTGAATTATTTACTATATACCAACGGTTTCAATAATCCATTGGAATAAATGTTTACCAATGGTTTAAAACAGTTGTTAATTAAAAAATTCATCTCTACACAAACAGCTTACAAAACTATTGGTATAGACTATTACCAATAGATTCCGACAAAACGTTTGTAAATATCAAGTAAAATTGTCTATGTAAATGGTTTACATACCATTGGAATATACATATACAAATAGTTAACATAAAACAGTTGGTATAAGTTATGATTTTACACATATGACAACAGTTATAAACTATTGGCATAATTTATTTGTACCTGCAACTGCATGCCAGCTTGCTGGGCTCCCCCTGTACACTAGTATAAATTCCACCAGTAGTCCTTTAGAATTCATAAGAAACAATTTAAATAGAAGGGGTTGGGGGCTGTCCATTTTGAATACCTACACAATTCTCAATACCTGCATAAAACATATATAATTCAATATAAATTCATACAGAATTCATACAACACATAATTCATACAGAATTATGAACACCATCAATTCAATGTTTAATTACCCTCTACACACATACATAATTAACAAATAATTATTAAGGTAATTACATCAAGTATAACCATACAACAATTATACCCATACCACAAGTATACCCATAACCCATTAACACATAATTCATAAGTTTATTAAATACATTAATAATTCAATTCATAATTCAGGGTGTTGGGAGATGTTCAGGGGTTTGGGGTGGATTTCCATGGGGGTAGGGGGTGTCTAAGGTGGTGGGGTGTCCTTGGGGTGGGGGTGTCTTGGGGGGTAGGGGTGGTCCAGGGTGGTGGGGGGGGGCTGTCCATGTGGGTGTCCAATGGGGTTGTCTCTAGGTTGTTAGGGGGGATTTCTTGGGGTGGGGTGTCCAGGGGTGTAGGGGATGTGTAGGTGTGGGGTGGTGTCCAGGGGGGTTGGGGAGGTCCAAGTGGATAGGCGCCTGTCCAAGAGGGGTGGGTGGTGTTCTAGGTGTGGGGTGGTTGTCCTTGGGGGTGGGGGTGTCCCGGGGGTTGGGGGTCTAGGTGGTGTGGTGGTGTCTAGGAGGGGTGGGGGTTCCCAGGGTGTTGGGGGTTGTCTGGAGGGTAGGGGGGTTGTCCTTGGGGTGGGGGTGTTCAGGGGGTGGGGTGGTCTAGGGTGTTCGGGGGCCTTTCAAGGGGGTGGGTGTGTCCAGGTGGTGGGGTGGTTTCTTGGAGGGGTGGTGTTGTAATCATTTTAATTGAATGATTTCATGGATTTTAAGTACATTGGTATTTTTAAAATGGTTTTTTAATAGAGATTATTTCAATAGTATGTGTTTCTTTTGGAATAAATGAATGATTTTGGTGTGTACGGTAGGAAGGGGGATTTGGCTATTTGGAAATGGATTTTATTTTTATAGATGGAAAAAAATACTCTATGATTTTTGAAAGGAACCATAAAAGAGATTTTTATAAACCATTGGGGAGTTTTAAATAGAAATAAGTCTCTATTATCTGCCTTTCCTCATCATCAAATCAAACCACTGGAATTTAATCACCCATGAGAATAATATTCCAATATTATTATTATTTTATTGACTCTATATTAACCTACATCATCAAATCGCGGTCTACTATCTGATGCACTAGCATAATAGTCTGTTGTGGGAGTTACCAAAACACCATCATTTTATGTTCTCAGGTACTTTGCTCATTCAGTGATAATAAATCTGTACCATTGATAACAATTGATTTACAGTCATGAACAACGATATTAGGACTGAAATCCAAAGCTCTTATTTCCTCAGAGACAACGTCAGTAGAAAAAATCAATTCCTAAAATATAAATCAATATAAACTTATGTGAATATTGTATTAATTATTTTAAACATTAATATTATTACCTTCATTTTTAACTAAGAATAAAACTTTTTGTGATGCAATGTCTCCCTTCTTATCAATGATAAAGAACGATGCTTTCTATTTATCATTTCTTTATATTCCCTATAGATAAAAATATGAATATATTAACAAATATATAAGATATTAATATTGAATTCACTTACCAGATTTTTCATCGAACAAATCATATATGAATAAAACTAGGTGATGTGCCATCTACCACTCTTAAAGGATTAATGTCATCAATGTATATGATACAATAATTCCTCCAATTTGAGTAAGTGATAAAAAACTGGGTTCAATTTTCACATACTATTCGTCTTTGTTTTCATTGGTCTGGTCATTCTAGTATTAAGAACAGACAAATACATAGAGCAGAAATCCATACATTCTTGAGCAATGTAATAGTTCACGATAGAATCTTCGAGATGATTCATGTTACGAACATAATAAATTAATGTGTACATATTTCTTTTAGTTGGATACATCCAACAAAAAGAAATAATTCATAAGATAAATATTTAAGTTGGAATACGGACTGTCATATGCATCATGCATGGGGAAAATGATGGAGGAAATATTTTCTCTAAATCACACTAAATTAATAAGGAATATTTCAACATTTTTTGAAAGAATGTCATTGAAAAATTATTAACACAAATATCTCTAAACAAATGGGGCCAGTGAATAACAACCACCCTTATATTATTTGAAAATAAATGACTAATTTCTATTGGAATCAACTCATGTAGATTTATGTGATAATCATGAGTCTTCAATGATTTTTCCATCAACTCTCTTTTGTTGACCCATTTGGATATGTTTCTTGAATATCCATTTGGAAATTTAATAGTATCTAGTACTTCTAGAAATTTCTTTTTTTCTATAGGTGGAATCACATAAGAAGCACATGGACCTTTCCATTTATTTTCACTAATACGTATAAGATGCAATTTTGGTCTGATGTCCCAAATTACCAAGTCACTCTGAGACCGTAAATCATGTTTTTTTATCCCTTAACATTTAGAAGAATAGCAATCAACATTTCACGTATAATTTGTGTCAATGTGCACAATATCTATAAAAAGACATAAAAAATTGGTTGACCAATAAAAAAATCAAAGAAGATATTTCTCTTCTTCCAATTGTAATAGGATTGAGTGGAAACATTATTTCCCTTTCCACATTTCATTTGAATCTTCTAGAATTAAGAACTAAAATATTTCAATTCATTAATCACATCAGTTCCACAAATACACTGAGGTGGATCATCAGTCTCCATTGTATTGTCAGATATTCGACGATTATTTCTATATGGATAGTCCATTGGAAAGATTCATCGATGTCCAATAAAACTGAAACTACAACGATGTTTTAGTCTTCGGAATCATGTATGTTTCATACAAATAGTACATGATAGTTTTCCCTTTGTGTTCCATCAAGACATCATTGCATAATTGGGAAAATCATTGATCATCCATATAAGCGTAGCGTGCATCTGAAATATGAACATGCATCGTATGTGCACAGACCCACATACCAAAGAAGTTACAACTCTTTTATTAAAGGTTGCACGTATATGTTTATATCATTACCAGGATCTAGAGGGCCAGATATGAGTATACTCATTAAATTGAGAGGTTATTTCATACCATACCATGGGGGAAGATTATAAATGTGTATAAAAATAGTCCATGTGATGTGATGTTTAAGCATCTACCCAAATGGATTAAAACTATCACCTGAATGACCCAACCTCACATTACGCACATCAGCTGCAAAATCATGATATCAAGAATCAAATCTCTTCCATTCAAATCCACATACAGGGTGAACCAACTCATCATCAGTTTTCCTTCTCTCGATATCTTTCCATCTCATTTTTATTGATATTTCATTAGACATAAATTGATTATGGAGTCTTCGGATCAATGAAAAAGTGTCACATTACTTTTTGTGTCAAACGGGATGGTGTTCCATTAGATTTTGGCTTCCAGTGGGATGTTCCACATTTTATACAATCATTTCATTCAGCAGTTTCCTCCCAAAATAAACTGCAATCATTCAAGAAATCATGAAATTTGTTTCATAAAAATAAAAGTTTCTTAAATAACTTCCTTTCCATATAGTGGTTTGAGGGAATATCTGCATCATCTAGAAGTAAGTTATTTATGAAGGTAATAAAGTAATTGATGGTAGTATATTAAATCCCATACATATTTTTCCCATGAAAAAAACAGATTAAAAATTCTAGAATTTTTATTTTACCACATTGTTGATATACTGGAGTCGTGGCTGAATCATTCTATTTTTCACCCTGACAACATCATCACTTTTATTAGACGTATCATGTGTGCTCATATCAAAATCTTCATGGGTCGGGATCATTTATTTTTCAGGATGAAAAATAAATAGAAACCGATCATATAAAAAATTCATCAATCTAGTCCTCTTATTTGGATGATCATCTATTTGAGATTTCATTTTCTCCCCATTGTGATACCACACAGAGTAGTGTTCATGAAAACACTACATGGATATGTGGTAGTGGAATTCTTCAGGGCTCAACCAAGGTATTCCAACACAATTGTAATAGGGGATGTCTATGTGACCACTATCAAAAACACTGCGAAGTGAACAATCTAAAAATCTTTCAAAATTTTGTTGAAAATCACATGAGATCTGATAGATTTCATACATCTAACTTATAGCCATTCTATAAATTTTTTGTTATAAGTCCTTTTGTCAAAATCAATTCAATAAAATTGAAGATTCATCGAAAATATATTTATGTAAATGAGAATTGATCACATTATATAAAACTATAAAGGAACGACTACCCTATATGAGAATCATAATATAAAAAAAATAAGAAAATACTATATTTATAACAAAATATCTTTGAATAAAAATAAATGTGTGTACATAATCATGTAAACATGTGGAATAGAATTATTCAGGAGTTTTGTGAATTTCATATCGAAAAAATTTAATATTTTAGTAAATTATTTGAGTGATCACATACAGTGTCAAAGGGGGTGGGGTGTCTAGGGGGGGCTGTCTCGGGGGGTGGGGGTTGTCCACCGGGTGCGGGGGTGTCCAAGGGGTGGGTGGGATATCCAAGGGGATGGCGGGGTTTTCCAAATGGGTGGTGGGGCTGTCCAAGGGGTAAGGTTGTCTAGTGGTGGGCGGGTTGTCCACGGGGTGGGGGCTGACCAGGGGGTACAGGGTGTCGAGGGGTGGGGGTGTCTAAGGGGATGGGGGTATCCGGGGGGTTGGGGTGTCCAGGGGATGTGGGCAGGCTGTCCACGGGGTTGGGGTAGTCCACGATGTAGGGGGTGTCTAGGGGGATGGGCGGGCTGTCCACGGGGGTGTTGGGGCTGTCCTAGGGGGTACTGGGTGTCTAGGGGTGTTGGCGGCCCGTACACTGGGGTAGAGGGGCTTTCCATGGTGTAAGGGGGTGTCCAGGGGGTGGACGGGCCATCCAGAGGGGGGTTGTACATGGGGGAGGGGTTGTTTCCATGGGGTGGGGGGTTATCCAGGGGGTTGGGGGTTTTCCAAGGGGGTCGGGACAGTCGTGGGGGTGGTGGTTTCCAGGGGAATGGGGGTGTCTGGGGGTGGGGGTGTCTAGGGGGTGGGCGGACAGTCCACAGGGGTGGGTGCTGTCCAGGGCGTACAGGTTGTCTAGTGGGGTGGGGGCTATCCATAAGGGTGTGACTAAGAGCAATGAGATTGTATTGGGTTTTAATTCATGTTATGAAAAACAATCATTCGGTGTTAGGATTATAATAGTATTTTTTAGTGAAAATCCAATTTGGCAGGAATGGTGACTTGATAACATGATGGTATCGAGTTTTAAATTGGGAAAATGTTGAGGCATTGGATATTGGTGGAAGGAATACGGGTTAGTGAATATCTATAGGATGTTATTAAGAATGATATGATGAATGGTAATGAGTATTAAAGTATTTGTGTCATCATGGTATGATGATTAAGGGTTTTTTACGATTTTAAGTTTTATGGATTCCTAGATATTTCATTCATCATAATATGAATTAAATTTTGGTTGTAATTAGAATGTGATGTATAGATATAATCACTATTAATTTCATACATGGAGAGGTAGGCTTATGAATAAGGGACATTCATATTGTAATAGTTCCCTGGTTTAGGTGGATATATATGTGGATTTTCCTCCCCTAGTCTCTATTTGAATGGATTCTAAAAGGCTCCCACCACATTCCGAGGATATATTATTTCTAGAATAATTTATTTTAGGATAAGGAATTCATCGTATATGGTAGATGTAACTATTAGATCATGTGATTCCTTACACATCAAGATAACTAGGAAAGAACAAAAACAAAATAGGCATCAGAACTATCCAAATCTCTAGAAGTGATGACATCCTAGTGCATATTAGTGAACTATGGATGTGATAACATCCCACATGCATAGCCCCCCTCTCCACCTCACCTTGCAGACTCCCCCTGCACAACCCCATACCCTCTTGCACACCCCCTCCTCACCTCAACACTTCACATCCCCCCCACCTTCACACCCTCGCCCCCACCATTACCCCCCCCCCCACCCACCCACCTCACCCCCAATAGACTCCCCCTAAACATCACCCCTACCCCCTCCCTACACATCCCCACCTGAACAACCTACCCCCACCGCACCACCCCTCCAAACATACACATTCCACGTCCCCCCACCCACCTGCACACCCGCACCTACACAACCCCCTCCCCCACCCACTGCAAAACCCACTCCCCCACCCCCTGCCCAACACCCCCCCCCCCCACCTCACTCCAACATACTCCCATGCACACCCCCCCCCCCACTGACACAACCCCACCTGCACAGCCCACCCCCACTCCACACCCACCCTCCCCACTTGCACACTACACATCACCCCCCCCCCACCAGTACACCCCCACTTGCACCCCCTCACCCCCACCCCACTTCAAATCCCCCCAAATTCACACCCCCTCCCCCCACCCACTGCACCCCCACCTGCAACCCCCACCCACTTACACAACCCCCCTTCAACACCTTACCCCCACCCCCAACCTGCACACTCCCCTCCCCCACTGGCTTGCATAGCCCCCCCCCCCCCCCCTCACACACCTACACCCCCAATTGCACATCCCCTCCCCCTCCCCCCTCTCCCACCCACATAGCCCATCCTCACCCCCACCTCACGCCCAACAAACCCCCAACTACACATCCCCCACACCTGCACAACCCCTCTCCCCACCCACAACACCCCCAACACCTGTACCCCCCCCCCCACTTGAACAACCCCCCACCTCCCACCCCCATCAGCAGAGCCCCCCCCCCCCCACCCACACTTCTCCCCAGAAGTCTCCCACTACACAGCCCCCTCCTCCCACCCCCACCTCACCTCCTCTAGAACATCCCCACATTGTTAAATACTTCATATATTGTAATTCATTATAAAAAACATTTTATTTGATTAACTGCATATCCAACAATATTTTAGATGGATTATTCCCATGAATATCTCTATACGAGTGTTATAGTATGATATTTTACATGTAAACAACCTTATTAACCTTATTCATATGATAAATAAGTATGATATGCTCAAAGTAAACCAAATTTATAAAAACATAAAATTAAACATGATTATGATAAAGTAAACTAATGTCCATAGAAACTACCATAACATCCCACTAAAAAATGGAAACCCCCTACACCACTACCCTAACCACACCTAATCCCTTCATATGGTCCATTAACTCTAAACATGAGTGGTTATAAATACTTAAAATAAATTTGAATAATAAAATCATAACAGTTAGTGTGTAGAACAAAAAGAGAAAACAATTAAAATTGCAATTATGGGGTATAACATACCACACAGACCTTGATTTTAGGCTAAATTAAAATATGAAACCAAAAAAATAGATGCATGAAATTAAACCAAATGTAGCAATTACGGATTTGAATTACAAAACAAAAAAATTTCTTGATTGACAATGGATTTGGTGGAATAATTTTCAGAGTAATATAGCTCTGCTTTAGGTCTCTGATATAGTCCTACAATCCCACAGATGGGGGATTGGATCTGTTGAAAATTTAGGAGAAAACATTCCCAATGGTTTAAAAAAACCATTGGGAAAGCTAAGTTTTACCAACCATTTGAAAACCCATTTTGATTTCCTTCCTAAAACTCAAATATCCCAAAGGTTTGATAAAATCGTTGTGTAAATGTTATCTAAAAATCTCGTATCCCAACGGTTTGATAAAAATGTTTGGTAAAACTCATATAATATTATCTATTCTAATAGATTAGTGAAATCGTTGGGTAAGGATCTATCGACATCTCTATTATGAAAACTAATGGAAAATTTCCATTGGTATAGAATCTATTTACAGTTCTGATTCGACAAAGGAAAACCACAAATCACAAATAAATAAACTCTTCTCAAACCAGGTATAACTGAATTATAGAATACATATGATTAGTCGTAATAATAGATCATCTTATTTAGTTTATTTAGTTAAGAGCCTCTACTGCTAACCCTCATAGGACCGATAGGTAATAACCCCCACAAGACCCATACGGGATCGGTGGGTATTAACACCTGAAAGACCCACACATGATCGGTAGGTACATACCCCCGCAAGGCCCACATAGGATCAGTATATTGATGATCCACACAGGGTCACTATAATGATGATTCATATAGGGTTTATATAATGTTGATCCACGCATGGTCTCTATGATGCTAATACATATAGTGTCAATGTAATTCTGATCCACACATGGTCACTATGATTCTAATCCCCACAGGGTTGCTATGTAGCTAATCCATGACTGGTCGCTCTATGGATGGTACTCGTTGGGTCACAATAATGTCGATCCACACATGGTCACTATGATGTTGATGCACACAGGGTCGATATGAATGCAGATCCACGTGGGGTACCTATAAATGGTTAGCCACATTGGGTCGCAATGAATGTTGATCAACATAGGGTCCCTACGAATTAATATCCAGCCACAATATTCCACAAAGTAGTAACTTCTAGTAAAACCATGTCATAACGGTTCCAACAAAATAGATGACGAATCAGTCGGACGCCCGATCTGAGAGTTATATGCATTTTAGTGCCAAGGGTCTAGTTGTATTTGAGTACGATCAAGCCTGGTCATACTCCAACAATATCCAAAACTCAGTTTTAGTATCTCAACAGGACTATCTCTCACCAAGATCCCAGTGCTGGAGATGGTTTGTCAAATAGACATTTGGTTTGCAAGATACGGCCTTTTACACGTATCGTGACAGAAAGGGGTTCAGTTCAGGTCCGACCTGGCCTGGCCTGGGTCGACTTGACCTGGTGCGGGTCAACCCTGCCCTGCCCAGCTGGGATGGGCCACAACGGTCTTGGCCCGTTGGTTGGTGTGACCCGCATGAGGGTCACGCGGTCCACCTCCCTATCGGCGTAAAGAGCAGTTTTGTACTTAAATGGCGGCACTATGTGGCATCGTTTGGCTGTCTGCGGGTCCCGCATTGAGGGGGTCCCCTACCTTTGCTTTTGCTTTGAATTTGGGGCCTACCTCACCATAGCGTGCAACGACATGCCACATACCGCCTCCACATCACCCGACAGTCGGCCGCCTGTCTGTCTGTCATAATGTTAAGGGGCGAAACCTCTTTTCCACTGCATGCGAGTGCTGACAGATATTCCTTGGGCAACTGGGTGACCTCTGGTGGTTTTTTTTCTTCTCCTCAAGCCTATAGGCCTCCTGGGATTCCGCTGTCACTACGCGGCTACCAGACTCTAGGTTCTGAAGAATTTGTAAAATCATCCCCTGAAGAATCCAACTAGAATGTAGCAGAGGAGGGTTAGAACCTTGTTGGTTTGGACCGTTCCCTTCATGATAACGTCATAATAAGTGGAAAGAAATTTTATTCATCGAATATAATCTTTAATAATAACCCCCTACATTGAGAATCATTGGTGACCACTTCAAATGATGGTGCTTCCTCATTCGTGGGTATAGTAGACGAAGGATTAGGTTCATGTGCATTTTTTGTCAACCATCATCCTTTAAAGAGATCCCACAATACTCATCATCAAATCATCCATTCTTTATTATAATAAGGTCCGTTAGTGCTTCGTCAGAGATCAAAACAAAATTCCTCCAAAATCTCCCTTTTCACATGTTTTAATAAAATAATGTAAGAGTTAAGTAATTAATTCATTATTCAATTAAGGTCCCATTAATTAGTGGAGTTAATGGGTTGCATTAATTGAATCTGGTGTGATTACACAACAGATGAGTCAATCCATTAAATGGCTTGACAACCCAGTGGTCTCGCCACCACCCCTCCACTGTTGGAGAAAAAATAAAAAAAATCAAGTTATTTTTTATTTCTTAAAAAGTATGAAAACTTACATTTTCTCCTGACGTATTATGGTCGAATTAAAGCCTCCCATAATCAATTAATGGTGTTGTAGATTCAATGGTGTCCACGAATATCAATTTCAAGAATCAGTCCAAATATTCGAAAATGATGTCATAGGTTTACTAAGTGTACCTTATGAAAAGTTCAACATTCTATTCCTAGCACACCTGGCCTCGGAATTAAGTGTTGTAATTTTTTAAAAACCTGTAATAATCCCAAATAATTTAAGAAAATTATATTTAATTTTTTGGTCATTACATTCACTCCACCATAAGGTTCTTCATCCCCAAAAGCTACAACAATACTAGGGAAACCAAGTGGGTACTAAGCACGTATCTAAGCCTCATTGTCCAAAGTTCCATCCTTGAGAGCCCCATTCTGCTGATGAACTAACACCAGAAAAATCAACCATCCATGAAGGACCCACTCTTTTTCAATCCTATATCTCCACTGGGAACTCTGGAAATGTCACTCCATCATCGATGTCCAGCTCGCCCCTGACGAAAACATGTGATGGATCATGCACGTACCTCCTCAGCTGCGACACACGGAATTAATTATGAACAATGTGAATCTATGGAGGAAGAACTATATGGTACACCACCTCGCCAACTCAATTGAGGATCTAGAATGTTTTGATGAACCTTAGAGATAGTTTACCACCCTGGCCAATCCTTTTTAGTCCATTTTGTGGTGAGACCAGTATGAAGACATGATCACCCTCCTCAAACTCCATGGGTCTCTGTCTCCTGTCGGCATAAGACTTCTGTCGGCTCTGTGCAGTCTTCATAATCCCTTGGATGATCTGCACCTTCTATGTGGTAGCCAATACCAACTCTAGACTGAAAAGTGCTGAATCCCCTGGGTTTGTCCAACATATTGGGGAATTACAAGGTCTCTCGTACAGGGCCTCAAAGAGATCCATGCCGGAAATGATGTGATAACTATTGTTGTATGTGATCCCCTCCAGTGGTAGGTGTTCATCCAAACTGTGGCCATAATAACGGAAAAAAGCATGAAGCATGTCCTCGAGTGTCTGAATGGCCGACTCCAACTGACCATCTGTCTGAATATAAAAGGTGGTTCTCAAGTGTAGATATTTTCAGAATGCCTCCAAAATTCCCTTCCAAATGTGGGATGTAAAAGGTGCTTCGTGATCTGAGAATATTGGGGATGTAAAATTTTAGATTCGTAAAACATCATGTACATAGAGTCTTCCCAATAAATCTACTGATCCCTACTCTCAGATGGGTTAGAAGGGGGCCAACATGGTTAGTCGGTCAATAATCACCCTGATAGAATCATTCCCTTGAGACGTGTGTGGTAGACCTATCACAATGTCTTGGAGACATCATCACACATCTATTTTTTCACCTCAAGTGGTTGTGAAAATTTTACTAGAACTTGGTGATTGGCCTTCACTTGTTGACAGGTGAGGCATCGTGATACGAATGTTACCACTACTTTCTTCATCCCGGATCATGAGTACTGATGCCGGATATCCTAGTATATCTTCTCCACAACATGATGTACCGTATATGGGGATGAATTTAACTCCCTCTAAACCTACTCTTGTAGCGTAATAGGTATTGTGGTGCATCTTCTAAAAAAGTATGATGTGATCCCAACCTTCATAAAATCCTTTAGGAGCCTACCTTGAGGATATTTGAACACGTCGGGACATACAGTCCACCTCCCCAAGCGGATCCTACCAAACTTGCAGAAGAGGTGGGGGTGTGACATTCATTTAGTGGAGGTAAGCTAATATGACTCCTCACTAAGAAAATGTCAACCATACCTCCTACTGAGCGCATTCGCTACTACGTTCCCCTTCCCAAGAGTGTAGACTATCTAAAATTCATAGTCATGGAGGAACTCTAGCCTTTACTACTATCTCTGGTTCAGGTCCTTCAGTGAGATGATATACATGAGACTCATGTGATCAGATTAAATAGTAAACAATTATCCCAACTATACTCCCAGCTCCTGGAGCTCCGCGAAATCCATCTGATATGGAGTTGTTGATATTGGTGTTGTCCATGGGTACAAGTAATTTCAAAATTCACTCTCACTACAGGGAGGTAATCCTGGATACATATTTTGAAAGGTTGTTTCCACACTAAGCCACGAATGTTGGGAACTAAAAACTCGAAAAACTGCCTGCCATAAGGGTAAGGTTAGCCGACTCAAGAGGGATTGGTTGCACCCTCATATGAATGAGTTAACCCATGCGTCTTGGGTTTCTTTTTTTCCAATCAAGGAAAACCCCATTCCAATGTTGTAGATATACCACAACCTTTTTACCTAAAACATTCAATCTGATCAAGAACTGTTGATGACCGGTCCATACCCAAACTAACGACATAAGGCATCGGCTCTTCCACTAAGAGGTTTTAATTGAATCTCCTGCAATAATGATCATATCACACTATCATCATAAGTATGCTTATAGGGTATCCTACAAAAGTAATATCTAGACATAAGGGTCAAGTCAATAGTTTATTAGAAAACATTGTGTCTTGAACAAGATTCATGAAAAGAAGAAATGATTAGTACACATGTCTAGTAATATGGAAGCTAGTATTAGACACTGACCATACCTCGAACCATTCATAGAGCCATTGGGTCATAGTCCTTGACTGCATGTAGCTACACCCTTCCCCTCTCATTTATCTCACTATTCTTGGGGGGGACCACATTGGGGTTGTGGTTAGGACATGTTGAAATGTACACCACCTCCTGCTTCTCTACAAGCTCCCATTCCACTTCTACTACCCTACAGATTCATCAGTCCCTTTTAGGTCATCTTTTTGAAATATTTTACACATCCAAACCTATGAAAATGATGTCAGTTTCCTACTTACCCGCTGCTGACATTCACTGGATGCATCTACTCAGCCAAAGAATATTCAACCACTAAGGTTCTCCCTAGGACCCTAACATATGTAGGAATTCATAGAGGAATAAAGGTTGCTTTTATGTCCATAAACATGTCTCGCTTGAAGGTCTGAGCCTAGATGCATTGGACGCATCGTATTCATCATGTACCTGGAATGGTTGGTACACCTCGACGAATACTCTATTAAGGACAAGTTATCTTGTCAAAACTGTATATGATCTTGGGAACACAGACCCCCTTTGATTTTCAGAGGTAGATAACACCTTCACTGTGAAAGGTTCTCATGATTTCTCCACATAATGATGTCACCTCATCGTATGATAAGGGTAATCTAAACCCTGGCATCACTCTACTGGGCCACATATAATCCTGACTGTCAGTACCACAATTAGTTCTAATGGTGCCCTGGCTCAGGGACCACCTCATTCCAGTCTTTAGCTGCCTATGAATCAGGTTCACCTTGGAACCTATTGGGTATCTATGACTGAATCATGTGTAACGCCCTAAGAAATTATGTGTCCTCTATTGGTAGAAACTTATGACTAACATGTAGTGGTATTGCTGGGACACCACCCAAAGTTACCATCTCGGGAAACAATCCTTGTATTAAAGCTGCATCATACTAAGGAACATCCTCATGGTCAGGTATTGGAATCCTAGATGGCTATCTGCATGGAGGCATCTTGAATGAGAATCAAGATGACCCACATTCAGTAAGTTATACCTGGCGAGATTACTCAAAAAGGATAAAAATAATAAAATTTTCAAAAACACACGCAATCCGTGTTTTTGTGTATCGAGTCAGAAAAAATAATTCAGGGTCCTTGTGTATGGATACGTTTGCCACTACAACAACAATAGACTCCTTATACTAAAATAAAAACTAAAAACACTTTACACTATTACTCTATTGAAATGATCAAAATCATCGTTTTTCTGTAGAACCGACTCTTATGATACCACATTGTCACAACCCATCCCTTGAGGCTCGTGCTGTGACTACCCCAAGCATGCATTCCATAGGCCAGGGGTTGGTAACTCGCAATGGAATGGTGTATCCCTAAATGGGATGGAATTTCTTTTAATAATATACAAACACATAGTCCAAGAAATAAAAAGATGCATCCACAAAGTAAAAGTGTAGTAGTAAAAGTGTTTGTTGAAAGTATAGTGGTCGAAATACCAACCCAACTGAAAGATTAAACTATAATAAAATAGTAAACAGTACCTAGGATCGTCCACCAAGGATCCTACCTGAAGGTTATTTACAACTCTATACTTCAACCGTCACCACTGTCCACCGTCAGGTCCTAGATCCCCGAGTCTCATTCCAGGTTGCCCGTCGTCTACACAAGACATAATAAGGTGTGGCTGATGCCTATGTAGGGTTGATTATAACTATACTGAGTTGGGACCCCAAGACCCCCAATGGTCTCTCTGAATTCCCCAAAAGAAAAACCACAAAGAAAAATCCAATAGACTAAGGTCAAACTAGGTATAATTTAAGTTCAAAAGTATAGATGATTAGTCATAAGGTGAGATCATATTATTCTATTTAGAGGATCTTCTTTTTACATACATAGTATTTACAGGTACTGACCCCCACAAGACCCACATTGGATCGGTAGGTAATAACCACCGCAAGATACACACGATCGGTAATGATGATCGACAGAATGTCTCTATAATGATGATCCACATAGGGTCTCTATAAAGATGATCCACACAGGGTCACTACGATGCTAATCCACAGAAGTATCTGTGATAATGATCCACACATGGTCGCTATGATGCTGATCCACACAGGGTCATTAGGATGCTGATTCACACAGGGTCTCAATGATGTTGAGCCACGATAGATCGCTCTAAGGTTTTTCTTCTTCAGGTCTCTATAATGTCCATACTCACATGGTTGCTTTGATTGTGTTACACACATGGTCTCTATTAAAATGATACACACATGGTCACTATGAATACTGATCCACCCAAGGTCGCAATGAATGTTGATCCACACAGGGTCTCTATGAATACAGTTCCACATAGGGTCGCAATGAATGCTAATAAACACAGGGTCCCAATGAATTTATATCCAGAAACCTGATTCCAAAATGGAGTAACCCATAGGACCGAAATGTCATAAGGGTCCCTACAAAATAGACGACTCATCAATCAGACTCCTGGTTAGAGAGGTATAAGAATTTTAGAGACAGGGCCCAATTGGATTCGAGTATGATCCAACCCAGACGTACTCCAACATTATCCCAAACTGAAGTGGAGTATCACAAAAAGACCTTCATGATCCAAGGATCCTATATACACAGATAGTTCATCAAACAGATTTCTATTTCACACGATATATCCTATTAATCGTATCTGGGCCTAATAGGGGTTTGGGTTTAGTGCGACCTGGTCAGCTCGACCTGACCATGTCTGAGTCCGACACGGCTCATCCTGGTCCAAACCGACTTAGGCTGGCATGACCCACCCAAGCTGAGCTAGACCGCGTCAGGGTCATCCTACTGGCTGGCGCGACCTGCGTGACGGTCACACGGTCCTCCTCTCGAACAGATCAAAGTGTTGATCAGGTCTTAATTGGTGGAGCCAGGTGGCACCATCTGGCAGTCTTTGGGACCCGCGGGGAGTGGGTCCCCTCTTTTTTTTCTGCTTCGATGTCGTGTCCTACCTCACCGTGGTGTGAGAAGGTGCGCCCTCTCCCGCATCCACGTCTTTATAGGAGCTGACTTCCACTCCGTCCACCATAGCGCCGAGCCATGCCGCCCCCTACCACGACTGGTGAGTGACGGCTGTTGTTGTTGCCGCTGGATGTGGTCATTGGTGCCCCATCAGAAGATCATCCAGGGGCCACTGGGTGAGATCTGGTAGTCCGTTTTCCCTTCTTCTCGCGTCTATGGTCTTCCTGGGATGTCCCCGTTGCTGCGCGGCTCCCGAACTCAATGTTCTGTCAGATTTTAAAAAAAAATTCCCAATGAATGGAATACTAACAAAGTGGCGGAGGGTCTGGAGCTTTTTTGTTTGACCCGCACCCTCTACATTAAAATCATAACAATATGAAATCAATTTAAACCATCAATGATAAACGTTAATAATAACCCCTACCTCAAGAATCGTTGGTGACCACTGCTGTCGGCGGTGCTTCCACATTTGAGGGTATTGATGATGAAGGATATGGTTTGCGTGAATTTTCGTTCGTCGACTGTCAACCTCTGTATCAATCTCACAACGGGCATTGTCAAATCCTTTTTTCTTCATTGGAAGAATGTTCATCGGCACTTCGTTAGATATCACCACCAAATTCATTCCAAATAGGTCTTCACCCACATTTTATTAAAACAAAGGAAGAATTAATTAATTAATTTTTTATTTAATTAAGGGCCAATTAATTGGTAAAATTAATGAGTCACATTAATTGAACATTGTGTGGTTACACAACTTATGAGTCAATCCATTAAATAGATTGACAACCCAGCGGTCCCGCCACCACTAATCAATTGTTGGAAAAAAAATAACAATTTCATATTATGTTATTATTCATTAGAAAGATAGAAAACAAAATTTTCATACCACCCTACTTCGGTTTATTTGAAGCCACCGTTAAGCAAATTCCAGTGTAGTAGATTCAACGGTGTCCTCCGATTTCAATTCCGAGAATTGGTCCAATAGTTAGAAAACTCTACCCGTACATTTATTGAACGTACCTTAAAAAAAAGATCAACATTCTATTTCGGGAACATCGGGATTCATAATTATTCACCATAAATTGTTAAAGACTTGTAATAATCCCAAATAATTTAAAAATTATATATGAAAATTTCGGGTCCTTACATATTTTAAGTCTAAAGTTTATTAAATACATTTCTTACTTGTTGTCGATTCTGCTTGACTTCAGTTATCATGGTATATTCATATTGTCCCTTAGGAAAATCCATATATGTTCTAACTACTTTCTCTCATGAACACATTTATGATACGCCTATTTATTATTCTTTATAACATGATCTTGTTGCTCATTTCATTCCATGGGTACCCTTATATTTATAAATGGCTGATTATGTATGATTAATTGTTTGACTAGAATATTCATGAATATTTTGGGATGAGTACGCCCAGATAGCTCTCTAACACATTGGGTAAAGTTAAGCCTCATGAGATGATACGTGTGATGGTCTAGGTGGTTAGCCTTGGCTTGTGCTACTATGGGATACAGAATTATTGGTTATTCTTGACTTGTAATAATATGATAAATGGGATTGGCGGTTGTCATAGTCTCGTATAAAGATATGTTTTATGTTTCTTCTGCATTTTTTTCATTCATGTTTAAAATAACCAATATTTATATGTTATGAATCCATATGTTACATTCCTTTTATTATTATCATTTCTTGACTTTTATCCCTTATGCTATTTCTTTATTATTATAGTTATTCCCTTACTGTGATTTTATCTCATCCCTTTGTTCACGTTATCCCTAGGTTACCCTATGAAGATGTATGTGCCCAATGGAAAATAGGAGCTCATTTTGGAGTTTAAGAAATGATTTTTTTCATAATGTTTGACAATGTACCTAGTCTTCCAAAACAAAACACTTTATGATCCCTGGATTTTACTCTGATTTATAATTATGCTTAAAATCATTTGATGTTTTATTTAAAAGGATAGGGCCTCTATAGTTGGTATCAAAGGACAGTCTAGTTATTTTTGGATATTAGGAATAGAGAACCTTAGTGAGAACTTTAAGGATGAGACTATGTATAGGAAAATATCACTAAATTTTGGTAAGTATAGAGTATTTTGTTTATCCTTAAAGTACATCCCTATATGGTTACAAACGGGTAGAGGTTGCTCTGTCACAAATATACCTTGGGGGAAAAGTCTGACAATGAGTTTTGAGCCTGACAAAGGGTTTCCTGGTATACAACAACGAGCCTCGATTCACTCTCGGTTTGAAACTCTTGGGGTATATGCTTGGTAAATTCATAATAATAGTACAAACCACTATTAAGGGAACAAAAATGATCCCATAAGAATATAATTTGAGATATAGATCATGAATAATGTTGATTGAGCCCTAGAAACACATAATTTAAGGAGATAAGTGTAATTTAACTTTATCCATTTAATTTCATTGGTTTCCCCCTTATGTATTAATAATCTCCAAATTTTCATTTTATTCTAGACAATGTATGTTAATTGGACGAATCAGGTTAACCACTGATGTGAAAGAACAATGTGATGACTACAAAATCGAGATCCCTCATAATATGGTAGCTCAATAAAGACATATAATGATTATGCCAAACCAAATATCAAAAAATAATTATTAAAAATTGGTACTTGGTTGAATTCCAAAGGGTCTTAAGGAAGAGAAAGATGAAATATCAGGATGGTCCATCAGATAAAGGTGATATGTGAATGAAGACCCAGTTTTTTTGTGCAACAACAGTGTATAGAGGCACTAAGGGTAATGTCACAAAGAGAATGAGACATGTTTTATGTGTGGAAGGATTGGGCACAATGTAGCCAACTGTCTTGAAAAACTTAATAATGTGTGGAATGGAAACAAAGTTCCATCAATGTAATCCTACATAGTTCTTGTTTCATAAATATGAAGAAGTTTAACATTATCCAACACGATGCTCTGTTGCAAGGTCTGAGAAGCATGATTAGAATATAAAATATCCTTGATAAACAGAGAACTAAATGACCTTTGATAAGGGGGATGATTAGGAATAAATTACATGTAACCACTACATAAAATTAGTTTATTTAATAATGTATTCTAATTCATCGGCTATTAGATATATCTTTCATGATTTCAATGAACATTGATTCCCCACATGAAATGATATTATATCATTAGGTAAGACATCTATGAGTATGGTATCAAATGATGTTTTTTATGGGAATGATTTCCATGAAGATAATATAAGTTTCCCTTTCGTGTAATATGATGAAAAATTATAAAGTAATATCCTATTCTTCAAGGCAGTTGAAAATTCATGAGAAAAACTATCATATACATGATTTGGAGTTGGCGGCAGTGATATTTGTGTTAAACATATGGTGCCATTATATCTATGTGGAGAAGTGTGAGATATATACTGATCAGAAGAGTCTCAAATATATATTCACAAAAATAGATCTTAATATGAACCAACTAATATGGATAGACCTCATAAATGATTAAGTCTTATCTATTAACTATCATCCAGGTAATGCAAATAAGGTGGCAGATTCTCTAAGTATATAGGATTGAGCATCTTTATCAATGATGATAATTGAATGAAATCTGATCTTCTTATATTTTCTAAGGATTGAAATGGGAATAATTAATGTGGGAAGACCATCATTCCTTTCTCAAATTATTTCTCAACCACCTCTTATGGAGAAAATAAATGATGATCAAGGAAAAGATGCGGAATTTAGGAATAGAGTGGAAGCCATTAAAAATGGGAAATCATCTATGATCATCATTGATGAGGAAGGAGTGGTAAGATTTGGATCATGAGTACTTCTACCATCTGATCCAGAGATAATGGAATAACGTTTTACTGATTCACATAGCTCTACCTTCTCTCTTCACCTAGGGAGCACAAATATGTATTGAGATCCCTGAGAAAACATTTGGTGGGATAATATAAAAAAGGAAATTGCTGAATATACATCAAAGTGCATGGTATGTCAGCATGTGAAGGCTGAGAGTAAAAAGTCTAATGTGTTGATGAAACCACTACCCATACCATCATTAAAGTGGGAGACTCACCAAGGACTTCGTCACTAGACTTCCAAAGACATCGAGAGGCAATAATGTTATATGGGATATTGTAGATTGTCTTACAAAGAAAACCGACATTATCAAAATTCAATAAGACTTATTATTGGGTCAAATTGTAGAGATATACATAAAATAAGTTGTAAGGATGCATTCAGTACCACTATCTATTGTATATAATCGTGATACGTGATTCACCTCATTGTTCTGGAAAAGTCTCCAACATGCTCTAAGAACTAAACTGAACTTAATTACAACCTATCATCCTCACACTGATAGCCAATCTGAGTGAACTATCTAGACACTATAAGATACGTTGAGAGCATGTTCTATGGAAATTAAATAAGGATGGTACTAACATTTTCCATTGGTTGAGTTACCCTACAATAACAGTTTCCACTCGAGCATCTAAACGGCACCATATGATGCTCTTTATGAGAAAAGGTGCAGAACACCGGTGTGTTTAGATGAGGCCAATGAGCATATTCTTCTAGGACAAGAAATGATCGAAGAAATTGTGGAGAAGTTGAAAACCATTCTGCATCATATCAAGGCATCTCAATGTCAACATAAAAGTTATGTAGACAATCGATGACAAGACCTTGAGTTCAATGTTGGAGATATGATATTTCTACGCATATCTTCATGTAATATGGTCATGAGGTTTGTGAAAAAGGGATGTTATGTCCCAAGTACATCATCCCCATGGATATCCTAGATCGAGTTGGAGTTCTGGCCTATCGACTATAAATTCCACCTAATATAGAAAAATTACATAACGTCATTCATGTATCTCTCTTAAAGAAGTACAAACCAGACACATCACACGTACTCTCTCCATAGGTGGTACAATTGGAGGATGATATTTCTTATGATGAGTAGCCAGTAATGATCCTAGATCATAAAGATAATTTTCTACATAACTAGAATACTCACCTAGTCGAGGTACTATGGCGGAACAAATGTATAAAGAGGCAACAAGGGAACTGGAGGAAGAAATGAAGGAAAATTACTCGTACCTATTTATGGACTAGAATGTAAAACAAATTTCAGGGATGAAATTTTTTCCTTGGGAGAAAATGTAACTACCCAATACTTTATCAATGGAAGTTTTTTTCTTATAAAAATTTAATATAATCTCATGAAATCACGACATAATAAACTACTAAGTACAATGTGACCATTAAACATGAGTTTTTTACTTATCTATCTTGAATTTTAAAAATTGTTATCTACAATTGTGATCAGTATGTTTTTTGTTGTTTGATAAGGCGAACATAATTTTTGAGGAATAGTAACATACCCTTAAGAATAATAACATACCATTATGAATAATAATGAATAGTAATGACTTTAAAATCATCTAAAAAAATAGAAACATCACCCTTGAATGTATAAATACAATTTGTACATCATAAAAGTTAAAAAATGATTATAGTATAAGACTATGTATTTTTGAATGTAAACATGTTTTATGTAGAATTTTAAGATTAAATTAGTAACTTTAAATGGAAATATATTTTCATAAAGTGTATTCCTAAATTGTTACAATATTTTATTATATTTATAAAATAATTTTATGGGACCTTGAATAATTTTTCAAGGTGTTATGAAATATGTTATAGTTTTGATGTTGATTTTGTTTAATAAATTATGAGTTTATTTTAAAATTAAATTAAAAATATTATGAAAATAATTTCTGAAAATTGGAATTCATTTTTTGAATCAACACTTAAGAAAGTTGTTATTGTGAATTTTTGTGATTTTTCTAAAATAAATGAATTTTTCGTGAATTGTAAAAATAGAGTTTTGAGTTTTCAGTATGTTTAATGACATCATAATGATGCAATAATTAAAAACAATTCTGGTAGAAATTTTTATATTAAAATAAAATATTAGGTGTACCATGTGGATAATACCATTTTAAAGCCCACGGTTTTGCAAAAAAAAATGAGTTGTCCTACAAAATAAATAAAAACTCTCTCTCTAACTATAAATACCCACACTTTCCTTCACATTATTGCATAAAATATCCATCATCATAGATTATATGGTAATTTTAGCTCCCTATTATCCATCCCAAGGTGTTATAAATACCCCAAGTTCCAAACCATCATTTTTTAGGAGTTACTCTATAAGGTTAGGGAACCTTTCACCCTCCATTTTTAGTCAACATTTCTTTTAGGTTATCTCCTGAATTTACATTTTCAAATGTTGTAGTTTGATATTAGGTATCCATATTAAAGTAATTTTTATTTTCATATTATGAGATTCCTTTTTTACCTCATCAATTCATTTTATTAAATTTTCAGAGATGTTGTTAGGCTGCTGAATTTTCATTAAGGATTTCTGAACTTTTCTTTTATTTTCTAGTTCATTTATTTTCTTTTTCTTTCTTCAACACTATTAATACAAATGTTTTGATGAATCCAGTACCTTTAATGTACTGTAATTTTTTCATGATAAAGTAATAATTTTCATCATATCTTTTTTCCCTTTCTTTTATACTAAAATGAATACACCATCCGATATGTGCAAATTAATCACATTCAAGGACAATGGATTTTCAATTTCTGTTATCATCCTCAATTATGGTCATGAGACCATTTTTATGGTTTAAACAGACAATAATATTTTTATTATGACTCATATATGGTTTTTGAATCCTTTTGTACACATGGTTTTTACCTATAAAACAAAACATGATCATTGTGGCCAAAAAAACAACTAATTAACACAGAAGGTTATCAATAATGTTTTACATAATGATTAATCATCACTCCAAGTAACTAGATGAAATTTACAATAAATTCACATTATGGTTATTCAATAATATAACATATCTCCAATTCTGAACAACCACCCCCATTTTACATGATTCATCGAACATGAATACAAGTGAACTGACCATTAGAACAAAGGAAAAAAACAGACCCAAATAATGAAATTGAACCTCATAACCAATAAAAAGGTTATGAATGTTCTAAAAATGGTTTCACTAAATAAATTTAATATAAATTTTTTGATGGAATTATTATTAATGAACCTAATTTCATTATCCAGGTCATTTTCATCGGGTGGAGAAAAACATCAGACTTATAGTAAGGGATCCTCTCCATTTTTTCCTTTTATTCAAGAATGTCCACTATGATATTCCATTTAACGTATAATTCGTAATTTTAGGGTATGATTTAGCAACATCCTAATACTGAACCCATGATTTATAAAATATTTGAAATAATTTTCATTCTAATTAAGACCTCTTAAGTACCCCTGATATCATGTTGATAATCAGTAAGGATTATACCATAACCACCTTTATTTCTTTGGGTAGCTCCAACATTCCTTTTACCAAAACAATTTTGTCCACTATTTTTATGTAAAAATTATAAATACTATTTATATTCTCCAAACTCATGTTTCATGATCCATCCCATATTTTTTGCGGATATACATGTTTTTAGTGATTTCATTTTTAAATCTTCCCCACAAGCAAACCAATTTGAGGGAACATCCCAAACCCTTAACAAATTCCAAGAGAACTATACCCTTGGTTTTAGGACAAAATTTTATTCATAAAATCAGTATTTTAATTAGGAAAACCATCAACTTTCACTTCTGGTATTACATAATAGATAATATCCTTTTCAATTTTAAAGGCTCTAGAGTGTTTTCCTAAAAACCACACAAAAATGTTTTAACTCTAAAGTTTCATAAATAATTTTATTAAATGGTTCCACTTATTTTTAAAATAAATTACTATGTTATTTTATTATTTTACATTATTAAGATCCATGTATGTTTTATTTCCTTTCTCTCGTGTACACTTTTATGAAACACCTATTTATTTTTCTTGTTGACATGATTATGTTAAGAATTTCTTTCCATGGGTACCATTATGTTTATGAATGGTTTATTATGTATTATTATTTATGTGATAAGAATATTCATGAAAATGTTGAGATGGGTATGCCCAGAACGTGTTTCAATTCATTGGGTAATGTTATGTATCATGAGATGATATGTGTGACGGTCTAGGCTGTTAGCCTTGGCCTATGATACCCTGGGAAACAAGATTGGAGGTTAGACATGACTCGTACTAAAATGGGAAAATGGATTGTAAGTTACCCTTAACTCATACTAAAGTTATATTTTATGTTTCTGCCACATTTCTATGATTACATGTTTAAACGATCACATGTTTATATATTAGGATTCTATATGTACATGCCTTTTATTATGATCATGTCTTTCAATTTATTCCTTATGCTAATTATTTGATTATATGGTTATTCACTTATTAGTATTTTATCTAATCACTTTGTTCATGTTATCCTAAGGTTAACCTATGCAGATGTATGTTCATAATGAAATATATGATCTCATTTTGAAGTTTTTATAAAGACTGATTATACATCTATCCTTCCAAGACACTATACTTTACTATCTATGGATTGTAATCTGATGTATAATTATCCTTAAAATCATGTAATGTTTTATGTAAGAGGATAGTGTCCTTATACTCCTCCCATTTTGGAGCATATTTGATGCAAGAAATCAAGAAGGTTATGAATATTATTAATATGAGTTTTAATTTGATAGAATACTATGATATGAAACATAGGATGAGGTATATGGTCATTGTAACTGTTCATGATATGGGTATGAAGTATATTTGGTGTTTTGATTCATTATTTGTAGTGTCTAGAGAATTTATAGTATATGATTGGAAAGGGTTCACATATGGGTACATGTTACTAAGGCCATATGTACTTTACTACCCAATATATAATTTTATCTAATAGTAGTTTTGTACACTTTGTGGTGTTTCAATCAGGGCCATTAGGATTAGTTTTCATGGTGACTAATGGATATAAGTGATTGAGGTATAAATTCTCACAAAATAAATAAAACCTTCATTAATGTAGGTCAATCAATTATATTTACTCTAATGAATTTGATATAGAATAGCACAATTGGAATGGGAATATCTTGTATGATGCATTGAGTTGAAAGACACAATAATAGGCAATATAAATGGCTAGTAGTGTTTGGTAATTAATGATACGTTTCACTAAGATACACCATGATAATCCCTGGTATCAAGGAAAAACTACCCTTATTTATATATATATTAAGTAATCACATCATGAGAGGGTGAATGACCATTATTTATCTTAAATGAATTACATGGTGATGAGGGAAAATATAAATATGATGGGGATTCACATCCTAATTGCTCCCTAAATATTGGTGAGGTCCTTTATATGTGAGGTCATGTAATAGTACCTACGATCATGTATGGGGTGTTAATGAAAGACTCACGGGAATTAAAGAGGGTTGTTAACTAGTGTATTTCCATGTTATATCATGAAATTCAATTGATATATTAGTTACATTGGATAAATAATTTCATGGTTTGGTAATTTCATGATGCTTTACCTATCATCAAGTGATGTTGTAGCTTTAGTGACCTGGATGTATTAATCATCCATTACCCATTCCTGAGTTGAACAGGGATCACTGGATGATGAATATCCTGAAGGGATTTTTAAGGTATTATAACAATATTTATGAGGTATACTTTTTCATATACCATTTTATGAAGTTCCCATATTTTATAACATTTTTGGATACCATTTTCATTAATGAGATGGTATGGTTTTATTTCAAAGTGATTTTAAATATTAAGGGTTGTACTGAGAGCATTATTACTGATTAGGATTCCAAATTTAAAATATTTTTTGGTAGGTGATATACAATATTCTCGAAACAAATTAATATTTTAACATTTTCTACCATTCCTAAATTTATGGGTAGTACGATCATACCATCAGGTTCTTAAGGATATATTAATGGCATACACCTCAATTTTGTGGGTATGTAGTAAAACCATCTTAAAAATTATGAGATATAATATAACAATAGTTATCAATAATCAATTGGGATTTCAGGTTTGATGTTATATTATGGATGTATATTTAGATCTCTTCTACACTGGTTAGAGGTAGAGGAGTCAGTTATTATCAAGGGGAGTCTCCCATAGGGGATTTTGAACCATATTTCGCTAATGAAAATGTTGTTAGTGACTTCCCAGAGATCACAATGATATTATATAGATCCATTATTCTATTATACTGAGTTTTATGTGGTAAAAAATGTATTCTTGTAATTGTATCCTTGATTGGGGCACCACTATATCCATGAGGTAGGAAATTTTGGTTCCAAAATTCATGAGGTCGTTCAAGGATGAAAAGATAATCAATGTAGTGTCATACCAATCTGTGTTTCAAAGAAGATACACATATATGAATGGTGTGTTCCATGTGTCTTAGCTTAATAGAGACAATCACGATCCTTCTCTCATGGTCATCATTTTATTCAAGCTTGCAGCTGACACACCATTTGAGGTATGACTGATTTTTATATTATATTAGTTTTAGAATACACTATGTGGGAATAAAGTCACACATTTATGAGTATATTTTCATCATGTTCGTGTCTATATAGAGATTCTAGAGTGATTTTATTATATGGAGGCATGAAAATTAGATATTTTCACAAATGAGGCTCGACGATGCTTGATAATGAAACTTAGGGATGAATTTTTATATGGCGGGGAGGTTATAACACCTTGAATATCACTGAGGTATGAATTTGGTTTATTTTCATCAAAAGAACATCTATTTTTTGTTTTAGGATTGTATCATGTTTTTTGGGGGCTCTAGGATCAAATTTAGGAATACATAGCCATGTATGAGTTATAAATCTATTATAGGTGGCTTTTCATAATACATCCAATAAGAGTTTCACTGTTATGAGTTTCATATTATGTTTCCTAATGCCAAAATGATGAGGGTTGTTATATAAATCTATTCCATAGTTAGATTCCAAATTTTAATGTGGTTGCAATGATTTTCTGGTGTCACTCTAGTTGTTGGAATTAAACCATGTGTTTCCTAACCACACGGTGGGGATAGTGATGGTTGATTTATGGGTTTTTCCTTAGATTAGATTATTGTCACATTACTATATTTTATAAAACATAAGGATGGGTCAGGATTTTTCTTCAACCTTAGGGAGAAGAAGTAAACTAAATTCAGGACGACCATATCACAATGTGAACCTAGAATGGGAATTATGTCATCACCATTGTGGTCACATAAAAATGGAAGTTATGTGTTATTTTTTAACCATTATTAGAATTAATATTAGTGTATAAAGTTTAAATAAATATATAACTCCCTAATTCTATAATCCTCAGATGTATCCCTAATTCTCCATTATTTTCACCAATTTAAATTTATAATCTCTTATATTAAACATCGGAATAAATTTTCCTTCATCACAAAGGAATGACAGAGTTATGGTTAAGACACCTCTCCCATTATGTATTTTTATCGTGAATTTTTTTATCCTATATCAATGGTAATGATTTAATTTTTGGGTATTTTAATGATTCTAAATTACTATATATTATATTCATATAGATTGAAATTTTTTATTGAGAATTCCCATTAAATAACTAGGATGGGGTCTCATTCATTCAAATTTATATTTATATGTTGAATTCTTGGAGGATGTTAAAAAAATGAAGAGTCCCTAAAAATTGATTTTCATTTAAATATAAACTCTATTAGAATGAGAGATATTTAATAGGGCTATGAGTGGTCCTTTGTGAGTTTTCAGATGCTTTTATGGACATCTATGACCTAAACCATCTAATATTATATTACAAAATTGGTAATTAAGACTTAATATGGGTTTATATGTTTATATTGTCTCGTTATAAGCCTCCCATGGTATCGTTGACTATTACTTGGTATGGAATTTCATGGGAACATGATAGGCATTAAGTGGTTATCCTTGTAATGAGAAAAAGTGTATGATAGTGTTTTTGAGAGTGATATTTTTTCTGTTAAATAAATATGAAGAATTATTATTTGTTTTAAGTTGTTGATTGTAAACATTAATTCCTTCTTTGTGGAATCACAACAATGTCTAGTGATTCATTGGCAATATAACATCCACCCTGTATTGTTTGTTGGAATCTCATCCATCACTATTGACTTGGTTATCTATAATTCCACCAGAGGATCTAATATTATTAATATATCATATATATTAAGATGTATAGAGGTGTTAAATATTCTAACCAGGAAATTTGGTTTATATATCATCTACCCATAGGTCGATATCAGTGGTGAAACATTCAGCTAGTAGAGATGCTTCTATTGTAAATCATCTATATGGAGAATTGTGTCAATGGTATATCATCCACCTATGAGTGTTTTCATAGTGGTGAATCATCCATTGTTAAACCTAGAGAGTTTTACCGATGTTATCTACTCCACCAAATTTATAGTTGTTTGTGGTGTATTGTTCTGCAAGTTATTCTTAGTGGTGGTAAATCATAAACACATGAAGATTCTATTGGTGGTTATTTATGAACCTTGTAAAGTATTTTACTAGTGGTTCATCAACAACCTAAGATGTGTATTAGTGGTATGCCATCCACCAAGAGGAGTGACACATTATTCAATGGGGAATATTTATACGACATTATATTGAATTGGTGTTTTGTCATTCACAATTATAATGATATTAGGAGTGATATATCATTCATTCTTGATGCGTGTTTATATTATGGTTATATTATCCCATTACATCACTATTCGAAGATGGTATTATCCCATCCGGTTTGAATACTATTCATTCTAGGATGTGACACATTATATTTTTACAAATTTATTTTCTTTCTATATTTACCATGATGTTTTATTAAATAGGCTCGTTGGGAATGTGATTGTTTGTGACCTTCTTTGTTATAATCACACCCTACATAAGAGACCACAAACCAAAGTATGTATCATGTTTTTTGTCCCACTGAATTTCAAGGGATATACATTTATTAATAGTTGAGTAGGAATTTTGTGTAAGAGTTTTGATATGGGACCAGGTCAGGATGATAATGTAGTTTTTTTTGGATTCCCCAACTATTTTTTTACTTTTTATACTTGGTTTTATATGATCATCGCATGGAAGGTCATGCTATACTTTTATAACATTCATTACTTATATATTAACTCATTATTTATCATATGAGAGTTTTTATTACCTTATGATATTTATAATCCATGATTTTCATCCTTATATTTTGTTAAATGTAAATTGGTTTTTCTGGATATTTCATCCATAGTGATTTATTTTGTTTTGTATTTTAGAGGGTATAGTCTCACAATGATTAACATAGATCATCACTTATATTTGGTATCCTTGGGAATATGGGGTGGAATACCCAAGGTATTTAATGTCCCATTTCATTTATGAGGGTGGTTTACCAGGCCTGGTATAATAAAATAATGGTTGAACAAGAAATAGAGAATTTATTTTAGATAACGTGAGATTGCATATAATTTTTTTAACTAAAAATTAAATTATATTATTGGATGAATAATATTTAATGATGTTTTTCAAAGTCCATATAGAATTAATATTATGTTAAAATATATATGTATATATATATAATATTTCATAATTATTTTTTACAAATTAAATGGACTAATGAAAACATAAACTATATTATATTTAATAATCATTCATTATATTTTAAGATAATATTCGGAATTGTTTTTAAATTTTATTACATAATGATTTAAATTCTTGAAAATAAATGCATATTTATGGATATCCTCTAATGAGATCCATTGAGTTTTTAATGGGTGAATTTTTGTAAAAAAAATTTGATATTCTGTTTTAAAAAAATTATCTTACAACCATTCAATAGAAATATTTTAAATACTGAAATTAAGGGGTTTTCTAAAATTAAAATTAGGAAAGATTCTACATTAATTTTCAAGAACATTTAATGGAATAATTTTTTTATAATTAAATATATGAGACTATTAGAAGATGAATTTTGTAAAAATGATATACAATTATTAGAAGATGGAATATTCATATAAGAAATTTGTTATGATCATATGTATTATTATGAAAAAGCGTTTATATTATCATTTATATGGATCAAACTCATTATGTGACAAGTACTTTTATTTCATTATACAAAATCATTCATGATTATAGTGAATAAATGTTTCATTCAGTTTATTGAATCAATATAGTAATAAAGAATCATATTGAACTAGTTAGAATATCATATATTTTGAAACACTAATTTTTGGAATGATACTTTCCAAAAATATTTTATTCACTTTATATAATTAGAATGTATGTCATGATTTCACTTAACAAGACATTTATTCAGTCACTCAGAATAGGGATGAACATTTTAGATTATTTTGTTTTTTATGTTCATGATAACAGAGACCAGTAGAGTGGGAATATAGTTTTTTAATTCGTAATAAAGCTATCAATATATATCATATTATGAACAAGACATCAATATGATATATAATTTTGAGTTTCATTGGATTATAGGTCTTGATTTATACATTGGAGTATTAGAGATTTATTCATATATTAGAATCACGAAAGGGGTTTGAGATGTTTTCCATGACAAGGGTTAATCCTTTTACTTTAGAAAGGTCCTAGATATTCATATTCCCAGAATATGCATATACATTTGATAATAAGAGATATGATCCTAAGAATAATATTAGAGATATGTGTTTTTTGAAGGTGAAATCAATATCTACAACATGAACCTTATAATGATGAGAAACTATATCTTAAAAATCATAAGCATATATGTATGAATATGTATTATGGATGTATAAAATATTGAAAATAAATTCTAGTATTACCAAACACAACTAAACTTTTGTAAAATACAGAATATATCCAAGATGATGAATGGATAAAGTTTACTTTATATGTGGAACCAGTGAATTATTTGTGATCCATTAGTGTACTAAAAGTTTTTTACTCTTTTGATTTTTAGATTTAGAAATGAATTTAAATTTATTTCATAACAATATTATATTTTATAAATACATGTGTGTTGTTTTTATATCTTTTTGAGTGATTAGAGATACCATGAGAATTTATGAATAGGTTATAAGAATATATAATGAAGTATGGTTTTTATATTAAATATAATTTTTTTACTTAAAATAGAATAATTGAAGAAGTGTTGGATGACATTGTGATATGAATTTTTTTCTCAATATGACACATTATAATTAATTTATGATTATGTTTAATGAAATTTAAAATGGAAAATATCAATATTATTATGTAAGATTTTTCAAGAATGTATAAAATATTTTATAGAAGATATATAAATATAGAAAAGGAAAGGGATCAGAATAGTATATAATATCCATTAGAGAAAATAATATATGTTAAATGAAGCATACATTAAAATAAAGAAATGATAAAAAATATAAGTAAATACATAAGAGATCCATGAATCATACAAAAGAAAATTTCATCAGTGCATAAGAAAATTATGAAAAGGGAAAAAACCATACTAAGATAAATATGATTATGATTCTTGATATTTAAAGATCATCAAGTCAATATGTAAGAATAATAATAATTAAAAAGTGGTTTTAGAATATCAATTTGACAATGTGGACGTACCAAGTGGTGTTAAAGGTCTCTTATACATATGTCCAACATGTAATTTTCAGATCTTATCCTATCATTAATTAGAGTGAAAAAAAAATTATTTCTTAGAAATGACCAAAATGATGGTGAAGCTAAATATTGATGGGACTTGAGATTTGGAAATTATTAGAGGTGGTGGGACAATTAATATATCCTAGGGTTTATTGGAAGTATATTTTACTACCTTTTACAGTATATTATCATTTCCCATTATAATCACTAAGGAATATTTGAGTGGTCTTCCCATTTTTAGGCTTTACTATAATAGTATCCAAGAGTTTGAGATAAATTCCTAGTTATTTCAAAAATCCCTTACATGTTAGGTTGACTCTCATTTGTTGATTATTTATAAGACTATATCGTGCATGGACCTGTTGAATAATCATGATGAAATCAAACATACATTGATCGAGGGTAATAGAGAAATAGATATTTTAGTTTAATGGGCATCCTAATAGGGAACTCGCATTACTTAAATCAATACAAGGTTGCTTCCTAATGACTGAATGTAAATTGTTATTGGATAAAAATTTGGAATTCATAATTTTCAACCATAACGGATTAAGGGGAGGTCCTTTTATAAAATTTTCATGATATAAAATGTTTTTAATGTGAAATAGAATCTACTATTATTTTTCATGGTGGTATTTATGAATCCAAAAAGAGATAATGAGAAATGAGAAAGATAATTTGGACTTAATACATTTCCTATGATATCCATATTCCATAGACAATTATCCTAACGAAGAAGAAAAGTATTGACAATCGATGAAATTGATCATATTGTTCATGATCTAGTTGTTTATACTCATAATAATAATAATATTGAGGAAGAAGAAAACATGAACAAAACAATTATCAATATAAAAAAATACATTTTATATTAAGTCAGGAATAACTGGGATGGTATGTATGTTGTTTTAGTGGAAGACATATTAGTAATTGAAAACATATTCTTATTAAAAAAGATTTTTCATTGATAGTGCAGTGAAATCATTTAATATACTAAATATATTATTCTTGAGTATTATATATAGGACCATTAAATATTATTGGGATCAAGAATAATATAATCCAAACTACCTTGGATAGTATGCTCTAATATGAGGAAGTATAAAGAACCTATTTCCAGAAAGATATTTTTATAAGGATGAGAATTATAATGTCCCATAATTTTGATTATGTGATATTACATATAAATTAAAGAATATTCATTACATAATATAGATAAACTGTTCCATAACCGTATAGGTTTAGTGTATTTGGAAACATTGAAATATAAACTACTAGTTCATAAATCATCTACATCATCTACTAATTATTCCTTCATAACTAGAACCCTTTTTGATACATCTTATTTAATACCTTTCAAAAAACCTGGAAGAAAGAAATATTTGAAATGGGGATCTCATATGCTCAGTAAGGGTAAATAAGGTAAATATAAATCAAAACATAATCATAATATATGTGAACTTAAAAAAACATTTGAAAAGTGTATACTTCATATCAACAATCACTTTATCTTGTCATGGGATAAATCATGGAAGTTCATAAAGAATCAATGAACATATTCCCAAATATAATAACATAAGTTAAGGAATAGTACAATTCACATAAGTTTATATAATAACTACAATATTATTCATGGATCATTTCTAAGACCATCATAGTGTAAAATATCCATTACTGAATCAGGTTCACTCCCCGTTCTTCCTCTTTACTACTAAACTGAGTGCACTCCCCATTCTAGTACAATATATCTCATGATATATAATTTCGTAACCAATGAATTGGAGGGGGATATAGGTCCCACCCCTAACATAATAGAAAACATACATATTTATCTACAAGAACATAATTTATTGATCATATCAGTACCCATGAAAATGAATGGGTTTAATAAACATCATTCCATCATAAGATAACCCATGGAAAATAAATGGGATTCATAAACATCATTACATAATAAAAAGTGACCAACCATATAAATAATTAGTATGATATTCATTAAAAATAACACTAGTAAATAAAATTTAATTTCAAATAATGTTATTATAAATGGAAAATAATTTAGAGAGATCACTTGAAAATAATTCTTGTGTAAATTATCCACTCTTCTTTGATTTTTTTTTATTTTATTTAATAGACAAGAAATTTTAAAATAATATATTTTCATTGAAAATAACTATTTAATAATTTAATTTATCATATAATTATTTTATAGAATCATGAAATAAGAAAACTACTTTCATGCTCAATAATTTAATAAAATTCCTTTGATGCTTTTTCCTAAAAAGTTATAATGTACCTCATTGAAAAAATAAAAAATATTTCATTCTAACTATTTATAAAAAATTCACACATGGTTGAAAATGAGTTTAGAAATTGTTGAATTATTGAAAAAATATATAGTAAAACCCCTTTTATGAATCATGGATATGAATGATAAATATTCCATAATAGATACTTACGTGTAAAAAATCATGATTAATGATGAGATCATGAAATTAACTCTTACCTTATGTCTTATTTCCTTAAAAAATATTTAAAAAACATATATTATGTATTAAAATTTGTTATTAACTTGTTTCATAACCAGATTCGTAGTTACTATATCATATATTATTCTCTAATATCCTCCGATCACCCGTTTATTAACTATATATCATTATTACTCTTCTACAGGGTGGTAATGGAATTATTTTCCTATAAATGTTTTTCCATATAAGTCACAATTGTTGCACATAAGATATAGTTATGACATATTCAGACTGATATTAACGTAATATATATCATTTTTTCATTATCTAAATTTATATAATCATTATTTAATGATGATCGTGGAGAATGAATCATATCGCGTCGTGGAGATAGTAGGTTGGACGTATACACGAACGATGATATCATTCCATTAATAGTGAAATAGTAATGAAGTGGGTGGTATATTAATTTTTCAATAATAAATATAATCTGATATTTATCATATCTATATATATTATTTACATCATTATACACAACTATGTAAAGTGGTGAGGAAAAACAAATTACACCCTGTTGTGGAGATGGTAAGTCGTACATATGCATGCATGGTGATTTTCTTTTTTTATGATAGATAAAAGGTAGAATATGGTTTCTCTATATTCACAAAGAAATAAAAAAATATAAATTGTACTCTATTTATGAATTGTTAATTGATATGACAAATGAAAAGGAATTAGATGTAGAAAAAATCTTTCAAGAGTTTATAAAGATGATTACCTATTTCTTGGTGAACTTCCTTTATATATCCACATTGGAACAATAGGTTTGGTATTTTGAGATGAATAGAAACTCTATAATGTGTATAATATATTTTCTCAGAGGATATTTGATTTTTGAGGCATAATTTATTGTGAAAAAAATATGAGGGAGGATGTTCTATTTTATAATTTAGTTGAGGGGAACTTTTATGAATAAAAAACCTAATTTATAATAAATTAAATACCCAACCAAATTCCTCAAAAAGTATATGTATTAGAATATAATATGATATAAGGTTATAATATCATCATCCATTATAATTTAGATATGTTTTGGTTTAATTTTATACCTTATCATTTTGATTAACCCTTAGTTAACATATTTTAATTTTAACTAATGTAACAACATTTACAAATTTAAATGTTTGTAATCTTTACTTATGTGATTTAAATCAGACCATAAAGAAAAAAGTTCTAAAATATAATATCATTTATATTAAATATTTATTTTTAAATATGTTTTATTATTTTTAAATAATTTCATAAAAGATTATTTGGGTAAAATATCTTTAGTGTCAATTTTGACATTATTCATTACATAGACTTTATAAATTACAAAGATGACAATTTTACATAGAAAAAAATATTTTATTAAATCTATAAGATGTAAAATTATTGTCTAAAATTCATTAATCTAAATAATAATCTAAAATTATATTTATTTTAATATTTTGATGACAATTTATGTGATAGCTTTGTTAATAAAATAATCAAAACATCAAAGTTGTGTAATTATTTATTAGATGTATTTGTTTACAAGAAATTAAAAATTAAATAGCATTATAAATATAACTCTTCAATATATAAATATAATATTTATAGTCCAATATTTCTACTCGGTATCCCTATATTAAAAACAATATTTTTTATAAAACAAGAATGTGGAATCATTAATCTTTTATTAAGTAAAATATTATAAATATCATAATATCATCTTAGTGTCCCAAAAAGCCGAAAGAAAAATTATATCATTAAAATATGTTTATTTTGTTATGAATTTACATTTATATTCGTTCATAAATTAATTTTGTCCCCATGTGGAATAATAAGGCATATGTATGACAAATAAATTTATATTTTGTAATATTCTTTGATTTAAATATTATATAAGTCATATTTATATAAAAGTGTCTATTAAATAAATTAATTTAGATCATTATGTGTTATGGGTCTAAATAGTTTCATCCAAAAAGATTTTGTCTTCTGTTAGGGTAATTGTATAGTCATTGTCATTTTATTTTTAACCTTAATAACCCAATTTACCCTATACCACGGTTACAAAATATGAAAAGATGAAGATTTATTTTGACCAAAAAATAAAGAGGAAATATTCACTAAAAGTGGTCCTGGTGAATATAAATTTTTTATTCATTATTCAAAATTCAAAACATAGAAGTTGATGAATTTAATTTAAAATAAATATTATCAAATTCCATGAAATATAGTTAATCAGAAAAATTCCCTTTTAGAAAATATAATGTTTTTTAAATAAATACATGTATAAATCCTTTTAAAAAATAGTAAACTTAAAAAATAATCCAAAATATAATTTTACCTTTAGAATACTTTAACAAAAAATAAAGTTTTCAATCAAAATTATTTTTTAAAATATTCCTTACCAAAATAAATGTCTTCAGAATATTATATATAAAAAAATCTAGCATGCTGTAAAAATTATTTTCAAATAATTTTTCTTGAAAATAATTAAAATTAATATTCATAAATAAAATTAAAATGTAATCATTTTTAAGAAAATTTAATTTTAATGAATAAATTACTTTTAATAATAATTTTGTGACATTTTTATAAGAACATACCTAAATATTTACATTGATCTCTTAAAATATATTTATTTCATAACATAGTTGTTTATATTTATTCTCACCAATATATAGTCTAGGTTATAATGAACAAGTAAATTTATATGGTTTTAATAAACTCAAACATGAGTTCAACACATTATATTAAGGAATTAATTTTATTTAAAGAGAAATATATATTAAAATATCGTGGTGTTAAATTCTACCTCCCTTAAAATGAATTAAGACCTCAAAATTTGTCACTTGAATACAAATATGTGTGGATACCTCTTCCTCATTACACCCTCAGTTTCCACATAACTTCTTCAAATTGGTGGTTCTACCAAAAAATTGTAATCATGCGAGTTGTATTGTTTCATATAATTTATATCTATTATCCAAAATCATTATAGGTTGTTCTTCATAAAAATGATATTTATTCATTGGTTCCATTTAAGAGTATTGTACATGTGATGGATTGAGTATGTATATTCTCATGAGAGATACATGGAACATAACATGATCTTGAGGGATATTCAGTGGGAGCTCCAATAAATAAGCTACCATCCCAACATGATCAAGAATTTCAAAAGGACTAATATACCAAGGGCATAACATACCCTTATTTACATATCTTAACACTCCCTTCAAGGGAGATATTTATTGTAATGCCTTATCTTCTAATTAAAACACTAGGTGTTTTAATAGATTGTTAGAATAACATTGTTTTCAAATCAATGTGGAACTTATGTGTTGTTTAATAGAACTAATCTTATATTCCATTTCATCAACTAGATCTTGTTCTAATAAATTTCATTACCTAACTTCATTCCCATGGTTTATTGTTCTAAACATCTTACCATAGAGGGATTCATAAGGATCCACCTGAATACTAGAGTGAAATATGTTATTGTTTTTAAATTCATTCAATGGTAGGTGTTGATCCCAAACACAATTTAGATCCATAGATAAATATGTTAATAATTATTTTTGAGTTTTAATAGTCTTCTCAGCATTACATATATCTGAGGATGATAAGATGATCTATAACAAAACATCATATCCAGATCAGGTTGAAGTCTTATGAACATCCTCAAGGTAAGCCTCAGATCCCGATCATATATAATGGATTGTGGTACTCCATTTAATCTTACCAAATCTTTAATATATATTCTAGAAATCTGATCATGATGAAAGAGTAATTTGAAATCAATGATGTGTTTTTACATTGTAAAGAGATCAGCTATAACCCATATAGCATTATAGACTTTAGATGTTTTGGTAAATTTGACGGAAAAGTGCATGGTGATGTTTTTTAATTTTCATTATGGTATGGGTAATGGTTGTAACATCCCCTTACACTATTTCCTCTCAGCGATAACTTGTTGACAAACCATTCACTGAGAAACATAATTTACAATATCTCTCTTTATTCTATCCAAGTAGAAATACTCTTTTTGGTCCATATATATCTCTTTGCATTTATATTAATAGAGATTGATGAACCATGATCCCCATCCAATAGAACCATCATTAATTCTTCTATGATAATAATACAAATGTTGTTCATAAACCTTATTATTTCATTATAATCAAATATTACCTCAAGAACATTTCTAATCTACTTCTTTATATTTACATCTTCCTTTTTCACATACCTAATCATCACGTGTATCGATGGTTAAACATTCATTTAATCCAGATAATATTTCTGCCCTTTTGATGTGATGTGATCCTTATCATAGATAGGATATCATGGTCCTTTTGACTCAAAGCATATACCACCATGATCACTTTTATAGGGTGGTAATGTATTGAGTAGTCAATATATTTTATCAACTCAAACCATCAACATTGGTTCATTTTCAAATCCTATTGCGTGAATATATAAATTAATCTTTTATAATCAGTATATATCCCACCCCTTTCCCCATAAATATAACGTATCAATATGTTTAATGATAAAATTAACGCAGCTAACTTGAAATCAAGAGTTGATAATTTTTCTCATGGAATTTAAAATAACATGTGGAATAAGCTTTCACCATATCATTTTTCATGATAACACAACCAATCCCTATATTAGATGCTTCACTATAGATCACAAACCATTCATTACGTTAGTTTAGTGTCAGTATAGGTGCACTGAGTAAACTTCATTGAAACTCTTATTAATTTTATTCACATTATTCAATTGATATGAACTTTTCATCTTTCCAAGACATCTTGGTGACTGTATTGGATAATAATGAGATATAATTTATAAATATTCGATAATATTCATGAAAACAATAGATCTTAGCTACTTTTGTTGGTCCAGCACAACATTCAATAACATAATTCATTTCATGATCCATATATATCCCCTATATTGAGATTATTTGACCCAAAAATGAATCTTTATGAAGCCAAAATTCACACTTGTTAATTTTTTCATAATGATAATACATTATAAGTGTATTTAGTATTATACTCAAGTGATATTCATGTTCTTACTTTCTCTTTGAATAAAAAATAATATCATCTATAAATAATACCAAAAACTAATCAAGATAGTCTCTAATGACATTATTCATTAAATCCCTGAAGATAGAAAGACAAAAAGGAATCACTATAAATTATTAGTTTCCATATCTTAAATATAACGTCCTCTTGTATATATACCTCTTATTGACCCTTATTTGATGATATCTAGAATGAAGATCAATCTTAGAAAAGAATTTATCACTCCGTATTTTATCAAATATGTCTTCAATATAATGGAGATGATATTTTTTAGGGATTGTTATTTTGATAATTACTCAAAAATCAAGGAAGAGTATCATTGATCCATCAATATTCATAAAAAGTACAATAGGTGCACCCTAAGTTATTTAACTAGGGAATATGAATCCTATTTCAAGACTCTCTTGGATTTTCTTCTTCAATTACAACAACTCAATTTCATCCATTCTATAAGGAGTCTTTTAAATATGCATAATACATGGTATGTGTTCTATTGAAAAATCAAATTATAGATTTTTTGTAAGACCTAGAAATTATTCAGGAAAGAAATCAAAAATAAAACTCCATTAGAATTGGTGTATCATTAATGGGGAGTGTCTCCACAACCATCTGAGATAGGTAACGATCATTTATATGAAATAAGACCGAAAATAATGAATTAATTTATAGTGGAATTTTATATTCTTACATGTATTGATATGTTATCATGTAATCATTTAAAATGTTAATTGTGACTTCCCTTCTAAGAAAATTTATATTATCTACATGTATAGAAATCCAATGCATGCAACAAATCACATCAAATTAAAATAAAGGGAGGATCAGAAGACATTCAGCAAGCACTTTCTGACAATCACTAACCTGAGAATAATTATAAACTGTGTGATGAAACTGTTCTTCCATTAATATTTTTCATATCTAACCAAACATTTAAATATTGAGGTAATACGGTGATACTCTTATAATAATATATATAAATAAATGTGTGAGTGGGTTCGGTAACAAATAAAACATTAGCTACATTAGAGTAGAAGGTGAGTGTTCATTTCAAAACTACATCATCGTACTCTATATTTCTAGTAGTTATCACATGTGATTTTACATTTTCTTTGGAAATAATTGGTCTCTCATGGTGATCATCATCAATTACACTCATATTTGTGAATTGGTTATCGTAATACACATTTTCCTTGCACTTGAATCATTAATGTGAGGGAGGTTCATTTTTTCCTTTTCTATATTTACATCAATAGCTATCTTTTTACCATAAATTAGGTAGTCAATTTTCCTATAAAATATTTTTGCACACGTAATAAATTTAATATTCCCTTTAATATAGTTGCCTTTATATTTATTACAACACATTGAGCATTAATTAAAACTAATATTCTTTGAACTATGGTTTTTATATTTTCTCTTTAATTCGATTTTTATCATCTTATCTATAACGACCCATACTCTACATACTTTGTTCATACATAAAAATTGATGCACACTTATTACAACATATAATAAAACCATGAAAGGACCGTCTAGGTATAGTGTCTTTAGAAACTGGGAAACCTAATCAACGGGTTCATAAAGTATCTACACTGTCTCCCATTTATATCATCATATCTAGAGTCCATTTTGGAATATCCTACTTAATAACCTTCTTCCTGACCTGGGGAAAGAAAACATACAAAAAGGTGAGCTCAAATGCTCTGTAAGGGTAAATAAAGGAAATATAATATTCATAAGAACATAGCATTTCAAAAATCATAACCTGCAAAAGAGATCATAATATAATATCATGGGATAAATCATAGTAGTGAAATGTCATCCAAATAATCATAACACAAAACATGAAACTTTGTGGAATACACATATAATCATAGAAAATAATTTCTTAGTAGTGAAGACTCATTTCCAAGACTATCTTAGCGGACAAATTCCATTTCTAAACTGAGTTCACTCCTCATTTTAGTCCTGTTTCACTGAACCGGATTAACCTATCATTCCAGCCATGTAAATCTCATGAGATATAAATCATTACCCAATGAATTGGAGGGAGATATAGGTCCCACCCATCTCATAATGAAACTATTCTTATATGTTACACAAAATCATAAATCACACATCATAGCATAACCCATGTAATAAAAATGGGGTTCTTAAACATCATGTCATCATAACATAATCCATATAAGATAAAAGGACTTCATAAAAATAATTCCATCATAACATAATCCAATCAATGTAAAAATAGGCATATAAATAGAACCCTATATTATATTAGATGGAAATTAATTTTGATAAAACTCTTGATCTCCATTATTAAGGAAAATATCTTTTCTACTTCAAAAACATTTTCCTTTATTAAAATGTCATATAATATTAAACTAAAATAAGTTGATTAAAAATAAACTTCAAAACTTGTAAGGGAATCTTCATGGAAATAATGTTCTAAAAATCCATTCATTTCTTATATGTTAAAAAAACATTCTTCTCGTACTTTGGCCGGAAAAGTCAAAAAGCACCTCGTACGAAAAAAGACAAAAGATTACTTTCATATGTTTTACTAAAAACTCACCGAATGGTAAAATTGGATTTAAAAAATTTTAGGAGGATATAAATAATATTATTTATTGAGGAAACATGTATGTGGATGACAAATATTCCCATGAAAATTCTGGAGTATAAACAATCTCGGATAAAAATGAGTTTGCGAGATTTTCCCTTACCCTAGGTCTGATTTGCTTCGTACGTGTCTGAACCTCCTGTATAATGATTTAAATAATGTTATTGACTTATTCCAGAATATTACTCACTGTTATGATATCATATATGGTCATATTCTTATCTTCTTATTAGTAATATTTTATTGTTACTTGTTATTTAGGTGTTTAATGCTTTTTGTTCTTATGCGTGTTTTGCCGAATAAATTATTATTCATATTTTTAGTTTATATATGCATCATTTACAGAATGTTATTAGTGTAATATATTTCATATTTATTCATTCAATTCATTTATATAATCATTATTCAATGAAGATCATGTAGAATTAGTCGCATCACATCGTGGAGACGGTAGGCCGTACGCACGCACGAGCGATGATATCGTTCCCATGATCATGGAATTGTATTGAAGTTTATGTATATTATTTAAGAATCAATATCACTTTACAATAAAAATATATAGTAATTCTTTGCACCATTATACCCATCCAAGTAAGGTGGTGGTGGAAAACATATTACACCACGTCGTGGAGACAATATTCCGTACGTACGCACGTGCGGTGATTTCGTTTTTCGTAGGATGGATATAAGGTGAAATAGGGTTGCTTCATATTTATAATAACATATAATTATATTAGTGATACAGATGTTATTACTTCATAATGAAACAACTAAAGAAGAAGAAGTAGAATAATAAATAAAGTTGAATGAATCGGTAACAGACATTAACTCTTCATTAAAATGCCTCTTCTTAGCCTCCTTTTACGGCACTAAAGATGGTCTTTCAAGAATACCAGGACCTCTAGAATGTTTCTAGGGAATTTTATAAGAGAACTTTTCTGGGTTTGGTCGAGCTTGAAGGCTCAATGTGGTGTGAGGAGGAGAGGGAGGAGGTGCCCTTTTATAAGGGAGGAGAGGGGCACCTTAGGAAAACTTAAAATATTATTTTATAATAAAGTCATATTCAGTTTTTAATTTTCCAAATTGATTTATTTGGAAGAAAAGGTGGATATGGGTCGATATCCTATCAACTAATAGGTTTTATACAAGTTTATGGTACTATTTTATTCTTATCAGTTAGATTTAATTCTATGTTAAATAATTTAACTTTTACCGTGTCTTTTTTTCTTACACTATATGGTTAATAAACATACTATAACTATCCAAAAGAATTCCAAGTGGCCATTATTAATATGTATATCCTTATCTAAGTCATTTCGCCGATCTTTAAATTTTTAGGAATAAAATAACAATTAATAGTATAATATTTGTTTTAAAAACTATTTTATGTCAATTTTGACACTATTTGGTACCTGATTTTTGTGAAACTCATAACAGCATGATTAGTTCGAAAAAAGTTAATTAAATAAATACTAACATGTAATATTATCCTATAAAATTAGTTTAATTCATAAAAAGTCTAAAATTACATTAATTTGGGTATTTATAACATAACTTATTTTAATATTTCATTAATAAGGTAATTACTGCATCATCGTTGTGTTATACATAAATTAAAATATTTAAAGTCTAAAAATTATAAATAAAATACTATTATTTAGGAAATCGTTTTAGCTTTCTAATGAATTTTTATAGTCGAATTTATCTCATTTTTAACCCTATATTAAAAATGGTTTAGTTATTAAACATTGATTTTAACTATTTTAGGTCTTCTTTAAATAAAATAATATTAAATGTCCTAATCTAATATAAGTGGAACTAAAGGGTAATATTTTATTCCTAAGGTTTTTTTTGGTCTAATTAAACTTATCCAATAGAATTAGGACATGTTTTAGGGTAATAATAATATCATTTTTTCCCTTAATTACCCTATTTATTTTTAACCGTGGTAAAAAAAAAGTAAAAAGTTACTATTCACAAAAAAATCATCTTATTGACCCAAATTTTACTCCTTGATATTAACCATGTCTCTCAAGTTTTTTAAATTTCACTCACAGAAGCAGTAAAATTAATTTTTATGTAAATTTGAAAATTCTCCTAGGAGGTGGGTAAAAGACGGTGAAAAATTCAATAAAATTTTTATATATCTAAAATTATTATAAAATGACTCCAATGAATTACATTGAACTTATATAGGTATTATGTGTAAATTTTGACCTCAAATAAATTTAAATAAAACAAATAATTATTTAAATAAAAATTCAGTTTTTAAATAGTAACCTAGTGTTTTCACTATTCATCTAAAATTGAAAGTTTAGAGAAAAATACCAAAATTTCACCCTAGGCTAATTTTGATATTCCGAATCCAAAAATGAAGCCCATTTTGAATGATAAAGTATATAAAATTTCAAAAATTGATTATTACTATTCATAATGGCTAGTTTTAATAATATTTTAATAGCATATCGTTGTTTAGTGAAACTCGGTATTGCGTACAACGCAAACTATCGAGGAAGGCCGTGATTGCGTGTAAACCAAGCCAAGATAGAGTTGTGTGTAGTGAAATATTACTTTGATGATTTATATAACATAAAAAAAATATTTCTCATAAAAATATCGGGTGTTACATTCTACCCCCCTTAAAATGAATTTCTCCCTCGAAATTCGTCACTTTGTAACAAACAGATAAGGATACCTCTCTCTCATCATATCCTCAAGCTCCCATGTAGCTTCTTCTAATTAGTGGTTCCTCCATTAAACTTTCACCAAGAGAGTGGTCTTGTTCCATAGAATGTTTTCTTTATGATCCAGAATCTCTATCGGCTATTCTTCATAAAAAAGATCTTGCTCCAGTGGTACAACTTCTGAGCTTAGTACATGTGAAGGATCGGGTATGTACTTTCTCAGGAGAGATGCATGGAACACATAGTGAACATGAGAGAGATTTGGTGGAAGTGCCAATCGATAAGCTACCTTCCCAACACGATCCAATATTTCGAAATGACCGATATACCTAGGGCTCAACTTTCCCTTCTTTCCAAATCTCATTACTCTCTTCCAAGTAGATATTTGTAAGAACTCTTTATCATTAACTTCAAACTCTAGGTCTTTTCTTCGATTTTCGGCATAAATTTTTTGTCGAATCTGAGCTTCTCTTATGTTTTGTTGAATAGATCTGACCTTTTCTTCCATCTCATCAACAATATCAGGTCCTAATAGATTTCTTTCACTAACTTCATCCCAGCAAGTTGGAGTCCTGCATTTCTTTCCATAGAGAGATTCATAAGGAGCCATCTTAATACTGGATTGAAATCTGTTATTATAAGAAAATTACACCAAAGGTAGGTGTTGATGCCAACCACCTTTGAAATCCATAGAGTAAGCTCTTAACATATCTTCCAGAGTTTGAATTGTTCTCTCAGACGGATCGTCTGTCTGAGGATGATAAGCAGTACTGAAACTCAACTCGGTATCCAGCCTGATCAGATATAATGGAAAGTGGTACTCCATGCAATCTTACCACCGATTTTACATATATCCTGGAAAGAAGATCCAGAGATAAATCTTCTCTAATAGAAATGAAGTGTGATGACTTCGTAAGAAGATCAACTATGACCCAGATAGCATTATTTCCTTTGGATGTTTTACGAAGTCCAGTGACAGAGACCATAGTGATGTTTTTCCAGTTCCATTCGGGTATGGGTAATGGTTGTAACATCCCCTTAGACTTCTATTTCTCAGCTTTAACTTGCTGAAAAACCATGCACCGAGAGACATATTCAGTAACATCTCTTTTCATGCCATCCCACCAGAAGTACTCTTTCATGTCCCTATACATCTTCGTGATTCCATGATGAATAGAGAATGAAGAACTATGAGACTCATCCAGCAGCTCCTTCATTAATTCTAGGATGGGAGGAACACAAACCTTATTCCTGATCCTTATTATCCCATCACAATCAAGGTTGAATTCAGGAACATTTCTCACCTTCATTTGTAACTCTACATCTTCATTATGTGCCTCTTTAATCTTCACATGTATATATGGTTGAACATTCATTTTAGAAAGAGAAGATTTTTCCCCTTCCATTATAATTCCAAGATCCATCCTTTGAAAATCCATAAATATTGGATCTTTTGTGATCCTCATCATGGATAAGCTAGCATGGTCTTGTCGACATAATGCATCTTCTACATTGTTTGCTTTCCTAGGGTGATAATGAATTGAGCAGTCGCAATCCTTAATCAGCTCCAACCATCTTCTTTGGTGCATATTCAGCTCATTTTGTGTGAAAATATACTTTAAACTTTTATGATCAGTATAAATATCACACCATTCGCCATAAAGATATTGCCTCCATATTTTTAATGTAAAGATTACCGCAGCTAACTCCAAATCATAACATGGGTCATTTTTCTCATGGGTTTTCAACTGTCATGAGGCATAAGCTATCACCATATCGTTTTTCATGAGAACACACCCCAATCATTTCTTGGATGCATCACTATATATCACAAACATTTCTCCACTACAAGGTAGTGTGAGCACAAGCGCACTGGATAAACTTCTTTTTAACTCCTTGAAATTTTCTTCACACTCTTCTGTCCAAGGGAAATTAACTCTTTTTCAAGTCAACCTTATGAGTAAATTAGATAATTGCGAAAAATATTTAACAAAACGTCGATAATATCCAGCCAAACCAAGAAAACATCGGATCTCAGTTATTGTTGTTGGTCTCGACCATCTTTCAATAACCTCTGTTTTTGCTGGATCCACAGATATCCCTTCTTTTGTGATTATCTGACCCAAAAATGAAACTTTTTGGAATCCAAAATTCACAATTGGTAAATTTTTCATAAACATTCTCCTTTCTCAAGGACATCAATAAAATTCTCAAGTGATCTTCATGTTCTTCCTTGCTCTTTGAATAGAAAAGAATATCTTCTATAAAGGCTACCAAAAACTGATCAAGATAGTCACTAGAGACTCTATTGATTAGGTCCATGAAGATAGAAGTGGCATTAGTAAGACCAAATGGCATCACTATAAATTCATAGTGTCCATACCTTGTACGAAAATCCATCTTTGGTATATCCTCACTTTTGACCCTTAATTGATGGTACCCTGAATGAAGATCAATCTTGGAAAAGTATTGAGCTCCGCGTAGTTGGTCAAGTAAGTCATCAATGCATGGAAGTGGATATTTGTTCTTGATAGTGATCTTGTTAAGTTCTCGATAATCAATACAGAGTCTCATTGATCCATATTTCTTCTTAACAAACAGAACAAGTGCTCCCCAAGGTTATGCACTAGGGCGTATGAATCCCTTATCAAGATTCTCCTCGAGCTTCTTCTCAATTCATGAAACTCAATTGGGGCCATTCAATAAGGGGTCATTGAAATATGAAACGCACCCGTTATGAGTTCTATTGAAAATTCAACTTCACGATTTGGAGGAAGACCCAGTAATTCATCCGTAAATACATCATCAAACTCCCGTAAAATGGGAATATTCTTAATCATGAGTTTCTCACCAACCATTTGAGATAAATAACCTTTATTTAGTAGAATCCAGACCCATAGGATGGATGAAATTTCCAATGGAAGGTTATGTTCATCCTTGCATCGATAGACGATCATAGATTGATCTGGAATATGAAATGTGACTTCCCTTCTTTGGAAATTGATATGAGATCCATATAAAGAAATCCAATCCATGTCAAGAATCACATCAACTTCCACTAGAGAAGGGATCACAAGATTTCCAGGAAGCACTTTCCCACAAACTTCAGTCGGAGAAGAATTGTAAACTTTTGATATGATTATTGTTCCATTAGGGGTTGTCACAGCTAACTCAAAATCTAATTGTTGAGGTAATAAAGTGATACCCTAAGAAAATTCTTTTGAAATAAAAGAGTGGGTTGATCTAGAATCAAATAATACATTTTCTACTTTAGAGTGGATGGTAAGTGTACCTTTCACCACTTCGTTATCGTACTCCACATCGCTGATAGAAATTGCCTGTGACATTCCTTTATTTTTAGCCTTAAGAGTTTGTTGACGTCAATCATCATCAACACCCCTTGTATTAGGGAATTGATTATCATAATGCCCCATTTCCTTGCACATGTAACATTGATGTGTAGGAGGATCACTCTGTGTAGCCTTTTCTTTGTTTGCATCACTAGACATATTCTTCCCATCATTGCGGCATTCAAATGCCCAATGACCTTCCTTTCCACATTTGAAACATTTACTTTTCCCTTTATGACAACTCCCTCCATATTTCTTTCCACACTTTGAGTATAAAGGAAAACTCATCTTCTTTTCAGTGTGCTCTTTATATTTTCCTTTGAATTCCATTTTCCTCTTCTTATCAAATGCAGCTGACTGATGGGTTACTCAAATCTCCATCTAAACAATGAGAGCACATCGAACGATATCCTTGTAGCTATTGAAGTCCCTTTTGTCTAACACCCTTCGAAGAGTTGGTTTTAAGCCACTGAAGAATAGATCGATATTACTCTTAGGTTGGATAATAATACCAGAAGTGTACCTTGAATGTCTTGTAAATTTTTCTTCGTAGGTACCAACAGATTCATCATCCTTTTGCTTTGGTTCAAGAAACTCCTTCTCCATCTTTGTTCTAAAATACGAGGGAAGTACTCATTGAAAAATAAGTTCTTGAACTCGTCCCATTCCATGGACTCAATTTCATCTCTTGGCCTCGTATTCATGATAAGATTCCACCATTGATCAACTTCACCTTCAAAACGATAAACTGCTAAGATGAATTTAACATGTTCGGAACATTGAAGAACTGAAAATATCTTTTCAGTGGTACTGATCCATTGTTTAGCCACTAATGGATCAGTAGACCTGCAGAATGAGGGTGGAAACTGCCTCATGAAGGATTCAACAGAATGTTTCTCCTTCTTTTTCTCGTTTGGAAGTCCTGCATGATTCAGAGCTTGATAATCTTGTGTGGTCATGGCTACAAGATTTTTCATTCCAGCTCCCATAACGTTTGGTTGCTCAGGGGGACAATCCTTGCATTGGCCATTGCATTCCGCATTAACACGGTTCCTTCGGGTTCTAGGCATTGACTAAAACCAAGAACAATAGTGTGAGAAACATTAATTATAATAGGAAAACCACATAATAAAGAATAAAATTTCACACTTAAGTTCTTATCCGAGGTTGTTCATGGCCATTTAAAAAACACTAATATTGTGTTCTTTGCTTAGACTTATCCTTAGGGTTCTTTCTAAGACTTTCACATCCTAGTTTCCAATGGTTGACAATACCCTTCCTCTGATACCAACTATAACAACCCATACTTTACATAAATTATTCATACTTCAAAATTGAATCACACTTATTACACCATATAACAAAACCACGAAAGGACCATATAGGTATAGTGCCTTTAGAAACTGGGAAACATAAACAATCGGTTCATAAAGAATCTACATTGTCTCCCATTTATTTCATCATATCTACAGTCCCTTTTGGAATATCCTACTTAATAACCTTCTTCCTTACCTGGGGAAAGAAAACATATAAAAGGGTGATCTCAAATGCTCAGTAAGGGTAAATAAAGGAAATATCATATTCATAAGAACATAGCATTTTGAAAATCATAACATGAAAAAGAGATCATAATATCATATCACGGGATAAATCATAGTAGTGAAATGTAATCCCAATAATCATAACACAAAACCTGAAACATTGTGGCATACACACATAATCATAGAAAATCATTTCTTAGTAGTCAAGACTCATTGCCAAGACTATCTTAGCGAACAAAGTCCATTTCTAAACTGAGTTCACTCCTCGTTTCAGTCCTGTTTCACTAAAAAAATTAACCTACCATTCCAGCCATGTCTATCTCATGAGATATAAATCATTACCCAATTTATTGGAGGGAGATATAGGTCCCAACCATCTCATAATTAAAACATTCTTATTTGTGCCACAAAATCATAAATCATACATCATAGCATAACCCATGTAATAAAAATGGGATTCTTATACATCGTGCATTCATAATATAATACATATAAGATAAAAGGACATCATAAAAATATTTCCATCATAACATAATCAAATCAATGTAAAAATAGGGATAGAAACAGAACCCTATATTATCTTAGATGGAAAATAATTTTGATAACACACTTGAACTCCATTCTTGAGGAAAATATCCTTTCTAATTCAAAAATATTTTCATTTCTTAAAATGTCATAAAATATTAAACTTAAAGAATTTGATTAAAAATAAACTTGAAAACTTGTAAATAATTATTCATGAAAATAATGTTCTAAAAATCCATTCATCCCGTATAAGTTAAAAAACATTCTTCTCGTACTTTGGTCAGAAAAGTCAAAAAACACCTCGTACGAAAAACGACAAAAGATTCCTTTCATATCTTTTACTAAAAACTCACCAAAGGGTAAAATTGGATTTAAACAATTTTAGGAGGATATAAATAATATTACGTATTGAGGAAATATGGATGTGGATGATAAATATTCCCCAATAAATTCTGAAGTATAAACAATCTCGGATAAAAATGAGATTGCGTGATCGTCCCTTACCTTAGGTCTGATTTGCTTCGTACGTTTCCGAACCTCCTGTAAAATGATTTAAATAATGTTATTGACTTATTCCAGATTTGTACGCATTGTTATGATATCATATATGGTCATATTATTAGATTCTTATTAGTAATATTTCATTGTTACTTGTTATTTGGGAGTTTATTGCTTTTTGTTATTATGCGTGTTTTCCCAATAAATTATTATTTTTCTTTTTAGGTTATAGATACCTAATTTATAGAATGGTATTAGTGTAATATATATCATATTTATTCATTAAATTCATTTATATAATCATTATGCAATGAAGATCATGTAGAACGAGTCGCATCACATCGTGGACACGGTAGGTCGTACATATGCACGAGGGATGATATCGTTACCATGATCATGGAATTGTATTGAAGTGTATGTATACTATTTCAGAATCAATATCACCTTAAAATAATCATATATAGTTATTCTTGACACCATTATACCCATCCAAGTAAGGTGGTTGTGGAAAACTGATTACACCACGGCATGGAGACGGTATTTCGTACGTACGCACGCGCGGTGATTTCTTTTTCCGTAGGATGGATAGAAGGTGAAATAGGTTTATTTCATATTTATAATAACATATCAGTATATGAGTGATAAATATGTCATTACTTCATAATTAAAAAAATAAATAATAAGAATTATAATAAGAAATAATGTTGAATGAATCGGTAACAGACATTACCTCTTCTTTGAAGCGCCTCTTCTTAACCTCCTCTTAGGGCACTAAATATGGTCTTTGAAGAAGACCAGAACTTCTAGGATGTTTCTAGGGAAGTGTAGAAGAGAAATTGGTAGGTTTTGGCCTATCTTGAAGGCTCAAAGTGGTGTGAGGAGGAGAGGTAGGAGGTTCCCTTTTATAAGGGAGGAGAGGGGCACCTTAGGAAAACTTAAAATATTATTTTATAATAAAGTCATATTTGGTTTTTAATAGCTCCAAATTGATTTATTTAGAAGATAAGGTGGGTATGGGTTGAAAGCCTCTCAACCAAAAGGTTTTAGACAAGTATAAGTTACTATTTTACCCTTATCATTTATATTTAACTCTATGTTAAATAATTTACCTTTTACCATGTCTTTTTGTTTTCTTACACTATATGGTTAATTAACATACTATAACAATCCAAAAGAACCCCAAGTGGTTCATTATTAATATATATCCTTATATAAGTAATTTGGCTGATCCTTAAATTTTTATGAATAAAAAAACAAGTAATGATATAATATTTGTTTTAAAAACTATTAAATGTCAAATTTGACACTATTTGGTACTTGATTTTTTTAAAAATCATCATATCATGATTAGTTAGAAAAAAGTTAATTAAATCAATACTAACATGTCATAGTAACCTATAAAATTAGTGTAATTCAATAAAAGTCTAAAATTTCATTTATTTGGGTATTTATAACATAAATTATGTTAATATTTCCTTAATAAGGTTATTACTCCAACATCGTTGTGTCATAAATAAATTAAATTATTTAAAGTATAAAAATTATAAATAAAATACTATTATGTATGAAATCTTTTTATATTTCTAAAAAATATTTATAGTCGAATTTATCTTATTTATAACCCTATATTAAAAATGTTTTAGTTTTTAAACTTTGATTTTAACTATTTTAACTCTTCTTTAAAAAAAATATTAAATTTTCTAATCTAATCCAAGTGGACCTAAAGGGTAATATTTTATTCATAAGTTTTTTGGTCGAATTAAACTTATCCAATAGAATTAGGAAATGTGTTAGGGTAATAATAATATCATTTTTACCCTTAATTACCCTATTTACTTTTAACCGTGGTAAAAAAGGTAAAAAGGTTACTATTCACCAAAAATTATTTTTATCTTATTGAACCACATTTTACTCCTTAATATTAACCATGTCACTAGGCTTTTCTAAATTCCACTCATAGAAGTGGTAAAATTATGTTTTATGAAAATTTGCAAATTTTCCTAAGAGGTGGGTAAAAGACGGTCAAAAGTTCAATAAAATATTTATATATCTAAAATTATTATAAAATTACTCCAATGAATTACATTAAACTTATATAGGTATTATGTATAAATTTTAACCAAAAATAAATTTCAATAAAATAAATATTAATTTAAATAAAAAGTAGGTTTTTAAATAGTAACCCAGTGTTTTCACTATTCATTAAAAATTGAATGTTTTTTGAAAAATACAAAATTTTCACCATTGGCTAATTTTGATATTCTGAATCCAAAAATGAAGTCCATTTTGAAAGATAAAATTTATAAATTTTCAAAAATTGGGTATTACTAGTCATAACGGCTAGTTTTAATAATATTTTAATAGCATATCGTTGTTTAGTGAAACTTGGTATTGCGTACAACACAAGTTATCAAGGAAGGTCGCGATTGCATGTAAAGAAATCCAAGCTAGTGTTGTGTGTAGGGAATGATTCCTTTGATGATGTATAAAACATAAAAACAAAATATTTCTCATAAAAATCTCAGGTGTTACATTATCGAACCCATAATAATGATGGGTTACTCCAATATCAATCTGAACCTTGTGATCAGATCAAATTATTTCTTCATACCAAATGAATTCACTTATGTGTAATAAACTTTATAGACTTAGGTTTAAACTTCTAAAGAATCGATAAACCTTATATTCAGTTTTGATTCCATATCCAGAATTGTGCTTTTAATGTCATGTAAATGTTTCTTCATAGATACCAATAGATTTATCATTATTTTTCTTAAGATCATGGAACTCCTTATCTATCTTCGTAAGAAGAATAGAAGAAATGTACATTTTGAAATAAAATTTGTTGAAATCATCCCATTAAATGGACTAAATGACGTATCTTTTCCTCATATTCTTCATGGGTTTCCACCATTGATATACTTTACCAACCAAATGATAGGCAACCAGAATGACTTTCTCATATCCTGATCATTGGTGAACTGAAAAAATTATTTTCAGTAGTGATAATACATTATTCATCAACAAGTGGATCAGAATACCAACTGAATGAAGATGGACACTGCCTTATTATGTGATCAACGTAAGGTTTTTATTTTTTGTCTTGTTTGGATGTCTTGTATGCTTCATATCTTGGAAAAGTTGTGGACGAAAAGAAACAAGATTTTCCATTCCATCTCCCGTATCATTTGGTTTCTCAAGACAAAAATTGTTTCATTTCCCCTCACATTCAACATTAATGTGATTCCATCGAGTTCTATCCATTGACTAACAAATATATAATGAGTAACAATAATAATAAAGGGAAAACCATTTAATAAAGGAAAATTGATTATAAAATTTCATTTCTAGAACACCATAGTTTTTATCCTTTTTATTTATGACCATCACGAGATCTCTCAGATTTTATCCTACATTTAGAATAATCCTTATGGTTCTTAATACAGTTCAATCATCCTAATTTACAAATGGATAACTAGACATTACTCTCATACCAACTATAATAGCCAAAAAATTTCATTAATATATATTATATATAAAGACAATAATATTGATTACTTAATATAAAAACCATGCCAAAAATATATATTATTAGCTTCATTATAATCTTTTAAGTATAAACAACTCGTTCATAAATATTCTATAACATCTCCTTCTTATTATTTTATAACAAGAACCCTTTTGCTACATCATAGTTAATATAATTGTTCATATTTTAGGGAAATTAAAAATAAGGAAGGGTTATCTAATATGCTCAGTAAGGGTAAAAACACGATATATAAAACATATCATAATCATAAGACATAAGAACATAAATAAATCAATTTAAAACAACATCATTCATATTAATGATCTAGATATCATTTTATGGGATAAATCGTAGAAGTTCATAAGGTATCAAGGAACATATTCAATGAGATCATAAAATAAGACATGAAATTTTTAAATACTAATATGCATAGAAAATAATTTCCATATTAGTCATGGATCATTTACAAGACCATCATAGTGGAAATATTCCTTTATTTAACCGTGTTCACTCCCCATTCTTGCCCTTTATTATTGAACTAAGGTAACTACACATTCCAATACTGTCCATATCATTAGATATAAATATATAAACTAAGATTTTGTGGGATATATAGGTCCCACCCCTCACATAATAAAAACCATATATTTTTGTTCCACATTTACATAATTCATTCACCGTATAAAAACCCATTAATATTGATTTCATAAACATCAATACAACATAACATTACCAATGGAAAAGTAATGGGTTTCATAAATATCATTCCATCAAAAAAATAAACAATCCATATAAATAATAGGGATAATATCCATGAAAATTAACCCCATTAAAGAATAAGTAACGTTAAAAAATTCTATCATAAATAGAAAATAATGTTTTCTAATCACATGTAAATAATTATTGATAAAAATATCCTTTCAACTTTTAAAATGTTTTTTTTATATTCCACAAATTATTAAAAGAAATATTTTTCTTTGAAAATAATAGTGTATACATGTAACATATGCATCAAGGAATTAATATTTCATTAATGATGAAAAATCCATTAATTTCAGGTAAGTTATAAAAATATTCCTTTCATACATTTATCGTAATTGTCTCAAAGTACATCATTAGGAAAATGAAAAAGAGATTCCCTTAAATTTATTTATTGAAAACTCAGACATGTGTAATAATAATTTTAAAATTTTTATATTAGTAATAAAAATATTTCCTGGTTATTTTTCTGAAACATGTACATTGAAGATAAATATTCCCCCAACAAATACTTATTTATAAATAATCCCAAATAATAACGAGATTTTGATATTAACCCATATCATAGGTCTATATTCCATTGTATGTATATGAAAATCATGTATAATGTTTTGATGAATGTTATTTACTTATTCTATAATCAAATTCCTTTTTAGGATATCATATATTATTCTTTTATACCATCTTATCACCCATTTGTTTATTATTTTTATTTATTATTCTACTTTTGTCTTTTAACTTGTTCATTTTCCTATACATATATTTCCGTACAATATCTAGTTCATGATGAATGGAAATAGTTACATAGTATAAAAAATATATTTACGGTAATAGATATCATATTTATTCATTATATAAATTTATATAATGATTTTTCAATGGTAATCATGGAGAATAAATCCCATCACATCATGGAGATGGTAGGTTGTATGTATGCACACGTGATGATATCATTCTCTTAATAATGAAATGTTAATGAAGTGAATGGTATATTATACCTTTTTAGAGAATAAGTATGATGTTATGATTAACCCATATATATATTACTTCCATTATTATAACCATCCATGTACAGTGGTGATGAATAACAAATTACATTATGACATGGAGATGGTAATTCATACGTACGCACATGTGAGGACAGTAAGTCAACAACATATGTATTCCCTATGGGTACATGACTTAAATATTGTGACTGACCATAGTTGTGTTGTCCCTAGTATCCTCATTTCCTATGCATGTGTCCTCCCATTCAAGGATTATGTGTGGGATGTTCATCCTCTAGGTCATAGTCATCAAAAAAGAAGGGGTATAATAAGAGAATCATGTTGAAAGAACCAAATATGACCCCTTCAACAGATGAGGATTCTGTTTGGTGGGGGTGGTCCCCATGTTTCAAATATTACAGGGATGAAATAATCAAGGGTTCGAGCTTGTATTGGCGTAGAATATGATTCTTACTCTTCTGTTTATTCCTACATTTGATGGTCCCACCCACCATTGGGAGGCACATATGATGCCTCCTACTTAGGTGGTGGTGCTATGGTAGGTATTCAAAACTATTATTTTAGGGTGGCATGAGGTTCGTTAAAAAATTCCAGTCATTCAGTTGACAATATGTTGGTCTTGCAGGGGTGGAAAGTTTTTTCCAACCATCTTAATTTTCTGACCGAGCGATAATTATGTCGTCTACCTTCTCTAAGGAGTTTTCTAACTCTAATTGTCTAGAATCAACCATGCCTTGAAGGACATCCTTTAGGTTGATGTAATCCTAGATGTTATGACCCATCCTTATATGGTAGGGGATGTATTCAAGAAGGACTATGAGGTTGACTTCATAAATCTCTCTAGGATGTGGAATTGTGGGAATATTATTATCCATGGCTATTAAGAAATAATTGGGTACTATTTTTTTGGAAGGAGTATGCCTTTTTCATCTGTTCCTAAAATACTAAGTGGCCTCGAATTTGTTATGCTTTTAGATGAGAGTAATTCTATGGTATTCATCGCTCAACAAGAGGTGATGGATGGTTTGGACTCTATTTGGGTTCCTTGATGGGTATTATCGATTTCTTGAGAGTGACAACTGCATCTTCTACTTTTCCTAGAATTTCTCTTGTGAATGTGGCACGATTCTATATTTGGATCGGTTTCCCCCAATGGAATCATCCAAATATTGGGTCATTTTTCAAAACCCTCATAATCTACCTTGATTGTTCATTAGGGGTAAGAGTTGTATTCAACTCCTCCCAGATATTCTCAGCAAAGAGTTCTAGTAACTTCTCTTATGAGAGAGGGAGAATGAGAGAAAATGTGAACTACCTGTATCTTTATTTGAAATTAAGAACCCTTTCATTCTCATGATTCTTCCATTTCTTCATGTTTGTTAGGGTAAAAATTTTTGTCTTCTAGATCATAGAGGTAAACTAATAAAGGAGATGACACATAATTTCTTCCCATTTTACAAAGGATCCTACTGGTAGGTTGTTGTACTGGACAGAAGCTGCACCTCTTAGGGTCTAAAAACACATTATATTTTTTTCTCCAATTGATCTTAAGGTCCCACCATTAGTCCACATTGGGATGCAATTTTGGTGAGGTTATGTTCAGGGCTACATGCTCTGTCAAAGGTAATGAAGGCGATTTTTCCGAAGTTGGGAGGATGTGGAGTGTCATCTAACCATTCGGGGTATCAAATACTCTCAGGGTACTTAGATGTGTGTCTCCCTTATATGGCTTATATATAAGTCTTTAGGTACTTGATAATTTCATATAAATATAGGGGGAGTATTATTAGAGTTATATCACATTCACAGTGTTTGGGAGGGGTTTGATGAGGTGGTATCACCTTTATCTCCCATTGATTCTTGATTCGTCGTATAACTAAATGGGTTCCTTTGTGAGAGAGAGGATATCGCTGCAATGGAGGGATGTCATGATCATTTTCAAATTCATCATCTATGTAGACATGATTATGGATATGGAGCTAGTCTAATGGCTGGATTCCTCTCATGGAGGTAGATAATCCATGGGAGGGAGGATACTCATCTCAAGCTGAAGATGATACACATTGGGGATATTTCCCCTAAGCAACTGCCCATTGATTTGTCAGAGAGTTTTTATTTATATATCATTTTTTGGAAACTATTCCTTTAGTGAATGAAATTCAATTCTTCAAGGTGGAGATCAATATGTAGTTTTACCATTTCCATTATCTACGTTCCATCATTAAGGCGAGAACTCAATATTTGGAGGTTCCATATTTTAGGGTCATCGTTTGTTTCGAGTGAATGCAGCCTCATTTGGTGCATGCCGATCACCCTCTCCTGGATGTATACTTTCAATGTTGTGGACCTATATATTTATTCCATGATCCAAAATTTGTATCTTGTTAACAGTGATGATAGTCATTGATCTATATTGAGCAATGGTTGATGTACCATTACTTTCGAAAAAACTTATTGATTTTGCACCATCTTCATTAGGGATGTTATTTGATCCCTTGGTCATTTTTGGACATTTGAATTATGAACCTAGTGGGGTCTGATTACCAATTTTGTACACTCCTACCATCACGGTATTTGAACATTAACCCTATGTGATTTTTCGGTCATGATTTCCCAATGGGTCCCGACCAGTAGATGCTTGTATTTTAGTGGGAGGAATATGTGGGATGATTACTATTGATCCCCCCCCCAACTTGGAGAACACTGATTCCCAAAATGGTGAAGACGATGATAAAAAAATCCCCCATTCATAGGGGGGGTTATTTTGGTCTTCAATTGGAATTGATTAGTCATGTTATTAAGGATCCAATGGCTCCATCCAGGGATTTGACGACACATGGGATAGACATGATGATATAAATTTACCTAGACCAGTAGAATGGGATTTATCTAGATTCATTATTCATGTCCCTTGGGAATTTTTAATGGATTATGATCTTAGTGGTGCATATTGAGATAAACATTCCCCCATGGAATAGGGTTCAATTGTAGTTGATGCCAGTATATCCCGAATCCACTCAAGAATTAAAAATCTGAGGTGTGGAGGTGGTGGTGGATATCCCCCCTACACAACGAGTTGGGTCGAATCATAAATATTTTATATGGTAGATTATATTGTGTCCCGTTTTATGTGGCATAGTTATGCTGAAGTATGATATGGGTGCGATGACATCTCATTATGAGAACAATTATTTACGGAAAGTTTTCTGTATAATCACAAATTTGGACTCTGTGTTTGAAATTTAATCTCATTGTTTTGAAGGGCCTAGTTAGTTGTCCTCTCTCTCTCTCTGTGTGATTTCAAGTAAATATTGATGTGGGAGAATTCCATTGTTTTGACTAGCTACCCGAGCATTACTTGGTCCTCTAATTTCACCAGAGGCTACAACATGAAAGGATGTTGAACCTAAGTGGTTCTGTTGTTCCTAGGGGTTGAAAATGTGTAATGCCCCCTAGTGTCCCCATTATTGAATATGGATACATGATGTGGATTTTTTGATCAGCTACAAAATATTTTTTGTTGAAATGGTGGAATGTGTGTTGTAGATTCGTGCTTTTCTTTTCCATTTTTCGATCCTGGACCATGGTTATAGCAGCCATGTCTGGATAACAATAGAGTATCTTGGTGGTCTTGAGGTGACCCTAATATCCCCAATAATGGATATTTTAATCCTTTAACCGCTGATGATTATCCCATATATTATGGAATATACAAGGCAATCAATCCTGTAATGGAACTTCTCATGTCTGAAATTGAATTTATTTAATTATTTTTCATAACTTTTTTTTAATATTTCCATTAATAAAATAATTTGTACAATGACATTGTGTAATTATTTAATATACTTATTTTAAATATATATTTAAAATAAAAACCCATTATGAAGATAAATCTTCATGATTTCAGAATAATAACTATGGTGAAATGTAAAATTTTGGAAACCCTATATTAAAAATGATATATTTTATAAAATATAAATGAGATAACATTAAAATTTTATTATGTAAAATATTATAAATATAATAAACTCATTTGAGAGGCCCAAAAATAAAAAAAAAATTAATCATGAAAATAGATATATTCAGTTATAAATTCACATTTATATTCATTCATTAGAGAACATTTTCTCCATGTAGAAACATAAGGGGTATTTAAGACAAAGGAAGTGAAATGTTTTTACATTTATTAATTTAAATATTATATAAGTCATTTTCATTGACATGTTTCCATTAAAAAACATAATTTCAATTACTATTTGTTAGTGGTATATTTAGTTTCATCCAATAATATTTTGGCATGAGTTAGGGCTATTTTATAGTCTTTATCATTTTATTTTTAAACTAAATTACCCAATTTACCATTTACCGGAGTAATAAAACTTACCATGGTTATTGTACATAGTGGATAAAAAGAAAATGGTCAAATTAACTAAATTAGTACTTTCTGAATATAAATTTGGTATCCATTTTTCATATTTAAAAACAAAATTTTTTTTTAATTTAACGTAAAATTAAACTGGTAAAATTACATGAAAAATAGTTTTTTGAAAAAACAACTTTTAAAATATAAATTGTTATCATAATAAATTTTTGTACAAAATACTTTTAAAACCATAATTTCATTAAATTAAAATATAAATAACTGAGTAAATTATAAAACTAATCCAAAACACAATTTCACTTTGTATTGAGTTTAAAATAAAATAAATTTTTAAATAAAAATCAGTATTTTGGCTATTCCATAATAAAATAAATATATTTAGAAAAATATAGAAAAAATATAATTTGATGATAATTATGAAATTAGGATTTTTTTCAAAAAAACATTTTCTATGAATTCTCAAAATTAATATTCACTCATAAAAATAAGATAAAATAATTTTTTTTGAAAAAAAATCTTTGAAGAATAATGTGATTTTACAAAAAATTGTGCGGTAATTTTCTAAGAATATAAAAATACATTCATATTGGGTATAACATTTATATTTAGCTTATAATATAGTTCTTAATATTTATTCCCACCAATTTAACGACAATGTTTTAATGAAAATATAATATTTACACTATTCATGTATACTCATGGATATGTGAAATGAAAGCTACTGAATAATTAAAATTATTTTATGAGAAATATTTATTTAAATATTAAGGTGTCTAATGGATGTCAACCAAGCACTAAGTTTAATCCTAGAATACAAAATTTAAATGATGTTTTCTATTTATTGATTATACCGTCTCATCCATTTGTACTCACTTTTCAACACTATTAATAAATTGAAGCCTCAAAACTCAACCTAAATAAAGAAATATCTTCAAACATTAAGCTAAAACCTTTTAAAAATAAAATGTGTTGCTATCTCATAAATTAATTAATAATATAATTATTATTGGGTTTTGTATAATGATTAAACTGATCCAGACAACTTTTCCAAGATATGGGTTCAAATATTAATTGGGAATAATATATAGGAAATAATATTGTAAAATGGATCAAACTGATTCACATCCCCCATAGACGGACTATAATATCTATTAAAAATTCAAGTGGTGTGAGATAGTATCAAGGTTCTTTATGACTAGATCAATTTAATTTCCAAATTGTAATTATTAAACATTTATGGACTTCAAATTTGAATGGGTTTCAGAATTTTCTCCATTAGATAAATATGGTCTCATCCCATCCAAACAAAACATGGGGGTTTTATATAAATCATTATAAAAGTAAGAAGAAAAAAGTTGTTAAATAAGAATTTCAATATGAAATAGTCTATCATTCTATTCAAAATTAATCCAAGTGGTATTTTATCAATTAAATTATTTTTTAAATATCCTATAGAAGAATAATTTTTAAAAAGTGACGCTTTTGAGGAGATTTAGTCTAGTGAATTATTTGAATACTTATACTCTAATGTTAAGGATCCCATGAAAAAAATACCTTAATGTTTCACCTATATATTTGGGTTCATAAAGGGACTATATAATTAAAAACATTGATAGGCATGGAAAATATTGATATAGAGGGAATTAACTAAAATATTTCAAAAGTGAAATATTCTCTTCATGTTTATTGAATACAAATTAAAAAATATACTATTTGTAATGAAAAATCATCATTTATTGAAGAATAATTTTACAGTTCATGTCATCATATTGATGAGATTGATAAATTCTTTAAAGAAAATATTAATCTATTTAACAATATCATTTTTTAATGATTTTATGTCAGAAATCATGGTTGGAATGGTTAATGAGATTAGTAATTTTTTGTACACAGTATGTTACATGGATGCATATTATATTGATAATAAGAAAAGTGGATATGTGAAAAAGGTAAAATAATTTGAGGGTGAAAAAAAGTCCTTCTATATGAAGTTCCGTGAATTAGAAGACAAAATGAGACATTGACAACCAACATAAGAAAAATCATTCCATGTTGAAGAGAAAAGTGGTACTACCATGAATGTTAAAAAAATAGTTTCTCCCAAAAAATACCAATATAAATATAAATTATGGAGTGAGATCATCTAATGATATTTCTACTATAATTATATGGAAATTCATTAACGTTATCTAAAAAATTAATAATGAAGTTTCATTTACATGTATATATTAAAAATAAAAACATATAAAATATACATGAAAAAAATTCTAATAAATAAATAAAACATATATAGTGGATGTATACATGAAAAATAATATAGGATCCCCATAATTTTCTCGAAATATATGTTCTTTTACCAAAATTATAAAGTTTTACATGTTGTATAGAATAAAAATACATTGTAAAATATAAATATTTATTAATCATGGATAATATTGTAGAAGGTTCAAACACAAGTCAATTGAATTTTGAAATAAGATTCCAATTTATAAAAATTATATAATGCATATATTTAGGGAAATCATATTTGATATTAAGAGAAAATAACCTATGGATTAAAATTCATATAAGAATATAGAATTGAACCTGTCCATTAAGAAAGGTTCTTGATGATGGTAAGATTAATATAATAATTGTAATAAAATTGGTTACTACAATGATGAGTACAATCATAAATATAACATGAATGATCAATAAACCATAGAAGGAAAATTATAAAAATTGTAAATAAGTAAAAAATAAAATAATATGAGTCTACTTTGGGTGAAATTCAAACCAAGTGTGTTAATAAATGCACACCCACGAATAATGGTGTAACGGATATCATACTATAAATTAGGATATTAATCTACTATTTGAATAATACCACATCTTGGACCATTGAAAGTAGTAAATGAATATTAGATTTTGAAGGACTTAATTTATAATCAATGAAAGAATCGGTCTAAGATATAAATCAACATATCATTTTGTTGGAAGGCATCCTGATAGAGTAATTAAAAAAAATTATAAAAAGGGTGATTATAATGCTTTTAAGAAACTACGTGGTATGAGGAAAATGATTCGATACACTTCTACAAAATATATGAAATGGATACCATTGTAGAAGGATGTGATGAAAATTATTGATAGAAGACTATTGAGTTCACGTTCTAAGAAAATGTTGTCATAAGAAAATAATAAATTTGACTTTTTATCTATAATGTAAAACATATTCCATCATATAAGATGTTTAAAATATATGGAAGATTATTTTATCGAAAACTTCTAATGTATAGAAAATAAAATTACAAGAAAGTATATAGAGTTCTCTCAAATTGAGATCTGATATAAAAGGAATATCGTATTTGATCAGAAATTATCATCAATGATTATATAATAAAGAAGATCTATAGAACTCAACATATTACCAACAATATTTGTTTTGAATCTTTATATAGAAAATTAATAATTTTTTATAAAATGGTAATACATAATGTATTGAAAGGTTTATATCTATATGATTTACACATAATATAATCATTTTCTAGTATCATAATTCTTCTATTAAATATTTAAATAGATATCATAAGTAAGTTCTTGTATTTTAATTTGGATAATAAGAAACAAGATGAATAAATCATACATTATGGGGGATTTGAGTGTATAATTTACATTAATATAATTATTTCATGTGAATATTTAATTAATTTATAGTTTTAATGAGGAGGTATAAGAAAAACATCTCATGTACTTGTTTTTAGTTGAATCAAATATTATTAGTGGAGAATGTATGAATAATTAAAAGATTTTGTAATGTAGGAGAAATATGAATTCACGTGATTTTTTTTGGATTTTATTGAGTTTTTTTATTTAATAAATTTCAGAAAAATATGGTTGAATAAACCACAAGAAAGACTAAATGGATTTAAAATCAAATTCTAGATAGTTCTATTGAAATCATTTATGTCTTGGTTAAAAACTCTTATTTTCTACATGAAGCGATCTCATGTATTTATATATTTTTTTATTAATGGATTTATTGTCATGGGAAATTGTACTCCACCAATAACCCAAGTGGGACATGTTTTATATAATGAAGAAAGATGAGAATTCAAAAAATCATGATACAAATAACAATAATCCCCCAATCTCAAAAAAAATTATTTTTAATAATGGGGGAGAAAATATATAAAATGAAAAAAATAGTTGGAATTTATATAAGGTATTTAAGTCTTTTAAAATCAAATCCAAAGGGGGTAATTTAAGAGTCCAATGGATTTTTCTGATTGCATTTATTTTCAAATATAATTTATGTCCTAAATTTTTGTTTGGTAATTATGAATAACTCAATGTTAGATAAAATCTTTTGTTACACTATAGTAATTCATTTTTTCTATCATTTAGTATATGATATTTATTCATATATTATAAATTAATGTGGATGTTCAACTAGTGGATTTTGCAATGGAAAAGAATCTTCCCATGAAATGTTTTTAGATATTTGAATCAATGGAGTATAATATATACATGATAATTATAGATATGATATTAACTAGAATTAATGACTAGTTCTTATGGATGATGAATGTACTATTTATAACTTTATCCTTATGAAATTTAGAGTCATACTACAAAACAATAATAAGGATTATTGATAAATGGTGAACAAAGATTGAATGGCTGATTGAGAATCCATCCATAGATTATGAAGCATAATGTAAGTATTATTAAAGTGTAAATTATTATGATTAAAATTCTTAATTTCTAAGCTAGAATAGATTAAGTTCTATAGATACATTAAAGAACTCAATATTCAGTTCCCATATGATACAGGGGATTGAAAATTAATTTTATTGTTCATAGCCACATTATAATCATTTTAAAATCCAATTTGGAAGTTTCAATATGTTATTGAGTGATTTTAGATTATCTATAAAGGATCTATGAGGTTTTGAACATAATTTTTCATTTAAATATTTTATTAAGAAATATAATTTTTTTACCATAAAAATTTTTTGAAATGTTTTATATGACTATGCGATATATATGTTTCTTTATAGATGATACATAATGAGAACTATATTACATATAATGATATAATTAGGAAAGGAAAATATCTTAGTTTGGTTTTTATAATTTTTAAAGTATGAATAAGATATTTCACAGTTCATATAGAAATGTGGAAATGAAATATACACATTATGATATGTAATATCATTTAGATAGTGGAAAATATATTTTCTAATGATTATATTGAAATATGCTCATGTAAAAAATCATATGTAAATACTTATGTAGAGTATATATTGAATTTCATCAAAGGAAAAAAATGTTAAATTGTATGTATTAGTTTTTTAATGGATAAAACCATATTGTGATATGTATGAGTATACGATTTTGAAAAGTAAGGGTCTTTGTGACAATATATATGTATAGAAATTTCATACATAAGTGTGTCCAACTAGACATTTTTATAAAAGTTTCATTTTGTAAAATGGAATGTGAGAATATATATTTATTATGTAATGATTAAAAGGATGAAAAGTAGAGGATAATATAGTTATTTATAAGAGGGATGTTTTCATATGTAATGGTAAACATTTTCAGAATATGATATATATTTTTAGATTCGATTAGGATGTTTTATTTTCTAATCTTCAATCCATAAGAATCATAATGATTTAAATATCATTGATTATATTTGAGAATAATGAATGTGGTAACTGAATAATAAAGTTTTTATGTGATGGGGGTTTCTATACTATGAATAATTTACATTCCTCAACCAAAAATGTCTAAGAGGAGAATGTGTTCCAACTCACACCATAAAAAGATGTATTGCATCACAATTAAATTCCAATTAGAAAACATTAATTCTATTATGCAGCGAGTTCTTGTGGATTTTTTTATGTTTTGAAGAAGGATAATACATAGTCTCTTGGAAGTCTATGTGAAGATATTTTTTACTAGGTTAATATTTTATTAAAGAGATAAAAGTTTTTTTTGAAAATATTATCAATAATATTAAATTAGAGGATCATATTGTGGACATTGAAGGATTTTTCTTATTTTTCAACTAAGTGATATATTATCAAATGATATTTTTGTATAAATGGAAGAAGTAAAAAGAGTGGGAATATACGAGACACTGATGATGTAATATTTATGTATAATTTTTTTATTGAAGTGAGATTGAAGACAATGATATTCTAAAAGGTGGATCTTATGCATAAATGCAGAAGTAATGAAGGATGTGATGAAGGATCAAAGTCTTGAACTTTAGTATCTATGAATCATGGAAGAATATTCAAAATTATAAATAATTTTATTGATTCATGTTGGCACAATAATTTCTATTCCTAATATGGGGGTCTGGGCTCTTGATGAATAAGACTATTGATGATGAAGTCATTCTAAAAAAACATGTGGTTTATACACATTCATCATTCTGAGATTGAGTTTATAAAAACAATGTTGACAGGCATTCAACTATACCAGAAGATATATTTCAAGTCGAATACTTATACAAGAGGAGAATGACCATTCATTAACGATGTAGTGATATCTTGCATTATATATATGATCTTGTTATGAGAAGAATTTTGGAGAAAGTTAAATATTAGAGAGATGTAGAATATCATTTTCCAAACGAGTCAAGGGATAGAACACTACTGTGAGCCAATATGAAGAACCTATAAGGTGATTGTTATTTTATAAGTGATATAGATGTTGAACCTATCTGAATGATTCCTATGAGTATAAATTATAAGTATCTGTTTTGAGTTAAAGATGATATGTTCTCGCCCATTTGTAATGTATCATCCATAGTAGTGAATATTCCATATATTGGAACTCAATTAAAAATAACAATATATAAATTTCCACATTTGTGTAAAAAAATTTAATAATATTTTTTTCAATCTATTTCATTCTTTAAAAACATATATGTTGTGCGTGTTAGGAATTCATAAATTGTTCCATGCATCTAAACTATGATATACGATTAAATATTATGTCATAATAATTGAGAGAGAATAATTTTTTAAAAGGTTCATACTAATTAAACCACACACCCTCTCATAGTGACTACATAATCAATTGTCCATTTCTATTAACAATCTGTATATTTTTTAGAGTGAGCAAAACAATGAAGAAAATAAAATTATTAATAAGTTGTGAAGGATTATTTTAGATTAAATTGTAAAAGACTTTAACATTGATTCACCCCCCCCCCCCCCGTTCTTATTTTTACATAACCTCTTTCATATGTACAACAACTTGTATCAGTTCAATTCAAGTCCCATCTATAAAATACTTTAAAATATAAAAGAGGATTGAAAATTCTATTAATTGTATTGAAATAACTACTTTTAATGGAATTATTTATCATGTATTGATGAATATGATAATTCCATGTCTTTTATCTGAAATCCATAGTGTTAATCATTATAAAATTAGGTAGTTTTTCTCCTATTAAAAAACTTATCCATGTGACACATGTTGATAAGAAAAATATTGAAATTGATGGAATAGTTTATAATGTCATATTGTTATTATTATCTTAAAATACATTAGGCAAGGATATGGGATGAATAAATCCAAAAATAATTGGACAGAAATTAAAATATATATAATAGAATTATTAATGTGAATGTAAACAAATAGAAAATACAGAGGGAAATAAAACAAGATGTCAATATATATTATTAGGTTGTTATTGATGGAAAATATTATTATGGTTAAGAATGAATAAACTATGATTTTCATGCCCCCTTTTGCTCCTGATGGCTCTGTCATCAGTGGATCCTTGTCACAATATGGCGAAGGATTGCCTTCCCCCTCCCCTCCCTAGTCAAGCACCACTGTTTCCTTCACCTCCAGTTGGACCGTCTCTCCGATCACCAGGAGAGGTAGAACCAGATGTCCCCTCAGTCAAGATAATCATACTTCTTCATCATCTCTTTTGGTCAGACACATATTCTCTATTTCCTGACTTACCATTGCAAAATCTCATGTCTATCTCGTTGGAGGATCTTCCTAATGTCTCCCTCCCCACAGATTCGTTCAAATCTCATGTGGGGATTTTAAATTGAACACTAGTGACGAGTTTAAATTTAGAAAATTCATATCTCAATTTCTACCTAATCATCATGGATTCTTGCTATTTAGAAGCTCTAACTAGGGTATTGGTGTTGAAAAATTTATCTTTTTGAGTGGTGTTGACATCAAATGAGGTCTTTGATAAATCTTCTTATCTCCCTATCAGATCACATGAAATGTGGAATTTCCCCCACTTCTATTGTTCAATGGAGGTTCATTATAGATTCTATCCTCCCTTGGTGGTGAAGTTGGTTGATATCCCAAGTATCCCTCACCCTTTACACAATATAGTGTTCCAGAAATTTCGAGAGTTGTAGCGACAGAAACGAATGGAAAAAAAGAAGTATAAAAGGGGAAAAATAAAAAGGACATGATGATTTACGTGGTTCTGGAATAATCTCTATGTCTACAGAGAGGCAGAGTATCCACTATAATTCAGGATCAAAGTTACACAGTTTTAACAGAAAAACCCCTAGCCCAAAATAGGCTATAAATAGAGAGCATGATGATCATTGTAACACAAATTGCACAAGAAGTCTATGTCACTACAGTGAAAAGACGACCACCCATGAAAAATTTTCTAAAGTGGCTACCAGTTGGAAGTCCAAAAAAGGCTACAGAGAAGTTTACATCGATGTATGCACTACTATAGTGCCATATTTGTGTCAGTCGGTCAACTCTAATATAGTGGTTGGAGATGCTATGGTTCCAGGACACAAGCATTCATCACAAACATCATCCAAACCCGGATTGGGCTACACCAATCCAAAAATCTCCCACTTTGATCATGATCCACTATGATGTTGTGATTTGATACCACTGACTAATATAACTTATATAATTTAATCTCTTTATCTTCTTCACTCACTAGTGTTCATGCTTTCCACTGAAAACATTAATTTCAACCTAAAGATTCCTGAAATACAAGATTTTTTCGTCTTATCATCCCATTGTGTCCTCCCTTATTCTGCCTCTCATATTCCATTAATCAGTTGAGACAAGAAGGTGCAAAACAGTTCCTCAAATTCTATATTACAATGGGATTCTTCAACATGACTTATGGATATTTGGTTTCACAATTCTTCTACAATGTCAGCAACCCATCCTATATCAAACCTCTGATAAAATGGTACTTCAACTGAATGTGCATCATCCGAGCATTAAAGACTAGGTTAATTTCAAAATGTATAGTACTCGATTGGCACAATGCAAAACATTCTCCCCGCCCTTTCTTCCCAATTAATCCATGATGTTCTTTATCCAAACCATCTCCTTCCCAACTCCTGTTATGAAAATGTATTCTGCCTCTATCATTGATTAAGCTACCTCCTTATCCAATTGTGATAAACAACATACTATAGTTCATATACAAGTAATTACATAAATTGTAGTACTCCTCTGGCTGTCGATGTCACCACCGATGTCATCATCCACAAACCCCTGTAATTCATCTAATTTTCCAAAACATAGAGATATCTATTTGTCTCCCTTTGAATACCTCAGTATCCACTTCACAACTTCCCAATGTTCTTTTCTAGGGTTATCCATATACCAACTCACAACTCCCATGACATGAGTGATGTTAGGTCAACTTGATATCATGGAATACATTATACATCCAATAGTTGATGTGTATGGAAGATTTTCCATGTAATCAACCTCTTCTTTTGTCTTTGTTGATTTCTCTTTTGAGAGTTCGAAATAGCCCACCAATGGAAAAGAGATTGCTTTACATCCATCATACTAAATGTTCTCAGATCCTTCCCAATGTAGTCAGCTAGTGATATCATTAGGGTTCTAGTTGCACGGTCTCTTTGGATCTTTATTCTCAAAAACATTCTAGATTCTACAATATCCTTGATTTCGAACTCCATAGCCAACTACCCATTCAAATAATAAATCCTATCCATATATCATCATATAATGAGCATGTCATCCACATAAAAAATAAATATAATGTATTCATTATGAAAGGACTTGATGTAGAGACATTTAACCATGCCACATAATTTATATTCATTTTTAGACATAAATGAATCAATAATTTGGTTCCACTTCCTATGTGTCTACTACAACCCATATAAACTCTTTCTAAGTTTACACACTAAGTCTTTTTTCCAATACTATACGTATCCCTATGGCTGCTGCATGTATATGTCCTCCTATGGATCTCTATGAAGGAAATAAGTCTTGACATCTAGCTGCTCATGATGGATGTTTTCTAATGCCACAATGTTGAGGAACCTCCATATTATTGTAGGATCTAATACCAGTTATAATATTTCAGTGACATCCACTCCATCCTTCTGTTGGAAGCCTTTCACCATAAGCCTTCCCTTTAACCTCCTGTTTCAATCATGTTCATCCTTGACCTGGTTTACCAATTTGGGTTGCAATTCTCACTTTCCTTGTGGTAGAGGTGACATATACCATGTGTTATTATCATGCAATGAGGAAAACTCCTCCTTCTTGGTCATCTCACACTTTATCGACCCCTTCGGCTGCATTGCCTCATCAAAACATTCTGTTTCTCCATCGTCAGTCAATAATATATATTACATGGATGGTGAATACCCCTGGACAGGACTTCACACCCTGCTTGATCTCCTAAACTCCCCTAGTGTAGTAGGTTCCACCAGTTCAAACATCTAATGCTCTAATACACCTTTACGCTCTATATTCTTTTTTCACTATGATTCAATTCTCCCATTTTCATCTTCATCTTCATGATAATATTTATACAAGAAATATTTATTTAATATCACATTCCGGCTCCTGATGACCCTCTTGTTGTCATCATCCCAAAAGAGATAACCAAATGCCTCATCTCTGTAACTAGTAAAGAATCATCTTTTGGAATTTGTATAAAGCTTGTCCCTTGCATCAGCATCAACAAGAACATAATTCAAACTACCAAAGACTCATAAATGTGATTGTTTTACCATATTTATAGAATAGAGCTCATCAGTTCGACATTATCCCATTGGAATAGATGACTTTTTTGATCATGTATGATTCCATGTTCACTGCATCATCCAAGAAGGTCTTGGGAAACCCTAAGTGTAACCTCGTACTCTCGGAACATTCATTCAATGTACTATTCATCCTTTCAGATACACTATTCTGCTATGGTGTTCTTAGGATAGTATTATCCCACTAAATTTATCAGAACACAAGTTTATGAACATTTGACATCCATACTCTCCACCATTGTCAGACCTCAACCATTTCAGTGTAGCTCCAAATTCATTCTCTACCATGACCATCCACTTATGAAACATCTTAAAAACATCATATTATTTTTTAGAAAGAAAACTCATATCTTCCTTGTAGAGTCGTAGATGAATTCCACATAGTATTATGAATCTCAAAGGAAATTTAATAGTGCAGAACCCCAAACATTTGGGGGCACCAGATCTGAATTCCCATCCTTCAGTGTTCTGCCTCATTTTGAAAAAGAACCCATCTTCTTCTTTCCAAAGATACAAACTTCACATAGGCCAGCATCCAATGACTTCAGATCTGGTAGCTTCCCTTTTATTTTTTTCACCATCATCCCCTTATCACTCATATGGCCTTGTATTTAGTTCCACAATTGTGAATCCTTGATAGATTTCTGTGATGCATCCATGTCTATGAATATTTCGGTCATGCTGTTTAGGGTACCATTATTTGCTCTCTGAGCTATGACCATAGCTCCTTTGGAGATCATCCATGAACCACCAGGGAATGTGTTATTCAACTCTACATCATCATGTTATCCAACAGAAATAATATTTCATCTCAAACCAAATATATTCATCACATTTTCCAGAACCAGAAGACTCTCACTCTTTGTGTTGATCCGTGCATCTCATTTCCCCCACAATCTACAAGGATCGATCATCAGCAAGATCTACCGTTCCTAAATTTCCAGAAACATAATTTTTCAGGAATACCTACTCGGATGTATAATGGAATGACACCTGAGATTCTAAAATACAAGACTCCATTGGGATATTCATGCTCAATTGTAGAACACCATCAGTTCCTTTAGCCATTGTGTTTTCTCCACAAGTTTCAGGTCTCTTCAATTTTTCTTTTCACTCTTTCTTGACATGTAATTTATTCCTGCAATTCCAACATGTAGGACCTTTCCCATTTTCCTTATCTCTACATTTCCCTCTTAACCATGATCTCCATCTATTATTGGCTTGATGTGGGTATCTTCTCCTTACTTCAACGTTCCGAGTAGAACCATAGAATATGCACAATTCTCTTCTTCGCATATCCTCACTGAGGATTAGGTCATGTATATATTTCAGAGCCGGTTTTTTATTTCCCAATGTACTGCTCATAGCTGCTACAATTGGTCCCCAACTATTAGGTAAAAATATAATAAGACCAGCACACATACCTCATCACCAATATCAATTTTCAACTATTTTGGATAAATTATGATTGTGTTGAATTCATTGATGTTGTCTACAACTATTTTCCCTTAAACCATTTTTAGGTTGAAATGTCATCGCATCAAGTGAACCTTGTTTGTCATAGAATGATTATCATACATATTTACAAGAGATTTCATCACATTAATCATTGTCTTCTCGTCACTGATGTTAAACACCATATTATTTTTCCAACGTAAGGCATAGAACTCCTAGAACATGTTTATCCACAACCCCCTATATGACTACTTCATGTCTGTTGGCATCAAACCCAGAAGAAGCAAGTGCATATTTGTTTATAAAAACATCCATGATATGCATCCTCAAGAAACAAAATTCAGTTCCATCGAAGTGAAAAATATTCACTTTTCCTCCATCAAAACCATATTTGGAGAATCCTAAAATCAACCTTTGATACAAGATGTTGTAGAAACGATGAGATTTTATGAAACTGAAACGATGAAAAACAGAAGAGTAAACAAGAAAAATGAACAAGTAAATGATGATATACGCAGTTTGGGAATAATCCCTATGTCCATGGAGGGACAGAATATCCATTATAATTTAGGAGCATAATTACAGTGTTTTTCCAGAAAAAACAGTAGCCCCTAAATGGGCTACAAATGGAGAGTATGACAATCATTGTTCCACCAACCACACAAAAAGTCCACTTCAAAATAGGGAAATGATGGCCACCCAAGCCAATAGTGCTATAGTGTGTAACGACTGGATGTCTAAAAAATTCCACAGTAATGTTGAATTTTATGTTCTCACTACTACAGTTGTGGGCCACAAGCAATCATCCCAAAAATCATCAAAACCCAAATTGTGTTACACAATTCCACAACTCTACTATTTTGGTCAAAGATGCTACAATTTCGGGCTTTAATCATTTGTTTAAACAACATTCAAACCCATATCTGGCTTAACCAATCCAACAATCTCCCACTTGGAGCCTGATCCACTATGTCATTGTACTTTGATGCCACTGACAAAGGAAAATTGCTTAATATGATAACTTCACCTTCTTCACTCACTAGTGCAAGTTATTTCCATTTACAACGTCAATTTCAACCAGACAATTCATGAAATAAAAGTTGTTTTCTTCTTGTTCTCCCACTGATTCCCCCATTATTCTTCCTCTCATCCTCATTTCATCAATGGTGACCAACAGAGGCACATCACTATCTCAAATTCTATATTACCATGGGCTTCATCAGCATGTATTCAAAATTGTTAGGTCCACAAATCTTCTACATTGTATTAATCCCATCATGTACGAAACCTCTTATGAAATGGAACTTCAACTGAATTTTCTTCATTCCTAGAATGAAACAGTATGTTCTTTTAAATATGAAAGACACTCTGACTGTCACAGTGCAATACATTCTCCTCTTTCTTTCTTCTTAATCCATCAAATTTGTTCTTCATCCAAACCATCTCCTTCCTAGCTTCTGTTACAACAATATATCATGTCTATATGGTGGATAAAGCCACCACCTTCCACAATTGTGACATAAATCATAGCACAGTTCTACAACAGGTAAATACATAACCTATGGTACTCCTCATACTATCAACGTCACCTCCATGGTCAACATCCACATACCAATACAATGGATTTTCTTTTCCAAATCATAGAAATATCTCCTTATATCCCTTCAAATAACTCATTATCCACTTCACGGATTCCCAATGTTGCATTCCATGGTTATCCACATACCTTCTCATAACTCCCACTGCATGAGTGATGTCAGGTCGGGTGCAGACCAAGGAATACATCATACTTCCAACAGCTGATGTGTATGGAATATTTTCCATGTACTCAAGCTATTCTTCCATCTTCAGTGATTGCCACATTGATAGATAGAAATGGACCTCCAAGGGAATAGAGACTCCCTTTGCATCCAACAAACTCAATCATATCATAATCTTCCCAATGTAGTCATTTTGTGATAACAATAAGGTTCCAACCACATTTCTCTTTTGAACTCCATCCACAAAATCTTTCTAGCTTCTCCATGATCTTTCTTTCCGAACTCCTCATCCATCCACCCATTCAACTCAGCAATACTCTGAATACATAATCCTGTAATGATCATGTTATACTTATATAGAAGAAATATAATGTGTTCATCACCAAAGGACATGATATAGAAACATTCATCCATGCCACATTGTTTATATTCATTTTTAGACATAGATGAATCAAAAAAAATCCCAATTCATGGGATCCTACCTCAATTCATATAAGCTCTTCTAGATTTTTCACACTAGGTCTTCCTACCCAGACTCTAAATATCCCTTTGTCTACTACATTTAGATGTCCTTTTCTAGATCTACATGAAAGAAAATAGTCTTGACATAATGATTCTCAAGACCCATATCATATGAATCCATAATGATGAGAACCACCCGGATGGTGGAAAGCTATACTACCTGTGAGAATATTTCATTGTAATCCACTCCCTCCTTCTGGTGGAATCCTTCCACCACCAGCCTTACCTTGAACATAATCTTGCCATCAGGTTCTTCTTTGACCTGGTATACCCATTTTTCCTGCAATAATATCTTTCCTTGTGGTAGAGTTGTTATCTCTCAAGTGTAATTATCATTCAACGAGGAAATCACCATCTTCACATCCAGATCCCACTTGCTCAACTCCTTCAGCGGCATTGCCTTTTCAAAACATTCATGTTATCCACCGTCAGTCAGTAATAGATAATTCTAGGATGGTGAATACCATACACATGACTTCTCACTGTTTTTGATCTCATTAACTCCACTGGAGTTGAAGGTTACACCGGTTCAGTTGTCTCATGCTCAGATACACCTTTAAGCTACACTTTCTCTTTTCAATTTGATTCAATGTTCCCATTTTCATCTTCTGCTACATGATAATCTTTGTACAATACAACTTCATTGAATACCACCTTATGTATCATGTTTAACAGCTTGTTGATATTATCCCAAAAGTGATAATCAAACTCTTTAGCACAACAACCAATAAAGAAACATCTTTTGGAATTCCCATCAAGATTTTATTTATATCATCTTCAACATGTACATAAGAAAACCTACCAAATAGTCATAAATGTGAGAGTTATACCTCCTTAGAAGACCAGAGCTCCTTAGGTAGATCTTCTCACATTGGAATAGATGGACTCATATTGATCAGATATGATTCCATGTTCACTGCATCATAGAAAAATATCCTGGGAAACCCCGAGTGTAACCTCATTCTCCTGGAACGTTCATTCAGTGTCCTGTTAATCCTTTGAACTACACCATTCGATTATGTTGTTCTTTGGTTAGGATTATCTCACCGAATTACATTATCGGAATATAATTTTATGAACTCATGTCTATCATACTCTCCATCATTGTGGGACCTCAAGATTTATATCTTAGCTACAGGTCCATTCTCCACCATGACCTTCCACTTCAGAAACATCTTAAAAAAATCAGATTTACTTTTCGAAAAGTAAACATACACCTTCATTGTCGAGTCATCAAAGAATGTCACATAGTATTGTGACCCTCTAAGAGAAGGTTTTGGAGTATGCCCCAAAACATATGTGTTCACTGTGTCTAACATCCCATCCTTCACTGTTCTTACTCCTCCTAGAAAAGACATCTTCTTCTAATTTCAAGTGATACAGTCTTCACATAGGGAAACATCCACTGAATTCATCTCTAGTAGCATCCCTTTTGTTTTCATCACCTTTATCCCCTTCTTAATAATGTGTCCTAGTCTGTTGTTCCACAATTGTGAATCTCTCACAGCATTTACTGATGCAGCCAAGTCTGTGAATGTTTATGTTATGTTGTATAGGGTACCATTCTTTTCTCCCTAAGATATGACCATAGCTCCTTTGGTGATCTTACAAACACTACCAGTGAATGTGGTACTCAACGCTACATCATCTAGTTGTCCAAAAAAAATATGATTTATTCTCATACCAGGGATGTACCTCTCATTTTTCAAAACCAGCAAACTCCCACTATTGGCCTTGATTTGTGCATCTCCTTTCCTCACAACCTGCAAGGGGTCATCATCCGCAAGATGTACCCTGCTTAAATTTCCAGAAACATAATTTTTTATGATGCCCTTCTCCGATGTATAATGGAAAGATACCCCAGAGACTAAAATCCAAGACTCCATTGTGATTTCCACGCTCAACAGCAGCACATCATCAGTTCCTAAGCCGCCATGTTTTCTCAACTGGTTGTACGTCACTTCTGTTTTTCTTTGCACTCTTTCTTGACATGTCCTTTCTTATCATAAATCCAACAAGAAGGACCATCCCCCTTTTCCTTGTCATGTATTTTCCCTCCTGACCTTGATCACCCTCTATGATTGTGTCATTGTGGGCAACTTTCTCTTCCATCAATGTTCAGATAAGGTCCAAAGAATCTTCCCATTTCACTTCTTCACATATCCTCACGGAGTATTAGGTCTTGTCAGTCATTTAGAACAAGTTTGGTATTACCTGAAGTACCTCTCAAATCTATCACAGTTTCTTCCCACCTTTCAGGTAATGAACATAGTAAGATGAACCCACATACATCACCCCCAAGATCAATTTTAACTGATTTTAACTGCCTTATTATGGTGTTGAAATTTCTTATGTGGTCTACATTGATTATTTGTTCATCCATTTTTATGTTTAGCATTCATCGCCTCAAGTGCATATTGTTAGATTCAGAAGGAATCTCATACATATTTGTGAGGTCTTTCATCATATCTGTCATATTATTCTCCTTTCTAATGTTGAAAACCAAATTTATTTTCCAACATGAGGCGTACAACGCCCAGAACCTGTCGATCTTGTAGCTCCCACTACGACTGCTCCAGGTCCATTGGATCCAAACCCAGAAGTGACAAGTGAATTTTCTGATAAAGATAATCCTCAATCTACATCCTAAAGAAACTGAGTTTAGTTTGTTTGAAGAGATCAATATTAAACTTGCCTTCATCTATATCCATTGTTGGAGAATTCGGAACTCAACCTATGATACGAGTTGTTGCAGAAACACTGGTAGTTGCATTGATAGAAACAAAAAAAAAACATAATAGTAATATGGATAAAAATTACAAGGAAATGAAGATTTACATGGTTAAGGAATAATCCTGATGTCCATGTAGGAGCAGAATATCCGCTATAACTCAGGAGCACAATTATAGAGTTTTTCCCGCAAAAAACCAAAGCCTGAGAGTTGTGGCCCACAAGAATTCATCCCAAACATCATCCAAACCCTGACCAGGCCACACCAATCCAACATCTAGTATTTTATTGAGGTATCATACATTCTCTAGGTTCATTTTGTTTTGTGAAATATAGCACTCTTTAATGAGTAGAAATAAGTGTGGATATTTTGTGTGTGGAGATTGATATTTTTCACACTCCTCCATCACATATCCTTCTCCGTACTGGAGAACATAATTTTCAAATAATTCATTCTTCTTCACTTCACTGTATAGGTTCTATATGGAATTCCCTCCATAATTTCACTCCATATTTTCCTAAAGGAACCCTCATTTCCATCTGATTCCTCGCCAATGGGTTTATGCCAGTTCTCGCATGCTGAAGTTGGTAGCAGTTAATCATCAAGGGAAATGTCCAATGCAACTGGAACGATCTTAATATTCTAGTTTTTTCTCTGCTTACCATATTGATAAGAATTTCCTTCCCCTTTTCATTCTTCTAGCCAAGTCATTGTTGTTTTTTTACAAGGGATTTTTTGGGAGGTTTAGATGATTTTGATCATGTTGTGGTTGTGCATCTAGAGAAGGATTTGTTTCTTGAGAAGGTATCTGGTCTCACTGATTCTTCTTCAACCCCTACCATGGTATCTAATCCTGTATTTTCAGACGCCCCCATACCTATTTTAAATTATTTGGATGTTTTAGTTGATTTTTTAATTCCTTCATATGCTTTATAGGTATTAGATAAAGTGGAAATAAATTTACCTACTTCTGTGAATGGGTTTTCACTAGATCTCCCTCCAATCATGAGTTGACAATTTTCTCTTAAATGTCATTAAGAGGGATTTCAATTCTTATGTTAAATCCATTTATTCATTTCATAAATAATCAACAAGATCATCTAGATAGCCTGTGTTATAGGAGTCTGGGAAAAATCAGATTTTATTACTCTTGAAATTAATATTTCTAATACTTCTATTATTATTGTGATGGAGCCCAAAAAGAAATATTCAAAATTTTCTAATTTCAGTCATAGGTTCAGTCTATCAGATTTCATACATGGATATCTAAATAATAAAACAATGCATTTTATGGAAATTCTATATCTTTGTTGAGAAATGTGAAGTTTTGAATCATCTCATCTCGACTAATGTCTATTATAGTACCCATTGTTTATTATTTTCCATTTTTTATTAAAATTGTGAATCTTAGGGTCCATCAATATGATGGACACCCCTTGATTTATTGGTGTTTATTTTAATTAGATTCAATATCCATCTACGAAGTATGGGGTTGAGCTTGTTTTTTCGATGTCCTGAAGGGTTTTATCACTTTTGCTTTATATAATGGTAGACTTAACATGGGGATATCAATAGAAAAAAAATTAATTGGTGAAATATATTAAGAGGTATTTGATGCACCTAGAGAAGGCATGATCGGTTCTTCACTAACTTTTACACCATATCTTCCTATATGAATTCTATTTTTTTCATCCTTGATATATATTTATCTAATCACTTCCATATCCTTATTTCTCATGAATCTAGAGGAGATGAAAATCCATTTATTCTCCTCAAGAAAGTTTCCTTAAGGTACTGGTTACAAGTATACACTTCAATCATCACATATCAAGCCCACATAGGATATATTTTGGGAAGGATTTCATATGAAACTAAGGAGTTTGAAATCTGATTTAGAATCCTAGAGTAGTAACGATCCTCCTACCTTCATGGATATGAAGGTAGTGAAGGTTGAGATAGAGAATGGGGAGGTGAGACAAGAGGACTATAGGGATGAGTGTCTTTTCGATGATCTTTTCCAGAAAATAAATGTTTTCTAAGATGATTATAAAAGATAAAATAACTATTGTGGGTGATCTAGATCCCTCTGGCTTATGGTGGAAAACTGTAACTCTATTTTTCTCAATTTTTTCATTAAAATAACAACATTACATATATTCCAAATATCCATAAAGAATATGGATATTAAAAAATTGATCTAGAAGATTTTGGAGGTATGGATGTAATTAATGTTGTGATAGAGCAAGTGGAGGTGAGCTAAGAGGACTATTTTGATGAGAGGATTTTTGATGATCAAGTCCAGAAAATAAATGTTTTCTGACATGATTCTAAAAGATGAATGAATTTTTTGGCTGAAATCCACTCCTATCTTGCTTGAGTAGGCAAACTGTAACTCTCTCTTTTTAAATGTTCTTATTAAAATAACACCATTCAATTTATTAATAGTATCCATGGGTAATATGGATCTTTCAAAAATGATCTATAATATTTTGGAGTTATATATGAATCCCATTCAAAATATCTCCTTGTAGATATTTACCCATCCTTGCAGATATGATACCCATTGGGTAGCTTTCACTTCTTTTACCACATTCCAAAGGTGGTATCAGATTCAACAAAATTCTTCATGGGCAGTATCCTAGAAGAAAGATATTTGTGGGATGATTTTAAGTCTCTAAACATGTAGTGGACACCGATCAATGATGGGTTTCCTAGATAATTCTATGTGGAATCCATGGACATCATAAATAGATACATAATTGAAATTATTCATGACTTCTGACAGGGTAGTGAACTCCCAAGGGTGGTGTGTATGACTACCATCATATATCAATGAGGACATATCCTAATTCCCTCAAATAGTTCATACCATTGAGTATTTGTAATTTTTATAACAAATTTTTTAAGAATAATCAATAAATCAATTTCCCTCCATCTTTTCAAATAGGTCTCGGGGGAGAATCACGTATTTATAAATGTAATATCTCCACAATAAGCTGTTGGTCTGGCCCATGAAATGATAGACGATACTTATATTAAATCAACATGATCCAATGTTGGGATAAAATTTCATCGTGAAAAGTCATATGATTTTATAGATTGCGGCATCATCATTAATGTAATGACTATAATGAGATTATACATCAATATTAAGAACCTGAATTTTAGGTGCTTCTATTAACCATGGATCTTTCGATCCATGATGGGGAAAAATATAGGTTCTTCATGTGAGTATGGGGACATAGGAAATAGTATCATCTTTTACTTTGCATTTTCATAATAGTACAATACTCCATTAGTATAAATATTACAAATAGAATATCCAATGAAAATGTATGTTCATATAGATTTAGGTATAAATATAATGGTATTTATCAACTTTTATTTTCTAATAAAATTCTTATTTTTTCAATGGGAGTTATAAATATATATGATTCCTTAATATGGACTTGGATGAGTAAATCAAGTAGAGAAGACAAAAGTTCAAATAAGGGAAAAAACAAGTGTATATATTTGAAATAGTTTTATAGAAAAAAGAATGAAAAATATGGAAAGCTCTCCTACTTTACGCAAAAAATATTCCCTCCATAATTATGTAGGTGCCTCAATTTCCTTCAAAATAATTAATATTCATCATTTTGGGAGATAGATCAAGATAATTTATAACCACATTATCAATTGGAAATAATGTTTTCTTTGTTTTTGGGCACACATTACTCCAGTTAACTCTACTCAGATCTCTATTCGTATATAAGTTTTTAAGGACATGGGTGTTTCCTAAACTATTTTAAGGAGAATATAAATTATTATTGTAATGTTCTCTTGGTACAGACATCATGATTTCTACTACCACTAGGCCACGTGGGAGAGGATTAAAAAACCAGGTGTAAGAGGTATCAATATAAGTTGTGTCAAAGGACCAACACACTGCATATTGGGAATGCTGGATTTTAATGCTCATAAAGGTTAGTTTCTGTGGGATAAATTAATTACTATAAGGTATGGCTTGAACATGGATGCACCAAATGAATGGGGTTCGAGAATAAAGAAAATTTTGCATGACCATATTCAGACTTTACTTCACGACTCTTACCGGATCATTGGAAATAGAGATATTATTTTCAAAATTCAAAATTAGGCAGGTTCTCCACTCAGATTTCTGGGGTGCATGAAGCCATATTTATACTTCCCAAATGAATTTTTCTACCCAATGATCATCAAAGGGGGTTCTTTTATGTTTTCTATGAGATTTTGTTTGATAAAATGTGTAGTTCATGTTTGTTTTGAATTTTTATGAAAGGTATCAAACCCCCTACAGCCTTTTGACTTAACACAAAAACGAAAGGGGGCCTTCCACCATTCAGAAAAAATATTATTTATGTTTTTATATTTATAAATATATTGGGTTTTATATTATGATTTATATATGTATTGTTAAAAATAACTTATACAGTGTTTTGTTCTCTAATTTATATAGTTCAATACTACTTTTTAGTCATTATTTTATAACTATAATAACATTACTCTTTATAAATATATAAATTATGATGACATGTTTTATGTTTGTGCCACACATTATACTTTCTTCTATTTACCATGATCTTATGATATTTTACAGTTATCATATGTTTTATGTGATTCTTTATAATCATTCCCTTTTTATTTCCATTCTATGATTATTGACTATCCGGATATATTATCCAATTTTATCCTATGACATCCATAATGAGATGTATGGATCACCCTTTCTTTTTTGTATGTCTCCAAGATATTCCTTGTATTAAGAGTAAGTTGATGTTTAGGGAAATGTATGGAGATGAGAATAAAAGACCACGCTATTGTTTTTATCATGTACCCAATTTCCAATGATGTCACACCTCTAGATTTTATGGAGTATTATATAGATGTTTACAATAAAGATGATGTAATAGTATATATATGAGATCCTGTTCATTACACAAAAAATTTTAATTGACATTATCTTCACAATAGATTAAAACTTTTCTTCATAGTCAATACCATTAATTTATTGTAACATTTCCACCATGTTATATTTAAAGGTAGAAACCCTACTATCCATATTATTTATCTTATTAAAAACCCACTTAAACCCTATGGGTTTCACCACTTCATGTGATTCCACCATGTCACATACTTATTTAATGTACTTAGAAGCAATTTGAGATTTTATAGATTTTGTGCATTTATTAAAATTATAACTCTAATTGTACTCTCCATGGGTAATAGTTTTATCATATATGAACATTACTTCTTTCTAATTTTTCATAATATATTCAAATACTTATGGCTCCTGATGAATCCTACTTGCGAATTTAGGTTATTGTGTAACTGGTGTTGGTTCTTCTTCCACAACACTTTGTGGAACTGTTTGTACTTCCAAATCAAGATAACTTTCCTTTGGTTGGACATTAACAACTCCAATATCAAATTTTAATGCACTAGATCCACAATTAATATATTCATTCTCATGAAAAATACTAATTTTAGCCACAAACACATTGTGTTCTGTTACATAATAGAAATAATATCCCATAGTTTTAAGGATGTACAGAACAAATAATATGATCACTAATTTGTGGTTATGTTTGCTCGAATCCAGTTTTCATATAAGTGATTCAAAACCCAATATATTAATAAAAGTTGTTTTGGGACATTTACCAGTTAATATATCATAGTTTCATTATAACCACATTAGATAGAAAATAGTTAAGTTGAAATGAAACTATTTTTATAGTATACACTGATAATGAAATATTATAATCACACTAACTCATCGTTTTTTGAACCACGCCCAATCATATATGATTCATTATCTTAGACACACTATTAAGTTATGGTTTTCCATGAGGAGTGAGTTCAGAAATTTTTGAACAAAATCTCATATTATCTGTGCATTCTTAACTATTGTATTTAACACCTCAATATTATCAGTGATTCTTAATACCTTTTCCAATTGATAATGTAATTCATTTTAAAAATCATTAAACATTGCATAAGTTTCATATTTTTTTCTCATCATAGACACATGAATATACCAACTAAAATCCTTAATAATGGTTATGAAGTACCTAAAACAACAATTCTAAATTCATGAATGTGTACAATCAATGTATATGAGGATATTACATCCCAGATGGCGGTCTCCAATGGTTTTCTCGTATCGAGATTATTGAGCTCCTTCCTAGAGTGGTGTCTGATGACCTAGAAAGTGCTGATCCTTGGGAACTAGAAACATGCGTATTTTTCTCGGTGAGTATTCTAGTATCCCCTATATTTATTTAATCAAAATGAAATAATTCATAAGTGTAAAATGTAAATATAACTTTATGGTCAACAGAATGTTATTACTTATAGAATGTAAGACATGTTAGGTTTATTTGCATTGTTTTATGAAGTTATTTTTACCAAAAGATAAGGGCACATCTTCTTGTTTCTGAAACCGTATTTTTAATGAGTTATTTATATTTTTTTACCTAGAAATGGATATTTTTTAAGATATTGTTTTATATATTTATATATATATAAAATTTTCCTTTGTTATCTATAAGTTTTTTAGAAAGTTGTTTGTTTAGTAATTTATTTTTCATTTCCCTCTTGATTTTATGTTACATGATAATTTTCTCACATTTTTTCTTTATAGTTTAGCCATGGATAGATTTATTATTCTTTAATATCACTTCAAATATATTTTTCATATTCCATTTAATATGAATATTTAAGGGTTATTATTATTTGATAGTAAAATGTATTTGGAAATGTTTGAAAATTATATATAAGAAAGGATCGTATACTAAGAATATATAATTAAAAATATTATAATATTAATGAAAAAAGTCATTTGGATGAGTGTGTGAACTCGATCTAGCAATATTAAGGTCATGTTTTTGGTTTTGACCTTCTTGATCACATATGGTGCATCTCAAACTTTTATCTTATTCTTGAGACCAAACCATCTCATTCCTTATCTTGATTGACATCAGTCTTCCCCATTTACGCCACATGTTGATTTTAGGTATTACTATTGGTTGGCCTTCGGGCATTGAGAAATAGAGATACATTTTAATAGGCATCCATGGTTCAACATAACTGTTAGAAATGGTGTATAGTGGGTACACTAGATCATGATATGTTTCCAATAATATGTTCACATAGGAATGTGATGTGATGATGTGTGAACATGGAAACCAGAAGGAATGGATTTTTCCATATTGACATTTCCTCATATCCAGTAATACAACCATTTTTTCAATGATGTTATTTTTGATGGGGTTCGAACACACTAGAACATCAAATAGAGAGTCTTATCAATGGAAAAGGAAGATATGAAAACTAGATACTTCTTCAATCATCTTTTCAATATATTTTTGAAAGTGTCTTGGGTACCAAAGACCATGTTGAATCCCACTTTAGATTGGGTTTTATCTATCAACAAAGTAATTCACGCACTGATAAAATGTCTCTTGAACAATGGAAATTATAGATAACATGTAAATCCCCTTGAATACACCATTGATGTAATCTATAAAGTTTTTGGTCATGTTTTCAAACTTATTCCCTCTGTCCTATGACAATGTCAATTTTTCATTCGGATTTGGCATCATATAATCATACACTTCTTTATTATCCTTTCAAATTTGTTCGAAATAATATTCAAAATTCCATTGATCGAACACATATTCTAAAAAAAGAGAACATATTTCACACAAATTGATTTGATCATTATGTTGAAATAGTAAAAAATAATAGACATTACATAAAAATCCTCGTGATTACCTTCTTCACAGGTTCTGTAAGAGATTATTTTCTAAAATTTTATAGCAATGTGTCTAATAGAGTACCGATGATGTGAATTTGGGGGTTCTCCATGTATCAGGGTCTGCATTGATTTCCTCATTGATTTCCTGATCTCAATTATATATCAAACAAACACCATGAATTCTAGTGAAATGGTTGTTGATACATTCAAAATCTTTGATTCATATATTTCTTTCTCCACAATGGAAAAGGCAAGAATAAGTTGTGAATGGTGTTCATCTTGTGTTTCCTCAATCAACAATATAGCCTTTTAATTTCCATATGGTAAAGTACCATCAATATGTATGAACTATTTTCTGAAATGAAATGTAGAGATATTGGATAGGAATTCCCAAAACAACCAATGCAATTTAACATGAGGTCGATCACATCTGTTATCATGTGGCACATGTTCATTCGTATGAATTTTGAAGAATACTTGGTTGTTGTGTCACAGTATAACTAGAAATTGTACAACACATTATATGAGTCATCCCAATCAACATAGTGCATCATAATTTCTTTATGATTCACCATTAATGCCTCATTATAAGAAATTGTATTTACAGATTTTTGTTGTATCCTCTCTTGCACGGGGGTTATAGGAACATCTTCTCTTTTATAAATCATTTCGATTACATTGGATGAAACAAATTCAGCATCCAATAAGGTATGATATTCTGTCAGGTTTTACAGAATTTAAGTATGAGCGGCATCAATATTTTATATTCTCCAACCTCCAAATGCAATGCTCATAGTCACCCTCAACTGTAATCTACAATAATCAATATACTTGTCACATTGTATGATGTATTTTTTATGTTCTGATTCAAGATCTATATATCTAGAGTTCCTCTCAATGTGAAATCTCTTTAGAATGTTTTTAATGCATCATTAATTGGCAAATCCAATCCAACATATAAGGTTTTGTTTATCTCACTAAACCTATCCAGTACAACTTTGAGAAAATTAGTTATGTGGGTAAGAACGTCATAGTTGAATTTAGGAATATATGGCATTGCTTCGGACCAAGATGCGAAAAGTGGAGGATGATTTATTATGAGTCGAGGATATTGAAAACCTAATAAATTTCGTGATACTTCTTTTTTCTCCCCCCTCATTATCATTATTTCCACCGTCTATTCCATCATTAAAAAACATTAATCAGATATCTGATTTACATGAATATCTGGGAGATCATCTAGGTTTTACTCTTTGACTTCATATGTAATAGCCTCAATTTCTTAGGGAATACCTTCTTCAACAACTATTTCTATTATAAGTCTTCATACAATTGTTCATTATGTTGGTATATTAGAAACCTTAACATATAACCCCATCATGGTACCATCTGACCATTGGGAAAATAAATTTATTGATTGGATCCACTTTGCAATAGAATCCAAAGGACAAGCTAGATGCCACATTGTAGTGGAGGGTTTAAAATGTATATTGCTCATAGTCTTGATATCTTTATGAAGTCCCATATTTAATGAAACATGAATTTTATCTTGATGTTCACTTACGGTCACAAAATTAGTTTTTCTAAAAACTATGGTCGGTTTTGTACTATAAGATGATCCTTACTGAGTTTGAATAACCTCCCCATACTAATACACATAGAAAAACCTGACTCCCAACAACATAAATAATTTTGATCATGACTCTAATAGTGTATCTAATAATGAAATCAATGGTTGACCAAATAATATTTATAATACAAAAATTTTAGAATGTCTTTTTTATACCCTAAAATATAAAACTGTTGTTTCTTTTTACATATGTTTATTAGAATATAAGTCACAGAATGTTTTAGAAACTGGGGTAAAAATGTGAGAAAACACCAATACTATTTATCTATCAGTGGTAAAATGATAGTTATGATCTTATAAAGTGAAATGGAGAAGAATAAACATATAAAATAACAAATGAATGATTTACAATATAGAAGAAATATCATGATATTTTTTAATAAAACATAGTTTGGATGAGATGGTCCTAACTTTATAAGTGAGGTAATATCCATCTTATTTTCATGTGGTAGCATAATGACATCTTCCAAAATCATGTGATTAAATTTTGAATTTTTCAATTATTTTTTCCATCTAATGACATATAAAAAAAATTTATCTTAGATATTTCAACAGAAGGTTAAAATAAATTCAAAATTCAAAACACATGTACATCACTTGGGAATATGTGATTAAGGTACCCCTAGAAAATAAGATGGATTTCACCTCACATATAATGTGTGTCTTATCTCATCCAAAACATGTTCAATTGAAAAATTAAAAGGTATGTCTTGTATGTTGTTAAACATTCAAGTGTTATTTATTTTTTGTGTGTTCTTCTACATTTCAATTTATATGATCATAATTTTCATTTTATCATTAATAAATTGATTGATTTGGTGTTTTCTCATTTTTTACCATGGTTTCCAAATCATTATATGAGTACAATTGACAATGTGGGTTGATTATATAATCATTATGATAAAAAAGTTTTAGAACATCTTCTCATATACTAAAATATGATAAAAACATTTCTATGTACACTTTTTAATAATAATGATGGTAATTTAGTATTTTATAAAGAAAATATGAATCATCAATAGAATATACCCCTGGAGTGTCAAACCAGGTGTGTTGAAAGGCCCATTTTTGTGTACCAAGTTACCTTGAGTCAGGCGTGGGACACCTTATCGGGGGTTTTACCCCTAGGTACTACTGTTTCAGTGCCACCTATACTTGATTGTATTCAGAGTAATATAGGATTACATATATAACCATATAATCATTATGCTACAAAATTTTTAGAACTTTTTCTTATATCTTAATAGATGAAACTAATCATTACAGAACAATTATTTATTAATTTATTAACAATTATTTAAATATTGGATAACCATTAGTTATACATTGGTTAATCATTCCTTAATCATTCTTTAATCATTTGTTAATAATTATTTAATCATCCATTAGTCATTCTGTAATCATTAATTATTTATTATTTAATCATCCCTTAATCATTCTGTAATCATTAGTTAATTATCCATTAATCATTAATTATGTATACTTTAATCACTACTAAAATAATTTTTTAATCAATAATTCATTAATAGTTAATCATTATTTAATCAAAATTTAATCGTTACTCCTTTATTCATTCCTTAATCAATCTTTAATCATTAAATTATATCATAATTCAATCATTTATTAATGAGTACTTATTCATTGGCTTATTAATTTATTATTTATACATTCAATAATCATTATTAAAAAATTACATAATAATTAAAAAATTTAATCTTTAATAATTAGTTAATCACATGATATACATTAGTTAATTATAATTCACTATTCGTTACATGTAATCATTTTTTAATCCTACGTTATTCATTAGTTAATCTATACATAATCCTTACTAATAGTATCTACTGTTTGTAAACTATATGTAACTGGCTATTCTACTTAATAATAACATATTTCAATCTACTTAACAATAATTCAGTTAAATAAATTCATTAATTAATATTATATAATAAAAATATCTCTAAATGAGATTCACAAAAAAATGTAACTTCTTTTAGGACACTAGATCCACCATTCACGAAAAAGAAATCCTCTATAGGGAGAGGCTATAATGTGGAGATAAGGATGTATTTTCAAGTGAGGATTATGGGGGTCCCCATTTATAGGGAGTTAAGAAAAATGTACCAGGGGCACTGCCTTTCACCGGTAAATCAGGCGATAGAATACCTTGTTTCCTATCACATTCTCTTTTGAAAAAGGGAATCAAACCCACATCCATATCTACTATTTCACTGATCTAGGGAAAAGGAGATGATTAATTGATAGTTAGTGACCACTATCCACCTTTCAAAAAAATTATTCATTTAATAAATTATCCTTACATATTGAAAAAATTCTAAAAATGCATAAGAAATCTCTCATCAACAGTATCCTTATTCTTCACCCACTCAACATTTTCATGCTTACTACCATGAATAGTGAACATGATAGACTGGTTCTTACTTGTTCATCCATGGGTTTGTTCTCATCCCAAGCTTATAGTTCTCTGAGACTCTCTAGATCAGTCTGTGATGAATGGTGTGAATCATCAAGTGTCATAATATCTCTGAAAAATAATATTTCTTAGTATATTAACACAGGTATAATACCATAGCCATAGACATTGTGGTCCATCATAAATGAATATTTGTAACTGCAATGTGCAAGTTCTACAATAATTACTTGTAGGAAACATTGTTACACTTATTTGTTTAATGGAGAGAGGGAAATCACTGTGTGGTCGAAGATTAATGAGTTCTTTGTGTTCCTTCTACAAGTTATCCTTATTTTCGGATATCTTCAAAAACGCTTCCTCTGAGTGGGAAAAATGGAGGATATTTTAAGGTATGTGTTATTGGGAGTATGATTTGGGTGCATTGAACAAGGGAAGGTGCGACGGTGTTAATACTTTGCATCTGCACTGGTCATTGTGGCACATATCATGGCATCCATATTGGGTCTCCTAATAATGCACTAGAAATGCACAACTTCTATGAGATTAATGAAAAAATTGAATATTTCCTTAAAAAATGACTTTCAGTAGTTTTAAATAATTATTTTAAATGTATTTTATGCCACCAATATATTTTTAATCCATTAAAATGAATTCATAATATGTAATCATCATCTTCATATTTGGTTATATTTCCCTCTTCATGTTTCAATAAATAATTACATTATCATGGTATAAAGATAAGTTCTCTTTGTTAAGGTAAAATTTGGTTTAAAGGGGGTTTAACAAGGAAATAACTCTTAAAATATCTGCAAAAAAATTCAAAATGTGATTTATCAATATTATTTATATCCTAAAACATATTATCTATGATGTTTGGGTTCTTTTGTTCCACTTTACTTGACTATGATATATATAATATTTAAATCTTTTAAATAATTCCTGGTGATCGTTCCCCTCACTTGTAATAGGGAACATACAATCCTACCATATTCAGAATGCTTAATACTTTATCTTATCCAAAACAAACCCTAATTTATTTTTATATTTTTTTTCCTAAGGTTGTTATATTCCATTGATACCATCCTATGGAGGCTTAACATGTAAGATAAAGAAAGTCTCTCAACTAATAGATTATCATCATTATTGAAACATTAAATCATTATTTCTTATTCAACTTCATCTTAATATATTATATTCACCATTAAATAATAAATAAATTATAAAAATAATACATATATGATATTCTGATTATGGAACAACCATCTCCCACCTCCTTTCTAAGAGATGAGAAATGAATATACCGCTCGTGCGTAGGTGTGGAGTACCACCTCGACATTACGTGGAGATTCATTTTCCATAACCACCCACTGTGTCATGTTATAATGATATATTTATACATATATATGATATTTATGATTTCATTATTATTTAATAATGATTATATATTATTAGATATTTTTACATTTTTTTCGTAAAAATATAGAAGTATCATTCATCCGTACTAATGGACTACTACTTACATGAGAGATATATTTCATTTTCGTTATCCACATTTTTTGGAAAATTTTAAAAACATATATAATTAATATATATTATACATATTCCATTAATAATCTTCTTTAATTTTTTATATTATAACCTGATATGTTCAAACTCATGCGGTCATTATACCAAGCTCTGGTTTAGGTTCGTTTTACCTAGAACAAGAGTGATGTTAAAATATTTATGATATGAATGATTATTTTATGATTCATAATGATGATATTAAGTAATAGTATGATATATATTAAACAATTAAAATTATATTGAGGATGATTCCATAACTAATATTCAAGTAGCATACCATCGGATGCCAAACATAAATGAGAAATGAAGCAGTTCACACTCGAAATGAAAAAATTAATAGAGAATTTTTTATAAACATATATTGAAATTTAATAAGTGGATCTTATATGATATTAAATTTATTTATATTTTTCACTTATTTAGTTAAAATAAATTTGATATTATTTTATAGGAGGTTGGAGAACATACGAATCATGTCAGAGTTAGGGTAAGTTATTTTGTATCTCAATTTCCATTCATTGATACAAATGCCATTTTCACAGCATGTTTTCATTTGGATGTTGTATGAAATGACTTGAAGATATATTATAAAATTACTTTATTAAAATTCAATTGGACTAAAAATTAAATTCAATATATCTACCTCAATATAGATTTCTTTCAATAGTTATGAAAGTTGTAACAAATTTGCATTGAAAACAATGTTTCAATATTTCCCTTTCATATACAATATTGTCTATGTTCATGTTAATATAATGTTTCCAGAATGATATTTTATATGTTTTAATGATTTTAAAAGGCCATTTTAATCTAATATTTTACTTCAATAAAAAATATTAAGTGGAATCTTTTTAAATTTTTGGGTATTACTCGCCTCTGAATTTTTAATAAAGTGTCAAAAAGTGTTCTCTATCTACATATACAGAAATAATTAACATTACTACCACCATGAAAATTATATAATCTGAAAATTACCTTAATAGTTTCAAATTTCATTTTCAATTAAATGTATTTTCACATTATTCTGTAATTTTTTTTATTTATAATGTTATCAATTTAAAAATATATTTTTCTAATGTTATCGAAGAATGGTTGGAATGATTTTTAAGAGTAGTTTTATCTATGTGAATTTCCATTCATGAATATTTTTAATTAATAGAGATATTATACAATTATAAAATCCACCACATCACCCTATATAAATTATAATTATGGTAATCTATTTTTAACAGTGTAAAATTATTAACATTCTGTAAGCTAGTTTTTAAATAAAAATGTTTATATAAATTTTTTATTGTATTAGTTATTCACCACTTTTGTATGGTAAATAAAATGGACATAGTAAGTGATATTTGGGTAAAATTATCTCCCCACTATGTATCATATGGTCTTGGTAGAAATACTAGTTTTATATAAGATGCATTTATATCCCATTATTTATGATTTCTTACCATGAGGGCCTTACGGCATGTCTATAATGTCTCAAGAAAGTCCTTGAAGATATGATTATGATGTCTTAAATTGGTAATGCCATAATTCTGAATGTATTAATTTTTATTCATCTGATTATTCAGGTTTTCATGTCATCCTTGGATATATTACCCTTTTATGATAATTTTTAAATGGAATGTTTAAATGATGATTTACTATGTTATATTATTCGTGATTTTTTTTCTATGATATATTTTATTGTATGATTTGCGTTATATAGAATCTACTTTTCCCTCTTTTATATTTCCTTTCCCTAAGATATCATGAAGGGATATATGAATTATTTCTAGGATATACGATAATAAATAATATTTTCATCACTGGGATTTTGTGTTTTAATTCATATTTTGAAAAGTAATGTGATAATAGTATTCTTGTATGTTCTATCAGTAGTGGTAAACTAGTTGATGTCTTCGGGTATAGTATCTTGTATCTTGTGTTAAATTATTATGTTGACCATTGGATCTAGGATACCAGAGTATATGTGTTACAAGGAGAAAAAAGTTTCATTTCAAATCAAGAAGTAAATTAGAAGTTACCACATAAAAAGTGGAAATAAATCTACTAAGAATATAAATATTTTTAAAAGAATCAGGAGATAAATTATATCGAGTATAATAGAAAAAGATAACTCTAATATGATTAGTTATTTATAAAGTGATGAAAATATGATTAAAAGGTGAAAAATAGGTATCATATTTGTATAAAATGAAGAATATTCTAACAATAATGAAGAATATTATAAATTCTATACCGAAATTATATTGAATGCTAAACATGAATATGGTCTTCATCAGAATTCAATGTTTAAAATAAATTTTTAAATTACTGATGAAATATGTTTAGAAAAAAAATCTTTGGATTACTCAATAAATAAGATAATAAATCAAACAACTCAATATGATCAAATAAAAAAAATAATTAGAGGATTTTTACAAACTTTTTATAGGGATATAAAAATGTATCTTTATCTAGTCATTTGAATGATTTTTAAAAACCATATTAATATGTTTGATCTATGTGGGTATGTTAATTTCATTAAAGGTAATTTTTTAAAATATTTATCAATTTATAATATATATTTTATAAATAATTATATAAGTATGTATTATATATAAAATAATATGAAATAGGATAATCATTGGAGTTTATATTTAGTATAAGTGGTCATTGGATCTAGACACATCATATAGAGTTTTTTGATTAAATATATTTCCCTTATGATATTAATTTGTTATTGTAGTGACATATGACATCATTTTTACCAACTAAGGCATAAAGACTCAATGGAAACAAATTTCTTTCCCACAAACATCAAAATCATGGAAATACGATGATGTTTCTTATTTCAATAGTTATGATGCATGTAGCAATTTTTTTAATTGTGGATATATTAAAATTTTGATATTAATAAATATAAAAATATATAAATTAATATAATTATTAAATAATATGATAATTTTTTTAAATAGATGATAAATAGTAAATTCAAATTAAGTCATGGTATCAGGATTCTAAAACACCTTAAAATGATATGGGAAGACTATTATAAATTTATTTATGTAAACTGAGATTCATCATAATTTTTAGTGTTTACAATAAAAAATAAATAATCATAATCTACCTAGCGATTTTTATAATGTTGTTAAATAAATTTCATATATTAGTATAGATCACTAAAAATTCATATATGGTTTGAGATGAATAAAGGTTCATGTGTTACTATTTTGTCTGGATTTCGAGTTGTGTACTAGGTTTCTCTTGACATTTGATTATGGGAGTACAGGTTGTGAACAATCTTGAATGTCGGGATACCATTGAAACTTTTTCCAGAAACACCGAATAGTTTCCTACATGTGTAGCCTGGTATAGACCTATATTCCAACTATCTTAGATCATCTAGGATTTCAATCCCCTTAACTCTTGGGGACTCACTTTGTTCGAGAGAATGGGAGGTCGGGCTCATCTCACCCTTGGGGGGGTTACCTACTTTGGGGATCTCTTATATATTTACGATATGTTCATGAATCTCTTCATAATCTTGATATGGGATCAGTTAACATAAAAAATTGAATTTGGTTAATTCCCTTTCATTTGCAGAAAGACCAGGGTTTCATTGGTATATCTATCTATATGTATCTATGGTTATCCATTGTCTTCCAATAATTATTGTTTTTCTCATGTGATGAAGCTGGATAACAAATAGAATCAAAATATGTTTCCACACAAGGAGGCGGTTTATATTCCAAGGAGGGGATTAAGCCATTATGAGGTATCCTACATATCCTGGTTATCGAAGGATCAAAACCCACCTAGTCTGTTGGACCTATGTAGTTTAACTTCATGCAGAAAGGACTTATATTAGTGTGCTAGGACACCAAGTGTTCAAGATCAAATCCTAAAATGACGTCTTATGTATCCTGGTTATAGAGGGAATCCAAGTGTTTGTAGTTCAGATGTTCAGGGATTACACTCTAAGGTTTCCCTTGTCATTATCGAGACTTAAGATGGATATGAAATGACTATTGAAACTCCATAATCCCACTTGATCCAAGATCAGTGAGTGAAACATGGGATGTAAAATGACCAATAAAATTTATCATGGTGTGGTTCATATATACTAGAACTCCCCTAAAGGGATTTATTATAGAGGTCAGGCCTTAGGAAGGCATCCAATGTATCATGGTTATTGTCCAAATCATTTTCTTCATAGTTCAATTTGTTTCTCAGTCATCTATTTGATGAGGGTGACTGATTAACCAATAAGAATGGTTGGGTCCCAATGGATGAAGTCTCATTGATATGTGGATTACATTGAAGTGAATGATTATTTGAGATCAAGAATTATGGGGAAACCTATGAATCATGCTTATTGATGGAATCAATGTTCACATAGTTCACTCTATTGGGGATTACACTCTATCGTTACCTTTATAAGTTAGGGTGTATTATGTAGATGACATGACTAGTGAAAATAATTAAGCCTAAATGATCCATGATTGTTATACAAAATAAGTCTTAGCGAGTGATGAGTGTCATGGATTTGGATATGATACTTGAATACTAGTATCACATAGGATTATAAATATGGTGTTCACACCTTAGGGAGAGGTCGGCTACGTATCTTAAATATGGTAAGAATATCTATCATTGTAGTTCCATTTTTATGAGGCTTACACTCTAAGGTTTACCCTATTGTCAGGGCGTACACACTGATAATGAACAAGGGTATCATTCCATGGATTCCCAAATATTCAGGTCTACTTGCCTAGAGGTTATCACATGACACATCGGACATGTTGCGAGGACATCACATGATTCAGATAGTTTACCATGGAATTCATCACATATCCTCGATGACATGTCTGGATATTGTTTCATTTCATGGATTACATCCCTAGAGGGTGTCAAGATACCCAGTAGATATGTCCAGGGGCATCACGAGTCTCGACTGACTCACTAAGATGGTCTTGTGATAGCTTTTTTGACATGCTAGGATGAATCCATGAGACTGGGATGACATGATCAGGCATCATTATGTGAGTCATGAAATGAATATGAAGGTCATTTTGAGGCTTGGGAGACATTTCTATGGGGACCTTATGAGACTAAGGTGACACACCCAAGGGGGAATGTGAATTTAACTAAATCTCTAGATGATTTTCCATGATGAAAATACAATGCTAAATAAGAATGAAAAGATCTGGGCGACATGTCATGGTGTTGTCTCCTGTCATCGGGGAGATCATCGAAATGAATGTGGGTCATCCAACATGTTTTGGTTTATGTCTTGCACCATTAGTATTTTTTCCTTCCCAGATGTTCCATACTCCTTATATTTTTTAGTGACAAATTCTTTTGAATCGTACATGATTGAAAAAACATGAGTAATATTCTTTATGTTCCCTTCCAAGGGTCCTTCATGTGATTTTTGAGTGATCACTTTAAGTGCATATGCATGTTACACGATTGTTCTGGTTTTCCACTAGTATATAACCCCACAGAAATCTTTCTAGTCTCAAGATCCACATGCTCTGAGAAATATTCAATAGCACTGATGTAGGACTCTTAGAGTTCTTTCATGTGTAATCATGGTATGTTTAGAGGGAAAGAGTCCAAAAAAAAATTGGTCAGGGTTTGGGATTTATAGCCTCACCACCCCCATTGTTGGATGATTTTAACAATGTATCTAGTATAGATCTAGGCTGGTGTCGGCAAAGGGGGGCTAGAACAAGAAATTTGAACGAGACATTACTGAGGGTTGTTTCGAGTACATCACCTGATTATCAGTGGTCATGAGTCTATTCTATCAATGCTTCCATTATTGGTTTATTGGAAATTAATATAGACTTGTTTGATCACATAGATATATTGAATTAATTTCATTTTCTCACATGCACATGTCCAAGGTCCTTCATGAGATCATGAAGATTGCCTGGGACATTTCTCAAGGTGGGGATGGCTTGTCATGGAGCTTCATGAGATCTGTTCAACTAGTCAAGGGGTCTTGTGAGATCACACTATGAAAATCCTAGGCACGTTGAATTTCATTCAGCAATAGTGAGATCTCCCTCCTCCAACCTTTTTATCCCCTTTGCTTTATTTTACATATGTCAGGGATTATACTAATTTTCTTGAGTAATGTCAAGGAAATTTACTCTTTTTTTTATGATTCCTTTCTTGACCAACATGGGTCATATGGGGGGTGGAACAACATATTGTGGAAACATATATAATTTTTCCTTTATGGCGCCAAAGTTTAAGCATGAGGTTTCTTGGATATAAAAATGAACATAGGTGTGGTGATGCTGACAAGACAAAGGGATTTTTCAATATGGGTTGGACTTGTCGCTAAGGTATCGTGGTGTCTTTAGGATTGTCTGGGGCATGTCGAATATCCTTCAGCGACCATGAGTAGACCCCACCTCCTCTCTTTTTACATTTTTTGTTTTATTCTAAATTCGTTTTGGAGTCTAGAAAACTATCTTGTATGATTCCATGGGAACATATTCATCCCTTTTGTGGGGCATCACATTATGTTCGTGGGTAATGGGGGACTCCAGCTTTTGAAATTTTCCATCCATATTCTCAAATGATTTTTTGATGTTTTCATCAGGATTTTTCCAATGAAAACCCACATGTCTTGAGGGAGATTATGGGGATAATATTATGCACTCATTGGTTTTCTGAAGAGGCTTTATAAGATCATGAGGACTTATCAAAAAGGGGGGTTCAACATGAACTACTGCAGGTTATGCACTACTCGTAGAGTCTTCATGTGACATTATAATTGTCCCACGATCACAAGTCTCTCAGAGGCTCTCATGATCCTCATGTTTCATACACTTCATCCTTACATAACTTATATATGGAAAATATTACCCATATTTAGTTATTCATTCCTTTTTGAATTTTCCTACCCTCATTTGATGGGTGTCGAACCCCCCCCCCCCCCAAGGAGTGATATCTTTATGGACACGGGATCTGTTAGGAAGAAAGTAAATTCCCTCCTGAATCTTTGATGGTGTTGCAAATTCAAATAAAGGGAGACATTTGATATTCTAGGTGAAACTTATTATTCCACATAATTCCCTTTATATAGAGGGATAGAGTTCCATTCATTTCATTGGACACCCTCTCTTCAAAGATATTTCTTCTTATTTCCATCACGATCCCCTATCGTAAGATTATTGTGTGAGTCCCAATAGAAAGACCTATTTGTGTTAATTCTCCATGAGATCTGATCCATGAGACTACTCTTACATAAACCCCTATTCTTAGTATCCTCAAAAAATATTTTTCAAGTTCTTCAAATACATCTATGTGGATTGAGATTTTCTTGGGGACTATGAGAGATTCGCTGGCTCGAACATGTAATATATGTGATTACATTGACCCTATCTAGGTCACATGATCATGAGTATTCAAAGGGGTCATGCGATTACATGATGCCTTATAGGTTTTATGTGACCCGTGATTCCTTTAAGAGATTAACATAGTTTTATTTGATTCAGAAATACCTTGTTGATTTGTTCGATGTGTGTGATATTTCTAGTTTATTTCATAATTTTACTTCTGAAAAGATTATACATTTTTTTCCTGATATATACTAGTTCCTCCTATTATTATTTATTACATTTATAACATAATTCCTCAACTATATCCAATCAAAGGGCTATAATGGCATGGTATAACAACACCAACCCTCAATATTATCTATGTACGGATAATGATATTTTTAATCGGTTCCTTTCATATGAGATTCAGGAATATCCTTTATCTCAAGAAATTATTCTATAAGGATTTGTCCTTTCAAATGATTCTCCCATCCCTCCCCCAGACTCTAATATTCCATCTTGCTCATTGTTAGATTCCCTCAACTTTGTTCGAAAGACAATTGCCAAGGATGGTCAACTCTTTACAGCTTAGTCTCAGGGGCTATCACATATATTGGAAAACTCCCCACTTGTCCAGGATGGATGTGAATTCATCCATAAACTTATATCATAGAGACACTCGAGTACATTTTCATCTAATTTGAACAATATTGGAACTTTATGTGGTTCAAAGTGGGATCCCCATCCTAGGGATAATATCTATGACAAATTGGAATTACTCTTTTGGGATTCGGAAAGCTTCATGGAGTTTAATATTCATCTATATATAGATCATCGTTATGAAGATGAGTGGATTTAATAGTTCATCATTTACCACCATCCCAACCATAATCGTGATATGATCATCTGTCTGTTTCATGGCACTATCACATTTCATTTATCCCATAGTAATGTGGGAATCATCTTATGGTAATTCTACTAATTAGGTGGTATTCTCCCTCTTGGAGAGATTCATGATGAATTCCTCCCTACTGCAGATGTCTAGAATGATCATTCATAGACCCCAGTTTCGGAAAAGGAAATTCGAATTATTTTTATGGTTAAATTGGGGATGGATCTGACAACACATTCACTCATTTCCTTCATGGATTGGATCGATATCTTCAATTACTACTGTGGAGATAGGCTAACTGTTATATATCTTCTTTAGTTCCCTTCTCAACAAGTAAGTGAAACATTGACTGATATTGGGCTATCTTGGATGCTAGGGAATACACCACATGAGGCTACCAAGTTAATTCAAAAATATCTCCAGGCCTTAGGTTGGATGGATTTATAGATTTTTTTATGAGTGGATTTTCCCTACCGGGGATGGATGCTTGGGGATCGGAGTTAGCACATTGGTGATGGATGCACAAAATTAAGAAATACATCATATTAATTTGTAAATACAAGTATTTTAATGACATTGCCATCCCTTGAGCCATATTCAACAAGGTATAACCCCTATCCAGATCATTGGTCCTTTTTAGTTTCTATTTGGCTTGATAGGGGATCACTTTAATTATTACAAGTATTATAACACCACCTAGATCACCAATGCTCCATCCCACCCTATAATTTTTAATATATATGGGGTTGGGGATATGAAACTAAGCCCTATTGATTTTAATGATCGTTTGGTCTAATCTGAAAGCATTTATTTTCATTTTTCTGTACACCGGCTCGATCGATTATTGATAACCGCAATAGTTCCTTTGATGAAATATTATATATGACCCCTATACAGGAAAGATTTTTTATAACTAGTGTAGATGATCAATTTATATGTGAACATAATGTTACTTATTTATTCAATCAGAAATATTGTTTTATTCAAATCATTTCCCATATTCATTCGGTCAATGTTCGAGGGGAGTGACATCCTAAGGTCATCCACCAATTTTGGAAGAATCTACCACATTAAGACATTAATTTGGAGATTATGCTCCTGGCTGTTGGTGATTCTTCTGCTATACTTACCCAATATTATGCTCAGGCTTAGATAGTAACTTATCTTAATATTGTGGTAAACCATTTGGTTTTTCATGTTGAAATTTTTTTTACTTTGCTAACTTCATGGTTAAATGTGATGATGGAATTGATAGAAGATCTAGGTGGTGTATCATGAAAGCAGACTCATTCGAGTGATGACCATTCTAAAAGGATAAAAAAACTATATTGAATAATTTAATCCTCCAACACAGTCTATAGATGATATTTCAATTGAGGGACATTCGTATGGGTAATCGTCCCCTATCTTCACATTGGACCAACTAGTTAGTCAACCTCCATACCTGTCCTCTTCATCAGTTACAATGGTTTGGGCATGCCGTAGGATGATCTGGAAATCTATTAATTCATTGATCTGTAAGACCCCTCTAGAAGTGATTTGCGTTGATGGGAACCAACTTCATAAATTATTTCATGAATTTGGGGGTATGTGATTTCGACATACAAACTCTGTATGAAATTATGTGGTGAATCATCCTGACACTACAAAATTTGGAAACTAGTTATATGGATTTTAATGATCTTATAGATGATTATCCTCTTCCTAGGCATATGATGGAGGAAATAAAGTAATTGGAGGAAGTTTGTTAGTTGATATCCAAATTATAGGCTTTTCATGATACATAGATTTCATAGATATGGATATGTGAGGAAATCATAACCTATACCGGGTCTAATTGTCTTTCATCAATGTCTTCATTTGAAACATCCCGAATGAAGGTTGATGAGTTGATGTCTATGGTCAAAACTCTTCATCCTAGAGTACAAACAGATGAATTTTGGAATGCAGCACTCCAACATTACATTGATGCTTCCTGCCAGAAACATTCATCCATTTCTAGTGCAAGATATTATCATTTATCTTAACTTAACCACTCAAATGGATTTCATTTTTATACTTCGGAGAGACTCCAAAATGTGGGGATTCTTACTTCTTTTTCCACACTGTCAATGGATGAATTTTCTGGACATTCTATATTTATATCTAATTTTATTTTATTCATGATGTGCATGAAATTTTGTTACTTTGATAATATGTGAATTTCCAACGATACCCGTACGTTTAATTGTTTCAAATAAACACAATTTCCAGGAATCAAATATTGAATCATTTAAATATTCTCTTTGAGTGATTCTTGTGAATGACCACCGACATGATATCCTTTATTGACAATTTGTTTCATCTATCAAGAGTTTACCTAACATGAATAAGGGTTGTTGGTTTACATGAACATCCATATGGGAGAGTACTCTTCATCTACCAATGGTGATAGGATCAACTAGACTATCAAGATTATGATATGTCCATGTAGTGGGCCTTCCATGATTACGTGGACTAAATAAATACTATTTTGTAGTATAGGGTCATTCAATATGGGTTTTTGTATGATGTAGTTTAATGGCCTTTGAGCATGTACCTTTAGTGTGTTGCAGTTTATGGTCTTTGAGGAAAGATTGTTGGTGTGCAATAGTTTATGGTTTTTGTGCTTGGAACATTGTATGCTACAATGTAGGGCCTTTGATCTCGAACCATTGATGTGTTGTAGTTTAGATTCATTGAGATTTAACCTTTGTACGCTGCAATTTTGGGTCTCGGAGCATAGACCAGTGGCGTACAATAAATTAGGGTATTTATTATTAGTACGTTCACAAACAACCATATAATATGGTTCATACATTCTATGAATTACCTAAAACATGCTAAGATGCTAGTTTCTTTTGTGTTGTTTCTAGGGATAACAAGGATTGGGGTTCTTTTCTTGCAAGGAGGAGATGTCTTTAGTTAGTGGAACGAATCCCTTATGTTTCAATATTATATCCAAGTAATGCTGACCTCTAATATTTTCCATGTTTCATGGGAGATTTATGGATGTAATATATATGAGGGAGAAATATTAGGGATGTTAGGTCTTCTAGGATAGTTTGAATGTGGGTGATATAAATCACAACTCAAAATCATGAGTATGTGTATATGGTATGGGGTAGATATGCCTGGTATGTCCCATAACACATTACATGATCTATTTTTCCTCATTGTTGTAGTGTCTCATAGGGATTTAAGCACCATTCTCTCAAAGAAGATATACCATTAGTTGGTGGTTCTATACCCTTATACATCGATAGAATGTCCATGAAATGATGATATCCACTTAATTTAGAGGGTTATCAATGATTTTTGATGACTCAAATGTCTAGATGTTGAAGTTGGGTAAGGAATTAAAGTTATCTAGGAAGTGATCTGGCACTCTGGATAAATATAGCTTCTAATGTGAACCTCGATCTCTATGCCATGTGGTCTCAAATCATGATGCATGGTCCATCACAAGGTTTGTGAATGGATTGTATCATTCTGTCCTTGAGATAGGGTACAAAACTAGGTGACAGAACATCGAGAATTTATAATCCTTTTGGATTGTTTGGTATGCAGATTTTATATCATGTCCCACAAATATCTGAGTTAATTGGGGAGACATAACACTGGAGGGTATAAGTCAATCGATCCTATACTATCTCACAAGGTCAAGACGATATATCCAAGATTTAAGGGGGGGCCTTCCTAGGATCTGATGGTTCATCAGGTTGAGAAGGTTTATGTAACCAGTTTTTCTAGGGAGGTTGTGTAGGTTTAAAAAGGATCCCAATTCAATATTCCAACTAGCTCTGTAGTATCTACAAATACCAAGGAAGCTCTGGTTCAAGCCTCTGAGTGGCGGTTGGTCTCCCATTCCACACAAATCTAAGGATTTCATCAACATCGATCTGTCGGGGGGAGGCCTAAGCATGGTCTTCATCATTTCCTCAGCATTTCCTATCCCTTCCACTATGTGGATATAGGGTTACTTCTTATAGGTTTTGGTGTTTGGAAATTTTCATGGTTTGATTATGTGATGGATTGGATGTCAAAAGGTCTATGGATGGTCACATGGTGTCAATATTGCCGATGAGGCCCTACCCCCAGTCCTTACTAGTTCCCCACTCCCATTGTTTCTGTGATTTATCTCGACTCGTTATCCGGTGAGGGTTATTCCTCTATCCAGATCTACCATGTTTCGACCTAGAGTGGCACATCTGCTCTAGATCGACTCGGATACCCTCTTATGTGATTCTTTTTTGGTGTGGTTACTGGTTCTTCCAGCAATAGGTAGCACTGGACTGACACCTTTAATCTTGGACTGCTTTCCCCCTCAGATTTCATTCTACTCCGGTGATGAAGGGTGTCTCGTGGGATCATTATGGTGGGTCCATTTCTTGTGACAGTTCTAGCGTCTGAGATGTTGTCTATGAGGGAAATGTTTTTATAAGTTGATCACTCTATGTAGGTGAGGATACACTGTGGAATGTTGTAGTATATATTTTGTTTTGATTTTATTCTACTATTTCCATCCTTGGTATGTGGTTCAAGGGATTCCTCAATCAGATCGTCTACAATGGGAAGCTCCAAATGTGGTTTATAGAATGGATCATTCACTGTAACATTGTTTCACGAAATAGATTTTTGAGAGGGTATGGTTATTTCCATGAGTAATAAGATCATGCACTTCTACACGGGAAAACTATACGAGCATCAATGAGATGGTTGAAGATAGATTTAATGTTTTGGATGATGATAGGTTCTTTTCCCTTGTAGTGATTTTTTTGGTATTTGGCTTCTGGGTCATTGGGTCGTGGTTTAGGTTTTATGACATTGATGTCTTATTGGGTTCCCCTCATCCCTTAAAAGGGGTTTATTCAAATAAAAAATTAATTCTCAGTTAGTGTAGGTTAAAAATTAAATGGTATGATGGGTGTTTATGAAAAAATGTAATATCTTAGAAGGGTTCGAGAAACCTAAAGGTTATTTCACTACATAGAGAATAAATTATCACAGTTAGGACATGTAGAAAACAATTACACTAATTTTTTTCTACACCAGGGGTCCAAAAATCATATATTGGATTTTAATATGGCCATATAGTGAACCATTTTATATTTATGCATCAATAATTTTGACCAAAATTGTTTCTAAAACTCTGGAGAAGAAGAGTTTAGAAAGTGATGACTTGAATTTTATACAGGTCACCTTTTATGAGTTTTGAACCTGAAAAGTTTTTATTCTATTATTATAGAAGATTAAGGTCTTGCAATATGGAATATTTTAGGATAGATTTTATGGTCTTACATCTTTGAGAAAATTCTAGGAAGTTTAATTTCATGACATATATGGAAATAATATGGGGGATGTTACAGAAGATCCTTATTAGAACACCCCTATTAAAGTGAACTCCAACATCCATCTGAGCAGGATAATGAAACATTGTTAATCATGGTATGAGTTCTTCTAATCATGATAAATGGTATGGGACAATCATACTGAGTGTGTCTCGTAACACATTAATATATCATATTCTGCCTCAATGATTTCTTGATCACAATAATTAGAAGGCCCTTTATATATGACCAATAAATCTTCATTTAATGGATTTAATCAATTCTACATTGATATGAGGGTCAATCATAGAGATATTTTTTTCATATTCATGTGTAATGAAATAATTTCAATGACCATAGATACTCATTTCCTGAAGTGTTGTCTATGTATTGTAGTGATTTTGAAATGTGGTGGAAGCACCCTACACTTTGGAAGATCGATGAAAGGATCTTATGGTCCTTTGATAAGGAATAATGATGGGTGATGGATTTCATAGTTTTCAGTTGTGTAGTGGAGATTTTTTTCATCCAAGTTGAATATCATGTGACCAAGATGTTTTCCTTTCAGTTTAACTTCAAACAATAAATATGTATTTCCATTTTATTTATTATCATGTGGTAAAGATATGGGAACCATCATGAATATATCTAAGTGTTTCAGTTAGATCTAAGGGTTAAATTATGGGTATCAATACATATATCATGAGGATGATAATCAAAACATACATAGTTCTAAAGATCTTTGCAGATTAACATCATGCGGTGAGGATGGGGATCCTTCAATGTGTACGGGTGGTATTATTGTTGGGATAGTGAATGTAATTGTGGGAGTCACAATATATGTTCTGATGATGAGAATCATTCCACACACATTTCTTAAATAGAAAATACTCTATGCAGATCTGACCCATATTTAGAGGTGGGAATTATTTATGTTGGTTATTGTAGTTAGGCCCAAGATTAGAGATCCAACCATCACTATGTATCATGTGATAAAAGGAATCAAAAAAATGTAGTTATTGAGGGATCCTATAGTTTTAATGTCATGTGGAAAACATAAATATGAACTGCAATAAAAAAAATGTTGAATTTCTTCATGGGTCAGGGGCCATGGATGATTTTACGGTCATTTGTACATATCTCATGAAAATTAAAATCTATCCACACATAGTTCTGGAGGGACCATGCAGTTTTATTATAATGCGACAAGAATGAAGATAGAATGACATGAAAAAATGTTGACGTGGAGGATGTTCCCAAGGATGAAAGTATGGACGCCTCTACAATTCTCATTAAAATGAGAATCATGCCACAAGTAGTTCCGGATGAACATTGTAGTTTACCTTCATGTGCTGTGTAATCACGGTATTCCATTTATATCCTTGTATTCAAGACCAATATGATACTATTGAAAGTTTTTATGCCTTGTGTATACAGGGAATACCTTACAGAGATTCCTAAGCACATGTGAGCTATGATCAGTGTGAAAAAAGGAACAACAAGGATCCATTTCACCATGTCGAGGAATTTTAAATAAATAGGACAATGAAATCTTGTATTATGTGGGGGATATACCAAGATATAAGATCGATGTGTCCCTATATATCTCATTTTAAATGAAAATTATGACATATATAGTTCAAGAAGATCCATTCTGTTTAACATCATGTTGCAAGGATGATAGATTACCCTCAGTTAAGGGGGATAGAGGTTGTGGATCTGTGTCGTTATACATCATGAATTGAGAACATTTTCCTTTAAGTTTAATGTCATGCAGTAAGGAAATTGGATCACCCAATGTGGAAGGAAAGTAATCCACTGTCTGAGACCTAGAATAGAGACATGATCATCACTACGTATCATGTGATCATATGAATCAATCCACACATAGTTCTTAGTTAATCATTCATTTTAACATTACACAGAAAATACAGATATCTATATAACATAATGTTGTGTTACCAGGACAAATGATGGGAATTAATCTGATGAAGATACCCATTTGATGATAGTTATGAAAAGTAATTCTTGAAAAACCACACATTGGTGCGTGGTGTGATATGCTATCCATCCATGGAGGCCACTAAATATGATCCATTTTGATAAAAAAATTGTAGAAAATAAGTCCCTTCCCATGTTGGTTCCAGTTTCTAGGTCTTCTTCCCCAGTATCATTGGGGTTCTAAGATCTTGCACCAGTTCTCCTTAAAGGAATGAATTGAGGAAGTAATTTTTATGAAAGGCTTCTGTGATCAGATTCTTATCGATCTCCAGGTTGTGCAGTGTGTGAAATCAGTTTTCATTTATCCATTTTAATGTTTACAACCTTTTTTGTAATTTTTCATCATATGAGTGATTTTCATTGATTTATATTCAAAGTGAACATATATACACCTCTACGGGTATCATTTCATTATCCCCACACACTAATGAGTATGGTGATGTGTATGTGGCAGTAGGCGTGGTGGTATGGTAGGCCTATAGAGCATGTATGAGTTTTTCTAGCTAATACTTATTATCTGTGGTCACCATATTCTATAGAATATTTGATTGTGTCTTATTGAATTCCTATATTTTTCTATTTTTCATTTGATTATAGTTTTATGAGTTATTGGAATCAATATTATACTCTGTGTAAAGTATCTTTAATTCTATAGAATAGATGTTGGTATTGTTTTTCATCTATATATTTTGAGGGAACCTAAACTTTTTTATGATATGCGATTCCATGAGGTTGATGATATTATTTATCCTGACATTCTTGAGAGGTATTTCCTCAACCATTTGGAAAATAATTCGGTAGAAGTAAATATGTACTTGAAATGATTAGTTATAAATAGGGGATATGTCCCCAAAATATCCATTACCTAGATGAAAAATGTCCAAGAATATTTGGCTATATATAGTATCTCAGGGAGATGATGGGTTATTTTTTCATAAATCTAGTGTGCTTGATATTTCTTGTTGAATTCCATGCTTTCTTGTATCAGGATATTCCAGTAATATCGCATACATCTGTTTATGTGGTAGAGCCCGATCCAGGATTATTGGGTGCTATAAGAGCTTGTATATTCTTTTTCTATGAAAATGAGAATCTCCCCTTTTTTATTAATCTGAGGTGGATTCCCTAAAATCCTCATCAACAGATGGAATTATTCTCATTAGGACCATCATACATAGTAAAATTTGTTTCATGATGCTGAATTAGTTCAATTTTAGAATGATCTTTATAGAGAATCCAATTTTGAAGATATCCAATTATGGGAACCATCATTCCAGTGATAGTAATAATATTTTAATTATATGGGTTAATGATGACCTGATTGATTTCTTCGATATTGGATATGAGGATCGACAAGACCATTCTTTGATGTGTGATTCAGAAGATCTCTTCCTCCTGATCAGGGTCTGCCCAAATAGTGGTTATATTAGCCAATGAATCAGTGTGATAAGTATGTGATTGGGGAATATGATGGACTGTGGGATCAAAAGGGAACTATTTCATTAGTCCCCTGAACTAGCCAATAAAGGGGTATCATTCTTCCATCTTAATGGTATATTCTCCATTTATCTACATTTTAACGAATTCCGAGTCATTTTGGATATACAAGTAGGCTATGTGAAACTATAGGGAAGTTCTAATCCAACGACCAAGAATTGATATTCACCCTCATCATATGTGCAGCCTTTGGGGAGTGAGAATGAGTATAGAAAAGTGATTTTTCTAGAGAGACAAATACAATTGCCAAACTAACCTAGTTGATCTACGGGTTTTCTGTCATTGACTTGACATGGCTCCAAGAGGTTCCATCAAAGTATATCTCCGATGTATGGGTAGTGTCATGGGCATAAAAGATCTCTTTATATAAGATATCAGGGACTTTTGGTGTATTTTTGGGGCTGGAAGTGCGGTGAGAAAATCGTCATGGGATTGTCCTTTAATTGAATTTTGTGATACGAACATATTTACACATTTTTTCAAAATGATCACCCATTAATCCAAGAACCCAGTCAATATAGGGAATCTAAGGATGTAATTGAGATAATAAAAATGAGAGACCAGAAGGACTTCATGGTGTTTCAAGTAATTCCTCAGTTTTTTCACCAGAAAGATAAGAACAAGGATGTTCTTCTCAACATTAGAATAAATGGTCATAGTACATTTAATCATAAAAATGAGTTATTAGAGACAATTATCACTTCTCGCATCATTATTATATGTGAGGAGGGCACCTAGTGAGAGTTCAATTGTGTCCACATATAAGATGAGAAACTGCCCGTTCAGTAGAGGCATCAGAACTAGTGGCTGTTGTAGTTAATGGTTAAGGATCAGTTGGAATGGGAATATAATCCTGTCTCGATGCCTCACCCATTACAAGAATATACCAATAATATTTCTGGGATGGAGAAACACTACGCAGTTTCTCCAGCACAACCACTTGTTCTCAATGATTATAGTGTTGAGTATACCTTACTATAGGGATATAGATTTGTACCTATCCCTTTATCTGCAATAGTTGTAGAATATGTTGGTGGAGATCTTCAACAGATGATAACATTTATTGGAATTATAAAAAATAGTGTGGGGGATATAAGCCTTTAAATTTTCCGTCTCCATTATACATTAGAAGTTGTATTCGATTGAAGTGAGAATATGTGCACACATTTTTCCTCCTCGTGACATCAGAATATGATGTTGGGATTCATTCATGTGGGTTGGAATATGCACCTCCTCCGTACTTGTTGCTGTAATATTCCCAAAACAATGTCTAGAGATATAAGGGATATTATTTTCCTTACTAGTTTTTACTGTAATATGATATAAGGAATCTGTATCATGAGTGGGGATATGATCCTGCTCATGGATATCCAATATGTATCCCATCAGATGATTTTCTTTGTTTCATGTTTGTGGGCATCAGACGTAGTTGTGTTTCTGATAGTACCCTTAGTAGGTGAATTATGGATACATGTAGGAAGATGTAGGTTATAGTGATTGAGAGGTTCCCTCCTCGGTTGCACCTTGTCATGACCCTTCCCAGTGGGGCCGATGTCGTGACTCTACAAGCCCACCTTCAATAAGCCATGGGCTGGTGACCTACACCGAGAAGGCATATCACTAAAATGGGAGTCTTTGACTAAGTAAATGTACATACGCACACATCTCCAAGCCCAAAAATGTTGAAATGTAAAAACAAACTATGGAAAAAATTCATGCATACAACTAATCCCAACTAATAGAGTAATACAGAAGTAAAGTCCGAAATGTAAAATTTGTCCAGAATAAAATCCCACCCAAAACAAGGGTCTACAAACTACAATGTCCATCCTATACGCACAAATAGTTACTTGGACTGCTACTCTGAGTCATAGTAACACATCAGACTGTAAGTAACTCATAATGCATGGTCTAGTCCTGGTTCACCCTAGACTCTTTCAAAAGGTTTCTCGTCTGCATGAGACACGAAAGGTGCGGGAAAAGCCTAAGAAGGGGTGACTGTAACAATACTCAGTAGCAGAACATGAAAACCACAAATAAATACACAAGGTAATGGTAAATTCATCTCTACACAGTGTATTTCTACTGAGCATATAGTTAGATAAACACAATCTAGATATACTAGAATCCCAGACCTATAGTCTAGAGACAAGTCACACGACCACATACCCCCTTTAGGGATTCAGTTTGAAGGATCCACAAAACACTCATCTGTGAGAACCCACTCAACGTGTCTGATTGTTTTGATGAAATCCATCTAAGAATTACTGTTCATTGAGAAAATAATTTAGAGATAGATATACTCATTTTGGTATATCACACTCCTGAGTGGGGAAAATATGATACAAAGATTTTGATCACTACTCGGGCCTTGGAGAATACTGTGACTCATCTAGATTCACTTTCTATGTTGATTATCTACATCCTTTAGGGTTAGTCATGTCGTTACATGACTCTACCTGGGGTCAAGAATGGATATAAGATCTCGCTCCAAGCCTCTTTGAGGGATACCTAACTCTGTCTTGGAATGTCATACTGAATGGATCATACACCTGTAAATTGAAATGAAACCTGACCTCTAGGGGAACAACAAAATGGGAAATAAACCACACAAAACATATCCATATTATGGTGGTCAAGAGGTTAAATCCATATTCTAGGATCTACATATAGTGTAAAAAGGGTCACACGGCGTGTCGCACGTCTCTAGGTATTGCCCAAGTGTAATGAACCAAGTCAGAGGGAACATGTTGTGTAGAAGGGTCATTACATGGTTTTTAGGGTGGACCACATGTCGTTTCTGAGTATCTGGGGTCTTCTCCATGTATTTAGTCATGTTCCAGTACATGACTTCAACCCGTGTGTTCCATCATATGTAACAGGTACACATGGTAGCCCATGTTGCTGGCTAGGTCTGGTCGTGTGGTGGAGAATACCGTTAGGAACACTTCCCCGTGTCTGTCTGTCACCTGAGTTACAAGTTGAGTCCCACATAAGGACCCACATGATGTGTTCTTTGTAGAATATGTCGTTTCATCACTTCATGCACTGCTAAACCCTAGCTACCACTAAGTCGGTTTAACACAATATGTTCTTCAGGATACATGCCGTGTGTTTCAAAATATTCTAGAAACATGAACCTCCATCGTCGTGACTCGGGTGATGCTCTTATCCTCAATCGGATGATCTGTTTCAACAAATATCTAAATATATTGCTTCCACAATGTAATATCGATGTTCCAGGAGGTTCCAGGTGTTCGATCGACACTGAAACCCAATTCTGATCTACCCATGTGATGAACGACTAAAAAATGGTTACTCCCAATCTGATCTGATCTGTCATCTTCTATCGCTATTGCACCTCCGCTGGGTCGATGCAATGTGTGATCTATGATTTTTTATCATCACATTGTGAAAAGTTTTGACATCAATTCATTGTTTGTATCCTTATGAAGAACACAAAGAATACAAAGAAAGAGAAATAAATCCAATTAACCAAATTGTTGAACGGACCTCCACTGTTGTTTTCCACGTCATTGAGCCACTCCCATTATTAAGATTAAAGTGGAAAAATTAAATTATAATCCCAAAATTATCACAAATAAATTTCCCGAATCAAACACTTAATGAAACGGAAAATAAAACCCTCCCGCAAAAACACATGATCCTTAGGTAAAAATGATTGTGTGTTGATCTGCGATCATTGTTTAATATTAGAACAGGGAAAATAAGAATCGAAAAAACAAAACTTAACTCGAGAAATGATCGGATGCTAATGAAGGGATAGAAATGTCGCTGGCACTAAGATCCTTCATCTCTGTTGGCGTAGCGATTCACACTTTTATTCTCCGTCATTCATCGTTGATATTTTCCGTCAAATATCCATGATTTCTTGTATATTTTATCTCAATTTTCCACCAATGATTATCATTTGATTATCCCATTAAAAAGGAGGGTATGTGTTTCTGAATTCGATTGTGTTGCAGTATTAATGAGCCTACATTGATTTTTTGGGGTCATTAAGTCTTGTGATTAATTATAAAAGTAGATGACATGTCATTGCGCTGCAGCGAACGTTTCCAAATAAAACAATGTAAACCTATAAAGTTATATTTTTTTATTTTATTTTACTTAAAACATCTAAATTTTTTCCTCGACCCGAGCCAATCAAAGATAGGCCCACTATTAGGTAAATTTGTCATCCCACACGAAACAACAGCCTCAAATTTTTAATCTTGGCCTCCATTTGGAATCCTCCAGAACTGCGCACACATGCAAACTCACATAGACTAAAAAAATCAAAACAACCATTTCTGTATCACTAGGCCTTGGAATGATGTGTTTTCTATTTTATTGGTCTCAATATAATTCCATATAATATTTAAAAATAATACTTGGAATATCCGAAACATTATATTCTCCCCACCTTCGGTCTTTGCATCCCTGAAAAGCCAAAACAAGGGTTACTCAAAAATATCTCAGTACGAGGAACATATCTCAGCCTCTCACTCCCAGATGCTCTCTAAAAGGTTCCTATGCTACAAACAGACACACACTAAGGGAATCTATCACCCACTAAGGATCATATCCAACCTATCCTTGATCTCCATCAGGTAATCTGCAAAGGTCTCTCCATGCTCGATGTCTAGATCGCCCGATTCGATGTTATGGGACTAGTCATGCACATAACTCCTCAAATGTGACTTGTGAAAGACATAATGAACCTAGTGAAACTACGGCAATAGAGCTCAATGATATCCCACCTTGAGAACTCTGTTAAGTATCTAAAAAGAACCGATGATCCTAGGAGATAGCTTTCTACCTCGACCAAATCTATATAGACATCATTGTGGTGAGAACCGTATGAAGACATGGACTCCATCCTCATACCCAAGAGGTCTCCATCGCCTATCATCCGAAGACTTATATCTTCTGTGTGTAGTCTTCAGCCTCCCATGGATGAACAAAACCTTCCTGGTGGTAGCTCACAGTAACTTTGGACCCATGAGTGCTGACTCCCCAAGGTCGGTCCACAATGCGATGTCTGGTAGGGTCACTCGTATAACGCCTAAAATGGTTCCATGCCAATTGTGAAGTGGTAGTGGTTATTTTATGTAAACACCACTAGTGCTAGGCTATCCTCCAAACCATGACCAAAGTCCCTGATATAGGCCTACAACATATCATTCAGAACATGAATGGTCTTCTCTGTCTGAGCATCTGTCTGGGGATAGAATGTTGTGCTCTAGTGTAGCTGAGTCCCAAAATCCTCCTGCAATCCCTTCCACAACTGGGATGTAAATTTGATTTCTTGATCTGAGACTTTTTTTGGAGGGACACCGTGAAGACAAAATATCTCCTATATGTAGAGTAATCCTAATATCTCTACGGAACTCTAATAACTTATTTCTAGGAAGTGGGCTATGTTGGTGGGTCTTTTAATGACCAGATAGATGGAATCATGCCCCTTGGATGTCTGTGGCATGTCTATCACAATGTCCATCGATATTCCATCCAACATCCTCTCTCGAACTTCATGGGGGTGATCTATCCCCACTGGAACCTACTTCTCAGCCTTCACCTGTTGGCATGTAAGGCATTGAGAGACAAACTATGAAACTACCTTCTTCATGACTGACCACCAAAACTACTGTCAGAGATCCCAGATCATATTCTCCCTGCCAAAGTTTACCAAAAAGGGGGATGTATGAATCTCCCATAGGACCTCCTCTCGTAATGCCACTGGTACAAAAGTGCATCCATTAGAACGAAAAACGTGATCCCCACCTTGAAAATATTTATCAATAGCATGTACTGTGGAAAAATGAGCACATTAAGCCTCCCAATAGACGTTGCCAAGATGTGCCTCCCTAAATCGTTAACTGTGTGGAAGGGTGACAACCATCTAATTTAGGTAAGTTGCATCCTCTCTATCCACGAAGAATAACTGTAACACGACCAACTACGCCATCACCTTACTCAACATATGTGAGCTTGATCACCCACTATGAGAATCTTCCCCCTTTCTCCATTTCCTAGATGTATAGATGATCCCCAAATCATAGTCCTGGAGGAATTGTAGTAAAAAACTCTTTCTCATATTCAGATCCTTCTATGAGAAGATGTATTTGAGGCTCTTGTGATCAGATTAGACAATAAAATTCTTGCCCATGAGGGAGTGATGCCACATCATCAATGTGTGGTCTTAGATGGACTGAACTATATGAAATCACTACCTACCCCTGCATCATAACACAACCAGTCTTGGTCCCCAATGTGTCATAAGAAACTATGTACTCGACACCCTCCTCCAGCAATCTCAAGATTGGGGCACTCGTCAAACTCTGTCTCAACTACTCAAAATCCATATGGAACTTCTCCATCCACATGAAGGGTTTCCCATTACTAGTCATGGTTGTAATTGGAGCTGATATCTTGGAGAAATCAGGAATTAATTTATTATAATATATTTACATACCAAAGAAGCTCCTCACCTTCGTTACGCTCTGAGGTGGCTCCCATGCAAACACTACCTCTACCATGGATGGTTACATAGCCACTCTATATGCTGAGATGACATGTCCCTAAAAGTGGACCTCCTGAATCCAAAACATTCCCTTTAGGAGCTTCCTATATATTTAGTGCTCTTAGAGTATGTCTAGAACCATACGCAGTTGCCTCTCATGCTCCTCCTATGACGTCGAGTATACAAGGGCATCGTCGATGAAGACAACTATGAACCAGCCTAAATTCGGTTGGAAGATCCATTTCATAAGCCCCATGAAAACTTTGGGGGAATTCTATATTCCAAAACACATCATCATGTACTCATACTGACTCTAGAGGCATCTGAATGTCACCATTGGTATATCCTCATGTCGTACTAGCAATTTGTGGAAACCTGATCAAAGGTGAATCTTAAAGAACTATTGCAACCCTAATAGATGATCGAAGAGGTCATCGATCCTCGTTAGTGGATAATTTTTCTTCACCACCAGCTTGTTTAGGCACCAGTAATCCACGCCCATCCTAAAACACTAATATACCATCATGGAAAAAAACTTGGAGCACCCTCGGGGAAAAACTAGTTCTTACGAAGCCCTTGCTCTAAAAATACTCCAACAACACCCTCTGCTCGTGAAGCTCTGTGGGATCCAACTGATACATAGGTGAGGATGTCAGTTCTTTCCTGGAGTGTAAGTCGATTCCGAAGTTGATCACCAGTTGGGGAGGTATTCCTAGAACATATTCCGGAAATACGTACTTATACTCTGCCACAATTGCTGGGAACTAGACTCTCACAATATCTACTACTCCGAGGATATGTCTATAAACTCATGAGTGATTGGATACACCCTCGTATGCATGAGCCCATCCTATTATTCATGGGTCGCCTTTTCACTGAAAAAGGAAAACATCATCCCTTCACTATTGACACACCACACTCTTCGCCTAAAGAAGTCAATCTGGGTATGGACTGATGATGACCAATCCATCCCAAGAATGATGTCATAAGGCCTCAACGCTGCCACAAAAAAGTTTCAACTGACACTCTAACCCCCAAGGATAAGATCACAATTTCTTAAAAGGTGTGGGATCATTGAGTCTCCTCTAATTTTTGTCTCCAGGCATAAGGGTCAAGTCAATGGCTCAACAAAAATCTCAAGGTTTCATAGAAGAAATGTGGAAAGGAAGGAATGACTACCACATGTGTTTGTAAGTATGTATGCTAAGGTACTGAATACACATATCATACCTTGGATCATCCAAAGAGTCCCTGGGTCGTATGGCTCGACTCCATGTAGTTATCCCCGCCCCTGTCCCCCATCTCCCAGAGTTTGGTGCAGACCTTAAGGGGTTGGTGGTGGAAGTAGATTGAAGTGTCTATCACCACCTACATCACTCCCTCTACATCCACCACGTCTTCTTCCTAGAGAGTATTACTGCTCCACTCACTACCTCTACCTCGGTGGTCCATCCACTGCCTCTATGTAAGAACCTCGATAGATCAGAAAATATCTAGAGAGATTTCCCCGACCATCAAACCAGTAGCTTCACCTCTATTTAGGATGACTGGATCTAGCCTGAGAGTGATGGACTATCGATACCCCATCTTGGGTCCTCTTGTAACATCTCCCATGTCCCGATCCCTATGCCTAAAGATGGCTCCCTACCACCTATGTCTCCACACTTGACTTCCTCCTGCTGACTATCATTTTATACCTCTGTTCTTCCAAGAATCTCTCGATCATGAAGGACCTCTCGAGTATTTCAGTGTAATTCCAAAAACATAGAGGCACAACACAAGGTCAGATGTCCCGTCGAAGACCTTTCTTGAGGGTCCAAGATCTGATGTACTGATCCCTGACTATTTCCATTGAGTACATGGAAATGTTGTTGAATCTAGATGAATAATAATCGACTATCAGACTACCCTTAAAGATCTAAAGATGCTCTTGGATGCACATTTCTCTTAGTGTAATTAGAGAGAAATCCTCCCTGAAGAGTCATTGAAACCCGGTCCTTGAAAAAGTCTCCTAGTCGTGAGTCGGTGTGGTCAAACTCCACCATCGTCTTGTATAACCCTAAAGAATAATCACTACAACGATCACCATTTGGTCCACTAATGTCCTTGATAGATTGAATAATGTAGTCACCGGATCAAGGCAGTCCTCAGCCACCAGAGGTTCGGGATCACCTCAGAACCTGAGGGGTCTATGTCTCTAGAACTCATGGAGTCTGCTCATATTTCACCCCTCATCTGTCGGAACTACAGGTTCAACGAGGTGCTCCACTAGATGTGGTATATCAGGTTCCCCACTGAGAGGTAACACTTGTGGGACTGGTCCCTATATCATAGCGTCATCACTGAGGGGGTTATCCTCGTGAACGCACTACTGAATCCTAGCAGGTATGTATCATGGAGGAATCCTATAAGGAAACAAGATTTACCATGGTCGGTGAGTATTTATGGATATCTAACACAAAGTACATTGAAAACATAACCCATTATAATATGATGCATGAACCATTATTTTATATACCCATAACTAGTTATTTCATGCATCGAGTTGAAAAATAGGTTATCAGTTTCCTGGTGTATGAATACGTCGAACACCTGCACAAACACTAGAGTCTTTGGCATGAAATTCAAGCTCAAAATAAATAACACAATTTCCACAATCCAAATCTCATAGACTCATAGTACTAAGGTAGAACTGACCAACCTCCTTTGATACCACTCTATCACGACCTGTTACTGTGAGGCCTGTTTTGCGACTCCCCAAGCCCGCCTCAAATAGGCCAAGCGCAAGTGACTAGCACTGAGTAGGAATATCATTTACATGGATGAAATTACCTATCTTCATATACAAAAAACACACATCTCCAAGAACACATATGCTGAAATGTAAAAACATACTAAGGAAAAAAATGAATTCAAACAACTAAACCCAACCAACAGAGTACAATAGAAGTAATGATCAGAAGGTAAAAATAGGCCAAGATACATGCCCACCAAAAAAAAGAGTTCGCAAACTGTGAATTCCAACCTGTAATCACAATGAAATGTTGGGACTGGTGTAGGTAGCCATAGGAACATCCTGTCATTTAAGGAACTCAGAATGCTCTGTCTGGTCCTGTTCCACCCAGGACTTTGTCAAAAGGTCTGTCCTCTGCAAAAGAAATGACATGTATGGGAAAATCCCGAAAAGGGGTGAGTATAACAATACTCATTAGAGGACACCAAAAACCAAAAAAAATTACACAAGTTAAAGCCAAAATCAGCTCTACATAGTGTATGTATATTGAACATATAATAAGAGAAACAAAAATCTCTATAACTCGAAACCCAAACCCATAGTCTACAGACAAGTCTCCCGAACGCACACCCCCGGTAGTGATTCAGTTTGATGATTCCATAAAGCACTCATATGGGAGAAGAAACTCCATGAGTATTATGGATCCTATGATGTCCTTCTAAGAATTAATGTTAATCGAGAAATGCTATGAAAGATATATATACTCATTCCCAGAGAACACACTCCAGAGTGGAGAAAGATCATGATACATAGATGAGGATCACTGCCAAGGCCTTGGTGAATACTATAACTCATCCAGATTCCCCTTCTAAGTAGAGGATAAATTTCCTGTAGGATTAGTCTCATCGATTCATGAAACTACATAGGGTCGATAATGGATAAAGGATATCCCTCTAGGCCTCTCTGGGGGACACCTTACTCTATCTCAGAAATTCCAATGGATGGGATCACAATACTATGAATGGAAACGATATCTGACCTCCAGGGGAATGAGAAAAGGGAAACTAACTGAAAGGATTCGTTTCCAATGTACCATGGAAATGACGTTCAAGCCATGTTCTAGGATATAAAGAGCATGTAAAAATGGTCACATTCATTGTATCACATCTCTAGGAACTGTCCATGTGTAACAACCGTGTCAGAGGGAACATGTCTTGTAGGTGGGTAAGTACCTGGAATATAGGGTTGACCAAATGCCATGTATGAATAACCAGGGTCTGCTCCGTGTACTTCATCGGGAGCTTGTACATGACTTCAACCCATCTGTGCCATCTCATGCAACCGGTACACTGGGTAACCTATGCAGCCAGCCTGGTCTGACTCTATGGTGGAGTAAACAACTGTGTTCTCCACCCCATGTCTGTGTGCCACCCAAGTTACATGTCAAGTCACGTTTTAGGACCCACAGGCAGTGTTCTTCTTAGAACACATCATTTCATCACTTATGGCACTATGAAAACCTAGATGCCACTTAGCAGGTCCCCCACGACATGTTCTTTGGGATACATTCCGTGTGTTTTAGAAATTACCAGAAATGAAAACCACTATTGTCATGCATCAGGTGATTCTCCGACCCTTGATCAGAAGATCCATTTTCCAGAAAATGTGATATCCATGGTCTCCAATCCATGCTATTGATGTTCTGAGAGGTTTCAGGCATTCGATCGGCCTCAAAATCCATCTTTTATCCACCCGTGTGAGGAACAGTTGAAGAACTATTTCTCCATATCCAATCTGATTCATCTTCCACCATCATCATCACACCTCTACTGGGTTAATTCAATGTTTGATCTCTGATTTGGATTCATTAGGTTGGGAAATAGTCTCACAACAATATGTTGTTTTCTCCTCCTGAAGGATGTGAAGAACACGAAGAAAGAGAATGAAACCCAATAAAATAATTGAGGAATGAACCTCCTCTGTCGTTCATCACAAAATTGATCCAATATTGTCAGAAGTATTAAACAGGGGGAATGAAATGATAATCCAACAATTATCACAAATCAATTTCATAAATCAAACCCGAGAAGTGAGGTAAAATAATATCCTCCAACCTGAACGCACGATCTTCGGATCAACCTATTTGTGGGTTGATCTGTGTTCGTTGTTTAATCCAAGAATGGGAAAAGGAAGAATCAAAATAAAAACCCTTACCTCGAGACAGGATCGATCGTTGAAGAAGGGATTGCACTGTCGTTTTTTCAAAGATCCTTCAACTCTATTATCGTAGTGATTCACACCTTTTAATCATCATAGTTCATCATCGAGAGTTTTCTCCCATTCTCAATGCTTTCTCCAGAGTTCGTCACAATTTTCCACCAATGATCATCATTTTATTAACCCATTAAAAAGGAGGGGATGTTTTTTAGTGTTCCATTACACTGTAGTATTAATGATTTAGCATTTCTATTTCAGGGTCACTAAGTCATGTAATTAACTATTGAAATAGTGGTCACGTCTTTGCGTTGCAGCGATCATTTCCAAATAAAATAAAGTAAACATTTCATGACATTTTATTTTATTTTATTTTACTAAATAATTATTAAAATTAACTTTTTCCCTTGACCCACATTGGTGGAGGATATTCCTACTCTTAGTTAAAGTCATTTTAATGGATGCAATGGTACCGTCATAGATTTAATCCATGCATCCCTTTGGAAACTACCCCAACCTCACACACATGAAAACTCACATAGCTTAAAAAAGTTCAAATCACAATTCTAGGCTCACCTAGCCTTGGAATGACATGTCATCTCTTTGATTGGTCTTGAAATAATTCTATATAATATTTAAAAATAATACACTAAAAATAAGAGAAATTAAACACATAAGTTTTAATAGAACCATATATGTCTTTCTGATCAACTTTAATCAAATATAAACGGTGTAATTTTTCACTCTTAAGGGATAAACTCCCCAAAGCGTTCAGTTATAGCAATAATGACTACTCGCTTAATAGAAGACTTTCCCTAGTGATGTGGACTCACCAATCGTTGTACGTAGAGAACCTCATGGGAATCATCCATGGTCAAGATCATACTATGTTAGTGGTACTCCCAGAACATCGTGTTTTCCACCTACCATTGGAGCTTTCGAGTAGATGATTTCACATTGTTACCCATGGGGGTTGTGGCCATATATTATTTACCAGAGAAAATTATAGAAGATGAATACATTGTCTCGAATCGGAGTTTTTTCAATATCTTCAGTCATCCATATAATAAGGAACAAGGTCACAAATTAATGAAATATCATATGAATAATATGATCAATCAGATATTCATGGTTAACACAATTGTCCTGATGTTCCCGATTTATCTATTCCACTAATATGGACTTGTCAAAATGAGGATAGACTTATAAAACCATGGTTAAAGATGATATTTTGTAAGATCATGTCGTTATTACGGTGTTTTTTATAGGGTTTGGAAAATAAAGTGGACATAGAGAATGTCGTCAGGATTGTCAGCCCTTTTTTCATATGAGGTGAAAAAATGGACCAATATATATTAACTGATCATTTTTTATCTTAAACATTCAATTTCGGTTCACCATTTTCGTTTCATCAGGATTTTGATTCATTGAATGGGATTCGCTTGAATGTTGATTATGGGGTGTTATGTTGGGCACAATCATTAATGATGGCATACCATTGAAACTTTTCCTAGAAACTCCCAATGGTTTCCTCCATCTGTAACTAGGTATATACCTTCCTTCCAATGTCTAGAGTTTTACTGTGATTTCAATCCCATCGAATCTTAGGGACATGAATTGGTTGAGAGAATGGGAGGTTGGGCCCATCTCACCCTATTGGGGGGATTATTTCATACATTAGGACCCTATAATATATTTAAGATATTTTCTTGAATCTCTTCCTAATCCCAATACAAAATCAATTACCCAAACACAATGATTTTTCGTCAATTATATTTTAAGTGAAGAAGGTCGTGGTTTCTTTTGTGGTTTCATATGTATGTATTTTAGGTTCTCTACATACTTATAGTATTATGTGTTTTTCTCATTTACTGAATATTTATAACCAATAGCTTTAGAATTTGCTTTCATGCAAGGATTCAGTTAATATTCCAAGGAGGGGATTGATCCATTATGATGATTTCTATGTATCCAAGTTATGGAAGGAATCAAAACCAAAATAGTTAAGTGGAATTTCCAGTTTAACATCATGTTGAAAACATTTATGTTGATGTTTTGGGACACCAGGTATTCATGATAGAGTCCTAAAAAGAAGTCACACATATCCGGATTATGGCAGGAATCAGATTTTTCATAGTTCATTTGTTCAAGGGTTTCACTTTGAGGGTACCCTTATCATTATAGAGACATATGATTTAGATTAAATGACTATTTCAACACCCTAATCCCTCATGATCCTGGCTCGGTGTGATAAATATGGGATTGGAAATGATCGATATCATTGGTTATGGTGTGGGACATGGGTACATATATTTCCCAACAAGAAGTTATTAAAAAGATCAATCCTTATGAAGTCATCATTTTTATCATCATTATTATAGGAATAATAGTAATTATTGTTTAGTTTATTTCTATGTTCCCTAGGATGAAGTGGATTGATTGATCCATGGGAATGATTGGGCGTCGATGGTCTATGTCTCATTGATATGTGGCTCACTTAAAAGTAGATATTTATTTGAGCTCGAGCCTTAGGAGGGCATCCTATGTATCCTTATTACTATAGGAATCATAGTTCTATAAGTTAATTGTATTGGGGATTATGCTATGTGGTTTCATTTGTAACATGGGTTGTATAGTGCAGATGACATGAGAAGTGATGCTCTTGAATCCTAAGTGATCCATGCTCATTGTGAGAAAAAAAGGTGTAGAGAGTATCAATTTAATGGATTCAGATAAGGGACTTAAATGTTGGGATCACCCTGGATGATCAATGTGGAGTTCAAACCATATGGAGAGGGAGCCTACATATCCAGAATATGGGAAGAATCATAGTCACTATAGTTCCCTTTTTTGGGGTCTTACACTATGAGGTTTCCCTCATGGTTGGGGCATACATGATGACTATGTAAAAGTTGATTAAGTACTATTATGCCCTAATATTATTTTCATATTATATAGAGGGTGTCACATGACCTAGCTAACTTGTATGGAGGAAATTTCAAGATCTAGATGGAATACACGGGATTACATCACATATCCGGGGTGGCACATCTATAGAGTGTCGCATGTCTTGGTTGACATACCTAGAGGAAATCAAGATCCTCAATTGATATTTCTAGGGGGAATCGCGAGTCCTGTACGACTCACCCAAAGGGTCTCACAAGATATTTATTGACGTTATTGGATACATCCACAACACCTGGATGACATGATCGAGCATCTTCATATGAGTCATGAAATGTATCTAAAGGATGAAATGAGGCTAAGGCGAAAAGTCAATATAGGCCTTATAAGACTATGTTGAAAAAATGGGGTGACATTCCCAAACATTTTCTGGTGATTTCACCTAAAACAAATAGGATGCTAAAGAAGCTTCTTCAAATCTAGGTGATATGTCCAGGTGCTATCACAGGTATTCGAGAAGTTCATGAAAAATTCATGAGGGGTAGAAATAATTTTTTTGTTAAATTCTTACACCATTAGTCATTGTTACATCACATATATTTCAAGAACATTAAATTTGTTCATTTCCAATTTATTTTGAATCTCGCGTGATCCAGAAGACATGCAAGATATTCTTCTCTTGCCCTAAAAGGAGTCATTTTCATGTTGTACGAGTAATCACATGATGTTACTATTCATGCCACATGATTTTTATGACTTCATACTAGTGTATTAACTCAGGGGAAACATTCACATCATGATATCCACTTTCTCTGAGAAATTCTATCTAACACTGATGTGAGACTTCTAGAGTTATTCTGTGCATAGTCGTGGTAGGTCCTAAGGGAAAGAGTTTAACCCTTTATTTGTGGTTAGGGTGTGGAATTTGTTGGCCTCACTACCACAATATTTCAATGATTTTTACTGTGTATCTTGCACAGATCTAGGCTGGAGTCGGTGAAGGGGGGAAGGAACCACACATTTTCATGAGTCATCATTCAGTATCATTTTGAGTGTGCAAAAAGATTTTCAGAAATCATGAGTCTCTCAATAATTGGTTCCATTAGCAGTTTATTACCGATTAATTAAGACTTGTTTGATCACATGGTAATGTCGAAGGACAATCATTTTTTCACAATGAGATGTCCAAGGGCCTTCAATAGAGCTTAAGGAATTGCCTGGATCATTTCGTGAAGCAAGGATATATTGTCAAGGTGCTTCACATGATCTAGTTGACTAGTTAAGGGGTCTCACAAGACCACACTATGGACATCATAGTCATGTCACATGTCTTTCAGGGACTAAAAGATCGTCAACCTCATCACTTTTTATCCCTTTTTTTAATTTTACATCCGTCAAGGATTATGAAAATTTTCATGTGTAATGTCAAGGAAATTTACTTTATTTTTTAATGATTCCTCAAGTGACCAATATGGTTCATATGTGGGTGCATGATCACGTTGTTGAAAAATTTATCCATTTTTACTTAGGGTGACAAAGGGGATGGACATGGTTTTCTTTACATACCCTATAACTTCGATATGGTGAGGCTGAAAATCCCAAGGGCTTTTGCGGGACAAGGTGGACAAGTCATTGAGGTCTCATCGTGTCATGAAGATTCATGGGGAATGTCACATGTCATTTTGTGACCATGAGTAGATCCAACCTCCTCCCTTTTAATCTTATTTTTTAATTCTACAATGTTTAAGAAGTCATGGGAACTTTCTTGAATGTTTTGAAGGGAAAATATTCGCCCCCTCTGTGTTGAATTTCATGGTGTTTTTGGCTATTGTGGGCCTCCTCCTTTGGCCATCTTCCCTAAATACTCCCAATTTATTTTTAGATGTTTTCATTAAGTATTATCCCATGACAAACTACTTGGGCTATGGGATCTTACCTGGTTACTTTTTTTCACTTGTTGTTTGTCCGTAGAGACATCCCAAGAGTAATAATATTTATCAAAAAGGTGATTATGTGGGACCCACTATTATTTATTTGATACTCATGGATCCTTCACATGATCTTATGATGGTCACATGATCGGGATTCTCTCAGAGGGTCTCGTGAACTGCATATCTCGACGACATCCCCTTCCTCTTGATTTTTTCGGGAAAAATAATACCCATATTCACGTATTCCTTACTTTGTGAATTTTCCTATACTAATTTGTATGGATTCATCAAGTACAATACCAAAATAAGTTGTGTATTTATAAATGAATATTTCATCTCCAAATGTAAGGAATTGGGACACTCAACTTAATCTTTGATATCATTCATTAATACCTTGAAATGATAAATTTTAGTATAGTAAATATATATTTAGTTGTAATTGTTTGAGTTATAGAGTATAGAAATAGAGATTTTATGTTCATATATAACATTCCATTTTATTGGAAAACATAATTCAATAATTAATCATGTGTTATTCATAGAATATAAGAAAAAATACTAAATATATGAAATTTATTAACAAAAGCAATTTAGAACTGTATTGTAATAATTGTGTTTTGATTGCCTGAATGACTGTGATTTTATCTTCCATAAAACAACTGGATCACTGCTAAATCACCAGTAGTTAGAAGAAACAACATGGGTCAGTAAAAATATATATAAGTGTTGGTTTTCCACATGGATGTAAGTATACAAGAACAATGTATTCATACCTAAAGTTGACTGATTAAACGTGTCAAATGGACACTATGGGTATAGAATGGAATTGATAGAAGTGTGTGAAATAATGAACAACAAGAAATACACAATATGGTATAAACATACATGGTATATATAATACATTTTAAAAAAAACCAAAAATGTTTATAAGGAATGTATAATGTGGAAACATTACAAAAGTATAAAAAGTGCCAACCAAACAAGGTATGATGTCCTAAAAAAGGATAACCAGTTGTACGCAATCTTTAATGACGTATCATGGATGAGACACACACCAAAAAAAACTAAAATTCATGTACTAGAATTATATAATGTAGATAAATAGGAACACATTCAATAATGTCTTGTGATTTGGTACATTTTCCTTACTTGGGTCGTGAATAAATGGGTTTCAATGTATCTTGATTGGGGACCACGAATGGTCGTACATGGATAAACCTACTGTGAATTCACAACATTACTTATTATATAGTAATATAACCATTTGTAATGAATAAAAAAATTATAAGGAAAATATGTACAATGTAGTAAATATTTAATTTTATTTAATGAATAACAATTATAAATAAAAATATTTACACAATATACTTGGAGTAAACTTACCCATCAACCTAACATTATGATTAATATGGATATGATATGGTCAATTATTTATATATGTGAAACACCCATTGACCATTTTGAGGAAATAATATTTTTTATAATAGAGTTAGGTATGTCTTTCTAACAATCCATATATAGGTAGAGGAAAGGGGCATAATTGAGTCAAGACATTGGGATCCCATACCATTCCATAAATGATAAGAGTATAGTGGATCATTTCTTATACATTCATAATATAACATTTTCAGGAATAATTTTCCAATCTCAAATAAGTAATAATTAATAAATCTAAAATTTGTAAGTGATTTCTAACAGAGAATAGGAAAAAAAATGCAACCATATATCAGAGTCATCATGGTAGTGATTAATAAAATGGGCATGTGTTGTATTTAAATCTGCACTTAGTGACAAGACATGAAATGCTATAATATTTACCAAACAAATTATATTGAACAATTTTCAAAACATATCATTCCAATATGTTAATGAAAACAATGAAATCGAATATATAATATGATTTTGCACAAATCATTGAAAAAAAATTCATTAGAAATATACTTATTTTTTTTAATTATTCTCACATGGACCAGTACCATTGAGAACCCAACACTTAATAATTATGAGAGATAAAAGGGGTTTCTATACAAAAACATTATAAATAAACTCCCAATGAACAGTATCAACCCACTAACTAACCATTGAGAGATACATTGAACTAAAAGTGATTTAGGGTTTTGATCTGATGTGATAAAACATATGAAATTGGGAAAGGAATCCAAGTAAAAACATTAGCATCTTGCATTTAAACCTCACAGTCCATTTAAATATTAATAGTATTAAAGAAGGAGAATTATAATCCTTTTTGGAAGAATTTAATTTACCCATTATTTATGAGATATAGATAAATGAAGGTGATTGAGGTAAGACAATACCCAACGTTGGTGAAGTGGAATACCAATTAACAAAAGAGTCATAATACATTAAGACTATATAAATAATCAAATAAACAAAATGTGATATGAGGGAGACCATGGAAGAAATCCTAGTATATGAAAAATAATAATACTTAACAAGTTATGGTGAGTGTAAGGGTTATATTTAGGTTTAGAAAAGTATAGAATAACATTATTAAGGTAATGTTCTTATAAATATACTACATAACCAGTACTAATCCATGAGGTACCCAATGAATCAAATAGATCCACCATTAAATTTGAGGCCTCACTTAGTGTGCATTCCATGACCAATATGTAACCAGTGGTTCCCAGTCCTAATGGGTGTTATCCAAATATTTTCACCTCTTTCCAAACTTATTCATTATTCTACTAACTACTATTCAACGAAAAATCTTCTCAAAAATGAATTATATGAATAAAATAAATTGTAATTACATATTCTAATAGTATTATATATTTAAAACTCCCAATAATTATGTTTCTCATATAGAAAAAGATTCAGTGAATTTCATGTGGAAACAAAACAAAAAAAATCATTAATTTTAGTTTCTCGATGCCATGCCACAACATGGAGAATGTCATAATTCGTGAAAATATTCCTTGAGAGAATGATTTTTTTGTTTGACGGAGTTTTAAACTACCATTAGGTTGTATATAAATTGTTTTATTGGATTGTTTTTTATTTTTTCAGTGAAATATACTTCCCAGAAGTTATTCTTGTTTAATAATCATATAGAAAACTATTTCGAAATATAGAGGTAATTTTATATACAATTATCAGTTTTTTATATAATGTTACATATCTAGAAGCATTTTAAGACAGTGTATGTAGTTTTATACCTAATGTTCTATATTTAGCAGAAATTTACATAACTCTAATAAATAGATTAAATTAATAAAATATTATATAATATTTAGAGGAGAATTTAACTACAATGAAATATGTAGTTATGGTTAAAAGAAAAAAATAAATTTGGAATAGATGAGAAAAATTGATCAAGAATCCCCAATACAATACACCCATAAAAAATATGAATAAAAAGTTTCCTACCAGCACATCACAATAATAAAAAATCATATACATCAATATAAAAAAATACTTTTATAACATAACTTTATAATATTAAAATTATTATAATAATTAAACAATTATGTTAATCAGTAAATATATTATTTAAAAAATTCCAAGACATTCCGCTCCCCATATAATTCACTCTATTTGGATGGGTAATTTTACTCGTTACCTCCCTTCATAATTCATTCATCTACTTCAAAAATTTAATATAGTTATACACACATGAGAAATGAATATATTCCAATATTTTTAATCATTTATATTGAAAAAAAATTAAAAAATTATCTAATTAAAAATTTACATATAAATAAAATTAATATATATTTTATTAGTTTAAAAATGAAACAATTTTTAAATAAAACAAAAAATACAAATTTTATCCATGTTATAAGATATAGAATATGACATAAATTTTACTAAAGTGGATAAAAAGGATTCCCTAAATGGGGAGAACAAGATTATTTATTAATGGTAGAATATCACCTCAATTAGTATACACTATAATACTAATAACCCAATAATTTTTTCCATCAAAAATAATATCTTTCTAGAACATCAACTCCATATCTAAAATTTATATTTGTGTGAAATATTAATTACTAGATGATATCATATGTTTTTTAATTATCTAGGAGGAATATAATTTATATATTTAGAAAACATTATGATTAATATTCCTTATTTCATTATAATAACATTATTTTATGCTATCTTATAATCCTATGATTTTACTGAATTTTTTTAAGTTTACGTTTCACGATTTTTTATTTCATTGATATAAATCATATGATTCTTTTTTAGTAACCAATGTTCTTAAGAAGTGTCTTGTTTCAATGTTTTTCTAAGTAAAATAACGTTATATGGATCCAAACTAAAAAAACATGTGTTATTGAGTATGAAAGTATGATTATTTTCAAAGAGTGTTTCCACCATAAGGGTTATTTATTTTGATGAAAATCGTATTTTATAAAAAATTATATTTTATATTTATATTTACAAAAAATATTTTATAGAGAATCATATTAGAATATTTTTTTTATAAATAATATATTACTCAGATTTCATCTTATTGTTTTATATCATAAAAATAAAAAGTTTACCTTTCATACACGTATTTCAATATTGAATTTCATTATTTTTAAATTATTTTCAAAGACCATGTCATGGAATACTACATGGTATACATTCTAAAACTATAAAAACATCATTTTAGTGTATACATAATTTCAATAATTTTATATAGGAAAATATTGATTCTATTTTTATCTTAGAGGATGATCGAGCAATATTACAGGCACAAAAAACTAGATTTTTCCCACCTAAGTAACTTAATATGGGCTACAAAGAAATAATTTATATGGTTAATTATAATGTTAAATGGTTTTATATTATAAATATAATATATTTTAAAAATTAAATATTATTTATTTCTTTATCATTAATTTTAAATTGAATTTATATGTAAAAACATTTCAGCCTTTTAAAATTTTTAACTTTTAAAACTCGTTCTCTCTTTCTAACAACCAGATTTGTTTTAAATTAATTACTGAAACTTATTTATTTTGAATTTTTGAAACATGGATTCCATATTAGTAATCATTATGTCCAAATTAGGTATGAATATTTATTTTATTTTTGGTTATTATGAATAGTTACTTTGGTAATTTTTATTAATATAGTAAAAATGTAAATCATGCAATTAAGGGTAAGAATACACTTATAAAGTTATCCTAACACTTGTATTGATATCATTGGATGAGTTTGGTTATACCTAAATCATCCTGGGTTTGAAATGGTGTCCTTTGTAACACAATTGGATGAGATTATTACATTTAAATTATTTTTTTAAGAAAAAATAAATATGTTTTACTCAATTTTTAATTACTATATAATATTTTATATAATATTTTATCGAAGTTAAATTAGATTATAAATTTCCATTTTAAATATAAAATGTTTTGATTTATCTTGTAGATTTATTTCTATTTTTTAAGAAATAAGTAATTATCTTAAAGACTTATACTTTGATGATATAAAAATTAACTAATTAATGCGAAATCTATAAAACAATTATTATTATTATTATGATAATAACCATAAAATAACCCAAAAACATGAAAACAAAAGTATATTTCCTGAGTATATCTCAACCATAAACATCCAATGGTTGAGTTAGTGACCATTTAGAGCCTTATGGAAGAGATTTAGATACTTATATTATTTTATATAATGTAATGTTAAAGTTGTCACATTCATAATTTATAAAGTACAACATTTTTAATATTGGATTTTATAGAAGATTAATTCTAAATAATATATTCATATATGATATAGTAGATTTATCTTCATCGTAGAATTTTATTTTTAATTTTTATTCAAAATATAGTCATATTAAATAATTACACAATATTGATGTGGTAATTATTTTATTAATAGTGTTTACAAATAAATGTCATTCAAAATATTAAAATAATTATAATTTTGGATAATTAATATGCCTAATAAAATATATATATTAAATTTTCCACTTATAAATATAATAATATATTTTGACCAAATTTAACTTTTTATCTTTATATTTTTAAAAATCATTGAATTCCATAGTGTCAAAAGTGACACTATTGATTGATTATCAAAATAATATTTTATTAGATTATTTAAAATTAATAAAACAATTAGTAAAAAATTATAATAATTATTATATGGTCTATAATGTTTTAAGTTATTTATTTATGGTCTAATGGATATCCAATAAGTAAACATGGCACCCTTTTTATAATGAAATATTTGTTACCCTAGTTAAAAATTAACTAAGTTAACAAAGTGTTAATTAAACATATAATGGATAAATTGATATATAAACATGTTAAAATCCATTATTTTATTGGATTACCACTCTATATTTTCTATATATATCAAAAAGTTTACATTTTTGATGCTTTTGGATGGGGTTTCATTTTATTATAAATTAATATTTCATAGAGATCCCAATAGTGTCCCTCGCTTCAATTATAAAAGGGTACCTCCTCCCTTACCTATTCAATTCACATTGAGACATTATGATAGAAAATCTACTATAATGTTCCATTATCAACTTCCCTAGTTACATTATTGAGGTTTTTTTCTTATTTAATGACCTACTCTAGTGCTCTAATAGGAGATATGGAGGAAACATGTCGAGGAATAGGAAATTACCTATACTGATTCATTCAAGGTTTTTCTTATTGTACTTAATATTCAGGAGTTGATTCATTTTAAAATTATATATCCAATATAAATTATGTAATGAGATGTTTTTATTATTATGGAAAAGAAATATTCCACTTTCAATCCATCCTATGAAAAACAAAATCACTACGTGTGCATACATTCAACTTATCGTCTCCACACAATGGTGTAATATGTTTTTCACCTCCACCTTACATGGGTGTGTATGATGATGGAAATAATTACTATATATGATTATTATAATTTTATATTAATTCTGAAATATTATACACCATCCAATTTGATACCATTCATCATTTATGTGAATGATATCGTCGCTTGGGCTTACATATGATCAACCATATCCACGATGCGATGTGATTCATTCTACATGATCTAAATTAAAGGGTGATTATATAAATGTAAGGAATGAATAAATATGGTTTATATTATGTTAATATCATTTTTTAATGATATAACTATGACCTAATAAGGATAAGTAGAACTTATTTGGAAAAACATGCAATAGAAAATGAAGCAGTTAACACCTGAATAACAAGTAATAGTGAAATGTTATTAACAAACAAATGATAATATGATAATATAAGATATCATAAAAATTACAGGAATAAGTAAATTAAATTATTTAAATCCTTATACAGTAGGTTCAGATACATACAAATGATATCAGAAAAAAAAGGTGACAGATAATTTCAAAATCTCATTATTATCAGAGATTGTTTATACGAAAGTATTTATTGGGGTATATTTATCAACCATGTCCTTGTATGCTAAATATTTAATATTATTTTTATTATTATATATTGTTTTAAAGTTAATTTTACCCAAGGGTAAATTTTTATTAAACGGCAAGAAATGAATATTGTTTCATTATTTGTTATGAGGTACTTTTTTACTTTTCTGAAAGAAGTACGAGGCAAATGTTTTTTTAACTTGTATGGAATGACCATATTTTTATGTATTCATAATTCCTTATTTCCATGAAGATTAATCTATAAAAATTCATGTTTAATTGAAAATAAATTCTTTTCATTTAAAAATGCACAACATTTCGGGAAAATAAAACATTTTTTGAAGGATAATGGATATTTTCCTCAAGAATTAATTTCAAGTTTTATGTCCAAATTATTTTACAACTAAGGTGGAATTATTTAACGGGGTTATATTTAAAGTATAATATATTTAGTGTTTATATGAATTTATTGTGATTACGAGGGAATGAAAATTATTAAATGCATTTGTTTTACATGGATTATGTTATTGTGGAATTATGTTAAAAGAAACCCATTTTTTCCGAGGGTTATGATGAATGATTGATGTTATTGTAGAGCATGTAATAAATATTTCATTACGATATTGGTGGGACATATATATCTCAACAATTAATAAGGTAAATTTTTCTATCTCATAAGATAAATATTTATGGAATTAGAAATGATCTCAGTTTAGTAATACAAGGCTAGAATGATGAGTGAACTCGGTTCTGTAATGGAATTTTTCCACTACGATGGTCTTCACAATGATACTTGACTAATATGAAATATTTTCTATTCTAATATAAATGCCACCAAAATTTATGTCTTATGTTATTAAATTTGATATTATGTTCATTGATTCATTTGAAATATTACGATTTATCCCATTACATGATATCACAATGTTTCATATGTAGGATAAAAGGTTCGAATTTTATGTTCTTATGTCTTATAATTATGATATGATTTATATCCCCCTTATTTACCCATACATAGAATATGAGCTCACCCTTTCATATGTTTCTTTTCCCCGTGTTAAGAATAAGGGTATTAAGTAGTATATTTCAAAATGTGGTTTAGTTATGATGAAATAATTTAGAGACAATGAATATGTCTTATGAACTTGTTGTTTATGTTTACTAGTTTCTAAAAACACTATACCAATACATTCATGGCGTGGTTTTTAATATTTTCTAATGAATATTATTTATTATTTATGTAATATCAAGGTATTAAAGTCTGAGTCATTATAAAAATTAATTATTAAACAAAAATTGGTGATAAGTGCCAAGGAATCTACAATGATACATGAAGCCAGAAGTTTTGAAATTTTTTCTCATTTATGATAAATACAAATGTTAGAAAGTAAAAAATTCAAACCAATGTGTTATCAAACTATAAAAAAAATAATTTTCCAATAAATTCCAGGATGGTCCAAATTGGGTAATCATGTTTTTTGAACATTTTCATTATATTTGCATTTTATTCTTATAAAAACTCATTATATAACTCATCAAATTCATTGATAAGAATTTTCAGATAGATATCAATTCCATTTAAAGGATTGTTTATAAGGAATCAAATATATGTCGAATGATTGTGTTTCATAATCATTTATTGTGGTAAAATATTGTGGATCAAAATGAGCATCGATATAGTATAGTTTCTAAAAACTCCAAAAAATGATTCAATACATTAACTACTTATCCAATAAGAATATTTATATGATCGAAATTGAAATAAGTATTTAATAAATAGATTGTATTACATGATTTTTAATGTCTTGGATATTAAATAAACGTATCATTGTAATGTTCTTATTCTTGCCACTAAAAATGTTTAGTGTTTTTAAATGATGAAAAAATATATTCAAAATCACTTTTTTAAAACCATAAATATTTTATTCTTAATTTTTTACATTTGTATATATATTCTTTATAACATCATTTGTTGGAGACTTCAATCAATAATTACATTTATAGAACACTAATTTGGTGAATATTTTATTGATAATAAATGATATAATTTCCTCACATTGTGCTAAATATATTCATTTATGAAATATTTGGGATTAGATCATTCATTTGGAAATTTGGGGAAAAATCCAGTTTTACCCTTTTAAAATATACTGTAGTATATTGAAGATTAATATTTTAATATTTATTATTTAAACTTAATATGTTTTAAGAGGGTTCCTAACGTAATTTTGTACAACATTTATTAAGGACACTAGAACTAAAGAGTGCGTTTAGATGGAGTAAATGGGCCATTAAGTCGATGGTGGGCTGGACTTGGAAGAATAGACATGGGTTCATTATTTGGACCATAGTTTCTGTATATGGGCTTGGATTGAGCCCAAATTTTGAGGAAATTTCAGGGAGATGATTTTGCACAAATAATCCTTCTAGACGTCTGGCCAATTAACGGGTTTGTGAGGTCAAATATGCGGTGAAACTTGGAATAGAATATTTGGATGAGTTTTTCATTTAACACTTAAAAAGTTATGTCACCCTTGCCTGCAAAAACTCTATTCAATGGGGGTTTTCACTCTTTGAGAGGGCTGGTAGAGGCTTTATGAAGGTGTTTCCGAAAGGGTGTCTATTGGGAGCCCCTCACAACTCTAGGAAGAAGTAATACTTTGTGAAAACCTATCTTCCAAAAAGGCTCTCCTCTCACACCTCCTCTTTGTATTTCTTTTATTTAATGTTTGTATCTTGAATTTTTCTTCAAATAATATTCTGTATTATTAAGTTTTCTTCTTCTATTAATCTTCTTAATTGGGTTGGAATCAAGAGTGGAGACGTGATTGGGTTCTACCCTTTCAATCCTTTGCTAATGCAAAACGTCTCCATGATGACCACACCACCCATGGAAGAGTAGTTTTTAGTGATCCATCTATCTTCTACCCTCTTAGTGTAATTATTTTGAATCATTGAGCTACTATAATTCACTTAATAAGATCCATGAATTGTGTTTTTAAATTGTATTAAACTAAGCAAACAATTGAACAATTAACACAAAAACATGCGAGGTCGGGATTTTGTGTAAATTGTTAGAGCGCAATCTTAATCGGTAATACAAGACCACACGGGATAAATTTGTAGAGTTAAAATATAATCCCTAAACACAATTCATACTCATTTATAGAATAGATATGTGCTCTAATTAACCATTGACCATAAGCTAACCTTAGAATAACAATCAAAGCAGGGTGCTGCGATTGCGTGTTCCAAAGCTAGCCTAGGGATTAAGTAATTTCGTCTTTGTGGTTAAGTTAATTCTTATAGGGTTTGAGGGTTAATAAATTAGAGAATAATAATTAAGTGGATATTTATTTAAATTATAATTATTAATAAGTGAAATAAGAGGTATATTTAGATCGATTACTCCTTTTAAAATATTTTCTAAAAAAACTTCATTCTTGTTGTATCTTTGTAATCAAACATCATTTCAAAATTAAAAAAAATGAAATATTCTTCCATAAAACTTCTTATAGATTTATAATCTATAAACACCCCCCATAATTTCAAGTTGTTTTTAATTATATTCTATTTTATTTTTATAATACCTTTAAGAATTTGTTTTAATTTACTTCTGCCTTTAAGAAACAACCTTGGTCAGCCACCCTGCTGCACCTAAGTACCCCAAAATCACATTAATCATTTGAGGTCACCCATGAAATCGCCCTTCCAAATTGGCGCCATTTCCAGGGATGCAAGTAATTATTTCAACCAATTAATGTTATTTATTTTATTTTACTTTTTTTTCTCTTCCTCTCTTATTTCTTCCTTCTTTACCCAATCTGATTTTTTTCTTCTTCTTTTATTTTCTTCAAATTATTTTTGGACCATCAACTCAAACTTATTATTTATATTTTACTATGGTCATATTTCTTTATATTAATTTTTATTTGATTTGTGACATGAACTAATACCGAATATTTCTTAGATCTTGACCCTGAGATTGAACGTATCCTTAGGGCACGAATCAGACATTCTCAGTCCACGGGAAGTTTAAACATTCAACTAGTTGTAGAATTACTTCAATATCAGAACATTGAAATTGGATGCAATTCAAATTCAACCATAAAACAAGAACCAATGGATGAAAATAATGGAAATTTACTTCATAGAATCATTCGAGAATTGGATGCACCTGATATTAACTATCAACCAAATTGTATTGCATACCCAAATCGTGAATCGGACTTTGAACTAAAATCTGGGTTAATTAACTTACTTCCAAAGTTTCATGGCCTCACTGTTGAGGATCCCAATAATAATTTGAATGAATTTAATGTGTTTTTTTCAACCCTAAAACCTATAAATGTCTATGAAGATCAAATCAAATTAAGAGCATTCCCATTTTCACTTGATGGAGCTACAAGGGATTGGATGTACTATTTATAACCTAAAGATGAAACATGTTGGAACGATTTGAAACATCTTTTCTTGCAGAGATTTTTTCCAGTATCAAGGACCACTTCCATTCGTAAGGAGATCTCGGTGATCAATCAAGCACAAGCAGAGTCAATGTATGAGTACTGAGATCAATTCAAGAAGTTTTGTGAAAGTTGTCCACATCGCCAAATTATTGAGTAACTCCTCATTCAGTACTTCTATGAAGGACCCACACCTATGGAGAGAATCATGGTGGATGTTGCGGCTAGAGGAGAATTGGTGGACAAGACACCAGTAGCTTCACATGCATTGATCGACAATATGGACCAAAACTCCCAAAAATTTGGTGATAGAGGTAAACCACATGTCAGGGGAGTACCACAGGTATGTCCTTCTTCTCCTGAAAGTTATTTGATTGATACCAAGTTGGAATAATTGACCACTATGATGAGGCAGATTGCTTTGGCTCAAAAGACATCCCAACCCCCTCCTTTGAGGCCTTGTGGTATTTCCACTGAGATATGCCACCCAACTGATTGTTGACCACAACTCCAAGAAACAGAAGATTGTGCAGTAGTGTTCCCTGAGAGACCATATCAGCAATAACAAAAACAACCATATCCCCAAAAGATGTTTGATTCAATATTCAACCAAGGGTGGAAGGATCAAACAGACCTGAGGTATGGCTCTGGCCAACTACAAAGGCCCCCTTTTCAACCAATCTTGCAACAGCCTCCACCTTACCAACAGGGTTTCCAACAACACCAAAGGAGATTTGAATCTCAAACATCAACAAGAAAACAACAAGGGAATCCCCCACCCAAGGTATATTCTAACACTGATGACCTTTTGAAGAAAATTGTTCTTAATCAATAGAATGAGTGAAAAGTCAATGTTAGGAGCTGAGGGAGTTGAAGACTCAAATGAACCAGATTGCCACTGCCCTCCATGAACATGTATGTAAGAATTCCAGAAATATACCTTCTCAAACCACTCCAAATGCAAAGGGGAATGTTAGTGCCATCACATTGAGAAGTGGGAAGCAAATGAATGATACATATGTTCCTACCATTCCATCAAGATTCACCTCAACTCCATAGAAGACTCATTCCATACCAACTGATGAGCAATCCAAGGACAAAGATAAAGGTAAAAAAAGATTGATGATGTTCCTCCTAAACCCCTTCCTTTTCCAAAAAGGGTTGTTCAAACCACGAAGATAACTGAAGAAGCAATGAAAAATGAGGATTTGGACACATTTAAGCGAGTGGAGATCAACATTCCTCTACTTGAATCCATTAATAAAATTCCAAGGTATGAGAAATTATTAAAAGAACTTTGTACCTATCTAAGAGGGCACAAGGGAAATGAGAGGATCAATCTTGGAAGGAATATGTCAGAAATCATTACACCAGCTCTAGTAATTCCAACAAAGTGCAAGGATCTCAGGACATTCACTATCCCATGAACCATAGGGTAGTTACACTTTTCTGATGCACTTTGTGATTTGGGAGCTTCCATAAATGTGGTGCCTCACTCTGTATTCTCTTCATTAATGATTGGTGAGCTGAAACTGACGAGAGTAGTGGTCTAGTTGGCACATAGAGCTACGAAAAATCCAGTGGGAGTTCTTGAGGATGTACTTGTCCGGGTAAGAGACATGATCTTTCCAGAATATGTTTACGTGCATAACATGGAGGATGATCAGGTAAGTTCTCATGCCCCCATTATCTTAGGTACGCCCTGCCTCAAAACTTCAAAAACTATCATAAAGTTCAATGAGGGTACACTTTCCATGGAATTTGGGGATGAATTTGTGATATTTAATGTTATGGATTCCATGAAGTACCCCTCATAGGATCATTCTACATTTGTTATCTCCTATTTTGAACCACCAAGAAAAAACACCATGGAATTGGATTGTCCTGTGCTTAGGGAGATTATGAGTATTGGTTCTAGTTTAATGTCTAAGAGTACTTCCACACCCATTTCTAAGGAACAATACTTTCTAAGATTTGATTTTGAAATGGAATCATATTCTTATTTTGATCATGTGAACTCTAATTATGACAAGGTTTTTGAGTATGCTGATGGATTTGATGCTTTATTCTCTGATTTTGATGATGTATATTCTGATATTGATGCTCTTTGTGAACATATTTCATTTCCTTCTATGACCCCATCCATACACCACCCCCCTACAATGGAACTCAATCCATTACCACCAAATCTAAAATACTCATACTTGTTAAGTGGTGAGAAATTACCTGTTATCATTGCTAAAAATATCCCTTTTCAACATGAAGAAAAACTTTTGACCCTTTTGAGGGGGAACATCAGGGAAATCAGGTGGACCTTGGCTGACATATCAAGTATTAGACCCTCCATTTTCATGCATAGGAATCTTTTGGAGGATGAGGCTAAACCGATGAGGTAACCACAAAGAAGACTCAATCCATCCCTTCTCGAGGTTATTAAAAAAGAGGTTGAAAATTTCTCAAGGAAGGTATAATCTATCCAATTTCTGATTCTTAGTGGGTAACTTCTATTCAGGTTGTGCCTAAGAAAAGTGGTGTTACAGTTGCTAAAAATGAGAAAGGTGAGTTAGTTCCAATGAGGGTACCAAACAGTTGGCGTGTGTGTATTGATTATAGGAAACTAAATCATACCACTCGCAAAGACCATTTCCCCCTCCCATTTATTGATCAGATGCTTGAGAGACTAGCTGGGAAGACACACTGTTGTTTCTTGGATGGATTTTCTGGCTATTTTCAGGTTCTCATTGTAGTAGAGGACCAGGAGAAGATGACATTCACCTGCCCATTCGGTACCTTTGCTTACCGAAGGATGACATTTGGACTTTGCAATGCCCCAGGTACCCTTCAAAGATGCATGGTGAGTATTTTCTCAGATTTTATTATGACCTTCATGGAGGTATTTATGGATGATTTTACAGTACATGGATCCTCATTTGATGAATGTATCTCTAGTTTGGGTGATGTGTTGCATCGTTGTATTGACAAGAATCTGGTCTTAAATTTTGAAAAATGTCATTTCTTAGTCGAAAAGGGAATTTTCTTAGGTCATATAGTCTCACAACATGGAATTGAAGTTGATAAATCTAAGGTAGATATTATTTCATCCCTTCCATATCCTACATGTGTGTGTGATGTTCGATCATTCCTTGGACATGCTGGATTTTATCAACGATTCATCAGAGAATTTATTAAGATCGCTCTACCCTTATCTCGATTGCTTCAAAAAGATATTGACATCATTTTTTATGATTCATACAGGGTATCATTTGATGATCTAAAGAAGTGTCTGACCACTCAACCGATCACACAGCCCCCATGGTGGGACCTTCCATTTGAGCTTATGTGTGATGCGTCCAACTTCGCGGTTGGAGCTATCTTATCTCAGAGGGTGGAGGGACATTCACATGTGATTTTTTATGCATCGAGGATGTTAGGTTCTACCCAATAAAATTACACCACAACAGAAAAGGGGTTTCTTGTTGTTATATTTTCTTTAGATAAATTTCGTTCATATTTATTGGGATCTAAAGTAGTTTTTTTTCTAACCATGCAGCTTTGAGGTACCTCTTGAAGAAGCCAGATGCAAAGCCATGACTTATCCATTGGATGATCCTTCATCAAGAGTTTTACATTGAGATAATGGACAATACGGGTTCATATAATTTGTTGGCGGACCACATGAGTATTATTACTCACACACTAGAGGATGACACCTTGGACCAGGTACCACTTTGGGACACTTTCCCCGATGAGCATCTTTATTCCATCTCAGGTACACATCCTTGGTATGTAGAATTAGTTCACTACCATGTTTGCTCTGAAATCTCTATAAATTTAAAGAAACATCAAGTCCAAAAATAAAAAAGTGAGTCTCAGTATTATGTTTTGGATGATCCATACCTCTGGTGCATGTGTAGTGATCATGTAATTAGGAGGGGTGTTAATGATCATGAGTTTCATTCTGTTTTACATTTTTTCCATACACTTGCTTGTGGTGGAAACTTTGGACCCCAACAGATAGCTAGGAATGTTTTAGACTCTGGATTATATTGGCCTAGCTTATTCCATGATGCCCATGTGTTTTGTACATCTTTCTCTCGTTGCCAACACACTGGGAACATTTCTAGGAGACACGAGATGCCCCAACAACCCATACTATTCTGTGAGATTTTTGATGTATGGGGCATTGATTTTATGGGTCATTTTCCTAGTTCATTTGGATTTTTATATATTTTGGTTGATGTTTATTATGTGATTAAACGGTTGGAGGCTAAGGCCCCCAGGACTAATGATTCTCATGATGTTGTGGACTTTGTCAAAATGCAAATTTTTTGTAGGTTTGGAGTACCGATGGCCATCATTAGTGATCATGGGACACACTTTTGCAATCGGAATTCAGCTTCCCTCCTTCGGAAGTATGGGGTGACACACAAAACATCAACATCATACCACCCCCAAACAAATGTCCAGGTTGAGGTTTCAAATTGTGAGTTGAAACATATTTTAGGGAAAATCGTGCAACCAAATTGGAAGGATTGGAGCAAGCTCTTGGATGAGGCATTGTGGGATTATAGAACAGCATAATAGACACCCATTGGTATTTCCCCATTTCAGATTGTTTTTGGGAAAGCATGTCATCTCCTCGTGGAAGTTGAGCATTGGGCTTATTGGGATATAAACAAATTTAGCATGGATTTAGCCCCAGCAGGAATCCATTGGAACTGTAAATTCAAGAGCTTGGGGAGAATCGATTGTCTTCATATGAGAACTCAAGGCTCTATATGGAAAAATCAAATGAAGCTCATGATAGAATGATCCAACAAAAGGAGTTTCATGTTGGAGAGAAAGTCCTTCTCTACAGTTCACGACTGAAGCTGATTCCTGGAATGTTGTGTTCCATATGGTTAGGTCCTTATATTGTTTCTAATTTTTTTCCTTATGGTGAAATGGATATCACACAAGAGGACACTGGAAGGAGATTTACAATCAATGGGAAACGTTTGAAGAGATATATTGAGGGACTTCCTACTAATGTAGTGGATTTTATCACACTGCATGACCCCATCATCACTTGACCACATCAGGCTGTTCCTAACCCTTTCACTTTTATATTATTTATCCTATTTAAAAATTCTTCATTTCCTGTGCATATATTGTAACACCCCAGGATTTCAGAGTGTGTTATTTCTTAAAAATAATTCAATAACTTGCACTACACGCAACACCGAGTTCAATCACACCATTAAAAGAGGTCATGAATAGTATTAACTACATTTTGAACTTTATATAATCCTTATAATTTTAGAATCCCTATTATGAGTTTCTTAGTCATAATGCAAGAACAAATTCATTTTCAGTATTTCACTTTTATCAACTTCTAATAGTGAAACCTTTTTAAATAAAATATTTTAAACTTTTTGACTAAATGGAGACATCAAATAATTTAAAATGAAACATCCCAAGTGTCCATGGTATGCTTTCCGTTGGATAAAACAGTAGCGTGTGTTGTACGCAACTTCGAGTTCTAACACACCGTAACCAATCAAACTAGTTGTTATGAATAGTAATACCTACTTTTTGAAGTTATATATATTTTATATTTTAAAATGGACTTCATTTTTGGATTCGGAATATCAAATTTAGCCTAAGGTGAAATTTTGGTACTTTTCGGATAACTTTCATATTTTGATGAATAGTGAAAATTACTAAATTTTAATTAAAAACAACTTTTTTAATCAAAATAATTAATAGTGATAAATTATGAATTTGAGTGGTTTTAAAGTATATTTAGAATATATTTTTACTATTTAATATAATGTTGGTCATTGGACAAAAGTTTACAATTAAACCGAACATAAACAAGTGTCAATCTTTTTATAGTTATTATCTCTTAAAAACACGCTTTTTGTTTTGACAGCGGGAATTAATTTTAAATTAATTTCTGCCACTTCTGTGTTTTGAATTTAGGAAAATGGATTCCATATTTGGAATCAGGATGTTCAAATTGTGTAAATAGGTAACTTTTAATTTTAGACATTTTGAATAATTACTGCGGTAAATATTTTATTTACCATGGTTTAGGGTAAATCCGGTAAATAAGGGTTAAAAAATAATATTATAATAATACTAAATTACCCTAAAACGTGTCTTAACCCTATTGGTTGATACATGGTCGACCATGGGCATCTTTTTGTCAATTTTGGGACCCCATGGATCCACTTATAAGTGATAATGACACTTTATTTTAATTAAGTCAAAATGAATACAAAAATGACACAAGCATATATCTTTTAGAAAAACAATTGTTACATAGAGTTATATAAGTTGGATTTTAGATTATAAATATTAATTATAAAGATAAAAAGATTTCCTACATAATGATAGTTTATTTATAATTTTTAGACATTAAATAATTTATTTTATTTATGACACAATGATGATGCAATAATTACTATAATAGTGAAAAATTAAAATAATTGATATTATAAATACCCCAAAAAATATAATATGAAACTTTTAATGAATTAAACTAATTTTATAGGATAATATGACATATTAGGATTGATTTAATTGACTTTGTTCGAAGTAATAAATATGTTATGAGTTTCACAAAAATCAACTATTGAATAGTGTCAAAATTGACATAAAAGAGTTCTTAAAACAAATATTATATTATTAATTGATATTAAATTCCTAAAAATCTAAGGTTCGGCCAAGAGACTTATATCAGGATAGGTTCATCATTAATGGACCACTTGGGGGTCGCTTGGATGTATATAGTAAGTTTATTAACCATATTATATAAAAATACAAAGAGACATTGTAAAAGTGAAACTAATTAACTTAGAGTTAATACTTAAAGATAAGGTTAATATAAGTACCAAAACCTATCTAAATTCTATTGGTTGAGTGGTTTTCGACCTATCCCCACCTTAACATTTAAATAATCAACTTTGGAGCCATTAGAAACCGAATATGAATTTATTATAAATTAATATTTCTAGCTTTTCCAAAGGTGCCCCTCACCCCTCTTATAAAAGGGCACTCCTCCTTCCCATATCTTCACACCTCTAAAGCCTTTTGGTTCGGCCAAACTCTGCCCAAATACTCTCCCAACATCCCTAACTACAACCTAGAGGCATTAGTTTGATCAGAAAGCCAACCTAAGGAGCCCTTTTGATCAAATCAAAAGGAAGAACCCGAAGAAGAGGTAATGATTTCACCACCCTTCTCCAAGTTCATTTCTTCTTCCACTTCTTCTTCCTTTGTTCTTACCATTCTAAAATAATAACTCCAGTATCTCACATATACTGTGATGTTATTATAAATATGGTACAATCATATTCAGTATTCTATCCACCCTTTGAATAACATGTCACCATACGTGCGTACGTACGGCTTACCGTCTCCACGTCGTGGTGTAATTGTTATTCAAAATAATATTATTTGGATGGGTATAATAATGATGTGTAACTCATGTAAATAATAAATATAACATGTTAATGATCCTGTATATATGATATACCATCCATTTATATATTATTTTAATATCAAAAAAATGATATTGTCGCTCGTGCGTATGTACGGACTACCGTCTCCACGAACGCGATGAGATTCATTCTCCATCGTATCCATTCAAGTATAATTATCATTTGATGATTTAAAAATGATGTTTAAGGACTGGATATCATTCTGGATATGAATAAGATACAACAACCATGGCTTATGTAACAAAACATATAAAAGAAAATGAGTAAGTTAACTCCCGAAACGACGATAATTCTAAGATATTATTAACAAATCAATGTTAAAAGATCATATATGATATCATATTAATATATATGATTCTTGTATAATTTAATAACAACTATTTCACCATTATACAGGAGGTTAACCTACCCCAACCAAGGAAAAGTACAAGGTAAGGGTTTATTTCACAATCTCTTCATTATCCGAGGTTGTTTATACGTAATAATCTACTGGGATATCTTTATCATCCACATCCATGTCTCTTAAAAATGTATTTCAAAACATTTTTACTATTTACAAGAATATGGGTTAAAGTCATTTATACCCTTGTTTGACTTTTTATAAGAGGTTTATAAAGGAATCTTTCCATCGTTTTCAAAACAAGGTCCTTTTTAACCTTTTCGACAGAATTGAGGTAAGAATGTTTTTTTTAACTTATATGGCGGGTGCGGTTATTTTACGCCGTTATAAAATCTTCAAAGCTTTCCTTACAAGCTTACAAGAATATTTTCAAGAAAATGTTTTATTTTATATGGCTCTTAAATGATTTCAAAAATAGAAAGAGATATTTCTCTAAAAAGTGTTTTGATTTCATCTATGTCAACATCCTTTGATGGATCTTACGCTTATTTGAAGTTGATTTATTATAATACAAAACTTCTATATTGTATTGAAGGTTTTGTGATATGTTTGACAGTGGATGTGCTATTTTATACCATTCATAGTTTATGGTGAAACTATTGACATTTCGTATGCTAGTTTTAATCCGAATGTTTATGTTATATTTCAACTTTTCTTCAGATGAATGTGCTAAACAAGTATGTTCCGGGTTGGGGACCGGTAAAAGTAAGCCCTCCAGGTTGGGGACTGGTTAAAGTAAGCCCTCCAGGTTAGGGACTGGTAAAAGTATGCCCTCCGGGTTGGTGTCCGGTTATTAGAGGCACTCCGGGTTGGTGTCCGGTTATTAGAGGCACTCCGGGTTGGTGTCCGGTTATTAGAGGCACTACGGGTTGGGTTCTGGTTAGAAGTAACCCCTAGGTCTTGGGATGAGGCCTAGACAAAGAAATTAACGTTTAGCATTATGCATTCCAACATTATGAAAGTGGTTATTGATTTTGCATGTGATTATTCGATTAGTAGAATATCCATGTGCACAAGTAAATGGAATTTTTTCATTTTACTTTTGCCATACTATGTTGAAGTTCAAGTTTAAAAGGCTTTTGTTTTAGTAATTCATTGCCTTAAATGTTTATGCTTATTTTTGAATGTTCCGCTATATTGTTATCCTTACTGGGCATTTGAGCTCACCCCTTTTCTATGTTTTATTTTTCCCAGGATGTGAAGATGTAAGTTATGAATGACCTGCAGGGATATTATGAGGGGATTATAGTGTGGACTGTGGAAACATTATGTTGTTGTAGTAGTTTTTCATTTTATGATGTAATGTAAAACTTATGAATATATCTAGTGTTTCCAAGGCTACTAAACTAATCGGTCTTTCGAGATTTGATCTTTCTTGTGATCATGCCAATGTTATGTATTAATGCACCGACTCTGGGTAACTAGGGTCGGGGCGTTACAGTTGGTATCAGAGGAAGTTTAGTACAAACCTTGGAAGCTAGATTTAGATAAACTCTGATTAGAGCACGTAGACCTAAGATGAACTTTGAGGATTAGTATAGAAGAACTTCCTAGAATTTTGGTATTGTAGAGATTTTGTGAGTTTTCCGAGCAATACATCCCTGTCTGGATACGAGCAGGTAGAGGCGGCTCTGGCACAGATGTACCTAGGGGTAAAACCCGAAAACACCGCTTTGAGCTAGACTCGAACGGGAACTGGTGCACGACAACGGGCCTTGCTGCACTCTTGGTTACGACACTCCCGGGGGATATGCTTAGGATAACTCTCATTTTCTTTACAAATCATTTTGAAGGGATTATGAGTATATACTTCCTCAAAGAAAACATTCTTATGATTATGGATTATATCCATAAATAGTTCAATTTATGTTAGGTGTTTTATAAGTATGGGATTATGTATTTTGATTCATAAACTGATCTAGTTTATGCCATTGTTTAGAAATGGCGCCCAGTAGAAGGAATGAGAACTCCAGAAATGCACATGATCCAAAGAGAAGGAAGGATCATATATTTCATGGTCTTAAGCTAGAATTTATAAGAGAAATAGTCTCCCATGTATTATTATCATATGAATAAATAATATCATGTATTGATAAGATATGTAAAGAGTTTACTGAGTCCTATGGCTTTGAAGGGAAGCAAGAGAAGAAAAGGATGGAAGAGAGAAAGATGGATAAAGGGAAGAGGGAAAAGAAGAATTTTCCCATATGTGGTAACTGTGGAAAGAAACACCCTGGAACTTGCCTGAAAGGAATGGGAGTTTGTTATAAGTGTGGAGGAAAAGGGCACAAAGTACGTGACTGCAAGGGTAAGAAAATGGTTTTAAATGTACAATGCTTCATTTGCAAGGAGTTTGGACACTACGCGAACCTATGTCCCAGTCATCAGACTATGCCGCAAATGATGTTATTGGATAATAATCAAGTTATGATACTACCACAGATGAAGAGGAATGATTAGAGTTCTTATGTTGATTATGTCAATTGAGCTTTGTATCAACAATGTACTTGTTATAATAATTATGGAGTATATAAGGATTGTACTGCAGTACTATTTCATTAAGGACTTGAGATTGTGTGGAACAAAGAAAAGTGACTCATTAGCAGGATAGATTTTTGGAAAATATATAGTTGAGAGAATGATAAACCATAATATAGTTTTGATACTGAGGTAGTGATTTTGGAATAATATGTGATTGTTTTGGATAAATTATATTGGATATTCTTGACTACCTTGGAACTGATTAATGATTTGTATATTCCATCATTGTTGGGGTTTAAAACATTTTTGGATTAATGAAGTATATCCAGCATTCTATATGGAATAAGGGAGCATGAATGTAATCAATAAGGAATATGGTAATACATGATGAAGGTATTCATATGCTATTACGGGGTAAAAAGGATCTATATTATGTTTACCTTCCTTATGAATGTTGGACTGTGAGTTTGGACAGAAGTATTTTGGATAGTTCTAGTTTGGATTATTTTGGATTGCCATAAAAGGACAACCCGGAGGTCGGGCGGCAACCCGTCGCGTCCGGCAAGGCTGCGAGACTTGAACCCGCAACCAAAGGGCGACAAGGGTGTATCACCTACCACTATCCCATGAGATGTACTGGATTAAATAAAGTAGTTTTTTAAAAGATCTAGTAGATGAATTATAAATTCGTTTATTTTGGAACCCTCTATGAATAGTATAAATAGAATTTTTTTTACGAGTGAATGATGAGTTTTGGTAGAAATTTATTAATGGATAAAACTCTAATTATAAACTAAGTATATCTCCATATTACCTTATCCAATCTCATAAATAAATTCCTCAAAATTAATAATAGAAACATAGAACAAAAATGTTGTCCTAGATGGTACCTTAAATCATCACAAATTTATGGCTTTGGGATTGTTGGCCTTTTCATAGCCATGTTCTCTACCACTCTCCATCAGATAATTGATGGCTATATTTTTCTTCCATATCCATATTTTCTTACATGGAACCCTAGTATGTGTTATTTTCGGTAATCTTCATACTTTCGACTCTTTATTTTAAATAGAGGCCTCGTTAATTCATTTTTCGATGTGGGATTTCAACTAAGATATTTTGAAACGTCAAAAATGTGTTATCCCAATACCCTATATTTTGTTGAACCGATGGTACTTCAAATCATCATAGATTTATGAGTTTAAGGACCTCAATTATACACTTGTTTGTGATTGATGACCTCAATCACTACCTATAAATATTTACGTTTTTCCTCCGATTATATGTCTCTAATTGCCACCAATGTTCTCCTAATCGAGATCATAATTTGGTGGTGACCCTTTAATTTCTCTTTTCCTCATATTAAGACTAAATTTTAGTAACCCAATTTCCAATGTGGGTTTTCCCACAAATATATTTTCTACTTTCAACCTTTTATCTTCGAAGAACAATTTCAAATTGCGAGGACGCAATTTATTGAAGGAGGGGAGAATGTAACACCCCAGGATTTCAGAGTGTGTTATTTCTTAAAAATAATTCAATAACTTGCACTACACGCAACACCGAGTTCAATCACTCCATTAAAAGAGGTCATGAATAGTATTAACTACATTTTGAACTTTATATAATCCTTATAATTTTAGAATCCCTATTATGAGTTTCTTAGTCATAATGCAAGAACAAATTCATTTTCAGTATTTCACTTTTATCAACTTCTAATAGTGAAACCTTTTTAAATAAAATATTTTAAACTTTTTGACTAAATGGAGACATCAAATAATTTAAAATGAAACATCCCAAGCGTCCACGGTACGCTTTCCGTTGGATAAAACAGTAGCGTGTGTTGTACGCAACTTCGAGTTCTAACACACCGTAACCAATCAAACTAGTTGTTATGAATAGTAATAACTACTTTTTGAAGTTATATATATTTTATATTTTAAAATGGACTTCATTTTTGGATTCGGAATATCAAATTTAGCCTAAGGTGAAATTTTGGTACTTTTCGGATAACTTTCATATTTTGATGAATAGTGAAAATTACTAAATTTTAATTAAAAACAACTTTTTTAATCAAAATAATTAATAGTGAAAAATTATGAATTTGAGTGGTTTTAAAGTATATTTAGAATATATTTTTACTATTTAATATAATGTTGGTCATTGGACATAATTTTACAATTAAACCGAACATAAACAAGTGTCAATCTTTTTATAGTTATTATCTCTTAAAAACACGCTTTTTGTTTTGACAGCGGGAATTAATTTTAAATTAATTTCTGCCACTTCTGTGTTTTGAATTTAGGAAAATGGATTCCATATTTGGAATCAGGATGTTCAAATTGTGTAAATAGATAACTTTTATTTTTAGACATTTTGAATAATTACTGCAGTAAATATTTTATTTACCATGGTTTAGGGTAAATCCGGTAAATAAGGGTTAAAAAATAATATTATAATAATACTAAATTACCCTAAAACGTGTCTTAACCCTATTGGTTGATACATGGTCGACCATGGGCATCTTTTTGTCAATTTTGGGACCCCATGGATCCACTTATAAGTGATAATGACACTTTATTTTAATTAAGTCAAAATGAATACAAAAATGACACAAGCATATATCCTTTAGCAAAACAATTGTTACATAGAGTTATATAAGTTGGATTTTAGATTATAAATATTAATTAGAAAGATAAAAAGCTTTCCTACATAATGATATTTTATTTATAATTTTTAGACATTAAATAATTTATTTTATTTATGACACAATGATGATGCAGTAATTACTATAATAGTGAAAAATTAAAATAATTGATATTATAAATACCCAAAAAAATATAATATGAAACTTTTAATGAATTAAACTAATTTTATAGGATAATATGACATATTAGGATTGAGTTAATTGACTTTGTTCGAAGTAATCAATCTGTTATGAGTTTCACAAAAATCAACTATTGAATAGTGTCAAAATTGACATAAAAGAGTTCTTAAAACAAATATTATATTATTAATTGATATTAAATTCCTAAAAATCTAAGGGTCGGCCAAGAGACTTATATCAGGATAGGTTCATCATTAATGGACCACTTGGGGGTCGCTTGGATGTATATAGTAAGTTTATTAACCATATTATATAAAAATACAAAGAGACATTGTAAAAGTGAAACTAATTAACTTAGAGTTAATACTTAAAGATAAGGTTAATATAAGTACCAAAACCTGTCTAAATTCTATTGGTTGAGTGTTTTTCGACCTATCCCCACCTTAACATTTACATAATCAACTTTGGAGCCATTAGAAACCGAATATGAATTTATTATAAATTAATATTTCTAGCTTTTCCAAAGGTGCCCCTCACCCCTCTTATAAAAGGGCACTCCTCCTTCCCATTTCTTAACACCTCTAAAGCCTTTTGGTTCGGCCAAACTCTGCCCAAATACTCTCCCAACATCCCTCACTACAACCTAGAGGCCTTAGTTTGATCAGAAAGCCAACCTAAGGAGCCCTTTTGATCAAATCAAAAGGAAGAACCCGAAGAAGAGGTAATGATTTCACCACCCTTCTCCAAGTTCATTTCTTCTTCCACTTCTTCTTCCTTTGTTCTTACCATTATAAAATAATAACTCCAGTATCTCACATATACTGTGATGTTATTATAAATATGGTACAATCATATTCAGTATTCTATCCACCCTTTGAATAACATGTCACCATACGTGCGTACGTACGGCTTACCGTCTCCACGTCGTGGTGTAATTGTTATTCAAAATAATATTATTTGGATGGGTATAATAATGATGTGTAACTCATGTAAATAATAAATATAACATGTTAATGATCCTGTATATATGATATACCATCCATTTATATATTATTTTAATATCAAAAAAATGATATTGTCGCTCGTGCGTACGTACGGACTACCGTCTCCACGAACGCGATGAGATTCATTCTCCATCGTATCCATTCAAGTATAATTATCATTTGATGATTTAAAAATGATGTTTAAGGACTGGATATCATTCTGGATATGAATAAGATACAACAACCATGGCTTATGTAACAAAACATATAAAAGAAAATGAGTAAGTTAACTCCCGAAACGACGATAATTCTAAGATATTATTAACAAATCAATGTTAAAAGATCATATATGATATCATATTAATATATATGATTCTTGTATAATTTAATAACAACTATTTCACCATTATACAGGAGGTTAACCTACCCCAACCAAGGAAAAGTACAAGGTAAGGGTTTATTTCACAATCTCTTCATTATCCGAGGTTGTTTATACGTAATAATCTACTGGGATATCTTTATCATCCACATCCATGTCTCTTAAAAATGTATTTCAAAACATTTTTACTATTTACAAGAATATGGGTTAAAGTCATTTATACCCTTGTTTGACTTTTTATAAGAGGTTTATAAAGGAATCTTTCCGTTGTTTTCAAAACAAGGTCCTTTTTAACCTTTTCGACAGAATTGAGGTAAGAATGTTTTTTTTAACTTATATGGCGGGTGCGGTTATTTTACGCCGTTATAAAATCTTCAAAGCTTTCCTTACAAGCTTACAAGAATATTTTCAAGAAAATGTTTTATTTTATATGGCTCTTAAATGATTTCAAAAATAGAAAGAGATATTTCTCTAAAAAGTGTTTTGATTTCATCTATGTCAACATCCTTTGATGGATCTTACGCTTATTTGAAGTTGATTTATTATAATACAAAACTTCTATATTGTATTGAAGGTTTTGTGATATGTTTGACAGTGGATGTGCTATTTCATACCATTCATAGTTTATGGTGAAACTATTGACATTTCGTATGCTAGTTTTAATCCGAATGTTTATGTTATATTTCAACTTTTCTTCAGATGAATGTGCTAAACAAGTATGTTCCGGGTTGGGGACCGGTAAAATTAAGCCCTCCAGGTTGGGGACTGGTTAAAGTAAGCCCTCCAGGTTAGGGACTGGTAAAAGTATGCCCTCCGGGTTGGTGTCCGGTTATTAGAGGCACTCCGGGTTGGTGTCCGGTTATTAGAGGCACTCCGGGTTGGTGTCCGGTTATTAGAGGCACTCCGGGTTGGGTTCCGGTTAGAAGTAACCCCTAGGTCTTGGGATGAGGCCTAGACAAAGAAATTAACGTTTAGCATTATGCATTCCAACATTATAAAAGTGGTTATTGATTTTGCATGTGATTATTCGATTAGTAGAATATCCATGTGCACAAGTAAATGGAATTTTTTCATTTTACTTTTGCCATACTATGTTGAAGTTCAAGTTTAAAAAGCTTTTGTTTTAGTAATTCATTGCCTTAAATGTTTATGCTTATTTTTGAATGTTCCGCTATATTGTTATCCTTACTGGGAATTTGAGCTCACCCCTTTTCTAGGTTTTATTTTTCCCAGGATGTGAAGATGTAAGTTATGAATGACCTGCAGGGATATTATGAGGGGATTATAGTGTGGACTGTGGAAACATTATGTTGTTGTAGTAGTTTTTCATTTTATGATGTAATGTAAAACTTATGAATATATCTAGTGTTTCCAAGGCTACTAAACCAATCGGTCTTTCGAGATTTGATCTTTCTTGTGATCATGCCAATGTTATGTATTAATGCACCGACTTTGGGTAACTAGGGTCGGGGAGTTACATATATCATATATTTGGTTCACATTGAGGATAATGCAATTTTTATTTGTGGGGGAGGGAAACTTTTAGTTTAGTAATTTCAATTGTTTTCTTGTTAAAAAAACAAAAAATAATTTGTGTATTTTCAAATTTTGTTTGTTTATTTTACAATTTTATTTGTGTTTCTGAAATTTTTTTGGTGAAAATATTTTCATCATAATTTTGAAATGTATATCAATGAGTGAAACAATTTATCACATGAAACTGAGCTTAAATTAATGCTGAAAATGACTTTTTTTCAAGTTCAAATATTTAGTAATTTCATGAAAATTACACTGAATTTTGAATCCCATGCCACATCTCACTGTCTTTATATTTGAAATCACTTTCTTGTGAGGATTCTGAACCATTATTTTCATATTCATTATATTCGCCTCACTTCTTGAGAGAACCAAACCATTCTTGAATTTTCCAGAATTTGATTTATTCCTATCAAAACTTGAGGGTTTGAGGTACTTATGTTTAAATGATTGATGTATTTGTTTGGTATTAAAGCCCATATTTCAAAGAATCCTTTTTTAAGGCCTAACTTGAACATTTAATCCTTTTAGCCCTTATAATCCATGCACAACCTGTTAGGTTAGCCACATTACATGCCAATTTTCCCTATCCATCCAACTCTTTAAGTGAAATTTCATAATCTAGTTGAGCATAAGTGTGGGGGAAACTGTCTTGTGTTTTACTACCACATTCTGTAATACTTTGGGTGGAAAATTAAATTCTGAAGAGATGTGTATGCTACTGAAAAAAAATCATTATATAGAAATTTGTTCCTTTTCTGGAGCATTAATGACATGTGACGTTGTGCCTTTTCTGGAGCTTCTAATAGTGGTAGAAAGTTGTGCCTATCTGGAGCTTTCAAGAAAATCATGTTTGAGAAGATTGACATTTTTGATGCTGAAATGATGGATGGTGTAAAATTTCTGTGACTTTTCATGATGATGGAGCTGAATTGATACTATGGTGATTGATGAGAATACCATATTTAAGTAAAAATTATATTAATTCAATTTTGCTTCAAAAGGATTCAAGCCCTCCTCATTCAGCCTCAAAATTTTCACATCTAAATCCTACCAACCGAAAGCCACAGAACAACCCTGAAAAGTCCTCATGATAAACATATTTCCTTGACTCACATTGGGTAGCGATGTAGGAATTTATCAAACCTATGGTGACCCTTGTATGCGTTTGGATGAGAAAGACATTGCAAAAAAGAATTGACATTTCTGTGATATGAGATAATTCAACTGAGGTAAGTGTTTTGTGAATGGGAGGATAAATAAAGTGGAAGTATAATGAATGATATAAATTAAGGAACTTGAAATAATGGTTTTTTAGGAGGCATGATATCTTTTCTTTCTTGGTTTGTAATTGTTTGATCGCAAGGATATGTGTTTTAAAATTGGTTTTGATTTGATATTGATGTTTATTTGACATGAGGTTTTTCCGAGGAGTTCAAAAGGGTAAGTGTGGGGGAGTTGATAAAAAACTATTTTGTTGAATATTTTATTGATAATAAATGATATAATTTCCTCACATTGTGCTAAATATATTCATTTATAAAATATTTGGGATTAGATCATTCAATTGAAAATTTGATGAAAATTCCAGTTTTACCCTTTTAAAATGTACTTTAGTATTTTGAAAATACATATTTTAATATTTATTATTTTAACTTAATATTTTGTAACCATGTTCCTAACTTATGTTTCTACAACTTTTATTCAAGACACTAGAGCTAATAAGTGCATTAGAATGGAGTAAATGGGCCATTAAATTGATGGTGGGCTGGACTTGGAAGAATGAACAAGGTTTTTGTATTTGGGCCATAATTTCTTCATCCTGGCTTGGATTGAGCCCAAATTTTGAGAAACGCTCGGGGACATGATTTGGTACAAATCATACCTCTATAAGGCCGGCCACTGCACGCGTTTAGGAGGTCAAATATGAGGTGAAACATGCAATAAAATATTTGGCCGAGTTTTTTTATTTCATACTTAAAAGGTTTTGTAACCCTAGCCCCTAGAAACTCTATTTAAAGGGTTTTTTCACTCTTTGAGATGTCTGGTAGAAAAGTTGAGAAGGTGTGGCCGAATGGGTGTCTCTTGGGAGCCCCTCAAAACTCTTGGAAGAAGTAAGGCTTTGTGAAACCTCTCTTCCGAAAAGGATCTCCTCTCCCACCTCCTCTTTGTATTTCGTTTCTTTCATGTTTGTATCTTGAATTTTTCTTCAAATAATATTCTGTATTATTCCCTTTTATTCTTATCTTAATATTATTAATTGGTTTGGAATCAAGAGTGTATAAGAGACATGGTCTCTACCCTTTCAATCCTTTGCTCATGCAAAACGTCTCCACGATGACCACACCGCCCATGTAAGAGTAGTTTTTAGTGATCGATCTATCTTCTACCCTCTTCATTTAATTATTCTGAATCATTGAGCTACTATAATTAACTTCATATGATCCATGAATTTTGTTTTTAAATTGTAATAAACTACTCAAGCAATTTAACAATGAACACAAAAACACCCGAGGTCGGGATTTTGTGTAAATTGTGAGAGCGCAATCTTAATCGGTAATACAAGACCACACTGGATAAATTTGTAGAGTTCAAATATAATCCCTAAACACAATTCATACTAATTTATATAATATATATGTGCTCTAATTAACCACTGACCAAAATCTAACCTTATAACAACAATCAAAGCAATGTGTTGCGATTGCGTGTTCCGAAGCTAGCCTAGGGTTTAAGTATTTCCATCTTTGTGGTTAAGTTAACTCTTGTAGGGTTCGAGGGTTAAAAAATTAGAGGATCATAATTAAGTGGATATTAATTTAAATTATAATTATTAATAGGTGAATTAATAGGTATAGTTAGATTGATTACGCCTTTTAAAATATTTTCTAAGAAACATCTTCTTGTTGTGTCTTTTTAATCAAACTTTATTTCAAAATTAAAAACAAAAAAAATGAAATCATCTTCCATCAACCTTTTCTATATTTATAAACTATAAACACCCCCTTCATTTCAAGTAGTGTTTTAATTCTATTATATTTTATTTTTAGAATACCTTTAAGAAGTTTTTTTAATTTACTTCCTCCTTTGAGAAACGACCTTGGTCAGACACTCTGCTCCACCTAAATACCCCAAAATCCCATTAATCATTTGAGGGTGACCACAACAGCTCTCTTCCATACATCATCTACTTCATTAATTCATGTAATGATATTCTTATGAGTTTTACATAAAATCATTGAGAAATATATGAATCATCATATAATTAATTCCAAAATTGAATATAAAATTTTTCTTCTCATAGAATTATGTAGGGATATTAAATTCAACAAAGGAATCAGGAAATGATTCCAATTTCATGCACATTTCATTATTTAAAGTTTTGAATATTCATAAGAGGTGGAACATATCTAGTATTAAACCTTTCATTTATTACATATAACATCATACATATAATTACTGTTTTCCATATTCGACTAATTCAAAAAGGGTAGTTAATTAATCAGTTATTTTGTTTATTATATTTTATTCTCCAAAACAACATCCATTAAAATTTTATCATTTTATAATGGTTGCCCTATAGTCTTGAAATTATCATAAATATTTAAAACATAAATATGCTAATAAATTAATGTGTTATATTCATATTAGTGAATGCATACAAATCTGAAAGCATATATTATCATGATATGAATTTCATAAATAAAAATCAAGTAATTAACCAATTCATTCTGATTCCTGAAAAAACTACTTAAACATTTTGTAATGTTCTACTCTTCCATCCTATTCCAAATCAAATACTGAGTATGATATTATTTCAATACAAAGTACTCAAATAATTCACCCCTCTTCAATTATTGATTGAATTTACATTTATTTTGGTTTAATATTTAATACCATTCTATTCAAATATATCGCCACCAACTTTTCAATTTCAAACCTAATTTTCTTGATAATGTTATTGAGTATGTCATATTAGATATTTATATTTTTACTATAATTTATTCTTTGTTGAAGGAACCCGGGGTCATAACTCAATCAATCTATATAAAAATACTTTGCAATGAATGTTTTGATTTTGGAAAAGTGGAATAGTGCTGTAAGAAATTTGAGATTTTTTATTTTATTGGAATGTACATATAAGTAAGACATAAAAGAATTTAGAAAATTATTGATTTGATTATCCATGATTAACCCAGGGTAATATAATAATGAAAATCTTAAATCACTTAAATAAATTGGGTTTAGATATTCTAATCCATGGTTGATAAGAAATATAACTATATTGATAAAAAATTTATACCAATATAGGTCCTATGGATTGGTCAGAAACAAAAGATTGTTCATCAACTACCACTGATGATTATGTGATATGTTTCAATCATCCTATCCAAAAAACAACTAGGCAATACAAAAAATAAATCATATTTTTTTCTTTTCTTTTACTATATTTTAGTTTTTTTTCATAACATCAATTTATATAGACATGGTGACATTTATGTGAATTTAATATACCAATATGAACCAAAAACCATCACAATTGGAAGGAGGAGGAAGAAGAGGTACACAATGTGTGTATCAATAAACCAATGGGTACCCCCAAACATGATCATATTCATTTTAGTATAAAAAGTTAGTACCTAACCAAATAGTATAATAATATAGGTTGAATAAAAAAATAAAAACAACGAATTTAAAAGTCTATTCATATAATTGATTCTTTGAGCATGGTATTTATATCACCTCACTCCACATGTTATCACATGCATTTCAGAATTCCATAAAAGTGATGTGATCATTAAATGATGAGAAAGATTGACCCAAGCACTCAAAACTAAACCTACAGGTGAAAATGTTTTTATTATGTTGTGAAGTGTCATTATATGGACAATTTTATTAAATTTTCATCAAAATAAGTCGTGTTTTAATGGCTTTAGATTAATATCCATGTCAAACAATATCTTCCTAATTATTTTGGATTGATGGATGATTTAAACCTAGAGTATTGACATGAAATTAATTTGGTTAACGTTCCCTCGAGATATATATACAATTTTAGTGGAATAAGAATAATATTTGGTCCTAATCCCATGATATGTCCTACTTATTGGTGTCATTTTCTATTTTCATTTCCCAAAATTTTTAATCATTATGGGATCCATTGGGAATCTTATGATGATATCTACATCACATTTCATACAAAAGAGGATCATGTCTAACTACCCAAAGCCCAACTCCAATAGGTCAGGGTGTAATAACCCGCCAATTCTCATTGGCATGAGAGAACAACGTGTCATTACTAGGCCTTAAGCGATATCCCCAAGACGCCAAAGGCTGGAAAAAAATGCCGAAGGGTTTCAAATACAAGTTGGTGGGATGATTTAACCTTTAAGAAATAACACATAAACAATCCAAGCATAATCAAACATTCACTATATAATGCGTGAACAAATGAATTACAACTAATCAACTTCATTCATGTCAAACCACATCATGTACACAACAGTAGAAGACCAAACGATGAATCAAAGTACACATAGGATGAACAACTCAAGACTCTCAAAAGATTCCACGACTCTATGCTCCACAAGCTCCAAGCTCCACAACATCTCACAAGCATTACCATGAGCCCCTAGCAATAAGATGTTTTACCTTTACCTGTGTCCCAGAATACAACATCGGAAAAAGAACCAATGTGCCAAAGAAAGGGTGAGTATAAAACTCAGTAGGTGTCTCCAATGACTTCCCTTCTTACGCCACTAGGATTGAAAGTTTAGCAATATTTATATAATGAACAGTTTATACAAAATATTTTCTCAAAAGCAGTTTATAACAAAATATGAACAAGTTTCCAAAACAATTCATAACTAAAGGCATTCCAATAGCGATTGAAATCAATTTTCCAGAAATTTATATTTCCAGAAAAATAACCAAAGAAGCTTCAGAACCATTTCTCAAACATCCCTTTTTGGCATACCCAACCATTTCCTAACCCATGCTACCAACCATGCATGTTTTGTTATGACAGTTCCATACTCATGAATGGTCTCTCTTCAACCTACTCAGTCGTCACAAGGTAATTTTTTCCAATGTTCCATTACACCATTATCACTGAGCACAATATCATATTTCATCCAAGCCTTGTACATGTAGTTACCATGTGCAATTAAATGTTTGGCACCGAGCACAAGGTCTATTTAAACCTTGCCTCGTACATGAAACATGAACAAAAACCACTTATTAACTATGATCATTCCAATACACCCTTTCAATAAAAACAACTTTTTATTGAAAACCATTTCCATCAAAACCATTCAATGCTTAACCATTTCAATTCCAAATAATTCCAATAAAACTCCATTTTTTTTGAAAACCAAATCCATCAAAGTCATTTCAATATAAAAGAATGTATATAATACAAACATTTTATTGAAAACCCATTTTTCATCAAACCATTTAAAATTTCAGAAAATCCCAAATTTAAAATCAACATTATAAATTCAAGAACCCAAATAACTTTGCACAACAATTCTCCAAGATTTCACAATTTCATCAAAAACATAAATCATCACTAAAGAAGCTTTTTTCCACACATTTAAAAATCAAATACATTCAAATAAACCAATTTGAATATAATCCGATCAATTATAGAATTAGGAGTCAAGAGAGAAGCCTCCAACTTTTAGGGTTTTGATGAAAACCACAACAAACGAAGAATGCCCAAGAAAATCAGGTTGCTTGTTCAAGAACCCGCTTTTGATCTCTTCTCCAAGAAAGATCAAGACAAAATATCATCATATTTGGCATCCACACATATATATCTACCCATAATGGGCGTATATCTAAGCAAAAAGATAGAAGAAGAGAAGTATATTTAAGTAGATCTAAGAAATTGACCAAGAATGAAGAAGAACGATCACATACCTGAAGAATCGGGCTTCGATTCTCCAAGAGAAACCTTCATATCACCTCTAAAACAATTGGGAGATGTTTAACAAGCTTCAATGGAGATTAATCCCATGTTATGGATGCTTAAGATCTTAAACAAGGCACTTAGAGGCAAAAACAAGTGAGAACCACAATTTAAGGATCTCATTTAAGTGCCTGAATGGTTAGTTTGCACGGTTTGAAAAACCGTGCACTAACCATGAATTAGCTACTGCCTTGGCCACCCCTCTTGTACAACCTTAGCGAATGGTCTCTCCACACCGTGTTCCAACCATGTGGTAGATACTACCTCCATGATCAACTATGCATGATTTTTCTTCACAGTTTAGACAAATCGTGCGCCATCCATGCGACTTCCCCTTTACCTCAAAACATCATTAAATGTTCTCCCAACTCTCCCATTCATCACCCATAACCATTATAACCATTAAAATAATTAAGTAAGGGTTACATACCGGAATCCAGGGTAGTAAATTTTCACTATCATTGGTCTTTTCATGCTTGGAAGTTAGAAAACCTTCACCCAACTGAAAGAGTTCTTGCCATTGCTCTTTCATTTCCTTCTCACATTCCCAAGTCTCTTCCTGAATCTGACCATGCTGCGATAACACCCACACAATACCGATGATTCCATGAAAGACATTTTCTTTCCTATCCAAAATTCGTACTTGGATATGTATCAATGAAGCATCTAAACCTAGGCCAACGTGATCCCATATGATCCCATGGTCAGGATCAGGCAGATACTTTTTCAACTAAGATACATGGAACACATTATGCACCAAACTAAAATATGGTGGTAAAGCCATACGTTATTCCACCTCTCTAATTAGTTCCAGTATCTCAAAGGGGGAAATGTATATAATAGATAACCTGCCCTGCTTCCCGAAACAACGATGTCCATGCATTGGAGAGATCCTCAAGAAGAAATGATCACCCACAACGAGTGACAACGGTCTTTGACAGTGATCTGCAAAATATTATGACCACTCAAAGATGTCTCCATCCCCTTTCTAATCAACTTTATCTTCTCTATTGTTTCTTGGAAATATCTTTGTCCGACAAGTGAAGTTTCTCCCTTTTCCACCCAGCAATGTGGAGAACGACAAGGACGCCCACGCAATGCTTCAAATGGAGCCATGTGTATCGATGCTTGATAGATGTTATTGTATGAGAGCTCCACTAAGGGTATATCCTCATCCCATGAGCCACTAAAATCCATTAAACAAGCCCAAAAATGTCTTTCAATGTTTTTATCGTCTTATTAGATTGCCCATCCGTCTAAGGATGATACGTCGTTCTCATAGTCAACTGAGTTCCAAGGGATTATTGTAATGATTTCCAGAAACGAGATGTGAACCTCATATCTCTATTTGAGACTATAGAAACTGGTACACAATGCCTCTATAACACTTCTTGGATATAAAATTTTGAATGATCCTCCACCGTATGAGTTTCATGAATAGGGATGAAAGGGGCCGATATGGTAAGACGATCCACTATCAACCTTGACGCATTGTGTTTCCAGACCGTTCTTGGAAGACTTGTTACAAAATCCATTGCTATCTGATCCCATTTCCACACTTGGATGGATAAAGATTTGAACATACCATCTGGTCTCTGATTCTCAGCTTTAACCTGCTGACAAGTTAAGCACCATGAGACGAACTCGACCACCTATCTTTTCATGCCGCTCCACCAAAAATTCGCCTTCAATTCCCTGTACATCTTATGTGTACCTAGGTGTACATCCCATCTTGAATGGTGGTAATCATGAATTATTTTTTCATGAAAATCCATAGGTACAACCATAAAATCATTGAAACAAAAAACTGAACCCCCAACAAATTTCTATCCATCAATGGTCTCCCAACCATTGATTTTTGAACTTACAACTAGACATTTTTCATCTGATGTATGTGCTTCATTGATCAAAAGTACTGAATACAGAACAAGCATAGTTGAGAAGAAAACAGCAACATCACCTCGTTCTTCACATCCACATGCATATCGGTTAAGACCGACATCAACTGTCATTCATCTAAATCTTCTTTTTCCAATTGAGCAAATGAATTTCTACTCAATGCATCTGCCACCGAATTTCATTTCTCGGGTATGTACATCAAGTTAAAGTCAAACATTTAGATATAATACATCCACCTCCTTTTCCTTACATTCAAATATCGCTATGAGAAAATGTGTTTTAAGCTTTTGTGATCCGTAAACACAGTAAATTTCTCACCAAAGAGATAATGTCTCCATGTTTTCAAAGCATGTACGACTACAGCTAACTCCAAATCATGTGTTGGGTAATTCTTCTTCTGAACCCTCAATTGCCTTGAACCATAATCAACCAAGTGATATCTTTTCATGATAACACAACCCAACCCTGATCCTAAAGCATCACAATACACCACATACCCCTATCCTGATTCTAGAAAGATCAAGATAGTTACTGATGTACGTCGAGCATTCAGTTCCTTAAAGGATTTCTAACATTCTTCCGTCCTTTGGAAGAGACAATTATTCTTAGTCAGAGATGTCATTGGTGAAGCTAGTCATGATAAATCACGCACAAAGCATTAGTATTAAATAGCTAAACCAAGAAAACATCATATCTTGAACACATTATTTGGTGGTTGCCACGGGATAATGGCTACTATCTTTTTAGGATCAAGAGAAATTACCTTCTTATAAATCAAATGGACAAGGAAACATACTTCCTATATACAAAAATCGCACTTTGATAATTAGGCATACAAATGATGATCTTTCAAGATTTGTAACACTGTTTCCAGGTGCACCTCATGCTCAACCCATGTCTTTGTATACACCAAGATATCGTCGACAAACACTACAACAAAATAATTCAGACATCATTAAAATATTTTATTCATCAAAGAAATGAATACTACTGGTTCATTCGTTAGACCGACATGAAATACTATATATTCGTCGTGGCAATATCTACTTCTGAAATCCATCTTTGGAATATCCTCCATTCGAACTCACAATTGGTCATATCCTGATCACAATTCAATCCTAGAGAACCACTGAGCTCCAATTAATTGATCTAAAAGATCATCAATGTGTGGATGTGGATATTTATTCTTTATCGCAACTTGGGTAAGCATATGATAATCAACACACATCCAAAGAGTTTCATATTCCATCTTCACAATCAAAACTGGTGTTTCCCATGGAGAAGTACTTGGTCAAATGAAACCCTTACATTCCAGCTCCTCTAACTACACTTTCAATTATCATAACTCTATCGGTTCCATCCTATAAGATGGAAGGGAAATAGGACAAGTCTCCAGAAAGAGATCAATCGTAATATCCACATCCCTTAGAGGTGGTAACCTAGAAAAGTTCTTGGGAAAGACATCTGGAAATTGATCCACAACAGCTGGAAAACTATTTTCCTCAATATATTCCATTGGTTACAAAGTCAACGCATCCCATTTGTAAGATATCGTTCCCACAATTTGTGCCAACAAGCACATTTCACCTTTCTTTACCATCCTCCCTCTTATGAAGAGATGGTCGATGTCGTCCATAGTTGTGAAACTAACTGTTCTTCTATAACAGTCGTTGTGAGCCTTAAACATTGTCAACCAATCCATACCCAGAATTATGTCATAGACACCCATGTCCAATATCAAGAAGTCCCATTTTAACTCAACTTCATCAACAGTTATAGCACATGCTCAACACACAAAGGCATGACATTCTCTTTCACCAAGAGGAGTTTTTAGTTTCAAAATAAAAGGCATCATTTTGAGTTTTAAACATAGTGAGTCAATGGTACAAGAAGCAATGAAGGAATGTGATACACCAGTATCAAACAACACTTTCACAAAAGTAGAATTCAAAAGAATCGTACCTCTTATTGTAGATGGTCTAGCCTGGTTATCGACAATCATCAGCTCAGCTCCATACAATTTCTTTGTCACTGCACTGTTCTCCTTGTTTCCTTGCTGATATTGCCCTAGTTGCAGAGTCATGGTATTTCGAGGATCACCATGACTAGCTCTGTTATGCTGACAAGACTGATTCTGTTGTCCTTTTCCCATTTAAGTATATGATGCTTGCGACATCAAAGGATTGTCTCGAGCACCTGAACTTGGAGCACCGTGACAATAACGCCAAAGATGTCCCATCTTGTTACAATTATTACATGATCTAGGTTGTGCCGGATAGTCCTGCATTATGTGGTCTTTCTAACCACATTGAAAACAACTAGCTTTGCACTAGGGTCATGGAGGAAGGTTCACTAATCCAACCGTCTAGTTCCGATTTTTACTCACACCGTGGAAATAGGTATCCCTTTTCCTCTTGTTCCCAGTGGTGGAGTTCTCACCATTTCCCATTGGTATCATCATTCCTCCTCCTATAAATCCCGAGATATCATGTTCAGCAACAGTCTCTCTGTTCAATGCCTCTGTATAATCCATAATACAGATCACCACAATCTTCTATCTAATCTCCTGCATTAGCCCCGATTTGAAGATGTGTGCCTTCAACGACGCACTTTCCACAACCACTGGCGAAAAATGGACTAAATTAATGAATTTGGATGCATACTCTGTGAAAGAGATACTCTCTTGTTTCAGGCTGAATAAGTCCATCATTTTCTGGATCTAGAACATGTGAGGATAGAAATGTTTGTTGAACAATTCCTCAAAATCCTCCCATGTAAGGCCTTCAAACAATTTAGTTTTCACTACTAAATCCCACCACTGATGTGCCAGATCCTCGAGCATATATGTCTCTAGATTTACATTCAACTCTACTGGTGTGTCGATAACATCGAAGATACAATTCATCCTACTTAACCACACCTCCTCCTTCTTGGGTTCAGCATCACCCTGAATGTTTGGTGGATTCCGCTTCATGAACTGGATGGTATGATCCAAATGCCTTGGTTCATTCCTCCAGTTCCCCATATCCACATCTTGAAAAGCTTGGAAAATACTTTGAACTAGATCATGGTTCACCTGTCGTTCAGGTGTAACCACATTCTCTGTAGCCTCTTCGGGTTGGTTTCGACGACGCCTACCAGGTGCCATTTTCAAAACCAACAACATATTTCATTAGTCTCACTCTCTAGATAATGATGTCTTAGCATTTAAAATTATATCACATCCTCTATCACAACATTTTTCTATAAAACATCTTTTTTCCATGTTCATATATTTTTGAAAACATTCAACATGCTTTTTGAAAATCAACCCATTTTTAAAATACACCAAATATCCTGTTTTCAAATCTTCACTTAAAAACATTTATGCATTTTTCTTTTCCAAAATTCACACCTTGAAAAAAATCATAAGTCATTACTCACACTAAGATAAGAAATCATAGTGGGAATTCATTCCTCTACAATTCATGTCATGCTCGTCTCATTGGCTAAACCCTTGACAATGAGATTTCCAACATTCTTGAAGTGTATCCAAAACACTAATGTACCCAACACCATGGAAGCTTGAAGTTCAGTATAAATTGATTAGATACGTCCTTTTATGCTATACCATTCATGTTTCTGACAATCCTACTTTACTCCAAGATTCCAACCCAATGAATAGACTAAAAGGAATTTCAACTCCAAGACCAAGAACATCGATCACCACTTATTAGGCAAAGACGAAACAAGATGATACCATTTGTAATGTCCCGCCAATTCTCATTGGATTGAGAGTACAAAAATTCATTACTAGGTCTTAAGCGACATCCCCAAGATGCCAAAGTCTTGAAATATATGCAGAAGGGTCTCAAATACATGTTAGGGATAATTTACCCTTTAAAAAATAACCCATAAACCAACCAAGAATAACCAGACATTCACTATATGATGCATGAACAAATTAATTACAACTAAACAACATCATTTATGTCAAACCACATCAAGTACACAACAACGGAAAGGCAAACCAAGCATCAAAGTACACAGCGGGTGAACAACTCAAGACTCTCAAAAGACTCCATGACTCAGTGCACCACAAGCTCCAAGATCAACATCTTCTCCCAAGCATCAACACGATCCACTAGTAATAAGATGTTTTACCTTTACGTATGTCTCAGAGTACAACATATGAAAAAGCATCAATGTGACAAAGTAGGGGTTAGTATAAAACTCATTAGGTTTCCCCAATGACTTCCCTACTCATTCCACTAGTATAGAAAGGTTAGAAACCTTTATATAAAGAAAAATTCATATAATTTTTTTTTATCAAAACTAGTTTATAACTAAATATAAAAAAGTTTCCAAAACCATTCATAACAAAAGGCATTCCAAGAGCGATTGAAACAAATTTTCCAGCACGTTATTTTTAAAGAAAAATATCCAAACAAGCTTTAGAACCATTTACCAAACATCCATTTTTGGCATACCCAACCCTTTCCCAACAAATGTTACCAACCATGCATGCTTCATTATGATAGTTCTATACTCAAGTCAGGTATCTAGTCGATCTACCTTGTCATCACAAGGTAATGGTATCCCTTGTTCCATTACACCTTTGGCAACTAGCACAAGGTCATATTTCAACCAAGAATCATACAAGTAGTTACCATGTTCCTTTAAATGTTTGGCACCAAGCACAAGGTCCTATTCAACCAAGCCTCGTACATGCAGAATGAACACACACCACATATTCCCTATGATCATGCCAAAACAACCTTTCAATATAAACACATTTTTATTGAAAACTATTTCCATCAAAACCATTTCAATGCTAAATCATTTCAATTCCAAACCATTTAAATAAAACTACCTTTTTATTGAAAACCAAATACATCAATGTCATTTCACTATGAAACCATTTCAATAAAACACCCTTTTATTGAAAACACATTTTTCATCAAACCATTTAAAATTCCAAAAAATCTATAATTGAAATTCTTAATTTTAAATTAAAGAATCGAAATCACATTGCACAACAATTCACCATGATTTCAAAATTTCATCAAAACCATAAATCATCACTAATGAAGATTTATTTCATGATTTTCACAATCAAACCCATTCAAATAAACAACTTTGAATTTAAGTCAATCAATTCTATCAAGAAAAGTTGAGAGAGAAGCCTCCTACCTTAAGGCTTTTGATGAAAACCAAAACAAACGAATAACGCACAAGAAAACCAGGTTTCTTCTTCAAGAACCACCCTTAGATCTCTTCTACTAGAAACATCAAGACCAAATCTCATCATATTTGGCACCCACACACTTAGATCTACCCATAACAGGCGTAGATATAAGAAAACAATAGAAGATGATAACTAGATCTAAGTAGATCTAAGAAAATGATCATGAACAAAGAAGAATGATCACATACCTCAAGAATCCTGATTCAATTCGCCAAGAGAAGCCTTCAGATAGCCTCCAAAACACTTGGGAGTGATTTTCCAACCATAAAGGGAGAGTAATCCTGAGTTATGTCCGCATAAGAGCTTAAACGACGCACTTAGAAGGATAAAAAAGTGAGATCTATAATTTAAGGATCTCATTTAAGTGCCTGCACGGTTAGTTCGCATGGTTTGACAAACCGTGTGCTAACCGTGCGATAGCTACTGCCTCGGCCACCCCTCTTGCACGACCTCATCACTCGGTCTCTCCTAACCATGTGCCAACCGTGCAGTAGCTTCTACCTCCAAGACCAACTGTGCACGGTTTGTCCACACGGTTTAGGAAAAATGTGCGTCGTCCGTCCAACTTCCCCTTTGCCTCAAAACTTCTTTCAAAGTTCTCCCGACTCTACCATTCATCACCCTTAACCTTTATAACCATTAAAAACATTATGTAAGGGTTACATACAAGAAACCAAGGGTACTACACAGGGGATGGTGACTGGATCAGAGTAGGAAAATCACACACATGGGAGACATTATCCTATTGTACATATACACACACCCACATCACCATGACCATAAAATTATAAAATAAACAAAACGGATAACCATGAATGAGTAAATCTAAAATTTACATTATCAAACTAAGAAAACAAGTACTAGAATGAAAAAGGTCCCAATATATGACTACTAAAAATATACGTGTATTTGGTCCAACCTAAAAAGTGTGTAAGAGACGTTTTCAAGGAAACAATTTGAACACACTATGGTATTTTTGGATCACTATCATATGTCCAGTCTAGGTCCCTCTGGGACTCTATGAAATGGTTTGCAATCTTTGTATGAAATAGAACGTGTGGGTATAGCTCATGCATGAATGAGTATAACAATACTCAAAAGGTAACCATGAAATTAGTATGCACATAACATCAATAATAATAATAGCTATCTCATCACGTGTATATTTCTATAACAAATATAACAAAAATATTGGGATATACTCAACAGAGACACATAGTCACAATGTAAAGACATGACCATTCTACCGAAGTACGATTTCTGCTAGAAGGCTCAACATAGAAATCATCCCAGAGAACCCACTCCATAAGTCATAAAACATAGATGGGGTCTATCCAATATGTCATGATCATCATGTTTCTATATATGAAGGAATATTTGGATGTATAAAGAGATCAATACATAGATAGGGATCACTCTTAAATACATGGGATATACCCTAAACAAAATATGGATTAATCTTCTGTGTTGGGGATCAAATCCCATGTACTTTTGTTTAAGATGATACCAAGAATCCCACATAATGAAATGATGATATGGTATCTCATTATGGGACCCAATGAAGGATTCCAAAAACTATATACAATAATATAGTTTCTCAAAGGGGACCACCATCCTATGAATTGTATGAGATTTCATAATAACCCCCAATGAACAGATCAAGGGAACAAACCCTATTGAAACATTTATATGATGAAGAAGACACACCCTTTAAGAGTTCTTTTAATGAGAACACAACATGTACTAGTAGTACACGGTGTTTCCCTTCGGAATCGAGTTTAACCCTTTTAAAAATACAAGTAACCATGTTCATGTATGTTCCTGAGTACACGATGTGTCAATGTTCATGTACTCATGGACATGTTCATCTCCATCTGGGTGTGTATATGTTTGGAAACCTAGAACCATCATGAGGGTCCCACTTGTCGTGTCACTCCAAAATACATGTTTTTTTCTTTGATTTTCTTTTAAACCCACATCCTCTTCATCTATGTCATAGCCTACTCCATTGGCCTTCAATCCTTCCATAAGTCATGATGGGAGGTATATTTATGGTCTGGTTGAGCCTCAGTGTCACCACTCATTGGAATCTGGCCTACAAACCCGCTCGTGAGACACCTGGATGTGTCTTCCATTGTTGCAAAATCAAATTAATAATGAACAGAAATAGTTGGACCAATCGCAATACATTATCTCAGCTCTATAACTTCCTTGATCTAAACTTGGATTTGTAATATCTATATTTTGTGCCATGAAATGGGTAAGAATTAATTTATTATATGGTATTTTGGGTCAAAAAAACTGATCGAACGAACATAGATGATGAACACATGAAGAATAGTGGGATAAAACTATTAAAATCCGAAAACAGTAATGAACATAATCTTTTTTCAGATGGGACTCGATATATTGTTGTCGGAATGACGAATAAATATCCAAAAAATAACGAATTCTCTTAAAAAACCCCAAAAAATAACAAATTCCCTTAATAATTCCCAAAAAATAATCACATACCCACAATTTGACTAATCCACAAATCAATCCACTGGTCAATGGATTCATATTCATTTTAGGATAATAGAAAATGGATAAAAACACATAATATAAAAATACTTCCATTTAGTGGATCAATTTATGGGTAATAATGATTTCATTTTAATGTAATTGGTGATATCTTGAAGTTCCCTAGTACACTATTCGATGACCCATGATCCAGTCACTATCCTCCCATAGAATAACCATAAATGCTCTCTACAACGGAATCTCTTGATTTTAGGGATTGTTCATAGAACCCAATATACTATCATTATTAGTGTATTTATTGAAACATATTTGGTCTCTAAGCCATATTTTTGAAAAATAAATAATTGTATTATTTTATTTTATTAATTTTCCCAAGATGGTACTCAACCCGAATGTCTGACGCACACCATGGTTAAGTCACCCCTAATGAAAAACTCATGCGCTGAAATCAATGGATGCCTAGAATTTTTTATCCATGTCCCCTTTAAAGATTTATTCCTTTTTTGGAAAAATAAAAACACATGATATTTTATTTATATAATATATATCAAAAATTAATTTTTATCACAGCAGGCCATAAAATATTATGTTGTATCTAAACCTAGATCTGAAAATAATCCATTTAATATTTCATATAAATACATGTAAAATCAAATTCATTTCATTCTCTTCACCTTGGGGCATTATTCCCTAAAATCAAAAAAAAAGCTACAAAATTAGATGTGGGTACTGAGTTTGCATATAGATCTACTGATCCTTTGTGATTTATTAAAAATTAATGTGATACCACTAGAAACGCTTTAGGGGAACTAATCAACCATGAAGGATACACAACAATCAATCCTCAATCCCTATTGGCTTCTCAATAATGGTAGCTTCATCCTCAATGTCTATCACATTCCATTCGATAACATGTGATGGGAAATGCATTTAACTCCTCAATTACAACATCTGGATGATATTGGGAACCCGGTATAACTACGATGGTAGAGCTAAGAAATATAACATGTCATGAACTCTAGAATGTATCTGCAAAGGTCAAATGAATCTTACAAAGTGAAATATTCCAATTCCAAATATTTGTAATCCAGGTAATGTTGAGGCCCCAAAAACACACAGTCCCCCTCTTCGAACACCAAAGTCCACCATCATCAGTCTCCATATGAATTTTAATAGCCTTATATAGTCCTCAATCCCTCCTAGATGATATTAATCTTATATGTAGTATCTTTCATCCACTTTGGATACATATATGTTGACTATCCGTGGTCGATCCATCATAGTGGTGACCTACAGGGTCACCAATACAAGGCCACAAATGGTTTCGTATCGATGGTGAAATGGTTTTACTCAAAATACACCAATGGTAGTTGATTCTACCTTATATTTCCAAAGATTAATATGAAAGTACACATTATATCCTCTAAAATGTGACATGTCCTCTTAGTCAGGCTATCATTCTAGGGGAAAATGATTTGTTCAAATGTAACTGAGTCAGAAAATCCTCAAGTAATATATTTCATAATTAATTTTTGATCTGAGTATCACAGTCATAAATTATCATCAAGGGAACTTGATGTAGCTATATTATCATTCAATTGAATATGTATAGAAATCCATCTACTAACTTCTCTCAAATAGCTAGTAGGCGGGCTGACATGGTGGGTCGATCAACGATCACCAAGATGGAATCATGTCCCCTATATATAAGTGGTAACCCTATCATAAAGTCTATAGGCTTCCCATACCACTTCCATTGTTTCATTTCAAGGTGTTTAGACAATCTCACTGGAACCTAAGGATAAACCACCACTTGATGACAATTAAGTAATAAAGATAAAAACTCTACAACTCCCTTAATCAGCCCTTGCCACAAAAATTTCCACCATTGTTCTCGGTATATCATCTCCACACCATGATGTTCCACAAAGTGTGATGTATTAAACAACCTCAACACCACCTATCTCATCAAAATTGGTCCAGTCATGTGTCCTATAAAAATAACATTATTCTACCCACCATCATCAAATCCATAAATAACATATCCAGTGGATATCTGATTACGTAGTGTCTCGTTGTCAGTATCCCAAAGATGTGGTTCCCTGAATCACTATAAAATATGTAGGGTAAAAAAAATTATTGGAGGTAACTATCCCTATCCTTATCCACCAAGGATAACATCATAGAGGCTAACTTCTTCAACACAACACTAAACAATTCCAAAAAATATCTCACAATGAGAACATCTTCTACCACATTACATTTCCCATGAGTATAGAAAAATATGAATTCCTAATCCTAGAGGAACTCTATAAATCTCATTCATATCAAGTTAATATCCTTATATGTTACGATATAAATGATATTCGTATGGTCAAAATAGATGATAAACCACTCACTTATCAGGTAGTGTCACCATATCATCAGTGTGAAAAATAGTACTACAATCTCAAGATCATGGGTCATGTAGTTCTACTAATGTGGTCTCAAATGGTGTGAACCCAGGGCAATCACAACCTACCTCTGAATCAAAACTCTTCCATGCCTGGTCCATGATGCATCACAAAGACACTACCCACTTAACACTCTCCTTTGGGAATCTCATTAATGTGAGTTCTTAACAATATATTCCTTAACTAAAAGAAATATTGTTGTCACCACCATGACTACACTGAAGGGTTTTCCTTTAGGGTCGAAGATATTAAGGGAGATTATATCTTGGATAAATAATCCAAAAATCTTTGATAGTATCATGATTTCACAAGGAATATCCTTAAATATTCCATGTTCATGGGTCACTCCCACACTAATAATTCCTCGATTATTTATTGGTCCACTACCACACAATTTGATAAAATAACATGTCCTATAATTTGGACCACCTAAATACACAACTGAAACATTGAGAGAATTCTATAAATATAGTGATCTCAATGTATGTCTAGAACCATCCTCATGTGTCTTGTTTGATACTCATTAGGAATCAGGTACATTAATATATATCATCGATAAAGACTAACATGAACTAGTCTAAGAATAGTTGAATGATCCAGTTCACGAGTCAAATGAACACTTCTGAAGAATTTGTAATGTTGAAGGGAATAATCAAAAACTTATAGTGTCTATTGAGTCATATGAAAACCTTATTCATTATATACTTATCCCACACTTGAAACTGGTGATATCATAATCTATGTCAATCTTTGAGAACCATCATTCCCCAATTGACTGATCAAAGAAGTCACCAATCTTCGGTAGTGAACACTTATTATTTATGGTCACCTGGTATAAACAATGGTAATCCAAACTCAATGTTAAGATCACATACACCTTCTTGGAAAATAACACTTGGGATGCCTAGAGTGAAACACTGGGTCTGATGAGGCCCATCCTATATATTTCCTCCAACTACACCTCAAACTCATGAAGATCAGCAGGATCCAACCACACTATTGGGGTAGATTTCGAGGCCATCAATGGGTTTCTGTGAAAGAAAATGAATATCTCTCATAGGGTAGGTATAGATTTCACTTCCTCAAGAAAGACATCCTCGTACTCTTCCCTCACTGAATAAAAATGAAAACTCAATTCTTCGACGACAGTAAGGTTTATGATATCCAACTAATGAGTAATTTTATTCTCCCTCTTATGGATGAATCCATCATACTCTTACAAGGTTTTATTTTCACCAAAAAATGATAACCTAGTCCCTTCGTTATAGACACACTGCATGTTCTTCATAAAATTGTATATCTAGGAATGAATAGTAGATTACCATCCCATACCATGGATGAAAACATAATACCTCATCACTACTGAAAGTAGGACAAATACTATGATCACTCATCCAAGAATCAAATCACATTATTGTAAGATATGATTTATTGAATCTTTACTTATAGTTTGTGTCTCCATGTGAAAGGTTTGAGCCAAGGGCTCAACTAGAATATATATGTCTCAAAAAAGAAATTTAAAAAAGTATTGAATCAAACTTTTGTCGATAAATACTATAGATATGTTATAAAATACATAGACCATACCTCATAATATCCCTGTAGCCTCTACGTCATGAACCTCGTCTGCATGTTGACTCCATGTCCCTTAAAAACCATCTCCCTAAGCCTAGCGAGGACTGGCTGGAGTTGGTTGGGGAAACAAGTCATAATTTCAGCCACCTATAGCTACTTTACTAGCTTCTATACGTTATCAAATACTCATTGGACCATCAAGATATTGTCACCTCCTCCACCTAGGATTCCCTTCCACTAACTCTTTTTCATCCATTTTATGGGTCTGAAAATATCTCGTGATATTTAACTTTCTATCACAAGATTAGCACCACCTCTCCCCATGATGACTATATCCATATTATGAGTCATGAACCATAGAACCTCTATTCTAGTATCAACTCATTATTTTACTCACAAGCTCTAATAACTATTTCTATCATCGACATCCTATTTCCAAAGTCTCAACTCATATGTTTCCCCTTGAAGGCACCAACATTTGGCATCTACTTAGCCAAGATACTCTCGGCCAACAAAGAACACTCCATAAGAGAAAAATATTTATGAATGAATATAATTATCACTATATCATTGTTATTCCTGTTTCGTCCAAACACAAATTTCCAATATCTGAATAATAGATCATGTACCATATCAATCATGTACAGGGTGTGTTTCGTCACCTGGATGAATACACAACCACTATGTTACGACCATGTTGATGATGTGGATGCTCCTGGATCTGCACAACTTCCAATATAAATATAGATAACTATTCTATACAATGGTTCTTGAACTCTAACCATGATATGTATGCCTCATCATATGACTTGGTCACTAATACCCTCAATAACATTCTAAATCCATGGACATGGCTTTCTTCCACGATCACTATCTGATATTTTGGTGTCTTGACTAGATATAAGATTCAGGTATGAACCATAATTCATTCATCAACAGCCTATGGGTGGATCTTTATTCATTATCTAAGCGGTTTATATCACTAAAATTAATGTGGAAAACTCATAATACACTCATTATATGCTATTACTTCTAGTACCATCTACTACATGACTGGTTGTGGTAAGAATAGTTCACTGCATAGAAGTAACACCTACTCAAAAAGTCCTTGTATTAAAGCCTCATCACTTAGGGGATCAAACTAATGATATTGATGATAAATCCTAGTTGAAAAATTTCATGGAGGTATCCATATTAGACATGATGTACCAGGGTCTAAGAGTATATCTACATAGTTGACTCAAAAAGGACATGGAAACTAAAACCATTCCTTTATGATGCATGTAAAAATTGTTTTCCAATAACTAGAGTGCACATATAACAAGTCAATAAGTTGGTTTTTAGAGTCTTTATGTATATATATGTATCCTCCCATACAAACATTGGAGTGCCTAGCCTAAAAGCTGATCTCAAAACACATAACACTATTTCACCTAACCAATATCAAATAATTTGGTCCTAAGGTTGAACCCAGCTCTGATTCAACTCTTTCACATCTCATCCCAAAGGTGAGAATTCCACGACTACCCCATTCACACCTCCAAGAGTCTAGGGGCTGGAGACTAGCACTGAGAAGGCATATCACACCCATGTGAGGTCTTTTCCTAATGTACATGTATGAACACACACATATACAAGTCCATGAAAATGATATAATGTAAAAAAAATCAAAAACCATGCATGAATACATCTAAATATCCAACCATCAGTGTATGAAAATAAGTACTAGAATGCAGAAAGGAAAAAACATAGGCCCAACATAATGAAACTGAAAACTTGTCCAATAAGGAAAGTTGGTAAGGACTATTGTTAATGAAACGACATGAACACACCTCGGTATGAGTTTCTCACAAATCAGTACCTACTCTTCATCCCTCTAGGAATTCATCAAATGTTTTTTACCAATGATATGATGCATGCAAGAAAAACCAATATAAGGTTGATTATAAAAATACCCAGTAAGACACCCTGAAATCACTAAGCATAGAGAATCCAGAATAATAACAATTATCTCATCCCTGGTATATGTTTTCACCATATATGACAAGAATATCCAGATACACATAATATAGACATACAATATCAAGGTAAAGACACAACTGTACTACTATCCTAGGATTCAAGCATAGTGGTTAAACATAAAACTCATCCCAGATAACTCACAAAATGAACCAAACAACCCTGATGATGTCTATATGAGATTTCATGATATTCTGATCTTGCCATTATATGTACACTCTAGAAGTCTTAAGAGATTTATATACATAAAGGGGATCACATCAAGATCCATGGGAGTATAGCAATAACCAAAACATGGTTTAACCTACTAATTAGTGGATCGATGCATGTGTAGTGTTGGCCATGATGATACCAAGAAACATTAAAAGGGAAATGGTAATATATGGTCTCATTCTACTCTACATGGTAATATTCCAAAAACACTATCTAAATATGGAGTTACTCAGATGGGATCACCATCCTATAAAATATACTTGATTCACTAACAACCCTCGGGGAAATGAGCAAGGGGACACTCCATCATAAAAAATTTATATGATGAATATAAAAATTGTTCTAATACATATTTGAGGGAGTAAATAGTGTGTGATGTAATTATATTGAATGACCCTCTAGCATTGGGTTCTTCTAATGTAAAATGGTCCATTCTTATGTCCTTGTCTGTGCCTGAGTACATGACATGTGTAAGACCACGTACTCCTACTCATGATTGTGCCTGGCTTGCCATGTATTTGTTGACCTTTCCATGTCTATGTCTATGTACCTACTCTGGTACATTCCATAGATCCAAGAAAAGGGAATATGATTTTTTATAGCTTTCCCATGCCATGAGATATTTACATTCTCCACTGAACTCTAATTCCACACACGGGGGTGGGGTGGGGGGCCCACAAGACTTATAATAATGAAATACATGTTGTGTTCTATGGATTTATCTAAAATACATGGTTTCATTGTCCACATCATCTCCCTCTACCCTGGTATTCGATCCATACACATATCATATAGGGATATATGGATATGGTGTGGCTGAGACACACCATATTTTATTATCACAATTCATCCTTCTAAACCACTCGGGAAATGATTAGATGTGTTGTTTCTATCCCCACAATCAAACAAATGAATGTAAATTATTTGGCCAATATTGATCCATTTCCACCATCTTTTCATATCTATTCAGTATTCAATTTCATCCCTGATATGCGATATCAATCTGTTGAACCACTAAATTAGTGCACAATGTTTGATTATCCGATATTTTTGTTTGCATTACCTATTATATTAAAACTAGTGATGAAAGCATGAATAATGGTTATATAAAACAAAAAAACATGCAAAATAGGAATACCTTTTTCTATGTTTGGATTGGACTCGATTCTTTTGATGTTATAATGACAAATTAAGATCCCAAGTAAATAAATAATTCTCCAAATAGTCCCCACAAAATAAACCTATGTGCACAATACAATTGATCTAAAAATCAATTGGTTGGTTGAATTATTCATTTTTTTTATAAGATACAAAAAATGAGGATAAAGAAACATAACATAAATGTCCAACCGTAAGGTGGATCAATCACTAAAAATAATTAATTCATGTCATTTTTTATGGTGAGATATTGGAGTTCTTTCACACACTTTTCGAAGCTCGACGATTTGGATGGCATTCACCCATCGAAGCTCCTCAAATTCTATCTCCAATGGCCACCTCCTACTTGTAGGGATATGCATACAACACAAAATATTATCCATATCTATGTATTTATAAAAATCAATTAGGTCGATGCACCATTTTTAAAAAAATAACTAATTTGATATTTTTTTTATTCATTCTCTTATGATGGTATTCATCCCAAACATCCAAGGTTCTCCAAGGATATGTTTCTCATTGGGTAAAACCCAAAATCTAAACTCCATGGAGGATGAAAATTTATTATATGTGTCCCCATTTATGTTTTTTTTCAAATTATTTAGGTAAAATCTTCATATATCAAATTTCATATATTTGATGTATTTGAAATTTTATTTTTGAGCACATAGGGTCTCAGAATATCACATCATATCATAACCTAACTCTAAAATAATCAATTTAATATTTCAAATAACGAAAATTAAAATCAGAGTCATTACAATCTAGATATAGTTCGAGTTGAAAAAATATCATCCCAATGAATTTTTTATCAATAAAAAAATAAATTTTCTAATTAATATCATTTTATAAAAGGTTATGATAAATATTTTAATGTTTTATCTATTTGGATCACTATGTAATTGCATGTTTTAAGAATTTTCGAAAAAAATGAAATTAAAATATATATTTAGTGATAAATTATTTAATAATTGTATGTTAAAATCAATAAACAATTCAATTCAAAAGTGTATTGGTGATAATATATGATATATCACTCAATGATTATAACTCCACATAAACATTTGTAATCCTAGGTAATGCACTATATCCTAAATAATATCTAATTAATAAATAAAATTTGAGAAAACATCCAAGGTTATTCAAAATAGAAATCCATCATGTCTTATCTATGAAATCAATTTTTCTATTATTCATATTCTCTCACCATCAATTTTGTTCATCTTTATTTGTTCAAATAGTAAACATGATTCATCTTGCCTCAATTATAAATTTAAAACTAGCACATTAGGAACATATGAAGGTGGTTTTATTCTCATTTACCTAACTTAATGTGATATTAGCATATTATTTCCATGATATTATGTTCTCCATCAGTAAAAACCAGTGTTCTAATCAAGGGGACTGCATACAGTTTGTTCTGGGTATCAAGGTTGTATAGAATTTAATGTTTAAAAATATATTGTTGAATAAGAGTGTTTAATCTCATATATATAAAGAATGTAAATTTTTTTAATATGTTCTAAATTAAAGTACTAACTCAACCCCTCACAATGTGTATCACTTCTAACTCACTATTCACTTTGTTCCTTTTGTGTTGGTTACATCCTAGGAGTGATTAATAATTTTATTGAATAACTATTTTCCCAATTTCATTATGTTTTGTTATATATTTTTAAAATTTAACAAACTATTTTTTATATACAATTTACATTTTATATAAAGAGGTAAAATAATGTCAAATAATGATATGATAGGGCTTCTAAACCCACATTCCAAAATAAAGGTAGGCACCTGTTCACCCAACCCATGCCAATGTGTAATTAAATATAATTCTCACAGAAACACCCTCTACCCCACAATTAATGAAAATGAAACAAATGAATATGATATGTGTAGGTAGAGATGGATTAACTTGTAATTTATATTTAGTAGTAATAATTTAAAGGTAACTATGGATTAATTAGGGTACAATTTCAAGGTATACAAAAATAGATGTTAATTTGTACACTTATTTTTTCAATGAATATAGGACTCTATAATGAATTTGGAATATTCAAATATTATAACTTCAAACAAAATCAATCATTCTTTTTATTTTCTCTACACATCCTGAGAGTCTAAATAATTTAATTAAAAGGAATAATATGTAAAAATGGGATTTGAATGTCTCTCACATATGGGATTTAAAATATTGGTCTATGCTAATGAGGTATGGGTTTCAAAAATCAAATAAACTCTTAAGAATGATTTGAAAATACAAATTCAAGAAAAAGGATCCATAACAAAATCCTAATGAAATCATTTTTTATAATAAAATAATAAATTTTCAACACAATCTACTGATTCCTAAGAAATAATTTTTGATATTATCTTCATGGTTAGTGTTTATATAAAAAACAACATAATGGAAAATAACGAATACACAGAATCATATTTTTTTTTGATTTTTAGGTTTATAATATATAAATAAATGACATATAAAAGACAATAACTGATGTGTAGTTTTATGAATTTAAATCCAAAAAATCACATTTCCTTCTCCCCCACACCTAAAAATTACATTTTATACAATGAAAGAATATTAGATAAATATACAAGTAGTTGAAGGTTGTGAGATGAGACATAACAAAATGTTAGCGTAGCCCTGTGGAGCTCAACCTTGGTGGCGATGTCCTAGAAGAGATGGCTATATATATAGCCCCATCCTCCCTATTAGGGGGAGGGGGCATACCCTTTATTCCTCTTTATTGGATTGACCCTTCATCCCTTTCACTAACCCGGATTTCCTTCCATCCTTTCCCTTGATCTCGCTTTTCCCTAAGTTTCCTAATCTCCACAATAGCTCTCCCTAACTTGTGATATCTACAAAAGAGTTCAAAAAGGCATTATATCTTCCCCGGTTGATGGTCATAGCCTGATTCAAGGGTCTTTGTCCCTCATTCAATGCCTTTGATCAGTTTTCCTTTGACTCATGGGATCTCTATGAATGCACGATGGTGGGTATCCTCGATCAGTGTCACCTGATGATTCATTTTTCCTTGGAGGATGATCTGATATCTACGTAGTCTAGATCCCCACATGCAATAAACAGATGCAACTTCTTTATTATATGTTAGTCTTTTGAATTCAACATGAATCGTGATGAGCCTTCGTTCGCGGTTTGGGAATCTTCCCTGACCATCCTCTCCCTTTCCAAAACCCTTCAATTGTATGAATGTTAGGCAATATGGTCAGTTGATACCTATGTTATGATAGCTTCATATTCATGGTTTGTCACCCAAATTCCCCTCACGTGTGCGTCAAGCCGGATTTATCAAAGGATCCCATGAAATGGATATGGATTTCGGTTAGAGAATATTTTCACTGGATAAAACGGGTTGTCTTTGAAACCTGGCCTACATTCTACCTGGGGTGTCACAGATTTGGACATTCGGTATCAATATGTCACCATGTCCCCATTGTTTTTCGTACTGAGATAAGTGAAACCACGGGAATATGGTGCATTTTTATCCTATTATGAACCAAAATGTGGGGGTTTTGATTGTATGGATGAGAAAATGGAGAGGCGTGAGGTTGTTCCAGAGGGGTTATATCACGCTAGTCTCAGTACTGAGGCTTGTACATAGGAGGATCAACATCAGTAGCCTCCCATGGATACTCTAGTGGCAAGGATGGTTATGAATCAAAAGAAGGCTTAGATGTAGGTTATGGATGTCTTCACCCATTTAAAGCAGGACTTGGGACTAAATGAAGCAGCAAAAGATGTTCCCTTAGCGGTGTGATTGGAAGTGAGGGATGCTCAAAGGCCCTATGTCTCTCATGATCAGGGTTGGAAGCATAAAAACATGCAACCCCATTTTAATGGATGTGGATATGAGCATCCCACAACCTTGGACATGAAGGGTAAATCCTACATGTGGGCTACTACAAACTCTCAAAGCGGATAGGGAAGGCTGGATGAAGTGAATATCATGGGGCCCCAAGACCCGAATACCCATAGAGCCAACTCTGAGGGTTTTGCAAAGGTAAGGGGAGGGGATAGAATTTTGGTTTGGAGAATAAAATTGGTAAGGAGTCTCTGTATAAATAGATAACCCTCAAAGGGGGAGCGACAATAAAGCTATGAAACCTCTTTGTTGGCCTGGACTCCAAAGATCCACAACTACCACAAGAAAAGGATTATTTTTATGATGAAAATTATACTCACCCTCCAATGGATAGCATGAACTGATTTTAAGGGAAAGGTCCTCACAACGCTAGATGGAATATAGGGAAAAGAGGCATGTGTGACTCGGGGAAATGTTTTGTGGTCCAGGGAAAAACCAAAGGGATGAAAGGACTACTCATTCTATCCAAAACCAATAAATACCTGGTAATCTAAAAAGTTTAGAAACAAGGAAGGTAAAGAATTCCAGAAAGGGGAAAGTAAATAATATGATAGGGAGTTCTTGATACTCATCTTTCACTCCAAGGACGAAAAGCTTGAGAAAACTATCTGACCCAATGTCTGAGAGGAGAAGATCAAAAACATTTATGAACCTTGGTTGCATGTTGATTCCAGTGAGGATAATGAAGTGTGGATAGAAAAACAATACTGATTATTGGATTGGGATTCAATCATAGAAAAATCAACCTAGTAGAATCTATTCAGAGAATGGAAAGGATTATAACTCTCTTTGAAGAGATCATCAGAGAGAATATAGAAAACCTGGTTTGTACATTGTACTAGGAACATTACAGAGTAGCTGAGTCAAACAACCTTAGTCTGGTGTTTAATCACTTTGGGAGCTCTTTCATCACGTAGTGGTAATTGGTAGGTAAACAATGATTTTCCATTTCTCATTAAAATGGTTTATTAATAAAAAATTAATTTGGATGACGTAAGAAGATACAACCTATTATGTAGTGTCATATTTGAAATCTAGCAACTAGATTTCCCCAGTTAGATGATTTGTAATATCCTATTATAATTTTATAAGACTCTAATTGTTGATGGTAAAACTTTAGCCATTATTTTCATAAAAATCATGCATTTCACCAAAAAATAAACATTAGAAATATTACACGGACTGGTCCATTGGGATTGAAGCTCAATTGGGTAGATCTTTAGTATATATTTGTTTCGAATGAACATCTCACTATTATGAAACTTTTGTTGATGAATTAACTCATCTTTAATAGCATTCTTTTCTAATTATAGTAATGGGTGTTCTGATATACATCATTTAGAATATCATCCAACCCCAATATTTACATAATCCCATGCTCACCTAAATCATTGTGATTCATATTACATTGTTTATTAGACCAATATTTATAGTGACATACCTCCCAAGAATGGAGAAAATCCACTCCAAACATAATCATGTATGGTGAGATTATAGTTTGGTTTTAAAAATATTTAAAGTACCCCAAAAGTGCATCATCTAATAATAAACTCCCTTCTTTCATACCAGGTTGTACCATTTTATCCATGACCTTATTACCATACTTATATATGGATTATTCATTCCCAATATTTTAGGGGTGATATAAAGTGGAAAAATTATGATCCACCTGACACTTATGGGGAATTATTTCATGTTTTTATTACTAAATTTTGAATCTCTAATGATGAATTGTATTAAAAATGATGAAAAAATGATATCACACAAAAATTAGAACAACATAAGAGTCATCAGACTTAGTTGACTTTAATTCCACCCATTTATAGACATTTCAAGTGTCTAAAAATATTTATACAAAAAAAATTCTAAAGTCAACATGAAATCAATGACCCATAAATAAATGTTCTCACAAAATAACTTGGGCTGTTTGGGAATTCCATTCCTCTTAGAGATATTCCCGATTAATTTTCATTAGGTTAATGACATATATAATTGATTGGAATCTCCGTAAAATTATAAAAATTAATGTGTGGATTCAAATAAATTTCAAGATATATTTTACGTTCTTAACTTGACCATACAAACAAATGTGTTATAGAAGTCAAAAATAGAGGTGAATTCATTTTTAGGGACACTCTAATGAATATGCTAGTCAATATAAATTCTATTCTTGTAGGGAGAATCCCAAATGTATAATCATGACTCATGATTAATACTTTTAGAATTTGGAGTGATAAAATCCATGCGGCCCATATATGCTTTCCAAAATTCACAATATTTTTACACCAAGAGGTAATAAACAATACATAACAATGATGATAATCCAGTAATAATTCACCAATGTTGAGGTATGAGCCAACATGGTAGTCTAATAGTGGGGAAATACTACTAAGGTGGTCATATACCACGTTGATGACTCCTATATTAACTGGAATATATGGCTCAAACATTTCGAGTAGGGGAATCCACTATATAAAGAATGTTCATCTTTGGGTTTCATAATGAGAAACTAAAGGGCAATAGGATCAAAAATGCACAATGAAATTTGATAGAATAAGATATGAATTGAATTCAACCATGGAAAATATAATATAAAAATGTTATTTTAGTGAATTATATTAATATTCAATTAATATAACAAAACCATGCATAGAATATTTTTATTATAATAAGAACATGGGATGTGTAATATTACTAAAATGTTTAATAAATCTATGATAGAAACCATCTTGAACAAATAACGATCAAACATGATGATTTTTTGGGAAATGGAATGGAGGAAATTATAATAATTTTTTATTTATCAACATGAATTCCCTTACTCAATATAACATGACCAATAATTCTCCCTTATTCTGCCAGGAAATGAAAGTTCTATTAATTTAATATGATACTTTTTCAATGAAACAGTAGAAAATAGAATACAAGAATTCAAAAAAATCATCCATATAAGTACCATAAATAGTGAAATCATCCATAAATAAATGTATACAAAATTACAGGTACTCAAAAATAACAATCAATATATAATGATGAAAAGTACCAAGAGCAACATAGAGACCATATATAATCCTCCTATATAAAAATGTGATAAATTGATTTTTAAATGTATTCAATTAATGATCCTTGTGGGCTACAATGATTTGAAAATATCCCAAATATCCAAAAAGGAAAACATAATGGAACTTACTAGCCAATATTTATAACATTTAGTCCATTGAAGGTAGAGGAAAGGAGTCATTTCACATAGATTTATTTAGTCAATATTAGTCAATCCATGCTCACAAACTATTTTTTACATGGGTTTCAAATAATATATTCTCTTCATTTAAAACTATTTTTATTCAAGTATTCTTGGGTTGAATCTCTACTAGTCTAACCCATCTATTATAATATATTGGATAAATGATCTTAAAAATAAGTAATTTACTAACTCTAAATTTTACCACTTCATAGTGGGTGGTATTTTACTATTATTGAGAATTAATAAAGGTCATTGACTATTTATTTAATCGAATATGGTTCTTAAAAAATAAATGGTCTAATATGTTTAATTTCATCCATTTTCTATCATATAATCTTTTTTCACTATCTCAAAATGCCTTTTAGTTTCGATTCAATCTATAGAGAAATGTTGGAAATAATGATTGGAAAATGGTCAAAACCCTCAAGATATTAATATTTTAAATTAAGTTAATGTAGTGTTCACAACATTAATTGGGGTTTCTATATTGATGGAATGGATTTATTTTTTGTGAGGCCTGTAAAACTACCAATCTCGTCTTGATCATTTTCTACCTATATAGAAACAATGAAAATGATATTTTTAGAATCATCCATATTCATTGGTTCCTTTAATTAAAAAACTCAAAAATTTAAAAACAAATCACACGTTTTAATACCCAAGAAACACTACTAACATGAATTACAAACCAAATAATAAATGAGTGTAGGAGATTAATATTAATAAATTTAAATGGCATAGAGTGAACACTTAATATTTGTGTCCTTAGAGAACACTTTTTTGGAATATATATTAAGGGTTTACTGATCATCAATGTGGTGTTTAGTATAATTAATGATATCAAAAATTACATTTCACCCCCAAAATACAAATAAATAATAACATTTTGATAATTTATGAATTCATTTTCTATTTTATGGAATTTCCTTCCATGTTTAAGAGGAGCATGTCCTTGGGCCTAAGAATATTTTAACTCGTGAATATAGAAATATTCATGGAGGATTATATTATTCACACTCTTGGATATTTCTTCAATCAATCATATTTATTGTGTTATAAACCTATCAATTTTTCTCATGATGATTCCCCTTAATTGAAGGACTCTAACCTCTAGAGATGTATAGATAGTGTGATTCATCACATAGATAAACAATCCTAAAACACAAATCGTATTAGAAAATAAAGTGTTCTCTATGGTGAAAGGTATATTAATGTTGACTAGACCCTTGAATTTGTACGGTCACTTTTTTTTAACAATGATACGAAATTTATTCTAATTCTCACCCCATAATTAGCCTTCATTCCCCATCAAAGGGTGTATAGTTCTTTATGAGATTTGGGATATTTATGTATTTGTTTTACTACATCCTAGGGAATAATTCTAAAATGTATCTTTTGAAATGTTAATATCATTATAAATTTCATTATCAAATTTTTTCTTCTATTGAGAGAATAATTGAGTAAATGTTTGAATAATTAATTGTACTGGGGAATCCTAAATAATAAAATTTTTAACTGTTTAATTTTATTTATAACATAAATAATTTTTGGGTTGAGAAATGCTTTCTTTTTAAAGGGATATTATACCTATTGTATAGAATTTTCTGAAGTAAAATTTTATTTACAACCATAAAGTGTGATATCACATAAATTAATATTGAAATTTGGATATTAAATATGTTGGGAAGAAATTTTTGTGAACCTTTAATCTTCATCTCATCGTTGGTGTTTTTGAACTGTCCCACTTTAGTTCATAGGTCAAGAGTAGCTCATTCTATGGTTTTTTTGGAACTCTATATTCTTGGAGTCCATTTCCAACACCATGTCTTTGAGTCTTGGTTCATAATTGGAAAGAAGAGGATTTTTTAGATGGTTAAGGGTAATATGGTTTCATACATTGTACTTTATGATACATACTTTGCTACATCTACACCTCTAGAACTTATTCATATGGATTTTTTGGACCCTCAAGGGTAGAAAGCTTTGCTGGTAAATTATATGTATATGTTTTGTTGATGACTATTCTATATTTACATGGATTTTCTTTTTGAAATTTTAAAATAAAGCTTTTACATTATTTGAAAGTTTTTGTAAAGTTTTTCAAAATGAAAAAGGTTTTAAAATAATTTCATTAAGAAGTGATCATGGTGGAGAATTTGAGAATTAGGAATTTAATTTCTTTTGCTCAAATATGGGTATTAAACACACCTTTTCTGCACCTATAACACCTCAATAAAATGGAATTGTTGAAAGAAGAAATAGGACTATTCATTAAATGGATAAGACTATGCTAAATGAATACAGCCTTCCTACCTACTTTTGGGCAGAAGATGTAAGCATAGCCTTCTATATAATGAATAGAGTTTTAATTAGAACTATTTTGAAAAAGACACCCTATGAACTTTGGAATAACAGAAAACCTAAAGTTAACTACTTTAATGTTTTTGGATGCAAGGTTTATATCTTAAACACCAAGGATAATCTTCGTAAGTTCGATCCAAAATATGATGAAGGAATTTTATTAGGATATTCGGTTACTTCCAAAGCTTATAAAATCTATAATAAGAAGTCAAGGATTGTTGAAGGATCAGCTCATGTGAAATTTGATGAATCTGATCCATTTTAGAAAAGGACAGATCAAATGTAGGAACCTGACCCTAATGATAACATGAGACTTGAGAACTTACAGAATGATTTTGAAAATGATATAAAAAAATTCAATCTAGTTCTTAGGAACATGATACTAAAGAACCTTTAAATGTTTTTCCTATACAGTCTAAAACCCTAAAGAATCACCCTTTAGAAACTGTGATTTGTGACTTAGAAACTGGTATTCAAACTAGATGAATCTTAGGAAACCTAGTGGAATTCCATGCCTTCCTATCCCAACAAGAACCCAAGACTATAGAAGAATATTTTGATGATGAAAGATGGGTAATAACATTGAAAGATGAATTAAACCAGTTTAAAAGAAATGAAGTTTGGGAATTAGTGGAAAGACATTAGAATTATTCAGTAATAGGAACCAAATGGGTCTTTAGAAAGAAACAGAATGACCAAGGCACAATAACTAGAAATAAAGAAAGATTAGTAGATAAGAGATATAATCAAGAATAAGGAATATCTTATGATGAGACTTTTGCACCTGTAGCTAGGTTAGATGCCATTATAATCCTTTTATCCTATGCATCTTATATGAATTTTAAATTATTTCATATGGATGTTAAATCTTCCTTTTTAAATGGTTATTTAATGGAGGACGTTTATGTTGAGAAACCTCCTGGTTTTGAAAATTCTCGAAAACCAGATTCTGTTTTTATACATACTAAAGCTCTTTATGGCCTTAAACAAGAACCTAGATCATGGTATGAAAGATTAAGTTCTTTTTTTTTGAAAAATGATTTTATTTTTGTAATGGAATACCCAACACTCTTTAAGAAAACTGTGAAAAAAAAAATATTTTATTGGTTCAAATTTATGTTGATGGTGTAATTTTTGGATCATCTAATAAAACCCTCTATCATGAGTTTTCAAAGATAATGTAAAAATAATTTGAAATGAGTTTTATCAGAGAACTAAACTTCTTCTTAGGACTTCAAATTTATCAAAAAGATTGTGGAAATGTTTTGAATCAAATCAAATACATTACTGATTTGTTGAAAAAATTTGGACTTGAAAACAGCAAAACGTATACAACTCCTATGTGTACTAATAAAAAAATTTATTTGGATGAAACTAGAAAATTAGTTGACAAAAAATTATATAGAGGTATGATTAGTAGTTTATTATATCTTACTTCTAGTAGGCTAGATACAATGTATTAAGTATGTCTTTGTGCAAGATTTCAATCAAATATTAAAGAATCTCATCTAACTAATGTTAAAACAATTTTTAGATATTTAAAAGGAACTGTTTTTAAATCTATTATTTATCCTAAAAAATATGATTTCAATTTGATTTCATATTCAGATGCTGACTTTGGATGTTTTATATTAGATAGAAAAATCACATCAGGAACATGTTACTTTTTAAGAAAGTATTTAGTGTCATGGTCTAGTAATAAACAATATTCAGTTGCCCTGTCAACAGATAAGGCAGAATATGTTTATGTTGGTTGTTGTTGTGGACAAGTGTTGTGGATGAAAAACGCTCTTATGGACTTTGGATTAAATTTTAATAATACACCTATTTTATGTGATAATACAAGTGCAATTAATATTTCAAAAAATCATATTAGTCATTCTAGAACTAAGCATAATGATATAAGGCATCGATTTTTAAGAGATCATGTTCTTGAAAAGGATATATCTTTATAATTTGTAACTACTGAAATGAAATTAGCTGATATTTTTACTAAACCACTTCCCACTACAAGGTTTGATTTTATTAAGAGGGATCTATGTTTATTTGATTTTAAATAAAATTTTATTTTACAATGCTAGTTCTTCATTTGTAATTCTGCTTAACATAATTTTGCTATTATTTATTTCAAACAAATTAAGTTTCTTTTATCTGCGTAATCTATTTTATTTATTTTTAAATATATGTAATAATTATTAAAAACACAAGAATCAAGGTTTTCAGAAACCCTTTCGACTTCTAAACCGTTTCATTTCTATCGAAACCTTTTCGAACCCGCAAACCGCACCTCTGCTCGTGAACCATAATCTTCAAACTTCTGAAACCCTAACCTTCAATCCTTCAGAGATTCTCACAGAGATGGTAAGGACTAAAAGAGCCAGTGAAGCTGATCTAAGAAATGTCAAGAGACAATTCTCTAAAGGAATAAAAATCTTACAGGGCAAGGTAATCGATCTCGACTGGTTATTTCAGACAAATCTACTATTGAAACAAGTGTTGTCGTTTCCGAACCTTGAACAGATGTTCAACATTGAAAATACAGAATTTCTCTATGAGGTAGAACTTAGATATTTATTCAAATCTTTACAGTTTATTCTGGGAGATACCGAGGATAGTATGATGGCTAACATAGAGGATAGGGATTTCTCAATCTCATCAGTAGAAATTGGTCAGATTCTCAACTTCCCTTAGGAGGGTGATTTTCATTTCTATTTGAAAAATATTGGAGATTATGTGCATAAATCTGAGGACCTAATGTTGTTTCTTTTTGGTACTAAGAGTATAAAGAAAATGTTTATCAAGGATTTGGGCCCTGATCAGAAAATTTTGGTCAAATTTGTTCAGACTAGAATAGCTCCCAGAATGGTAAAAATGGAATACATTTTGTACCCTGATATGTATATAATGTATCTTCTGTTAACTTATATCAAATTATACTTCTAATGGTACATTGTATGTTACCTCAATTATTGTTTTCAACGTGATGCCCAGATGAAATTTTATCCATTTGGTTGATTCATTTCCAAGCTGTTGCTTAAGAAGGACATGGTGAGATAAGTGGATGCCCGCATACACTGTCATCAAAGTAATGTGTTTAATGATGGAACTTTGAGGAATATTGGATACTTATAGAGCACCATTAAAGTAAAACTTTAGCCCATAGGACCTGAGTATGACTCTGAGAGTGCTCAGGCGCAACCTGCTAAGTTCAAGGAGGGACAAGAGGAATCATGAGTCAGCAATGTAGCAAGAAGGATCTGATTTGAAGTAGAAGATTCTGAGGAAGAAAGAAGTCAGGAGAGACTTCAATTTTGAAGACTTAGACCTGTTAATTAGGAAATTACTTCCCCTGTATTGGCAACAACATAAGCTTTATTTTCTTATACATTTGTTAGAGAAGCTGTTATTGATAAGACAATGGAAGATGTTAGTGAAAGAACAGCACCATTAGAGGGATCAAGTGTTCAAGAAGAAGCTCAAAGGGAGAATCCGGAACAGATTGTAGCTAATGTTGAAGTTACACTTCAACAGGAACAAGATAAGGAGGCACATCCTTGTGAGAAAGTGGCCAGACCTCAGGAAACACCTGAAAATATTGTTCATGAAATTCCAGTGGATAACAAAGATGCAGATGTTTGTGATGAACATATCCCTGATGCTCCAATAGAGGTACTTAAAGATGATTTTTCTATGGAAGTGTCTGGAAAGAACTCTGAGGAAAAAACTATGGACAAACCTACTCAGGACAAGGAGAAAGAAAAATCTGATGCTGAATCATTACCTTTGGTGTTGTTGCATCATCCCGAGCCTGAGAATGCGAATCAAGTACACGGTGCCTCTGATTCATGGAAGAAAGAAGTTGAAGAACTGTACAAAAAGGTTTCTTAGTTGAAATCTGAGATTATCACTCTGAGAAATTCCTTAGACTTAGAACAATTGAGATTTAAAAATCTAAAGGAGAGTACAGTCTCAAGGCATGAAGTTGGAATACTTAAAGAGGATATATTGAATGTAGTTGGAAAATTGAAATCTGAAATGGTTATGAAGACAGATTTATCAGATCTAAACTTGTTTATGGAGAAGCAATTTGCATCAGTGGAAAATAGTGTTGTTAGTGGATCAGGTACATTACCTATTTTAATCAGAAGATTTTGAGCTATCACAGCAGTGATGAGTAACATGAATGAAGGGTTGCAAGATCTTCAATGTAACAATGCTCCATTATCAGTGTTGCTAGACAATCAGAAATTTTTAATGGATCAACTGACATCTAGTGAGCCACCAATCGGAACACTGTTAAATCATATGTCAGAGAAGTTGTCAGTGTTTATAGAAAAATAGGAAAGGGTGAATGAGTTTTTCAGAGTCAATTTAATCGAGGATATTCTTATGAATCATGAGAACATAGAGCTCATTATCAAACTTGGATATGGGATGATGAAGAGACTCAGGGAACAGTTTACAGAAATCAAGTGTGCAATCCAGAGGAGATAGAACCTATTCCCATCTTTCCCAAACCTTGATTCCTGTGTTTATCATACTTGTATCTATTTTTTATTTTTATTGAAAATCTGTTTCTTTCTTTCTATTTGTTTTACTATATTTATTTTGATATGCCAGTACTCCATATTTAATTATTGATAAATATTTAATATAGAATTTACCTACAGTTTAGTGCAACATTAAATGTGTTAAAATCCTAATTTATCATTATTTTTTATATCACAAAATGGGGGAGAAATTTGGATAAACACAACATTTTATTTTAAAAACATCATTTAAATGATTTCCTGTATATATAATGTTTTGGATTTATACAGATTTATACTTATACAGATAACAATTTTAAAGTTATTAACAGTCATTTATTATAAAGGGAAATTTTCTTTTTCTTTTTATTTAGAGGGAGAAATTTTTATTCATTCAAATGATTTTGTTAAAATTAAATATTTTTTTATCCTCTCAAAATTCTAAAACATTTTGTAACTAATTTTGAAAGTTAATTTCATTTAATTATTTTTATTATCTTATGTGTTTTTTGATCATTAAAAATGGGGAGATTTTTGAGCAAATTATTACTTTCAACAATACATAATAATGTTATTTAAAGGGGTGGATTATTAAAAATAATACTATGTCACTTTATGATAATTTTGATGCTCACAAATACCCTTAATTAATTTCTAATGATTTTATTTGTTATGTATTTTGAAGGAATTTATTAATTTATTTTACTCTTGAAATTACAAGAATTTATCATTAAAGTATTTTTATTTAGCATGTTCTTGAAACACTGTTCATGCGCTACTTATTCAGAATCTGCTTTAGTGCATTCTGGAATCACTGTTCATACCCTACGTGGATAAATGTAGAGTAAGGATTAAAAGCATGTATACTTTTTGAGATAAGAGAAAAGTATATTTAATCCACCATACGTTATCAGGAAAGTATGGAACAAGAACCTTATGTTAGGAAGGAACCTTACGTTTGGGTTATCAGCAAAGTATGGAAGGAGAACCGTACGTAATTACTAAAAGTTACCTTTATTTCTCAAAAGTATGGTTTATCAACCTTACTTTTGTGAACAACCATTCGTTCTTGGAAAAGTATGTATTAAGTAAAAGTATGGATATTTTAAAGTACATTTGAGAGTTGAAGAAAATGTATGAATGATCAGCACTACGTTTATGTTAAACCTTACATTGTCAACCCTACGTTTGGAGGTCACATCATCAACCTTACGTTTGGTGTCGGAAAGTTTGAATGATGATTTTTTTATGCAACAGTCAGCAAGATGATTGTTAGGCAGATTTTAAGCTGGATTTAAAGTCTATTTTAAAATCTGTCTTTGACCGATTCAAAGTCGTTTTATCAAGGGATTAAAGATAGAATTAAAAAGAGCTTTTTATGCCGAGCCTTGAGGGAAGTTACGACTACTCTCTAAATTCAAATGTTTGAATATCGTGAGTAAAAAAGGGGACTTTTATGGATCTAAATATGCAGGGAATATGCTCTTCTTTATTATATATGTTTTCTATGAAACACTAGGCATAGGTATGTGGTGATCAATCTATCATTCAAAAAAGTGGAAAACAGAGACTGCAAAAAATTACACTGATCTGCTGATTCAAAGAGGATCGTCAACGCTCTGTTTATTTAAAAATAAGGAACTCAATAGAAGATTCAATTGTTTTACATCAAATATCTACTGTGGATCTACTACTGCTGAAGTTGTAAATTATATCTCTATATCTAATGAAACCTGATCAACTCAGAACTGCTTTGACTTGAAAATAAATATTTCTAGAGATGAAGATCCATCTGCTGTCAATTTATTTCTATTGCAATTGTGAATATCAACTTGAAAAGTTCTTTCTAAAATTCTTTTTATCTTGAGTAACCAACTTCTCGTACTAAGCTTAGTAGGTTCGTGTTTGAACCAGAAGGCTTTTTTTTGTCTTGGATTGTAAAGGTGTCAACTGCCTGTACTCAGTTGTGAACCGGTCTATTGAAACGAGTACCAGTTAGTGAAAATCACCAAGCTCATAGAGTAGAGCGTTGGTGGAGTGGACTAGGGGCCTTCTGTTCCCCGAACCACTATACATCTTGTGTTTCTACTATTTAAATTTCTGTTGCATCATTTTATCTGATTAATGTTAAAAAGGAAGAACACAATCACACAAAGATCTTTGAGAAGACACAATTCACCCCCCCCCCCTCCTGTGTATATTTGGTGTAATCCGATCCAACAAAAGTCATCATATGTGTGTACATACGGCATACCATCTCCACGTCGTGGTGAAGTTAGTTATTCAACACTACATAAATTATCTGGGTATAATAATGATAATAATTAATTTAAATAAATAAAATAACATGGTAGTTATTCTTTATATATAATATACCATCCAATTAAATATTGGTTTACCAATGATAGAATAATATTGTCGCTCGTTCGTACGTACGACTTACTATCTCCATGACGCGATTAGATTCAACTTCAACGATCATCATTCAAGAATTGAAATATATATATATATATATATATTGAATAGTTATGACATATATGAAATAATATTCCCACTATAATAATATTTATTTATATAGTTAAATATAGGTCATTAACATTCTTCCATATTATACGATAAGATAACAAAAACAATGTTCATGCCTACGTACAGACTATCATCTCCGTGAATGGTGTTTTCATTTAATATATCAATCTATTATAAATATTTTTATTCGCAATATATATGATATATAAATCAGGTTTTATATTCTGGAAGTATGTAAATCATAGTCTATGTGATACGATTAGGAATAACAAGTTAAAACACATATGATAAAGAAAGCAATTATTACCTGAAATGTTACATTAACATGGAAATTATTTTTAAATGGGTAGTATAAAGTCATAAAGAAATAAAATATGATATTAAAAATATTAATATGGTTTTTTTATAATTTAATACCATATTATTTTCATTATACAGGAGGATAAATGTACCCTCGACTAAAGGAAAGTACAAGGTAAGGGTTTATTCCTCAATCTCATTATTATCCGAGATTATTTATGTGTAAATTTTTAGTGGTAAATATTTATTATCCATGTCCATGTTTTATAGAAGAGTTTTCAAGAGTATTCTTTAAAGAGACTCTTTAACTAAACCATCATTTTAAATTGTTTAAATATTTATTCTTCTAAATCATCATTAGTGTCCATATATTCAAAATGGTTTTAAGGATTTGTTTATATGGACATGAATGTTTTAAAAAGATAATTCTATTAAAAAGTTTCAAAGTAGTATGGGACACATTGATTCAGAAATTTCTTTTAAATTACTTCCTTTCTAAATTTCATTACTTTTAAATGATTTCATGAAAAAGGGATATTTCTCTCAAAGAGTTTTACTGATCATTTTCAACTAAGTCAACATCCTTTACTGGAAATTATTAATGATTAGGGTTTATTAATTATAATAAAATGTTCTATATTACATTGAATGATTTATGATATGTTTGACTATGGATGTTATGTTTTTATAACATTCAAGGTTTACAGTTTAAGTATTGATATTTCGTATACTAGTTTCAATATGAATGATTATGTTATGTCTCACCCTTTTCATATGTGAAATGTATTGGACATAGTAAGTGACGAGTGGGTCCCACTATAGCACCTTCATGCATCAATAGGTCTCATGAGACAAATTATTGTCTTGGAACAAGTCCTTGATTAAATTTATATTTGTATTCTTATTACTAGGCCATGACTATGTGGTTGTTATTTCCGACATTATGCATTCCCTCTTTATGAAATTAGTTATTACATGTGATTATTCAACTAGTAGAATATCCATGTGCAGGTTTGTACGGTAATATTTGATTTTAGTTTTCCGTATTATGTTTATTTATATTTTTAAAAGGTTGTCGTTTGTATTACACAACTCTCCATAAAGGATTATAGCCTCCACTAAATTATTTACCCTTGTTAAGCATATGATCTCACCCCTTTTTTATGTTTAATTAATAAAAGATTCCAAAAAGTGTATTATGATTGATTTGTAGTGTTAATCTAGGGGAATAAGTTCTTTCTGAATGGATTTTTTATGTTGTGAGTTACGTTTGAATGTGTAATGTAACATTCATGTTTGTAATCTTTTTTCCATGACTGCTGAACTGATTAGTCCTTCAGGACATGATTCTTTTTAATAATGACAATGTATTAATTTTTTTTACCAATTATGGGTAACTGGGGTCAGGGAATTACACCCTTACCATGAATGGTTTGGACAGTGGGACTTCGGTGGCCGCACTTTTTTAGGAAACCATGGGGCTAGGTGAACACACCCATGCATGAGTACATGTAGTTTTTTATAGACCCTTTCACATTGTTTTCACATAGTTAGTCTAACCATACACATGAAACTATGCATGGTACTTCTTGATGCAGTGGGAGGTGCACATTTAGCACACAATTCAGAAAACCGTGTATCGAAGCTATTAACCCAAATATTTTTGTGTGAGATTTTGATTTTAACATTATTCAAATTTAAACAATACCCTCTTCTACATTTATCATTTCTGTAGACATCATCCCTATTTTCCCTCTCTTTGATCTTCTTTGACACTCTCACATTGGATTCATAATAACTCCTCCATCTAGGATCAGATTCAAGAATCTTTGGTCTCACTAGACTAATCCAGGTAAGATATTCATTTATCTTTCTCTGTTAATAATTTCTCTTCTGGATGGTGTCATTTTGATTTCGGATCTTATTCCCTATCTTCAAGAAGTTGATCTGTTCAGTCATTCTATATAGATCCAAGGAAAATTAAAGGTTAATAATGGACAATGAGAAATATACTAGCTTAATGTTGGTGGTCTATGAATCATCCCAAAATTAAAACAATTTATAAACATTATTCATTGTGTGCACACTAAGTTAATTGGGAGTTTCCTATTTAATTCATATTCCACTATTATATTTATCATACATGTATCCTATAGGTCATTCTATATGTGTGCTTCTTCATTGAAGGTTATGACTTAATTTTCGACAACCCAATATAGGTTTCATTTCTTGTTCATGAATCATATGGATTTGTTATTACTATTAGGGACACTGTTTGGGTGAGAAAGAATTGGCCTTGATAAAGGTAATTTTTTTAATTTCATGAATGAACTGTTAATGTATTTTATATTATAGTATCACCTTAACCATCTAACAGAAGTGTTTTAATATGATAAATGAATGTCAATTTTATATGGAATATATATTATATATATCAATTGGCCATGTAAAATGAAATTGAATGAAAAATGGTTGCATTTACATAGCCCTGCATTTCATGATTATGAAAGGTAATGTAACGAACCTAGTCGATGAATATGTAACCAAAGTATTAATTAGTTACATGTACTATTTATCCTAGTCACTTATAATGAATTCTTACGTAATAAATCGATTGAATTTTGGAAAAGGAATTAGTATAACATGTCCTATGTTAGATAATGAATTAGGAATAAGGTGCTTTTTAATATGGACTTGTTCATATTTATTTGAGTTTTCAGACATGAACCAACCTTGGATTTCTAATGGAATTCCTTGAACACTCTAATATCTCCATTTTTATTATAGGAGGCGTTTTCCAAGTGGAATACACACCTTGGATTGTGGTCATTGTCTATTAATAGATACACAATATAAATACATAGGTTCCCTTCACTATCTCCTAGATATTAGGATCCCTTGGATACACTCCTTGGGTCTATATTGACGTCTATACACATGTCTAACCATGGATTCACCCCCATTTTCCCCAACAAGTTATCTCATGATTACCATCGATGAGATCCTTGGACTCATATATAATCATTTATAGTGTAATTCTGTAGGTGATGACCCTTTGATTACACTTAGACCTCTTTAGTTTGGCCGTATATTATCACTGAGTTATATCAACCCCTAATATCAAGGATTCCTTATTTATTACCTTTGATATTCCACAATATCATCATCATCAATGATGCTTAGGTTATTGTCGTCTATCCAATGTTATTATTACTAGTATGGGATGTGTTACTAATACCATAGATCCGCATACCTAAATTATTATAAACATGAAGATAATTAATTAAATGATTACATGTTCGGACATAAGATGTGGATGAAGCATATATTGGTGCATTTACATTGTTGTAATGTATTTACATCTATATGCACCTTCACACTGTTTCAGTTTAAATTCTGCTGCCTGGATTGAATAAATTTCATTGTTGGTGGCCTACTATGATTTTTCACACACCCTAGCCAGGCCACCATGGGTACCAAGGATGATTACATGTATATAGGTGTTTATAAAGGTAATCATCTGACTATGAACACCTGATCCTAACTTGATTGCATTATGATGGTGCATGTTAGCAGAAGACCAGCCCAGTTCTCATGATTCTTGGATAGTTTTGGATTAATTTTTTTTCTTTTATATAACATGTATTTTCTTAGTCGATGTATACATTATTTTCGAGTTTTATAGATAAATTAGTTACATTTTCCTCATTTTTATATATTCACTCCCCAAATTTTATGTAAATTATTATAGATGGATATTTATGCTTATCTTCAACTTAATATTCATTTATTTCTTATTACAGTTCTTTTTTTACTATTTATTATATATTTTATATGCTCCACACTTGTAATGACAGAATAGTATCCCCATGGGAAAACCCTAGTCCCTTGCTACTAGTCAGCAGCCTTTGACATAGAGGGAGGTGCGCTTGAGGTCATGTGTTCATCCAGGGTTGGGGAACCTTTGATTGATACTCGATTTGGGATGTCATAAAACCTATTTTTAATATACTTTTTTTGTGTGTTTGACAATTCTATATTATAGGCAATGGTTTCCCAAACATCCTATTTAGTTTTCTATATGATTTTTTTCTCCTAGTATAAATTTTTTTTAAATTATTTTTTATTCTCATTTTTTTATAATTTATCTTCTTGAAAATATATGTTCTTTTTTATTAACTGAGTTTTTTATTGGATCATAATTTTTTATCATTGATTATTATCTCAGAATTTTTCCATATTATTAAATTAAAATATATCATATTTTTTCCATTATATAAGGAAAATTAAATATTAATCTCAAATATATTTTATTTTATTACTTTTTTCTTCTATAATATATGACATTTTTTATAATAATTTCCATACTCTCCATTAGCTATTTATACTCTATAAATATATTCTTTATTAACACAATTTTTTTCATTTATAATTTATATGTTAAAATATATTTTATCTTATTGAATCTTCATATTTATCATTATCAATTGTTAAACGTAAATTTCATAACTCATTCATCGATTTTCGTTTTCCCAAAAACTGACAAAAAATATGAAAATCCATTTCTTTTCACAATAACATATATCTTATCTTCCATTATAAATTCATTATGTAGAACATTATTTATTTTCACTATTCTATTATTGGGTATTTTTTGTAAAATAATTATTCCAAAAATCCTCCATTCATCCTCCCAAAAAATATTTTGTGAATGTCATATGAATCATTATCTTTTAAAATAATGCTATAAATGTTATATAAAATCTCATTTTATGATTTAAATGTAAAAATCATATCCATATCAAATTATATATATCTTATAGTTACTATTTATGTTAACCTTTTTAATTCAGTTATGATATATTTTTTTGGGTGAATGATTTTATTATCATCCAAAATAATTATGGATGCCATTTAATTCAATACCATTTGAAAATGTTTTGTAACACATATTCATCCCATGTAATTCTCATTATAAGATAAATTATTGATTTTATGTGGCTCATATATGTATGGAAAATCATTATGTGATTGGTGGGTCTTTTATATCCCTCCAATTCATTGTTTATTGTTTATATTTCATAATATAATGATTTTGGCGTGTGGAAATGATTATAATTTATTCGCAACATATGTAAGGGAGTCATTGGGTTTTGATCACAACATTATGCTTGTGAATGATTGTTCTTATCTAAAAATGTAATTATATTGTGTGATTATTCATGTACCACAATTTTATGTTTTGAAACATTCATATGGTATTCTACAAGTCTTGTTATTATTGTCTCACAACTTCACATTTTTATGTCATGTTATATTCATGATCAATATGGGTTATATGTTCTTCAATCATGTCTCGTGAAAAAAATATCATGATACAATTTTTTTAGTTATATTTTTGTAACATAATCTTGTTTTATGAAATTTTTATGATCTTTCCAGAATTTCCTGACTGATTGACATGTTTCTCCCTTGTAATTGATTGAGGTTACTCCAAATTATGTTTTCTATTTCTTGTGGGAAACATATTTATAATTGGTCATAAAAGTAAGTTATGATTAAGGAATTTTATAGGAGATATTAAATAAATAATTTGTAACAATACATTTATGTAACAAATATCTAAGGAAACTAAACCATTGGGTTCTTGGATACTGTGTTTATTTATGAGATACAATGTTTATATTGGGGAATTAATGTAAGTATAAGATTTTTTTTGGTTTGTCTCTATTGGTATCACAAAGATTTTTTGATAATTATAGTGATTTGGTAAAAAAATGTTACAGAACCCAACCTAAAGAAACCTAGATTTACATAAAAGTACCATATGAAAAAATGATGGTTCAATAGAGTATGATATCATAATGATTGTTTTTATGTGGTTATTTACACTGATTATATTAATATTATATAATTAATCACTCATATTATCCCTTTTGGATTTATAAATGGATTTATCTAGGAAGAACCAAGTTAAAATTAGATGTGTTGGAAAATGTAGTAGTTCTTTCAATGAGAAAAAAACAATATGGGGACTTAATTATGAAATATAATGTAGATACTCACTCTACTATCTGATTAAATGAATAATAACACAAACCTTGTTTAACACTCAATCATTCCAACAATGGAAAAACACCCAATCATGTGAATCATATAGAAATTTACTCCCACCATAATTGGGTCTTCTAGCCGACTACATTTTGAGAAATTGACAAACATAACGTAAGATTTATTTTCTATTATCAAGTTTTTAGGACAAGAAAGTATTGTTTTCTTAGTTTATCAATTGGTCTGTGATAATTTCTTTATGGTGGTCTCCCATTATAAATAAAAAGAAAAATATATTTTTTACTCTATTGAATCAGATGAATTTTTAAAAATATTCTTTCTCTGATATTTCCCCAAAATGTTTACAATCAAATAGGGTTATAATTCCAAGAGATTAATCAAAATTTGGATAAATATGTTATTTTATGTGAAGAAAAATTCTCGAGACTCAAAAAAACATTACGTTAGTTTTATTATTGATAATGAAATAAATATCAATCATTTCTTTAGTGTCCTAATACCAAGTAATAAATTGTCTTTAGAGATAATAGTCCTTTGTATCAATGAATTAAGAGTCAAAACATTCATTAATTTAGAAATAAAAAAATTGGAGATATTCATTTTTTTCATTTTTTCTGAGATTAAAAAATTATGATTTAAAATTATGGTATATAAAATGATAAATCAAAAATTGGAAATAAATCTCAACATCATATATAGTAAAAAAATGTGGGAGGAAGAAACTATAAAATTTCCTCAATAGATTAGGAAATTACATCACATTTTGTAACTATGGCCACTAGGAACCCAACCACAAAATAAATTCAAAGAGGCTAATTAAATAAAAAAAATATAATAATATCCCAACTAATTCAACACCCACATATCCATTCTAAAAATAAATTTTGTATGGGAATTATGAAAAATATTTCCTAAATCTAATGTCTAATGAGGTTAATGGGCATTAACATCCTCTAAGTCCAATGGAACAAGGAGGGACTACAAAATCACTACATATGAAGTTTATTATGATAATGAAGTGGTTATAGATAAAATTATTATACACTAAAAAACTATGAATATCATATTTAATTATGGTTATTTTTATTATAATGTATCATTACTGAGTTCTAAAAATCCTGATTCATCAAAAAAATAGATATTGAACTTTCATTGAAAACACATAATGGTGTGATGATTTTATATAATGTTTAAAAATATTGATCGATCATGTTTTGTGGTAATATATCTATTAACAATATAGTTCTTCTTAAATTTGTATAATTCAATGTAATGATAAGAATGTATTATATCCCCCTACATATATCAACATACCAATAATCAAGAGAGGGAAATATTATTTCATATCCCAAATTATCCCATTATAAAATATTGATTCAATTATGATGATAGACTCCATTGAGAAATAAATTCATTATTTTGGGTCATGATAACCAATAATGAGTGATACATTGATCTAAATACTACATAATAAATCAACGATAAAGATGTGTTTATTTTTTATAAATATATGGATGTGTTTCTTGATAAATAACACATGATTGTTTGGGTTTTTAATTAAACTAATACCCATGTATATAACAATGTTGAATTTTCTTTATAGAATGTACCCCATTAGATTGGATTAATTAATGGTGAATATATAGGATAATTGAGAGAAGGTTTTTTTAATTGCAAATTTATTAGTAGGGGTTAACCTATTCAGATTTTTTAAGAAAAAATATGGGAAATAGTCTTAATAATTATAATGAACTTAATATGATTATAATCAAGAACATATACCATATTCCCTATATTAATTATTTTCTATCATCTTAAAGGGGCTCAATACATCAGGAAGGTGGATCCACTATATGGAAATCATTAATTATTGGTAAATAGATAATACCTTCCTAATAAAGCCTCTTATAAAAGATATGGAAAATATATATTCATATTGACACCATTTAAACTTGTTAAGTTCCCTTCTATCTATATATATTTTATTAATAGTCTCTATAGAGATTACCAAGAAATATTCTTGGTAGTCTTTATTTATTATAATCTCATATATTCCTAGATCATTGATGATCATAAAGATTGTGTGAGTATTTTTCTAAATACATAATTAATGTAGAAATTGAATGAACTGTTTTTAAGTTGTGAATTTTTATAAAAGTGTTAGGGTTGGTGTCCTGAGAACTATTTTACACTTTGATTACATGAATGTTCACTTATTATATATTGTTCATTGTTCTTCATGACTATAATATAATAATGTCCTGGAAAATTTGTTGCATAAATAAGGTCATGGAAGATCCCCACAATGATGAGAACCGTGAAATTATATAACAATATTCTTAAATAAAGTTATGTGGTTGGATGAAATATTATGATAGGATACATAGTATATATACTGTCATGTGTGAGTACTCGTAAGAAGGCAAGACTCTCTGTCATGGAGTTCGCACTTGGAAATCTCTAAGATTGAAGATTATGAGAACAGACCTGCCAGTAGCAATTCTGCATTTCTTAGTGTCACCGGACATTTCTATCTACGAGCGTTTGTAATGGTCCTTATATTGGAAGATTATAATTAACTCATGTCATGACTTGCGCACTTAGATTTTCTGACAAAACCGTCATGAAGAGAGTTGGCGGGATGTAGGGTAAATTGGGTGCGTCACGAATGACATGTTGTTAATGGATAACTCAAGGAAAGATTTCTCCTTTCCATATTTATGGAAGTAGATATCTCAGGCCCTTTGATTGAAATAGAACTGTCGAACAAATTTAATGGCCATGGTTACACGATGATTTTATTTCTGGAAGTCAAAGAATAAAAGATCAAGCATATAGGTTTATGACACTACCATGAAACCTGCTTGATGAGATATTGAGACAAAGGGATTAAATTACATAGTAGCCATTCGTATGAGGTGACACGTCAATGCAGCGTCAACTTCTTTATCTTGGGTGCCTTGACCCGTTGCTGGACAGTAATATTGGACTTTAGGCAAACCTACCTAATGCCAATGAGAAAGAGGCCTAGAGGGTCACACACTAAGTGTATCCAAGTATCTGCAGATGAATAAATATTATTCCAGTACGTGGTTTAATAATTATTCAAGGAATCCTAAGTCGTTTTAATGTTGGAGGATTAATAAAATGAAAACATGTACACGCTGTGTATTAATTATTACATGCCGTGTAGTTTTTATTTTGTAAACAAGTACACGCCGTGTATTATTAAATGTACACGCCGTGTAGTTTTAATTTTGGAAAGGAAATGAATAAATGAAAACAAGATATACATATTATGTACATTGAATGTACATTCCATGTAGTTTTCAATGAAAAACAAGTACACGCCATGTATTTATGATTTCACGCCGTGTAGTTTTTCCATTCGGGATTTTGAGAAAATATCGTTTTATTAAATGATATTTATAATAATTAGCATGGGAGAATGTCAAGGAATTAATTATTCGACATGGGTATTTTTAATATGATTCAATGAGATAAATAAAACGTGTAACGCATTTATTTATTGTCATAACTCTACAACCTCAAACTCGATTATAAATATCCTCACAACCCCAACTCTTTTCCTACACAAGAGAATAGTTGTGTACAACAATTCTGGAGAATTCTTTCATGACCAAAATAACTCCTTCCTCTTAGAACACTCTCAAGACTGTGGGAGATCCTTTCCATCAGATTAAGACGAACTATGGTGGAAAACGCAAGCAAAGGTTTCTCCACGCTAGCACCCGGAGACTCTTTTGGCGACGTCCATAGATATGAGGTGCACATGTGGATCAACACTAGAGGAAGTCTACACTTGGATTCTATGACGCAATGACGAATCACATCATAACATGACCAAGAATATCAATAATGAAAGAACACCCAAAAAAGATACTTCTATTCAATTGATTAAATTAATTATAATCAAACTATAACTATCCTACTTTGTGGTTCTGGGACTTTCCTTTTCTTTGTCTATTTCTGTAATTCAATCGGTGGAGACTGGTGTTTATCGTCATATTGATCCCGGATTGATCATTGTTAACAAAAAAAATCCAAGTGGTAACATCCACCCACACGCTTCTTCTATGCCCTGAACATTCAAATGGTGTCATAGGGAGGTTACATCCTTGATTATAGTTACTTAATTTTCGTTTATAATTTACACATTTATATTCGATTCAATTCAAGATAAGTCGTTCAATAAAACTGAATGAACAAGATCTGTTCTTCATCCTTCGTTTCTCGATTCACATCCCTGAAATGAACTTTTTATTTTAATTTTCATTAAATTAAAGATGAGGATCTCATATGGAGGAGCCACAATTTATGTCCATACAACACAAGAATACACAATGTGTAGTGAGAGCTACATGTCGTGTACCTAGGTTCAATGAACCAGTACTGGTCTACCACCCACGCTGTGTGAATTGAGTACACCTAAGTATTTATTACCCCATTTTGACCAGTAATGAATGGTTGGTGGGAACAAAAATACACTATGTGTGTGTGTGTTGAATCACAACGCCGTGTAGTCTAATCCAGTCCAGGTGAAACCATGTATAAGGAGAAGCCGTGTTCCACGTACATGAGATTTCCAGGACGGTAACCACGTAACAAGTACACACTGTGTTAGATTAATCTACACGCCATGTACACCAAAATTTCCAAAGTAGATAAAACACGAAAAATCCCCTGGCGTTGACTTTGGATAAAGGGTGAAATGAAATACACGAAGTGTAAATTTAAACTACACCTCGTGTAATTTCCAGAAATAGAATTTCCCCAGTTTTCCTCTAAAAGTGCAAAGACCTGTACAAGGGATGTGGATGATAAGAATCTCAAGGAAATTCGGAAAGGAATTTCAGATAAATAATTGATTAATTATAAGATCATAATTAATTAATTTCAAGTGTGACTTACCTTAAATAATAGAATGATTAAAAAAATTTAGTTCTAAATATGCGTAATTATCGTTGCATGCTATGGATGATCATGACCAAGACCAAAGACCCTTTGTCTGTGTGTTTGGTTTCATTTAAATTTGTTTAATTTAAATTCATTGGCATGCGGGCCTTCTTCCTATAAAATGTAGGGCCTACATGCCCATGGTTTCTTTAATGTAAAACCCATGTAATGGAGGATCTCCCAAGCCCGAGGAGGCGGTTCAAAACCTGAAGCTGAGGCGAAACCAACCCAAGAAGATACAAAGGTGGACAGGTGGGAGCTGCAAAACATGAACCATCGGTTCAAAGTGTTTTTCCCTAGGTCAAGGTTAGCTTATCAAACTGCTAGATAAGCTAAGCAATAAAATATCATGATCATGACATCTAATTTTATTCTTGTCTGATTGCATTGTTTATTTATTATGTATGGGTTGTCACGATCTCATAGTTAATAAAATGAAAAAGCATGCAAAGATGGAATAAAATAAAAACCGGACTATGGGTAAACATTATCGAATCATGGTTAATCACTTATGCAAGCATCCCTTAATATTACTAAGTATGTGATAATGCGAAACTACACATGAAGGATTAAAATACCTTAATACGATATTATTTCAGACCACGCCTTTCGTTACTTGATTAAGGGAAAGAATCAATAAGACTATTTGTTTGACCAACCCTTGTTAGGACACATACTTTTATAAAGGAATCCCTTATGAAAGGTTTCGTGTTGACTTAACCATATTACATCTAGAGGAGTAGCCCTTTCTAGACTTGATGTAATATTGGAGGCAAAAGTTGAGAAAATCCAAGTCAGGATTTCAGGATTGGGGAGTCCACTCAATAGATCAAGGAACTGTATACTCACAGTTTGCAAAGACCAGCCTATATAAATACCATCAAACAGCTTGACCAACCCTTGTTGGGTTTATGCGAAGGGGAACATGGATCCTTTCCCCTCAAATATAAAAGCAACTGTAAATTCCGAGTTCAATGGTGAGGGCCCTTGGTAATTGATTAAATAGTGGGATAATTAATAAAATTTATCATTTCCCATAAAATTTAATCAAGAAAAGTACTGATAAATCTGCTCTTCTAATTTGTAGAATCAATATGACAAGCTCACCAATCACATTTTCTCTGTGATCAATTCTGGATAAAGATAGTATCCTCACCGGCAGTAACTTTCCAGAATGGTTTAGGCACCTTTGGGTTATCCTACGTAGTGAATGAAAGTTTTACGTGCTGGAGTCCTCACTTCCTGATTCTCCTGCCCCAGGGGAAAGTTATGAAGATTTCATGGTCTATGATCAACATTTGAGAAATTCACTCAACATTCAAAGTTTGATGCTATCATCAATTTCAAGTGATCCCATGAAGTCTGATGAGGACATGGATACCTATAGCATGCTCGAGCACCTTCGTGGTCTATACGAGGAGAGAGCAAGACAATAATTTTTTGAGATCTCCAAGGCTCTATTCCATAGCAAGCTTGGAGAAGGGGCCTTATCCAGGCCTCATGTAGTCAAGATCATTTTCTACATTGAGCTCTTGGAGGTTTTTGGGTTTAAAATCCCTGAGGAACGGGGCATCGATCTCATTCTTGCATCACTCCCCTAGAGCTTCTAAAACTTTGTTGTGAACTTCAACATGAACAGCATTGAGAAGTCTCTATCTGATATTCTTATCCTCATTCACCAAATGGACAATGACATGAAGCGTGAAAAGCCTTCTTCCCTCATGGTGAATAAAAGTAAATGGAAGGTGAAGAGATTTAAGACCAAATATTCTTCAAGTCCTTCCAAGAAAAGTAATATCAAAGGGAAGGAAAGAGAACAAGAGGCTGTTTGTTTCTCATGTGGCAAGAAGGGCCACTGGAAGAAAAACTGCACCCAGCCAAGGAAGCAAGGGGAAGCTTCAGGTGTGTTTGTCATTGAATGCAATCTATCTATTTCTAGAAATTAGGTATTATATACTGCTTGTGGTTCTCAAATCTGTATCCAAATACACTAACCAAGTAGATTCAAAAAGAATGACTGAGGTGAGTTGGATCTACGAGTATCCAACAGAGCCAATCTCACTATTGTAGCTATCGGTGACTACCACCTCACATTGACTACTGCGATGGTCTTGGTTTTTAAAGGATGTTATCATGTACCCTCTGTAACTAAAAACATTATTTCAGTATTCAGATTAGATACTTATGGATTCATCTTCATGTTTGGAAGTGGATGTTTCTTCTTTTATAAAGATAGCATTTGTTTTGGTAAGGTATAGTTATATAATGGTCGTTATGTGTTAGACTACACAAACCAAGTAATGGAAATTGATGAAAAGGTTAATTTACATGAGTCATACCACTCCCAACTTTTGCATCACCGTCTAGGTCATGTCAATGAGAAATGTTTGACAAAATTACTTAAAGATGGGTATTAAGATTCATTCGAACTAAAACCACTTGGTGTATGTCATGGGTGTCTACAAGGAAAGATGACCAAAGCCCTATTTAGTGGGAAAGGTGAAAGGGATAATGATCTTCTAGAATTAGTTCACATATATGTGTGTGGACCATTTACAGTTGAAGCAAGGGGTGGGTTCTCATACTTCATAACTTTTTCTGATGATTTTAGTAGATATAGATATATTTACTTAATGAGGTATAAGTCAGGTTCTTTTGATCGGTTCAAAGAATACATGAATGAAGTTGAGAACCAGCTTGGTAAGAAGATTAAGAAACTCCGTTCAGACAGAGGAGGAAAATATCTTAATCAAGACATCATTGATTTCTTATGGGAGTTTGGGATTCTATCTCAACTCACTCCCCCATACACACATCAATGGAATGGTGTAAGTTAAAGGAGGAACCGCACACTGTTGGACATGGTGAGATCAACGACGAGTCATGTGAATCATCCATTATCATTTTGGGGATATGAATTACAAACAGCAGCACACATACTAAACCAAGTACCAACTAAATAGATAAATGGTATTCCATACGAGTTATGTAGTGGACGCAAATCCATGTTATCGAATTTACATGTGTGGTGTAGCGAAGAATTTGTTAAGGACTCTTCAGGTAACAAACATGCACCCTGAGTCACAAAGTGTATCTTTATAAGATATCACAAGGAAACAAGGGGATATTACCTATAAAACCCCTCAGAAAAAAAGGTTATAGTGGCAAGAAAATACGTATTATTTGAGAGGGAGCACATCTTTAAAAGAGATAGTGGGATTGAGGTAGACTTTGATGAAGTCGTGGCTCATGATACACATGAGTTGGTACAAGAACAGATTCCACAAAGCCCCACGGAAGTAAAATCTATTCCAAAGACACAAGAACTGTGTAGGATCATGAGAGAGGTGAGAGAACTAGAATGATATGGTTTTATTTTCATTGAGGATAGTCACTCATTATTGGTTGTCAATTATGATCCTCTTACCTACAAGGAAGCAGTTGAAGGCACAGACGTTGCAATGTGGCAAGAAGCCATGAATTATGAAATGGATTCCATGTACCAAAACCAAGTGTGGATTTTGGTAGATCCTCCAGTTGATGTAAAGCTTATTGGTAATAAATCGGTATTCATGGAGAAACTGGACATGGAGAGTCAAGTCAGTGCCTATAAGGAATGACTAGTTGCAAATGGTTTCAGACAGCATCATGGAATTAACTATGATGAAACCATTTCACCAGTTTCAATCTTAAATCCATCATAATCATATTGGACATTTCCTCTTACCATGACTATGAAATTTGGGAAAAGGATGTCAAAACAGCATTCCTTAAGGGGAACCTTCAGGAATATGCCTACATTACACAAGATGAAGTGTTTGTGACTACAAAGGATGCCTACAAAGTATGAAAGTTGCATAAATCCATTTATGGATTAAAGAAAGCATCAAGGTCATAGAACATTAATTTTGATGAAGATGTAATGGAATTTGGCTTTGTTAAGAATGAATGTGATCCTTGAGTCTACAAGAGGTTTAGTGGAAGTGCATCCATTTTCCTAATAGTATATATTGATGACATATTACTAATTAGAAATGAAGTACATGTCTTATAGTCAGTTAAGGCATGGTTAGATAAATGCTTCTCCATGAAAGACTTGGCCAAGGCAGCATATATTCTTGGGATCATGATCTATCATGGTAGATCCTAGAGAATGATGGGCCTGATTAAAAGTACATACATTTACAATATACTGAAGAGATTTAGTATGGAATAATCTAAGAGGGGATTGTTTCCAGTGTCACATGGCATTCATCATTCCATGAAAATATTTTCTCAGATACATGGGGAAAGAAAGAAAATGGCAAGGATCTCTTATGTATCCGCGATTGGGTTAGTCAAGTACGTTATGCTATGTACAAGGCTATATGTTGCTTACACATTATGTGTGGTAGGCAGATATCAAGCTGATCCAGGCGACCACCATTGGATATCAGTCAAGAATATCCTTAAGTATCTGAGGTGTACTTTGGATATGTTCCAGGTTTATGGAGAAGATGATGATCTAGTCATTATAGGACATGTAGATGCTAGTTTCCGGACTGATCAAGATGAAATGAAGTCGCATACTAGATACATATTCAGTTTGAATGGAGGTTCATGGATCTAGAAGAGCTCAAAGAAAAGTTTGGTGGAAAATTCTATAGTGGAGTCCGAATATATCGTAGCTTCTGAGGCATCTAAAGAAGCAGTATGGATGTGAAGCTTCGTCCAAGAGTTGGATGTATTACCTATAAGTAATGATCATATCACACTCTATTGTGATAATACGTCAGCAGTGGCACTTGAAAAAGAAACAAGGTTACATCAGCGGAAAAAGGACATACTTTGGAAGTATCATCTCTTGAGGGATTTTTCTCAGAGAGGTGAAGTTATAGTGAGCATTACTTCCAAGAAAGACAACATGGTAGACCCCTTGACTAAAGCCTTGACTCAGCAGAAACATGATTATCATTGGAGGTCTTACGGACTAAAATTCATAGGCATTTGGATCTAGTCCATGTGGGAGTTTTTTAGGGTTTGTGTCTTGAGAACCAACTATTTTGTACTTTGATTACATGAATTTTCACTAATTATATATTGTTCATTGTTCTGCCTGACTATAATATAATAATGTCCTAGAATATTTGTTGCATTAATAAGGTCATGGAAGATCCCCGCTATGATTAGAACCTTGACATGCTATAACAATATTCTTAAATAAAGTTCTACAGTTGGATGAAATACAAAGATAGGACACATAGTATATAGACCGTCATGCGCGAGTACTCGTAAGAAGATAGGACTCTCCCTCATGGAGTTCGCACTTGGTAATCTCCAAGATGGGGGAATTTGAGAACAGTCCTTCCAGTAGCAATTCTGCATGTGTTTGTGTCATCGGAAATTGCTATCTAAGAGCATGTGTAATGGTCTTTGGACTTGAAGATTATCATTAACTCATGTCAGGACTTGCGCACTTCGATTTACTGACAAAAACCGTCACGAAGAGAGTTGGTGGAAAGTAGGGTATGTTTGGTGCGTCACGAATGACATGTTATTAATGGATAAGTTGAGGAAGGATTTTTCCCTTCCACATTTGTAGAAGCAGATATCATGGTCCTTTTGATTGAAATATAACTTTTGAACAAATTCCATGGCCATGGTGACACGGCGAGTTTATTTATGGAAGTCAAAGAATGACAGATCAACCATATAGGTTTATAACAATGCCATAAAACATTCTTGATGGGATATTGAGACAAAGTGATTGAATTACATAGTAAGAATTTTTATGAGGTGACATGTCAATGCGGTGTCAAATTCTTTCTCTTGGGTGCCTTGACCTATTGCTAGACAGTAATCTTGGACTTTTTGAAAGCCCACCTAATGCCAATGAGAAAGAGACCTAGAGGGTCACACACTATGTGTATCCAAGTATCTCAAGTAGAATAAATATTATTCCCGTATGTGGTTTAATAATTATTCAAGGAATCCTACGTCGTTTTTGTGTTGGAGGAAGAATAAAATGAAAACGATTACATGTCGTGTATTAATGATTACATGTTGTGTAGTTTTTATTTTGTAAACAAGTACACACCGTGTATTATTAAATATACACGCCATGTAGTTTTAATTTTGGAAAGGAAATGAATAAATGAAAACCAGATATACACATGGTGTACATTTAATGTACACGTCGTGTAGTTTTCAATGAAAAAATAGTACATGCTGTGTATTTATGATTACACGCCATGTAGTTTTTCCAGTCGGTATTTTGAGGAAATATCCTTTTATTAAATGATATTTACTATAATCAGCGTTAGTGAATGTCAATGAATTAATTATTCTACACGGGGGTTTTCAATAGGATTCATTGAAATAAATAAAATTCATAACACGTTTATTTATTTTCATAACTCTACAACCTCAAATCCGATTATAAATATCCTCACAACCCTAACTCTTTTCCTACACAATAGAATCATTGTGCACAACATTTCTGGAGAATTATTTCAAGATCGAAAGAACTCCTTCCTTCTAGAACACTCACAAGACCGAGAGATATACTTTCCATCAGATTAAGACGATCTAAGGTGGAAAACACAAGCAAAGGTCTCTCCACACTAGCAGCTAGAGGCTAATTTGGTGACGTCCAGAGATTTGAGGTGCATGTGTGGATCACCGCAAGAGGAAGTCTACACTTGGCTTCTGCGACGCAACAAAGAATCACATCGGAACATGATCAAGAATATAAACGAAGAAAGAACACCCAAAAGGTACTTATTTTCAATTGATTAAATTAATTATAATCAACCTGTAATGATCCAACTTTATGGTTCCAAGACATTCCTTTTCTTTTTCAATTTCTATTATTCGATCCGTGGAGACTAGAGTTTATCACCGTATTGATCCAGGATTGATCATTTTTAATGACAAAAACCCAAGTGGGAACTTCTACCCACATGCTTACATTGTACCTGGAACCTTCAAAAATAATAGCCTTCATTTATATTATTACCATAAATGACAGTATATCTATAGATTATTCAATGAAAAAATTGATTAAAAAATTTCCCAGACAAACTATTTTGTTTGATATTTATAGTATTCAAAAACTAAGGGATATTCTCCATGATATATCAGAGGATTATCATGAGTTCAAATCACACTATCCATGATAACATTGAAGGGAAGGAATTGTTTTTTAGATGATTGTGAATATATCTTCAAGGATCTTTAAAAGAGGTTGTCACTACCCCAATACTTACACAAACCTATAGTATATAATGTTTTTTCATATATAATGATCCTCTAAAAAATATATTGGATGTTTGCTTAAAAAAAATTAATGTTATAGATTATATCTTACATTTATTCACGTCACATTAGAAAAATTATCCAACTCGTGATCTAGACCAAGATACATTAATTTTCACAATAATTTTTTATTTTAATTATATATATGGTGAATAGCATGATATATATACTAATCATAAGATCATAAAGTAAACAATCACATCGAAAGAGTGGACCATTTTCTGAAGGTGGTGGTTAGAGTTATTTACGGCCTATGATGACTAAATACGTTACTTTCAAGAAAATGTAAATTGGATGGCAAGATAACTATGTAAGAGGTATCATACTACCTTTTCCATTATGTTGATGGAAATTTATATAATACTCAAGGAAAGATAAATTTTGGACCTGGGAATGAAAAATAATTATATAAAATCCAAACATTATCAAATGGTTTCTAAACAATCAATCTATGTGAATATTAAGGGTGAATACAGTGATAATATCTATATATAGAAATTGGGAGTGAATATTCTATATTTTTCCCTTGATAGTTATTGATTTATAAGATATTCAATTTTGATGAGTGTATTAACAATACCATAACTGAAGAATGATATTATGAATTATGTACATAGCTCATCTATCTCTATCCACTTAGGATGAACAATGTTTTACTATGTTCTTAAACTGGACATATAGTGGGACAACATGAACAGATAGATTTAATAGCAAAACATATTGATTCATATTATTCTATTAATAAAATGTTCGCTATTATAAATATAAGGGTATGGAAGAACAATTATGAATACAAGTATGGAAATGGGAGAACATCACCTGGTATTTCACCATCGACCTTATGATGACCTTATAAGTTTATAATTATATTTTGATAGTAGTTTTCTAACTTAAAATGATAGCACATTTCATTAACAATCATGTGGATTACTAACTCGATCACCATTCCTTGATATATATAATGGACGTGGTTGGGCTACATGGGATACCACATTGATTTTTATCCAACTAATATCCAGGTTTTAGATTAAATTTCTATACGATCCTTCAAAAATAATTCTATATAGAGATGATATTTAACATAACCTATCATCCATAATATGATTTTTAGTATGAAAGGAATATTTAAACACTAGAAGAAATTCAAGGGTATTTCATAATGGATTTAAATATATTTTTGTATCAACATAATCTTATGGATGAGTTATCATAGAAAAACAATTTCTACTCTCGCCTTCACATGTCAACATATGACACTCTATACGGTAAGAGATGATAAACTCTATCATATTGGGGTGATTCTAGAGAGTGATACCTATTAAGATAAAAACTTTTTTAATAAATTAAATAAAAGGTTTTAACCAATCACAGACATATCAAATAAGAAAAAAGATTATAAAATAATTAAACTAACTATATTTTCTTGTACAAATGCTCTAAAAATACAGATCTTCTAAACACATTCATGGCACATAGAGAACTAAAAAAATCCACTTAACTGAATTTTATCCATCAATAATTACAATATCACAAGAAAATAACATATAATATATAATCAATGGAAATTTAGGTTTAGATGTTTAGAGAGTTAGTAAATATATTCAGCCTATATCATCATCTTTAAATTTAATTAATTTCCATTATATGACAAAATAATAAATCTTCAATAAGAAGTCAAAATATCCCAAAACATTATATGCACAAGATACTCTTATAGTAATATAAATTATAATAAGTTAATTCAAAACTAGGGGAAATATAAATATAAAATGGGAAACCTCAAATTCATAGCATGATAAAGAGTACATAAAATTATGTGAAGTTATAAACAAGGAATTAATAATTTTGAAGGAAACAAATTAATATAATATAATTCCTTAAAACTGATCACATCAGCTTGGAACAAATCCACGGTAAATAATATAAAGAAATATATATACAAAAATAACATCATTCATAGTGATATAATGAGTAATGTCAGAAATATTTATCATTACCATCAAGGGAACAAAAAAGACATTTATTTTTTATAAAGGCCACATCAAAGACATCATTCTCGTTGTCATGGTCACAACTAAGACATGATTCTTTCATTGAGTTAGTATAAAAAAAATACCAAACCTTTTATATCATTGAACAACTAATACATTGATGGGTATATTATATTTATCCCCACCCATCACTTTTTTAGTTTTAATTAATTCAGCATACGAATGATATAAATATCAATACAATACACATTCACCTAGACATAAGAATAAATAAATATCTATATTGAGACAAAAATATATTGAACATAAATATTTTAACTATGTTAATAAAAGTGATATAATAATTATAATGAATTTATACACAAATGAAGATGATTAAACAACATAGAATAAACATTCCAGGGTAATCAATAAATATATGTATCAAAATAAAACAAATATAGATTTTAAATACATCCTTAATCAATATATGAAATAGCATTATATGTATGATCCTCCAAGAAGACACAATATAGGTATATATATATAAAAAATTAATAATGAAATTTCCCCTATCAATAAATTTATTAAATCAATGTCAATACCATTCAATCAATGGAAGTAAATATATGGTGTTTACATAGGAATGAAATGTGGAAATGATATCACTATAATAAAAGTTTTTTTATTACACAATAGATGTGATGGAAACATTAATTGATATAAAGAACCAATAAATAGGCCATACCAAGAAAAATGGTGGATGGTTTAATTTTCCAAATTATCATGATGAATTTTTTTTGTCAAAGTGTAAAGTGAAAAAAAATTATGAGTTTTAAAAAATATGTTTATAAAAAATAAATATCCTTGATATTTTTAAAAATATTAATTTTATAAAACTATCGGAGGAATAATTGTTTGAGAAAAATTGATGTAAAATGGAGTAAGTTTCATAAGGACGAAAATTTTGGTGGAATGATTTGATCACATGGATGATGACATAAAAATATATTTTATAAAACATTTCTAACAATATCATAAAAAAGAAGAAGTTATGTATCACTTTAAAAACATATTTTAAAATATGTGAATTTTTTTCATTAAAAAAAATTACTTTCGAAGAATAAAAATAAATAATATATATTAATAATATGTAATTATTATCTAAATGAATGTTGGGTGGAAGATAAAACATTTGATTTTGAAATGATAGAATCCCTTTTTATTATTGGAAATACATCATTTCAAAAACCCTTATCCTGAAAAATATATAATATTTTACATTACAATAGAGGACATTAGAGTTATGAGGATTATAAAAAATAATTCATATAATATATTTCAAAAATAGGGGACAAATGTTTTGGGAAGGATAATATGGATATGGATGAAGATATCAATAAGAATTAATAAGATCATTTATTTCAAACCTTGATTTTTAGAAGGTATCTAATCGTGATATAATATATTAATAAAAATTAGTAAATTAATCATATAATAATATATTATATTGTATCGAAATATAATTTTAAGGATAAAATGGTATTATAATATCATAATTATGTAGCTAATTTTTGACTCAAGGAGAAAACATTTGAGTCGAGAAATCTATTATGACATAAGTATCATTTAAATTAAAACCATTGTTCAATGTCATTTCAAAATATACATTTCATACCATGAATTTGCATATAATCATTAAAAATACTAATGGGGTTTTAGATACACCATTCTAAGGGAAACATGGTGTATAATAACAAATATCATTTGAACTGTGAATGTTGAGACAATAAACTTTTATGATATTAGAAATTTTTGAATCCTAACCATATAAAATTACATGATTTAAAATGAAACATAAAAACCATTAATAATGATAGGATCATGATTAAAAATTATTTAGACAAAATATTCCAATGAAAACCAAGTGTATAATAAATAATTTGCCTCACGGGGTTAAAATGGAGAGAACAACCCCTTACCTTATTCTTGATTCCTTCTTTGATTTCCATTAGCTTCATAAATAATTTATTTACTATTATTATAAACCTTATATAGAAAGTTATTCATCTAAATATAATTTAATACTGTACAATTTATTATCATATTCTTTTAAAAATATAGTTTTTGTATATGATTTCATGAAAATTTATTTGGTGTCGGCTAATTTGGTTAATTATAACAATAAATAAAGATATTATAATCATAATTTATGTAATTCATATAACCATAATAAACCCATAAAAATCGTTAATTTATAATTAACATATAATATAATTATTATTTATGTTCCCACTATCATCCATTATTGAGTCTTATAATATTTTTCATCTAGGTTGTTTAACTAGCTCAAAACATGAACATGATATATCTAAATGGGTGAGAATCGTAAAGTAATTTAATAACATCATTATAATATAATAATAATGATATGATTTATTTTTTTATTTCATTTAATAATACTTTTTGTTTTTTGATAATTAATGAAAATCAAGATGAAAGACATTATGTCATCGAGGTGGTTGTGCTTTCAATGCCTGGTTAATATTTTAATTTATTGAAAAATGCTAAGAAATGAATATAGATTAAAATATTTATCAAAATATTTATAAATATATTATCCATTATACATTTATTATTAAATTCCATCCTTATAACAAGTGAAGATTCAGTGGTAAAAAGAATGTGATGTCACTTTGTTACAGTGGTAGTCCGCACAACGAACAATTGATGATATTCTTTTTCAATGTAGGTAGAAAAGAAAATATAATGGTTTTTATATTAACATAATAATTATTTAGTATACGACTTCTATTTAGGAAATTATATAACTATGGTTTTGATATGAATATAAGGGAAAGAAAAAATATTTATAAGATAAGGATTTAGTAATACTCACATTATGACACTGAACATTCAAATGTAAGTATCCTTGGAAATAAAAAATATTAAGATAAATAATTGAGTCTAAAGTCTTTCTAAAATGGTGTAAATTTGTAAGAAAATAAAAAATTCATATTTTTTGGATGAAATTCTATGTAATAGGTTATTCATGGATTAGTGAAAGTCTCCACTTTTATGAGTGAATAAAAGATTTTTTCATAAATAACCATTATTTTTAAACAGTGGAATCAAAGTATTCCAGGGCTAATTGTAACACCCCAACATTCCAAGGCATATTTCTCATCAAATAATGCAATAGCATTCGTTGTATGAAACTGTGAGTTCTACCACACCACAACTAATCAAACTAGTAGTTATGAATAGTAATACCCACATTTTGAATTTTTTTAAATTTTATTTCTCTAAATGGAGTTCATTTTAGTATTCAGAATGTCAAAATTATATTTGGGTGAATTTTTGGTATTTTTCTGAAAACATTCAATTTTTTATGAATAGTGAAAAACATTGCGTTATTGTTTGAAACCGAATTTTTATTTAAATAATTATTTATCTTTTTAAATTTATTTTATGTCAAAATATATAAATAAAATCGTATATTAGTTCAATATAATTCATTGGAGTCATTTTATTATAAGATTATATATATATATTTAACTTTTTAACCACTTTTTCCCACCATCTAGGCACATTTGCAATTTTCCATGAAACATTATTTTACCGCTTCTGTGAATTTAATTTCAAATATCCAAAAGATACGTTTGACATCATTAAGTAAAATGTGGATAAATAAGACGAAAATATTTTTTCATGAATATTCACTTTTAAATTTTATTTACCACGCTTAAAAGTAAATAGGGTAGTTAAAGTTAAAAATGATATTATAATTACCCTAACACATTTACTAATTCTTTTGGATAAGTGTTTTTGCACCAAAATAAACCTTAGGAATAAAATATGGTCCTCTTTGATCCACTTGAATTAGATTAGGACATTTATTATTATTTTATTTAAAGAAGAGTAAAAAGTGTTGAATTAAAATTTTAATAACTAAAATATTTTTAATATAAGGTTATTATAAGGACAGAGCCTTAAACATTACACAATATTGAATTAAATGGATAATTCACATTGAGGATCTTATCATGTTTAGAGTTTTAGAGAAAATTCCATAACTATAAAATTACATATCAAAAGATACAAGTAAACACTTCTACTCATTTTCCATTTTTATCATAAATTAAAAACTCGTGAAAAAAAGAGTCATGTCTACTTCCATGTTTTAGACAGCATGACTTTCCAATAATCTCATCCTTGACCCTATTAATATTTATTTCCTTCAAAAAAATCAAAAAATGGAATGAGTATAAAAATTTTCGTAAGGGTTATAAAACAAAGAAATAAAACATTAGTTAATACATACATACATAACATATTCTCTTTATCATACCTCATGAAATCATAAGATTTTTGAATAACACATAGAAATAATTAATCATAAAGGAACTTGTGGAATTCATATCATACTTACATTGTAGCTATGACAACTACTTTGGGAGTTACATTTAGAATACCCATAACAGTATATTCACAAAATCTCTTAGGAGAAACATTCACATTAACCTCCGTCGCGTTACCCAATGCATTGGAGATCTATCTCGGTCTGACCTGCATGAGGTTTATCATGAAACCACCCGTATACGTAACAATTCTCAAGAACCATAACATATTCCTAACACATAAAAGAAACATAAAGGAAAGATAACATTTCCACGTTTCAATCACAATATATCATTTAAATATATTGACATAAAAAATCCATTATCAAATCCATTTTCAATAACATAATTCATAATAGTGTATATGATATTTATTTTCCTTTTTAGAACATTTCTACTTGTTAAGGAATCCAAATATCAAATAATACTGGCAGTAGCAAAAAAGGTCATTGTCATCGCTTACGTTAAAAAGGAACATTATTTTTTTGACATTTAGTAAAATAGCTCGTTGAAAAAAGATTCCATTTGATTGAAATGAAATGCAAAAGGTGTTTATACCCGTATAAAATAAAGTCATGTATAAAACAAAATATTCCACAATAAAAGGATATTGAGACGAAGTCCCTTACCTCGTGTTTGACTTGACTCGATCATTAATTAATCTCCTGAATAATAAAATAAAGTTAATTTATACTTTAATAATAACCTTTTAAAAGTTTATTATTAATTTTATATCAGCTATTACCTTGTTTTAACAATTAGTTAATTATTTCAGTTCATATCGGACATTTTGTTAATGTTTAGAACTTGAGTTAAAAGTTAACTTGTTATAATTATAAACTATCCATGTTGTCAAAATTCCACTATCTACAAAATTATATTCATGAATTAGATATCACATAAATCATATATATACAGTATATATATGTATTTTTAATAGTACATAACATTTGGAGGTTAGAAAAGAAATGAACCGTTCATGGAGATGGTAATCCATCCGTACGCGTGACCGCTACTTTCATTTATATTTCGTATTTAATGGAATTATAGCATAATGATAAATAGGTATATTAAACATCCAGTATAATATCATATATAATTTCATTAACTCCATCTTTATACATTCCACGTATGACATGAACGAGTCAAAACAATTTGAGGGGCGGTAGTCCGCACATTCTCAAATGAAATTATCGTATTTACACACTATAGAAACTATAAAGGTATTATATAAATGAAAAATATGGAAGTATAGAAATAATATAAATATAATATATATGACATAAAAATATAGTTTCATCTTAATGGCCACCATATGAGTCGGTAGTCGAATATTGAACCATCATCATTTCGTGAGGCATTAGTTTGTCATCCATAGAAATAGTATGTTCTTTACCCATTAGATGGAGGTGGGTGTAAGTATAGTTCGAATATTTTTTATATATACAACATAGTATATTGAGGATACTATTGTTATTATAAAATAATGGAATAAAATTAGATAATGGGGTTGGAGAAGTAAAATAAATCAAAAAAACATAAGAGAAGACGTAACCTTTAAATTGGGTATCTCCCTTTGGTTTGAACCAAAAAGATTAATTTAATTTCCTTATGCATAAAAGAAGGCTTATAGGAGGAGAATAGTGATTTTGGGAGCTTAGTTGGTCAGAGTTAAGATGATAAAAGTCATTTGAGAAGTGAGAGAAATGGGTAAGAAGTGAGGGCATTTTATAAGGGGGGTAGGGGCTCTTTAGGAAAACAAGAAAATATTATTTTATTATATAATTAGTTTCGGTTTCTAAAGGTCCAAAACTCATTAAGGTAATATATAAGATGAATCATGATCAAAATAAAATAATCCAATAAAAATTGTACAGGTTTTGGATATTGTTTTAATCATTATAATATTATTTATTTATATCATTCATTAATGAGGTAAACAATTCATCATTATTGTGTCTTAATTATATTTATTTAGTTGATGTATAAAAATTATAAAACAACTATCATGATGTAGCAATTGTTTTTAGATTTCAATTGAATATTTATAGTATATGTTATAACTTATATAACCCCTTGGAAAAATTTATTTACTAAAAGATATATGTTTAATTAATTTTTCTCTGTAATTTATTTTAATTAATATATAGTGTCATTAACACTCCCAAGTGAATCCATGGGGTCCCAAAATCAACCAAAGGATTCCCATGGTCAAAAACATATCAACCAATAAGATTTGGACACATGTTATGCTAAAATTATATTATTATAAGAATATTGGTTTACCATTTTTTACCAGATTTACCATTTAACAATGGTAAATATAATATTTACAAAAGTAAATATTCATAATGTCTAAAAATAAAAGTGACATATTTAAAAAATTTGGAAATCATGATTCCAAATACGGAATCCATTTTTAAAATTAAAAACACAGAAGTGGCAGAATATAATTTGAAATTAATTCCCATTGTCCAAACCAAAATTGTGTTTTTAAGAAATAATAACTATCAAAATATTGATACTTGTTTATGTCCAATTTCAATGTGAAATTACTTACAATGACCATAATTAGATATAATGGTAAAAAATATTCTAATTAAACTTTAAAACCAATTACAAATATATTCTAACATTATAAATAAATTAGATTAAAAGGCGGTTTGGAATTAAAATACAGTAATTTCATTATTCATTAAAAAATGAACATTATAAGAAAAATTCCAAAATTATACACAAAGTAAATTTTGATGTCCCTATTCTATAAAAGAATTTTATTTTTTCAAATAGAACATATTAAAGTGGCCCAAACTATATTTAATTAGGGTTCTCCATTAAATGGCAGTAAATCGACCTTTTAATGAATATTATAGAATTTATGATTAAAATCAGATTCATTCTTAATTTAAGCCTCTAAAATTTATTGGATAAATGTAAAAACATTTAAGAAATATGTATATTCTTATTTTTGTTAGTTATTTCTATTCCCACCAACACAACGTCTAGGTGTTAACTACCATTTAAAATACTATTTAATTCTTATTTTTCAGTATGATCCAACATTTTCTACAACGTATGATTTCAAAGAAACCCTTTGTTTTGTATCAGGTATGATATCAAACATAGAATCCCTTTTAAAATAAAATTAATATTTAAATCACTAATATTAATAAATATGATAATGTTTTATTCTTTATTTACATGTAATGTAACATCCTTCCCCCCATTTGGGAATTATGTCCCTGAAATTATATTCAATTATCAAATAAGTGGTGGAATTTATACCTCATATACTTTTCATGTTCCCATGTTGCCTCTTCAACCATATGGGTTTTCCACAAAATCATTAACTTATTAATTACCTTATTCTGTAACACTTGCTCTCTTAGTTCAAGAATCTAGACTGGTTGTTCCTTATAAGAGATATTCTCTTTCAAATGAACTACCTCTAGGCTCAAATCATGAGATGGATCTGGCATATACCTTTTCAACATTGAAACATGAAAATCATTGTGTACTTGGGATAAACGTGGAGTTAAAGACACTATGCACTCAACTGATACAACTTTATCTAGGATTTCAAAAGGTACAAATAACCTCAGACTCAACTATCCCTTCTAACCAAAACACATCAAATGTTTGTATGGAGAATAATTGAGAAAGACATGATCACGTATCGTAAAATAAAGATCCTTCCTCTGGTCATCAGCATAACTTTTTATCTTGCTCTGAGTTGTTCTCATGTTCTTCTGAATCAACAGAACTTATTTCCCATCTCTTCTACAAATTCTGCTCCCATTAGTTTCCTTTCACCCACTACATCCCAAAAATTGAGTGTTTGAAACTGCTTCCCATATAATTCCTCAAATGGAGTCGTCTATATACTGGAATGAAAATTTTTATTACAAGAAAATTCCACAAAAGAATGATGTTGGTCCCAAATTCCATAGTAATTCATATAGAAAGCGCGTAAGATATCCTCCAAGGTCTGAATTGTTCATTCTGACTTCCCTTCTCTTTGGGAATGAAAATTTTTACTAAAATTTAATTTAGTACTCAATGACTTCAAAATGCCTTTACAATAGTTAGATGTAAACTAGGGATCACAATCAGATTCAATGAAGAGGGTAACACCATGAAACCTAACTATCTCATTAGTATAAAACCGATATAGTTCATCTAGAGAAAAAGTATATCGAATAGGAAGGAAAGGAGTAGATTTAGTTAATTGGTCAATAATAACCCAGATTGCATTATTACCTGGAGATGTATTTGGTAATCCCACAACAAAGTCCATCGATATATTTTCCAATTTCCACTTTGGCGCTGGTAAAGATTGAAGCATCCCTTCTGGTAACTGCCGCTCTTCATTAACATGTTGGTAAGTCAAAAACTTCACAGTAAAATCATCAATATCTCTTTTCATTCCATCCCACCAGTAATACTACCAATGATCTCTTTATATCTTATTACTACCATGGTGAACTAAAAACATAGAATATTATCTTTACATAACAACTCATTCTTCAAATGTTAATAATAAGGCACACATAATCTCTTCCAAAACCTCAAAACATGCCCATTATCTATGTTAAAATCTCAAAACATACCTTTCTGAATCAACTCTAACTTTTTTTGCAACTCACTATTTTCCATCTGCGCTTTATTAATTTCGTCTGATAGAAATGATTTCACTAACACCTTAAACCAATCTTAGGAATTTTTTACACCAACAACTTCAATGCCGAAGTACATCAAATCAAAACGCAAAGGATCTCTTTCCAAACGTATCATGGTAAATGAAGCATTAGTTTTTTGACTCAAAGCATTAGACACTTTATGTGATTTTCCCAGAAGGTAATGGATCGTACAATCATAATCCTTGATTAATTCCAACTATCTCCTCTGTATCATGTTTAATTCTATCTGGCTGAATATAAATTTCAAACATTTGTGGCCAGTATATATTTCACATTTTACTCCATCTAGATGATGCCTTCAAATTTTTATTGTAAAAACTACAGAAGTTAATTCCAAATCATATATAGGGTAAATGAACACATGAGGTTTCAACTGACATGAAGCATATGCAATTACCTGATCATTCTACATTAGGACACAAACAATTCCTTTCAACGAAGCATCAATATAAATAACAAACTCACCATTTCTAGAAGGCAGTGCCAAAATTGGTGCATTTAGAAATATTCTTTTCAATTCCAGAAAAAATTCATCACATATTTTATCCAAATAGACTTAACACCTTTTTGAGTTTACTTAGTCATTAGGATAGATAACTATGAAAACATTTCTACAAACCTCTGGTAATAACCTTCCAAGCCAAGAAAAATACGAATATCGGTTATATTTGTGGGCCTTTTCCATTCTTCAACAACTTTAGTTTTAATAGGATCAACAAATATGCAATTTTTTTAAACAATATTACTGAAGGGAAGAAATTTTCTATAACAAAAACTCACACTTTCTGAATTTTCCACACAGTTTATTATATTTTAAGGTTTTCGGGACAACCCTTAAATTACTTTCATGCTCCTCTTTACTTTTAGAAAAAACCAAAATATCAGTAATGAACAAAACCACAAACTTATCCAGGAACTAATGGAAAATTCTATTCATAAGATCCAAGAATACCACCAATCTATTTTTTTTCATTTTCAAAAATCCTCTTTAAGGGTTAGTGGAAACCGAATGTAGGAATTCAAAATTCAAAAGAAACTTCCCCGCTTAAATAGTACAAACATTCAAATTTTAAATAGATTCAACATTGACCTCAGAGCATGTGGAACCTCACATTACTGCCAACCGACCACCTCATGCTATGCACCCTGAAATCACGCACCATATCACCAGAAAAGACTCCCACTGGGCTCCGAGCCTCCCACCTAATCGTCTTGATACCGTCATAGTCTTCATATAATCAAAAGAAAGTCATCATCTCGAACTGTCATCATCTTAATCGGTATCAACGGCTCGAAGTCACTCCAATATCACTGGTGAGACTCACTGGAATCAAGAGCATCACTATTACGAAGAAATCATCAATAGACACAACACTGTTGAACACCACCATCAAAAACCATCCCCAAGAGAAAATGAGGCCATACCATCATCACTCATCATAGAGAACGAAGCCTTGAACATCTCTGTAATAGACCAAAATTCCAAGGATATTCAACCTGCGACTTCTATCTCCGTCGACAGCACATCATACCCAGATTCAAATTTGAACCAACATCATCAGCCTCAGATGGCTAAACATCGCGCCGCACACCCTGCAAATCGAACACAGGGCCCGAATTTACTGGACTCCTCTTCCCCATCCGAAATCCACACTATAGTTGAACACCATCATAGAACATCCAAAATGAATGAGAAAATTAGAACGGATCCATCGTGATAGGAAAGAACATAACCGAATCTAGAACGAGATCTTTAGGAAGAAAACCAAAACACCAAAGAATCAAACAAGGCTATGCAAGGAGCACCATCGACAGCCAAATCCCACCTCCTAAAACCTTTGAAGAACCACCGATTCAGGTCCAACTCAGAGGGGAGCTGGTGGTCTTGAGGTCAGGGCAGTGATTAAAACTGCATAGGCCTCCGAACGACAGCAAAACATGTTACTGAAACCAGCATCTGGTAATGATAACGTGATGATAAAGTCTCACCTGAAAGACCCTCGACCATTGGACTGCATATCCCAAAACCACTGAGAATACATCACGGCAGATCTGACCTGGAGAAGCACAATGGAATGGGAGGTCAGAGTAGGTATGAAGTAACTAGGGGCTTCGATAGCGGAGACTGTCGATGGAAGCAACAAAACCACCATGAGAGATAAAAAAGATGACCACTATGTTGAGAGGGAATCAGGCCAAGAAAGAACCAAATCGTGGTGCGAGAAAATTAAAAAAATGAATATAAGGGGATGAAGAAAACATCGGAAGGGGGAATAAGTAGGAGAGAGAAGGGGGGAATGCATAGAGCAATGCCGACCTTAAGAAGAGGGTTTTAGGAGGAAACCCCAGCAGAGCCAAGATCAAGAGCGAAGATGGGGGGCACTAGGGGAGACATGAGCCATCTCCCCAAATGTGACCTTATTTTGTATAAGATCCAGGAATACAACAGAAGCATTGGTTAACCCAAAATCCATAACCACTAATTCATAATGGTAATATCTAGTATAAAACGAGGTCTTTGGAATGTTTGCTTCTTTTACTTTCAACTGATGGTACCACAACCTCAAATCAATCTTCGGAAAATACTGAGCTCCATGGAGATAATCAAACAAATCATTGATATGAGGAAAAGGACACTTATTCTTAATAATGATATTATTCAATGCTCCAAAATAAATGAAATGTCTCTTTGAACCACTATTCTTTTTAACAAACAAGATAAGAGCACCCCATGGTGATGTGATAGATCGAATGAAAACTTTATCTAATAAATTATTTAAATGATTCTTTAACTCTAAAAGTTCTATTTTATCCATTAGATAATGGGGTTTTGAAATTGGATTTGCACGAGGAACTATATCATCAATAAATTCAACTTCATGATCAGGTATAATACCAGGTAACTCATCAGGAAAAATACCATGGTACTCATTTACCACTTTCACATCATTAATCTGGACAGTTCATTTGTTTTCAACAATATGTTCATGGTATCATTCATTTCCATCTTTTACATGTTTCTCAGCTTCTAAATATGTTATCAAAAGTAAGGGTTCATTCTTGTACACCAACTAATAATATTTCTTAAAAGAAACTTCTTTAGCTCAGCATTCAATCATAACATGATAAACGGAAATCAAATCTATACCCAAAATAACATCAAACTCAACTATAGGTAAAAGAATAAGGTTTGTAGGTACGTTCTTTTTACACACAAGGACATGATGGTTCTTATGTTTTCTGTTTGTCTCATAAATTCCTCCAGGTGATTTTACCATAAGTTCTGGATTCATTTCCTGAGATAGAATTCCAAATTTACTAGAAAAATTCTTATAAATGAAAGAGTGTGTGGACCCTAAATAAAACAACACATTGGAATAATTATAACAAATAGACAGTGTACCAGATTCTACTTTGTTTGATGGCACATCATCTGTTGAAGTAGTTTCAAAGGATTTGACCACCCCTTTCTACTTGTAGTTTGGTTTCATTCCCTCAGTTGAGTTCTTCATTGGACACTCATTTTCATAATGACCCATTTCATTGCACTTAAAACATTTTAATGACTATAAATCATATTTTGTCTTACAATTAACCTAATCATTTTCAGTGAAATTATGAGCCTTTTGTACCATTTTACCACATTGGTAGCACCTACCAGAATTCAAAGGACATTCCCCAGTGTGATTTTTAACACAGTTTTTAAAAAATGTAATCTTATGTTTCTTAACTTGAGACTTTTCTGAAGAGTTCTTCTCTTTTGTCTTCTTCCATATCCTCTTATTCTGTTGCTTTTAAAAGAACACATGATCATTCACAAACTCTATTTCCACCGTATCCTCACAGAGAACAAGTTTTTCATAACTTTTGAACTCATGATATTCTAAATCCCATCAATACTTTGGATTTAATCTTGAGTAAAAATTATTGACTTTACTATCAAGATCTTGTCTGAAATTTGGATCACACATTTTCAGTCGATTGAGTTTTTCTTTAGAATTAGCCACTGATTCATCCTACTACCTCAATTCTAGGAATTGGTTTTACTTCCTAAGATGAACCACAATAGGAAAATATTTCTCAAGAAACATCCCTCTTAATTAATCACAATAAAGAGCATCAATATATGCACTATCCCTGATATTTTTCACCATCGACCACCACTGGCCAGCTTCACCTTCAAAATGGTAAATAGTGTGAGTATCATTTTGATGTTCTTAACATACCATGAAAAAAACATCTCCTCCAGTGCTTTAATACACGCTATTTCTAAAACAAGGTTAGATTATCCTATGAAAGATATAGGATGCTACCTCATGAAATTTTAAACTATTGACATGTTCATCTATGGTTGATCTGGATGATCACGTACATGGATACCACCACCTTTTATAGCCTGGGTCAACTATACCATCACTACTACAAACTGTTCAGTTTAGATTCTGACCGTCTCAAGATGCTGATTTGGAAGGTTTTCTTCCTTTTGATGTTGTCTCATCATATATTCCATGTTTCCTCTGTGGAAAACCATTTTGAACACAGAAATATCTTAGGCGAAGCAACATGGTAATCTATAAATGCTATATCAATTCAATAATAAATTAAACTAAAAATAATTTATGGATATTAATTTAACAATATCCTAACTCTTAATGTTGTTTAAACTGACTTTTGATTCCAAATATAAGGACCCGACCTTAATCACAACATAATCATGAATTAAATGGAAAATTCCCTTTAAGGGTCTTTTTAGGTTTATAGTTTTAGATAATTGGGCCATAAATATTACATTACATCTCAAAAAATACAAAGAAGACACTTCTACTCAGTTTAAATTTTTCATAAAATAAAAACTCTTGAAGAAAAAAAGTCATGTCTAGTTCCATGTTTTAGACAGCATGACTTTCCCTTGATCCCATCCTTGACCCTATTTATTTTATGTCTTGTGAAAAACATTTCAAAACATGGAATGAGTATAAAAAGATCAGTAAGGATTATAAAAAAATTAATGAAACATTAATAAATCAATACATTCATAACATAACCTCTTTATCATGCCTCATGAAATCATAAGATTTATGAATAACACATGAAAGTCATAAATCATAAATGTAACTTGTGGAATCCACATCATAATTACATTGTAGCTATCATAGTTACATAGGGAGTTACAACTGGAATACCCGTCATATAATATTCACTAAATCTCTTTGGAGAAACATTCAAATTTTCCTCCGTCACATTTCCCAATACAATAGAGTGCTATCTCGGGATCTCCCACCCTAGGTTTATCATAGAACCATCCATATATGTAATAATTACCATGAACCATTATATATTCATAACACAAAAAAACATAAAGGAAAGATAACATTTACACATTAGAATCACAATATATCATTTAAATATATTGACATAAAATATCCATTATCAAAACCATTTTCAATTCCAAACTACATAAAATATTATATGGTATTTATTTTCCTCTTAAAAACATTTTTGGCTTGTTATCTAAGAAAAAGATCAAATAATACTCGCGGCGGCGGAAAAGGTCATTGTCACTGCTTACATTATAAAGAAACATTATTTTTTCCATTTAGTAAAATTACTTGTAGAAAAAAGATTGCCTTTGAATGAAATGAAATGTCAATGATTTTTATACACCGTATAAAAGAAATTTGTGTATAAAACAAAATATACCTCAATGAAAGGAGATTGAGACGAAGTCCATTACCTCTTGTTCGACTTGACTCGATCATTATTTAATCTCATGAATAATTAACTAATGCTAATTTCTACTTGATTAAGATCGTTTTTCATGTTTATTATTCCTTTTATATCAATTATTTCTTTGCTAAACAATTAGTTAATTAATTGAGTTTATATCGGACATTTTGTCGATGTTCAGAACATGAGTAAAAAATGAACCTGTTATAATTATAAAGTGTCCACATGGTCGAAGTTCCATTATCTCCAAAATGATATTCATGTTTTAGATTCTATATATATCATATATATAGTTTATTTATAATATTACATAACATTTGGTGGTATGAAATGAAATGCTCCATTCCTGAAGACGGTAAGTCGTACATACGCATGAACACTACATTCCTTTCTATTTCATATTTAATGGAATGAGAACACAATGATAAATAGGTACATTACAATTCCAGTATAATATAATATATAATTTAATTAACTCCATCCTTTATACATTCCACATACGGCTTGAACGAGTCATATCACTTTGAGGGGGTGGTAGTCCATGCTTCCTCAAATGAAATTATCATATTTACCAACAATGGAAACCCTAATGGTATTCTATAAATGAAAATATAAAAGTATAGAAACAATATAAATATAATATATATCACTTATAAATATAGTTCCATATTAATGACCACCATAACAGGTGGTAGTAGAATATTGGCCAATCATCGTTTTGTGAGGCGTTAGTGTGACGTCCACAGAAATAGTATGTTATTTACCCATTATATAGAGGTGTGTGTATGTGTAGTTCCAAAACATCTCATAAAAACAAACATGTATATTTATTATAATGGTGTGGTTATAAAATAAATGAATAAAAAGAGATTATAGGTTTGGATAAGTAATATAAAACAAATTAACATAAGAGAATATGTTACCTTTAAATCGGGTATCTCCCTTTGGTTTGAACCAAAAGGTTTAATTGGATTTCCTTCTTTCTAAGGAAAGGGTTCTAGGAGAAGGAGTGGGATGCAGGTATCTTAATTAAGAAGTTTTTGGATTAGGCAAGGTGATTGATAAGTGTGAGTAATGAGTAAGAAGTGAGGGATTTTTATTAGGGGTGTCTCTTTAGGAAAGCTTGGAAATATTATTTTATTATATAATGATTTTCAGTTTCTAAAGCTCCACAACTAATTAATGTAATATGTAAGATGACTCATTTTCTAAATAAAATCATCAAATATTAATTGGACATGTTTTGGATATTTTTTTAATATTTATAATGTTATTTATTTAAATCATTCATTAATGCAGTAAACACTGCATCATTATTATGTTATTTATTTTTTTATTTATATGACGATTAAAAATTATAAATATAATATCATGCTGTATGAAATCTTTTTAAAATTAAAATTAATATATATAGTCAAAGAGATAAATTAATTAACCCAATTTAATAATTTATTTACTAAAATATATATGTTTGTCATTTATGTCTTTACTTTAAATTAATTAATATAAAGTGTCATTATCTCCCCCATGTGGCTCTATGGGGTCCCATAATCGAACCAAGGATGACCATGGTCAGAAATATATCAACCAATAGGATTAGGAAACAAGTTAGTGTAATTTTATATTATTATAGTAATATGTGGTTACCCCCTTTTCCAAGATTTACCCATTAACCATGGTAAATAAAATATTTACTGAATTAAATATTCATAATGTATAAAAATAAATGATACCTATTTACAAAATTTGGACCTCCTGATTCCAAATATATAATCCCTTATTCTAAATTCAAAACACAAATGTGGAAGAAAATACTTTAATATTAAATTCCACTGTCAAAACAAAAAGTGTGTTATTAATAAATAATAACTATCAATAGATTTAAACCTTTTTATTACGTCCACTTTCCAATTGAAATTAATTACAATGACCAACATTAGATTAAATGGTGAAAACATATTTTAATTACAATTTAAAACCAATTAAAAAGATAATATATCCTTATAAATAAATTATATTGAATGGATGTTTTCAATTAAAATATAGTATTTTCACTACTCATTAAAAATTGAACATTATCAGAAAAATACCAAAATTACACCCAACGTATATTTTGATGTCTCAATTCTAAAGATTAAAATTTATTTTTTCAAATTGAACATATAAATGTGACTTAAACAAGATTTAAATAGGGTTCGCCATCAAAAGGTACTAAATTGACCTTTTAATGAATATTAGAGTATTTATGCTTAAAATCGGATTCGTTCTTTTTTTAAGACTCTAAAATTTATTGGATAAATGTAAAAACATTTAAAAAACATGTATATTTATATTTTACTTAGTTATATACATTCCTGCCAATACAACGGCTAGGTGTTAACTATTATTTAAAATAATATTATATTTTTATTATTTAGTATGACCCAACGTTGTGTGAAATGTAAGATTTCAAAGAAAACCATTATTTCGTAACAGATATGTTATCTGTAATGTACCGATTCCAGAATCCGCCCAGAGCCGCCCCATACTAGGTTGGTCACCTGGCCTCAAGTGCATTTCCTTAAACGCCAGAGGCTACCGACTAGTAGCGAGGGCTTTGGGTGTGATCGTGGGGAAACTATGCCCTCATTGGCAGAGTACACAGTGGAAGAGAAAACATATAACAGAAAAAGTGGAAATAGTATACATCCATACAAGAGTAAATAGTAGAATACTGATAAATAAACAACTGGAGCTAAAATATATGTAAATGACGCATGATACATATGTGTCTTGGAAAACATCCAAACAAGTCACAATGATGAAAACAATACTAAACCAGAGTGCAAAAGAAAAATAGATGAGAAAATCCACAGCATCGCAAGCCTCGGCTCGGTCCCATGCTCTCCAGCTCCAGTGCAATAAATTACCTGATGTAGAAGGGATCTTTCCCTTATCTATACCTGTAACAATATAATCTGTTTGGGCCCAAAAGCATGAACCAAACTGGGTGTGAGACAAAGTCCCAATAGGCATCCACCCAAATATATGTGCCTAACAGTCAGTGAATATATGGCAGGTAAAGTACAGTAAGTAGTAAACAGTAAGTTGGAAACAGGATAATGCATAGCAGTACCAATCCACAAACAAGAAACAGCCACTCAAGAAAGTAGAAAAAAAAGTGTAACCTCTGGGTAGTTCTCACAGTCTAACCCCTAAGGTTCAACATACAAGTACTAGCAACCATCTGGTAGGAACACAGAGCCTCACCCCTCTAGTTAAGCTAAATAACAGACTCTCTAGGGAAGAACTTAACGTCAATTCCCCCTAGAGTCATGTATCATACTAATGGTTCTCCGGGGAAGCACTCAACATCTATTCCCCCTGTGGCCTGCATTGAGGAACTACAGACTCTCTGAGGAAGCACTCAACATCAATTCCCCTTGTGGTCTCGCATCGTAATTAAAGAAACTCTCGAAAAGCTCTTACGTCCATTCTCTCTATGGTCCACTACACTAGGTTCTCACATCCCTATGTATAAAAACATTCATAGCGCGCATATCAGCCCATGTAAACCTCGAGAACTACTTGGCTATCATTCTAAAGAACAACAGCATAACATCACAACTGTTCTACTTTCCTAAAACTAGGCATGGAAACTGGAAAAATGCCAAACAAGCATAACAAGCATGGAAAAGCATCCACAGTACCGTAAAAACTACCCTATTAACAAGTAATTACCTATACTCAAGCAATCAAGCAAAGCAGAAAAACATCAAGGGAAAAATGAAAATACGCAATACCCCGTTCAAGGGTATTGGTGGAATTTTCACAAAATATTCAAAGAATTTCTACAAAAAGTCACAAACCACTTACCTCGATCCTAAGAGATTGAATATGTGAACCATGACGATAGATTCTCCTTAGAATGATGAATATCTAAGAAAATGTAAAAAATGCTCAACCCACAATAGCTTGAGAACCAAGAGGAATTGGAAAACAATGCTCAAGGAGAAGGGAGAACTCACTACTGTGATTTCAACGCAATTGATGGTGATCGATTTGGAGAAAATATGGAGGAGAAGGATCTCATCGAAGATCTGTGGATTTCCGGTGCTCTCGGATGAAGAAGCTGGAGAATAAGACCTTTCTGTCGATTAGGCATGACCCCGGTCCATTTAATGAAAAAAAGTACACTGTGTGTACATTTAGAGTACATGACATGTACTAGGTTTTTCTATAATCCACTTTAACCAGCCTCCACCTCACACCTACACACTGTGTGTGTGGCTTGGACACGGCCAGCACATGGCTTCGAGCGGGAAAAAAGAACACTGTGTGTACTCAGATATTACACTGCGTGTTCTTCAAAAATTTCCAGAAACTCCATTTTTTATAAAAAATATTGAAAAAGGAAAGTCATACCTGAAATGAAGATCCGGGTTCTTACAAACTTCCCCCCTTATAGAAATTCGTCCTTGAATTTCCCTAATGAGGCGGAGAAGGAGAAACCTTGAATATCTCTGGCCACTGCAATCGTACATTAGCCTCCCTCTCCCAGGTCTCGTCTTATACTCGCTCGTGTTTCCATAGCACCCATACCAAAGGAACAGACCAACCATGGAGAACCTTCTTATTGTGATCAATAATCCAGATGGGATTCTCCTCAAATGATGCATCTTCATCGAGCTCAACTTCCTCAGGCTGAAAGACATGAGACAAGTCTGAAGAGTAACGTTGGAGCAAAGAGACGTGGAAGATGTTGTGCATAGCCTGGTACCTCTGAGGTATCTTCAAATGATAGGCAACCGGAACAACTCTCTCTAATACATCAAACAGCTTGACGCATCGTAGTGAAAGCTTACCATGTCTTCGAATCCTCTTGTGTCCCAATATCGGTGCGACACGCAGGAAAACTAGATCCCCGACCTCGAACTCTAGAGGTCGTCTCTGCTGATCAGCATATGACTTATGTCGATACTGTGTTTTGGCCATCCTTTTCTGAATCAACTCTATCTACTATGAAGTCACCTGAACAAGACGAGGTCCCAGTAAAGATGCATCTACTGCCTCCAGCCTATATAAGAGTGATCTGAATGGTCTACCATACAAGGCCTCGAAAGGTGCCATCTGTATAGTCGCCTGAAAACTGTTGTTGTAGGCGGACTCCACCAGAGGAATATGCTTCTCCCAAGAACCGTCATAGTCTAGAATGCAAGCTCGAAGCATATCCTCAGGCACCTGGATCATACGCTCGGATTGGCCATCTGTCTGTGGATGGTATGTCGTACTTATAAGTACATGGGTACCCAAATCCTTCTGAAGTCCCTGCTAGAACCGAAAAGTAAAGCGTGCATCCATGTCTGAGACAATGGAGTGTGGAACTCCATGCAGACGCACAATCACCCGGATGTAAAGTCATCCTAGATCATCGACATTGAAGGTCTCCTTGATCGGCAAGAAGTGAGCGACCTTCGTATGTCTATCGACGATAACCCAAATAACATCGTTCCCTCGAGGCGACCTCGGCAAACCGGTCACGAAATCCATCGTGACATCGTTCCACTTCCACTCGAGAATGGGTAACTACTGTAAAAGGCATGCTGGTTGCTGATGTTACGCCTTCTCCTGCTGACAAATAAAACACCGCAAGATGAAACCAGCAACATCCCTCTTCAAACCTGGCCACCAGTACTAGTAATGAAGATCATGATACATCTTGGTGATGCCAGGATGAACTTACCAAACTGAGGAATGAACGTCCCACATCATCTTCTTGTGTATGTTTGCTGGCCCCCAAATGCGTCCCTAGAAATGAAAGATCTCATCCTCTCCTACTGTCCATCCAGGAAAAGGGTCCTCCCCTGACACACCCTCTCGCAGGACAAAGCCATCAGAGTCTGATAGCTACCTCATCCATACCCGATCAAGAAGCGTAGAGGTAACAACTACAGAAGATTGGAAATTTCATCCTCGTCTGTCGTGCACCTCCAGATGCATCTCAGAGAACCGATCCATGAGCCTCCACTCACTGCTGGCCTCTTGAACTGCCTGAATTTGAGTTCTCCTGCTCAACGCATCTGTCACTATGTTTCCCTTTCCCGGCGTATAGGTAAGGTCGAAATCAAAATACTGAAGATACTCAACCCACCTGCACTGCCTCAGATTCAGATCACGTTGACTGAAGATATACTTGAGACTCTTGTGGTCGGTGAAAACCACAAAGTGCTCTCCCAGAAGGTAGTGTCTCCAACAGCGTAAGGCATGAACAACAGCCGCCAACTCCAGATTGTTTGTAGGGTAATTCCTCTCGTGTGGCCTTAACTGCCGAGACTCGTACGCAACGACTCCATCTCCCTGCATAAGCACGGCTCCTAGCCCAATACCCAAAGCATCACAATAGACTGTATAGATCTTTCCTGGCTCTGGAAAGACTAGTATTAGTGCCGACATAAACCTTCCCTTTAGCACCTAAAAGGCTGACTCACAAGAATATGACCATAAGAACTTCGCTCCATTTTTGGTCAGACCTGTCAATGGGGCTGCTAGGCATGAAAATTAATTAATTAAGCATATGTAGTATCCATCCAGCCCTAGGAAACTTCGTACCTCAAAAATGATCTTCATCTGCTCCCAGGAGACTACAGCTCTCACATTATCTAGGTCCACAGATAATCCTGCCTCTAAGATGACGTGACCCAAGAAGTGAATCTGTTCCATCCAAAAGTGGCACTTCGAGAGTTTAGCATAAAGCTGATTCTCTCTCAATGTACTCAGAATGATCTCACGATGTGTGGCAAGGTCGTGTCGAGTTTGAGAGTACACCAAGATATCGTCCATGAAGACCACGATGAACGAGTCCAAGTAAGGATGGAACACTCAGTTCATCATTGCCATGAAAACTACAGGCGTGTTCATGAGACTGAATGGCATGACAGTATACTCATAGACACCATATCTGCTCCTGAAGCCTGTCATTGGTATATCTAATGGTCTAACGCACAACTGATAATAACCAGACCTCAAATAGATCTTCAATAACACCCGGGCTCTTTGAAGCTGATTGAAAAGGTCATCAATCCTAGGAAAGGGATATCGGTTCTTGACCGTCAACTGGTTCAGCTTCCGATAATCCACACAGAGCCTAAGGGTACTGTCTGCCTTCATTGCAAATAGGACAGGTGAACCCCAAGAAGAAGTACTTGTTCAGATGAAACCCTTTGCCTGTAACTCCTCCAATTTCTTCTTGAGTTCCTGCAACTCAGGTTTAGCCATCCTATAGGGAGGAATGGACACTGGTTCCACTCCTAGCATGAGATCAATAGAGAAGTCTACCTCACGCTCTAGAGGAAAACCTGAAGAGTCCTCTGGAAATACATCCCTTAAACAATCCACCACTAGAGGAATGTCCAACTGTGAAGTTCCCTGATCATCCAGATAAATACTAGAAATCTGGGCTATCACCCTTCCTAGCCCATGATGCTCGAGTCCTGCTCGACTCGCATGAACATACAATTTGCCTCTATGAAGAAAAGACTCACCCTCTGGTGAAATGAAACTCACTCTGCGGCAATAATAGTCGACGACTACCTGGAAGGGAACCAACCATTCCATCCCGAGGATGACATCATAGCCTGTCATCTCTAGGACATAGAGATCCCATAGGAAACGATACCCTGCAACCTCAAGAGGGAACTCTCTACACTGGCGTACACTAGATGTCCTCATCCCCAATGGTGTGTCCAGTGTCAATGAGTTGGCAGAAGAAAGGATACAAGGCCCAAGGCTCTCCCCAGTAGCAACAGAGATAAATCTATGCGTATCACCTGTATCGAAAAGAGCTGAAGAGAAAACTGAGGATACTAAAATCATACCTCGAACTGTAGAAGGTATGGGATCCTTCTCTTGATAGGTCTGCTCCACCGCCATATTCTGGCCTGCCCTACGGCCCTGTGACCCTGTCTGACCACTCTGAGCTGATTCTCCCTGCTGGCACTGAAGGACTAGTGACTGACCGCCATGGCCTCGACCTCCACCTCGGACCAAATGGCCGGAAGAACTCCAGTTCCCTGACTGGTAAGAAACTGGTGGTGATGCTCCGGAATGAGGAGTCATGGAAGAACCCTCGTCACTAGCTACTGGTGAGAACACCAGGCAGAAACGCTAAAGGTGACCCATCTTGCCTCAAGATCGTCACTTCACTGGGTTTCTCTAGCATTGCGGCCTCGTGTGCCCTGCCCTTCCACACTGGTAGCATACGACCTGGCTACCTAAAGATGTATCTCGCCTCCTCAGATCACCGCGCGTAGGCTCTCTATGATGCTTCATACTAACAACTGGAGGAACACTAGCTCTGGAAGCAGAACAGCCCTAGATCGTAGCTCCGGAGTCTCTCAGATTTCGTTCTGCAATCAGTTCCTGGTTGATGATGGAAGTGATGGAAGTCAACTGGAAGATATTCACCTGTGAGCATATCTCCCTCCTGAGACCATCCTCAATCTTCTTTTCTTAGAACACCCCACATCCATCCTAAAGGGGTGTGAAATGACGCAGATCGGTGAAACGAGAAGAATACTACATGACAGAAAGTGTACCCTGATCTAGACTCATGAACTCCCAGGCTCGATCGACCCTCAGGGACTTCGGGTAGAAGTAGTCGTAGAACACGTGTTGGAACTCCTCCCAAGCCATAACCAGCTGAGGACATGCCTATGAGATCACGTCCCACCACCTCTTGGAAGAGTCTCGGAGCATGTACGTAGCAAGCTTGACCCACCTCTTTGGAGGTGTATCCAGATGCTCGATGATAGTCAGCATGACTTCCATCCATGTCTCTGCAGCCTGCGGTCCTCCTTCCCCCAAGAACGTAGGAGGATGTTGCTACTGGAAAACCCGCGTCAAGTCTACCATATACGTGGTAGGAGGCGGTGCTCCCTGAAAGTTCTGCATCATCCTCATAAATCCTTCCATGAACTGCACATCAGCACCTGCAACTGGTATGACAGTCGGTGCCAAGGTTGGCCTGACTGCAGGATCGGCAGGAAGTCCCTGATCAGCCATATTTGGCGTCTCATCACCGCCTGACAACTGACATAAAACTGGAGGACATTGTGGAGGCATAGATCTGAAAGATCAAAAGCATACCTTATATTAGGAAAACATGGACAGAGAATAAAGGAGTAAAAAACAGAAATAGGAGAAGGAAACACTCATGATTTACAAGACATTACTACACGGCGTGTATAAATTCTTCACGGCATGTACTTAACTCCACTCCCCTGCCCGTGTCTCCCTGCACGGCTAACCCACATGGTCTTCTTAACTAAAACTACAAGTAGTGTTCCCTGAGGACACGGCGTGTAGTAGGCATGGTTTTAACGACCCGTGTTGTTAGTTACACGGCCGACTACATGGTTGAGACTACACAGCATGTTCTGAACAAACACAGCGTGTATTTGAAGATTTTTCTTGACCCGTGTTGTTGGTGACACGGACAAGTACATGACTGACCCTTACACAGTGTGTTCCAAACAAACACAGCATGTATATGAGGGGAGAACACCGTCCCATGTTGTTCGTGACACGGTCGGGTACCTGGAACGAGACTACACGGTGTGTTCATTACCTACACGGCATGTTCTACTCGAGCTTCCCCAGCCCGTGTTCTTAGTGACACGGCCAGGTACACGGAACACTACTACACGGCGTGTACCACCGTACACGGCATGTTCCTGAAGGCATTTCTACCACAGCGTCTCCCTGCTCACATGGTCTATGACACGGTCTAAAAACTACATGGTGTGTAGTCAAAAAGTACACGCCGTGTATTCTGTGTTTTTCAGGGAAGTAGCTCAGAAACTGCACATAAGCCTAGAAAACACATAAAATAAGGCAAAGAGGTGCCAAATTCCGATTTGTGAGGGGCCATACTCCCCGTGAATCAAAGCTTGGAATCTCCTACAGTCATATACAAGAGAAAAAAGGATCATGATCCACCAATTTCGAATTCAAGAGGGCCCATAACACATCAAGAATCAAAATTGGCATTCATTTAAGAAGAGTAGAATACAAAAAATCCTTTAACACAATAGCAGAGATTCTATCAAGCATCTATCACAACAGCATACATAATCTACATAATGTCTATCACAACAGCATGAAATTGCTAATGCACCCTAGATGGCAAGGAAAGAATGCATGTCATGTGATTTCTACCAGTGCCTATATGATGCATTACATGGCATAACCTCATCTCATCAGGTTCTGACAGAAATAGAACCACAATAGTCAAGGAAATAACAACACAAAGCATGTGAATCACTCTAGGTGAAATCATATCAACCGTAAATCTCAAAACCAAACAACTGCAATAATCGAGGTAGTATGGATTTTCCCTGTACATGGGTTAGCTACTCCTGAGAAAAGCTTAATACCAAGTACCAAATTCGTACTATCCCTGGCTAAAGGATCCAAACAGTAAACCAAGAGAAAAGAAACACCACTGATACCACTTTGTAACGTATTGGTTCCGGAATCCACCTAGAGGTGCCCCATACCTGGTTGGTCACATGGACTCAAGCGCATTTCCCCAAACGCCAGAGGCTGCGGACTAGCAGCAAGGGCCTTGGGTGTGATAGTGGGGAAACTATTCCCACATTGGTAGAGTACACAACGAAAGAGAAAACAAATAACAACGATAGAAGAAACAGTAGACAGACATACAAGATTAAACCGCGGAAGACTGATAAATAAACAACCGGAGTTGAAATATATGTAAATGATGCATGAGACATATGTGTCTAGGAAAAAAGCCAATCATTTCACAAGGCTGAATACAATACTAAACCAAAGTTCAAAAGAAAAAAAGATGAGAAACTCCTCAGCATCGCAATCCTCGGCTTGGTCCCATGCTCTCCAGCTCCAGTGAAATCAAGAACCTGAAGTAGAAGGGTGCTTGCCCTTATCTACAACTGCAATAATATAATCTGTTTGGGCCCAAAATCATGACCCAAACAGGGTGTGAGACAAAGTCCCAATAGGCATCCACCCAAAGATATGTGCCTAATATTCAGTGAATATATGGAAGTTAAAGTACAGTAAATAGTAAATAGTAAGTAGGAAATAGGATAATGCACAACAGTAACAATCCACAAACAAGAAACATACACTCAAGCAAGTAGAAAAAAAAGTGTAACCTCTAGGTATTTCTCGTAGTAAAACCCCTAAGGTTCAACCTAAAAGTACTATAAACCCTCTGGGAGGCACACACAGTCTCACCCCTCCGGTTAAGCTAAAGAATAGACTCTCTGGGGAAGCACTCACCGTCAATTCCCCCTATAGTATCGTATCATACTAAAGGCTCTCTGAGGAAGCACTCAACATCTATTATCCCTGTGGCCCACGTTGAAGAACTACAGACTCTATGAGGAAGCACTCATCATCAATTCCCCCTGTGGTATCGCATATAATTAAAGACACTCTGGAAAAGCACTTACGTCCATTCTCTCTATGGTCCACTACACTAGGTTCTTACAGCCATCTGTATAACAACATGAATAGCGCGTGTATCGGCCCAAGTAAACCTCAAGAACTACTTGGATATCATTCTAAGACACAACAGCATAACAACACAACAGTTCCATTATCCTAAAACTAGACACGAAAACTCGAAAAACACAAAAAACGCATAACAAGCATGTAAAAGCTTCCATAGTACAATAAAAACTACCCTATTCACAAGTAATTACCTCTACTCAATAAATCAAGCAAAGCGGACAAACATCAATGGAAAACGGAAATACGCAATACCCCGTTCAAGGGTATGGGTAGAATTTGCACAAAATATTAAAATAATTTCTACAGAAAGGAAAAAACCACCTACCTCGATCCTTCGAGATCGATATATGTGAACCATGACGACATATTCTCCTTAGAACGATGAATATCTGAGAAAACGTCAAAAACAATCAACACACGATAACTCGAGAACCAGGAGGAATTGGAAAACAAGGCTCGAGGAGAAGGGAGAACTCACCGCTGCAATTCCAATGCAATAGACGGTAATTGATTTGGAGAACATACGGAGGAGTGGGGGCTCGGTGAAGATCCGCGGATTCCAGGTGCTCTCGGACAAGGAAGCTGGAGAAGAAGATCTTTCTGTCGATTAGGCGCGACCCTGGTCCATTTAATGAAAAAAAAATGTACATGGCATGTACTTTTACAGTACATGGAGTGTACTGGGTTTTTCTATAATCCGCTTTAACCAGCCTCCACCTCACCCCTACACACCATGTGTGTGGCCCGGACACAGCCATCCCATGACTTTGAGTGGGAAAAGAGTACACGGCATGTACTCAGAAAGTACATGGCCTGTACTTCAAAAATTTCCAGAAACTCCATTTTTCTTAAAAAATCCAAAAAAAGGAAATACATACCTAAAATGAAGATCCAGTTTCTTACACTATCTAAAATAGCATTCTATTTAAAATAAAATTAATATTTTAATCACAAATATTAATAAAGATGAAAATGTCTTATTCTTAATTTACCAGGGATGTTACATTTATACATAAGATATATTTGACTATAAATATTATTTAGAAAGATAAAAAGATTTCCTACATAATGGTTTTTTATTTATAATTTTTAGACATTATATAATTAAATTTATTTATGACACAATGATGATGTAGTAATTAATTTATTAATGAATGATTAAAATAATTTATATTAAAAATATCTAAACAAATTTAAATTGATACCTTTGATGAATTCAACTAATTCTATAAGTTAATGTGAATTGTTTTAGTTGATTAAATAAATTTTTTTCTAAGTGATAAAGTTGTTATGACTTTCTCCAAAACAAAATACCTAATAGTGTCATAATTGACATAAATGAGTTTTTAAAACCTATTCTATATTATTAAATGATGTAATATTCTTTAAAATTTAGAGATCGTCCAAAGGACTTAGATAAGGTTATATTTGTCAATAATGAACAACATGGGGTTCTCTTGGATTTTTATAGTAATTTTATTAACCATTTATAATAATAATGCATGAATACATGGTAAAAGTTAAACTATTTAACTAAGAGTTGATTATAAAATATATTGTTAATATGGTGACATAAACCATTCTAAAACCTATTGGTTGAGAGGTCTTCGACCCATCCCCAACATATCCTTGAACTAAATCCTTTCAATCTATTATACACCGAATATGATTGTATAATAAATTAATATTCCAACCTTTTCCTTAAATTTCCATCACCTCTCTTATAAAAGGGTACTTCCCATTATCTCAAAATCACACCTCCAAAGTAACTTGGCTCAGCCAACCCCTACTCAAATATCTTCCCAACTACCCTCAATTTATCCAAGAGGCCCTAATTTGATCAAGAATCTGTCTTAAGAAGCCCTTTTGTTCAAATCAAAAGGTATCACCCGAAGAAGTGGTAATAATTTCATCACCTCTTTCAATGTTCTTTTCTTCTTCCACTTTATCTTTATTTTTTGCTTCCATAAAAAATATTCTAGTACCTTATAAATAATTTATAGTTATTATAAATATGTTACAACAATATTTATTGTCCCATCCATCCTATGAATGACAAAGTCAACATTTGTGTGTACATACGGCTTACCGACCCCATGTTATGGTGTAGTTTGTTGTTCAACAATTTATTATTTGGATGGGTATAATAATGACTATAATTAATGATCATAATGAATATATCATGTTAAGTATTCTATATATATTATATAAAAATCATTTTTATATGATTTCATGATCAATATAGTGATATAGTCGCTCGTGCGTACGTACGAATTACCGTCTCCACGAACGAGATGAGATTTATTCCCCATCATAACCACTCGAGAATAATTTTCTTTGTATAACTAAATATAATGCTTATGAACATAATAAAAATCTGGATATGAATCTAATACATCCTATCCATAACAGACATGACTTTCATAACATAACATATAAAGGAAAACAAATATGTTAACAACCTGAACAATGATACTACTGAAATATTATTATGAAATAATTATTAGAAGATTATATATGATATCATATGTATGTATGTGGTTCTTGTATAATTTAATAAATATTATTTAACTATTATACAAGAGGTTACTGTACCAGCGACCATTGAAAAGTAAATGGATAATTTTAATTTTATAATCTCTTTACTGTCTGGGGTTATTTATATGTGAGTATCTACTGGGACCTCTTTATCATCCACATCCTTGTTTCTTAAAAATGTATTTCAAAACATTTTTTCTATTTCCTAGAATATGGGTTAAAGTCATTTATACCCTTTTTTGTCTTTTCATAGTAAAATTTCAATGGATTATTTTTTTTAATTTTCAGTACAATGTACTTTATGACCTTTTAGAAAAATTATGGTAAGATTGTTTTTTAGCATAAACTATGGGTGCTGCTATTTTCCATCATTAAAACACATTTAATGCTTCAATTATAAGATTATATGAATATATTCAAAATAAATTTTCTCTTTCATATTTATGTGACATTTAAATTATTTCTAAATACAATGATATATTTCTCTCAAATAGTTTTGATTTCATCTATTTCAACATCCTTTGATGGATATTACACTTGTTTGATGTTTAGTTAATATGATACAATCTTCAATATTGTATTGAAGATTTTGTGATATGTTTGACTATGGATGTGTTTTTTTTATACCATTCATGGATTATGGTTAAAGTATTAACATATCGTATGCTACATTTAATAAGAATGTTTATGTTATGTTTCAACCTTTTCATATGAGGAATGCATTGGACATACTAAGTGATGGGTGGAGCCCACTTATCTTCTCGATACATCGGTATGTCTCATTAGACACACCAGTTTCTTGTCACAAGGCCTTGAAAAAATTGTATTTGTAGTGTTCGCATGAGGCCTTGACTAAGTGGTTATGATGTCTGAAATTATATTTTCCATCATTCTGAAATTAGCTATAGATATTAAATGTGATTATTCGACTAGTAGAATTTCTATCTGAATATGTAAATGGAATTATTTGATTTATCTTTTCCTTATTATGTAGATGTTTAATTTTAAAAGGCTTGTGTTTTAGTCTTATACATTTCTTTCAATGTTTATTGTAATTGATGAATGTTTCCACTATATTGGTATCCTTACTAAGCATCTGAGCTCACCCCTTTATTATGTTTTAATTTTCCAATGATTTGAAAAATTATATTATGGTTGACCAACAGGGATAGTATATGGGATATGATTTTGTTCAAGGGAGACCAGATGTTATTTTATTTCATGAAGTAATGTAATACCTATGTATGTATCTTGTACATCCAAGGATTCTAAACTAATTGGTCATTTGAGACATGATCACTTGGGATCATGAAAATTTTATGTAATAATGCTCCGAATTTGTGTAACTAGGTCCAGGGACTTATAGTTGGTATCAGAGAAAGTTTAGTACAATACATGGAAAATAGATTTAGAAAAAACTCTGATTAGAGAACATTATCCTAAAATAGACTTTGATGATTTGTATAAAAGAACATCCTATAATTTTGGTAATGTAGAGATTTTTTGAATTTTCCAAGATATACATCTCTGTCTAGATACGAGCAGGTAGAGGCCACTCTGGCACAGATGTACCATGGAGTGAAAACCCCAATAAGGATTTTCGGGCTTGACCTGGGGTATCGTGGAACACAACAATAGTCTTTGCCACATCCTTGGTTACGACACTCCCAAGGGATACACGTATGATAATTTACATTTTCATTACAAACCATTATGAATTATTTATGTGTAAATACCTCATTAAAGAAAACATTTTTACGATTATGGATTATATTCATAAACTGGTCAATTTATGGTAGGTATTTTACTAGTTGTGAATTATGTATTGAGATTTATAAACTAATATAATATATTCCATTTTTTATAAGTGGATCCTAGTAGAAAAAATGGAAACAATATAAACGCATGTAATCCATGCAGGGATTTCCCTCATACTCAAGATAATTATAGTGGAGCTGGTGATGCAACCAGTGTTGAACAACTTATAACCATACAAGGAAAACTAATGTAGGTTATGAATAATAACCCTACCCATATGGAGCACCCAAATCAACAACATGGAGGATCAATGTTAGAAAACTTCATGAGGCAACAACCACCATCATTCAATGGGGCTAAAATCCATTTGTAGCTGAGAAATGTATAAGTTCATTAAAGAAAAAATTTCATTCTTTGGGGAGTGGTGAAAAATAAAAATTTATCATGGGAGGTTATCGCCTCACGGGAGATGTAGATCAGTGGTGGTAATTAATTCAAAACCAAAAAGAGGATTAAGTAGTATGAAATATGGAATGGAGGTAGTTTAATGAAATTTTCATCATCATCATCATCATCAAGTAATTTTTTATTAAAAGTTGGAAAGAACAAAAGAGATGGGACAGAGCCTGAGGAGATAAACTTAGAGGGTCTAAAATAGTGAAGCCCGAGTGCATCCCATTTAATAAGAGCCACACCATTGGGATTTATGCTACCAGCCATGTGCAAGAATACCTCCGTCATGCTAGGGAAATCCACTGAGGCTAGGTGGTCCGCAACCTTATTCCCCTCCCTCCAAGTATGAATCACTCTAACATTGTTGTTGAGCATGCTTTTTCATTTCTTTATAGTATAGCAGATCACCCAGGGAGAAGAACCACTACCTTTTAAGGCATCCTGAACAATTAAGGAGTCATTTTTGACCTCAGAGATCTCCAGACCCTTTTGACTAGAAACTTTAATCCCTGTGAGAAGGTCCATGGATTCTTCATGGAGGGGAGAGCCCTAGCCCAGCCTGACCGAATAGGCCAAGTACACCGAACCATTATTATCCCGCAGCACACCGCCTCCACTCATGATCCCTTGGACACAAGAGCCGTCTTTGTTGAGTTTCAACCCGCCCAAAGGGGGACGCCATCAGACCCAGTTTCCTAAACAGTTGTTGGAAGAAGACACAGCCCTGGCTCCTGCCTGAATCCAGTGGAAAGAAGAAGCTTCCTTAAATGAACACACCGCCATGTTCAGGTCGAGAAGCAGGTTTTTATACCAAATGGTAATGACACGAGCCGTCACCACCCTACCCTCGTTCTTTGACTTATTCCACGCTTTCCAGAGACTCCTGCATCCTGCATGCAGGACCACCGCTCAGGCCACCCTATCCGGTCCTCTCCCCTCAGCGCCATGAAACCATTTTTCAAGGATGGAGGGGATATCATCATCCAGAGAGAGCCCCGTAGAGAACTCCTTGAGGACTTTCCACACCTCTCTTTCCCAATTACTGCCGAAGAACATGTGAGAAATGCTCTCCTCCTTATGAAACCTACAACACACACATCTGGACACAAGGGTGATACCTCATCGATGGACATTATCATCAGTAGTTAAGGCTCTGTTTCAAAGCCTCCAAGTGAGAAAGTTGTACTTGGTGGGGATATTATTCACCCACACAATATCATCCCAGCCCCCCGACTGTGCCTGATCATGAAACAGACTCCCAAAATCCTTCAGAGAGAAGAGACCCAAGGAGGCTGCAGTGAAGATGCCTTTGTCCTCCTCTCCATTGACCTCAATGAGGTGGAAATATTCCAGCTGGTTCCTATCCAGAACGACATTGATGAACTCTGGGTAGAGACTTGTGTCCTTGAACAAGATGTATGTGACCGGACAACCGGGAAACCCCAGCACACCTCTACCCCAATCCTGGTTCCATAAGGAGAAATCCTCGTTCCCAACCAACCAGTGGGAGAAAGGACGAAGAGCATCAACGATGGGGCCAATCATCAACCAAAGGGAAGAGCGACACCCCTCCATAGATCCACGAAGACAGCGAGTAGACTCGTTCATGGTGTTTCCCCAAAGAGTACGACATTCCATCACTCCTAAAGCAAGCCTTGCATGCATGTAGTGGAGCGTATCCTTCAGATTGCGCACATTGATGCCTCCTTCCACCACTAGCCAGCTTTTTTGTTCCAAGCCACCTAGTGTTTCTTCCCATCCGAGGAAGGATCCCACATGAAGTTTTCTAGAATACGATCAATGGAGATGATAACACCCTTAGGCACCTTGATATAGGAGAGGCCATGGATTGGGGAAGCCAGCAGAACACTATTCACCAGGGCGACCCTCCCTCCAAATGAAAGGAAAATATTCTTCCAGTTCAACACTTCGTTCGTAATCTTGGTGAGAAGAGCATCAATGTACCGAATCTGAAGTCTTCCTGGCGGGATGGGCGCGCCGAGGTACACCATATAGAACTCCCCTCTATAGATGCCATGAATCCTGCTGACAGACGCCCCCTGTCGACAGTACACCTTTTGGAAATAAAGAAGCCACTCTTACCTTTGTTAACACATTGGCCACTCCAGCGACAGTACCCTTCCATTGCTTTATTCTGGCTGATTAAGGATCTACTCTTAGAATTCAAAAATAGAATGGTATCATCGGTGAACATAAGGAGGGAGATCGTAGGAGACTTCCATCGATGATGATATGGGAGAATTCCCTCATTTCTAGTGCTCCTATGGATAAGGCGACTAAAAACATCCTGAATGAGAATAAACAGAGTCGTCAAAATGGGGTCCCCTTGCCTAAGGCCACGGGTAGACTTGAAGAAACCAAAGGATTTTCCAATGAAAGATACTGATAACCACAAATAACTGAAGCAACAAAAAATAATATCGATGTTACAGGATCTGAAACCCATACCTGAAAGTACTCTGTTAATGAAGCTCCATTCCACCTGGTCATAGGCTTTGTTCATATCGAGTTTGATAACCATGTTGGACCCTCGCGTTTTGAAGTTGATGTCTGTGAGCATCTCCTATGCCAGAGCGCTGGCTTCTTGAATAGAACACCCTTTTATGAAACTGTGTTGTTCCGGGGATACCCATAGGGTTAAATGAGCAGCCAATCTGGAGTTAATGATGTTGGTCATGATCATATATGGGACGTTGCACATACTAATTGGACAGTAGTGAGAGATCGAGGACGGGCTCTTGATCTTCGTCAAGAGAACCAGGGTGGTGAAACTGGCAACACGTGGTGGACTTCCTCCTCTAAAGAAATCCTGAACAACGTCAATCACATCCCTCTTCACCATATCCCAGGATCACCTGTAAAAAGAGGACGGGAATCCATCCGGGCCCGCAGCGCTATCTGGGTTGAGGTGCATGAGTGTGTCCCTGATGTCACCCTCAATAGGCACCACTCCCAACCTGCTATTAAACTTATCAGACACAAAACTAGGAATCACGTCAAATAATTCTGTATCCTCCGATGGATACCCATTATGTAGGTTTTCATTGGGGCTAGCCAGGGGATCATGGAAAAAATAGTAAGCCATTCCTCCCACAACATCCCTGTCGTTGGTGAAGGATCCATCCTCCAACAAAATATTCGGACTGATTAGTCGTCTCCTCTCCTTGATGAAAGCATGAAAGAAATATAAGTTTTTGTCACCATCCTTAAGCCATTTGATCCTAGCTCCCTCCCTGGCCAAGCGTTCTTGTTTGAGGATCAAGTCCTCCATGATCCCCTTCTTTCTCGAAATTTCCTCATAAACACTTTCATTACACACCTCCTTCAGACTTCTCTCAAGTCGGTCGATATCCTTCATAACACCACTCAAAGCTTCTTCCGTGGGAATGAGATCATGGGACCACGATAGAAAATTAAGTTTTAGCTTCCACAGTTCACCATGTAGGATGGACCATTTGTAACCTGGAGAAGAGACAGTCCACATAGATCTAACCAGGTATTGGTATCTCGTACTGTCAACCCATAACTGAGAAAACCTGAACGACTCCCACGACCCATACGAATCACTCAAGGAAACAAGCTGCGGGGAATGGTCTGAGGTACCCCTAACCAGGTCAGTAACTTTAATGCTAGAGAAGGTGGAAATAGCATTCATGTTCACCAGACAACGATCTAAACGACCCCACGATCGACAAGGACCCCTTTGTTTGTCACACCACGTATATTGGTCTCCCACAAACCCCAAATTAGAGAGACCCTTAACTGCCATGAAGCGAGTAAAATCCAGGATAGCCCTCTGAGGAAATGGGCCTCTACCCTTCCTTTAATCTGGATCTGCCACCACGTTAAAGTCCCCCCCCCCCCCACAATCCACGGTTCTGATCCAGGGTCAAACTTGCCAAGCTCCTCCCAAAGGGACTCCCGGATGTGCATATCGCGGCTCCCGTACACAAAAGAGGCAAAAAAGGAAACCCCACCCCATGTTATCTTGAAATTTAGAAACTGTTCCTCTACTTGAATGAGATCCACATAGCACCTCTTATGCCCAAAAAGCCAGATATATCTATTAACTGAGTCAGCCTGCATGCTGCCATGCACCCTCAACTTTCTGGAAAACTCCCCAATTTAGGAGGATTGTTTCTTGTGCTCAAGAATGGCCACCAGTTCCACCTTATGGCTTTAGATGATAGAAGCGAGGAAGTCGGACATAACCTGGATGCCAAGACCCCAGGTATTCCAGATTAACAGAGGAATCATTTAAAAGGGGATGCCCTGGGACTGGCTCTAGATCCCTTAGCCATCATGAAGAGAGAAGAGGCCTCCCCTTGAACTAACTTGCCTTTGGATCTTGTACACACCCCTGACTCCTTAGCCAACTCCCCCGTTGGAGACATTGGACTTCCTAACAAGCTGTGGGATCAAATACTTCTAGGACGAGCTGCACACCGAGGACCCCTCTCTCTAGAACCCGAAGGGCTGGAGGGAGAGCCATCGGGAGGAAGCTGTGGGAGATTGGGTAAGGTCGCCAGTGCAGGAGGTGAGAAACCTCCGGGAGCCTCCACTAAGGCTTGAGATACCACCAATAAGGCCCTCTGGTACACCTCAGAACCTCTACTCAAAGAGGCAGTAACTAGATGGGTCAGGAACAGTGGCCCTAAGAGATCCGGAATTGAGAAGCCACATACTACAGATACCTGCATGTGACAGGCCAGTCCCGCTAGATGGGAGGAGACCCGGCAGACAACACTCATGGGGATATAGGGGACCATATCCAAGGCATCATCCCGACTGACCCACGCCTTGGACTCTGTAGATACCACAAGGGCGTCCTTCGAGAGGGGACGGGGCCCTGGAGGCACCAGATCCAAACACGAGGCCTGAACAGAAGAACACGTCGGGAGAGACTGATCAAACCACCCTTCCCTAGCCACCACCTCGGAAACCTTACACCCCCTTCTTCTGCTACGACGACATATTTGAAGGGAGTGACCTTGCAGGAGGTAGTGCGATCAGAACCTGGGATACACCGGGTAAACCAGATCTGGGACCCATGAGAAGGAATCCTCAACCTGAATGACAAGATTCTCTAGCAGGGAATGTGCAATGTCCAGTTCCATACAAATGAGGGCCTCTCCTTGTGAGATAATCAAAGCACAAAAAGGTCCCAATAGATTCACCGGTTGATTTCAAGAAACCATCGTTCTGGAAAGGCAGCGACGGTCCTGGGAGGCAGATCGAAATAGCCGCCATCGAGCATTCCTTACCTATGTGAGAATCCAGGGACCATCGAGACAGGAAAATGCTCCAATGACCCACAAGTCTCAGAACCTAGCACCAAATATGAATAAAGTCTGCCTCTGAACCAAGGACGATATAGAAAGAGCTTCTGTGAAGGGAGGAGACCTGCGCCAGCATCTGAAGGCCCTAGGACGAGACCCAATGCCAGAAGACGGCTAGTGGGGTCTTATCCACGCTGAAGCGAGCCACCAAGGTCCACTTTAGGAATGACTTACCCTCCTCAAAGTCAGAAGATGGAATGGTCAGCTTAACCCTGTTACCTTCGCACGACGACTGGAACGACGACACAGAGATCGCTGGAAAGCAGGGCGACTCCTGAGCTGAGCCATGGAGGAAGTCCTTGAAAGAATCCCATGTCCCGGTTGTATGAGGAGAGATGGGAGAGGTTGGATCCAATTCATCATGCGAACACGAAGTATGGGAACCACCTGTGGGAGCTGAGGATGAACCATGATCGAACACCGCCGGACCGGGAAGTGGAGGCCAGACCGATCCGGCCGCAACGGGCGAAAAATTTGAAATAAGAGGATGATAATATCCAAAATTATGAGTCTAACATTACATGGTTAACAAGGAATGTGGAATATTATATACATAACCCAATGAGTAATATTGATTGATTATTTTATAGATTAAAAACATTTATCTATTAAGCATTAGTCTCAAAATCCTTCTCATCATATGAAGATATTGTCTCTTGTGCTATCAAGATAGAAAAATAATTCTCTAAGTCTTATGAAATTAAAGAAAACAAAGAGAATAAGTGAACTACTGAACACTGTAAAATAGAAATAACGGAAAGAAGGGAAATGATGAATTTCCATCCAGCAGTAAATGTGGGATGAAACACCCTAGTACATTCTTGAAGGGAATGGGAGTCTATTACAGGTTTGGTGATAAAGGCCACCACGATCATGATTACAAGGGAAAAAAGAGGGTGTCAATGTTGAATTATACAATTGTAGTGAAATGGGGCCTTTTTAAAATGATGTTCCTAAGGACCAAGGAAACTTACCTCTGAAAAGGCCATGGGAGCAAGGCCAATCTTATGTCATTACTAATACCAAGGTTGAAGATTGAAATGATGTGGTGGTAGGTAATTTAATAATTTCCTCAAATTTAGCCAATGATTTATTTGATTCTAGATCATTTAATTGTTTCATATCTTCCCAGATTTATAATAAAATTAGATATTACCAATTTTAATTAACAAGGGAGTCGTCAGTCCAAAATCCTAAGGGAAATATCATTATAACAATGTTTTTTGAATCAGTTCTCAATAGGGCATATAAATGTGCTTTATCTGCTAATCCCATCATCATACCCATGATTTAATTTAATAGAATCATAAATATGGATTGTATTTTAGGTAATGATGAAAAATTTTATTATAAGAAGAAGGAGGTTATAGTTTTAGATGATGATAATGATAACCTTATCTTTAGGGAAGAAACGTCGCCATCTGATTCTTATCTAGATACATCCCTTGTAGCTCTACTAAATTCAATTATTAGGGAGGAATAGAATTAAATAACTGTGGAAGAGGAAATAAATTTTCAAATAGAGGATGTAATTATTGTAAAATAATATTTTGATTTGTTTACTAAAGATTTTCTTAGACATCCTCCAGAACAAGAAATTGAGTTTTACATTGAATTAATTCCTGGTTCGAGGCCTATAACGAAGACCCCTTATATAATGGCCACTATGGAATTAATGGATGTAAAGAAACAACTAGAGTAATTTATTAATAAAGTATTTATTCTCCCTAGTGTTTTTCCATTGGGATCCCCTGTTCAGATTGTTAAGAAGAAAGATGGATCTATAAGGTTGTGCATTGACTACTAGTAGAACAATGCTATAACAACAAAGAACAAGAATCCTTTACCTCATATTGGTGATTTATTATATCAAATCCATGGAGCTCAATATTTTTCAATGATTGACCTTTGATATGGATGTCATTATTTGTGTTTAAAGAAGGAAGACATTCCAAAGGAAACATTTCGTAATAGTTATGGGCATTATGGGTTTACAGTAATCCCTTTTGGACTGACTAATGCACCCTTTGACTTCATGGAGCTAATGAATATAGTTTTCATGGAATATATTGATGACATTGTAGTGGTATTTATTGATGATATCATGGTTTAGTCCAAAATATATGAAAATTATGAAAATAAGATACACACTATTCTAAAGACTCTGAGAAGAAATGAATTATATGGGAAGATTAGAAAGTGTGAATTCTGGTTTCAAGAGATTTTGGTTCTTGACCATATTCTCTCTAAGGATTAAATTTCTCTTGATCATTCAATTCCATGAGAAATAAAAGAATTGCCAACAACAACAAGTATAACTAAGGTACTGTTTTTTATTTATTTTGCTGGTTATTATCAGAATTTCATCCATAATTTTTCCAATTGGCTAACCCATTAACCATTCTCACACATAATGGTGTTAAACATGATTGGAAAAAAAAGTGTGAAGAATGTTATGATGAATCGAAGAAAATATTATTCAATGATTCTACCTTGACTCTACCATTTAGGAATGATGGGTTTATTATTTATAGTGATGATTCAATGAAAGGACATGGTTGTGTCATTATTTAGAATGATGGGGTTATTGACTATGCATCATGATATCTAAATATTTAGGAAAAAACTATCCCACTCATGATATTTAGGTAGTAGCTGTAATAATTGCTCTGAAGATATGGATACACAATCTCTATGGTGAAAATGTGAGATTTATATTGATCAGAAGAGTTTGAAGTATATTTTCTCAAAACGTGAACACATCATGTGGAAAATGTGATGGATTAAACTACTCAAGGATTTTTTTTCACTATACACTACCATCTGGGTAAAGAAAATAAGGTGGTATATGCATTGAGCAGAAAGGATCATGGAGTTTTGAACAAGATGACAGTTGAAAGGGATTCTATGTTTGTGGATATAGTAATGTTGGATATGGGAATAATCATGGATGGAGAAACATTGATACTTTTTCAAATGGTTTCCAATCCATATTTACTAGAAAAGATAAAAAGTTATCACACTAATGATGAGGAGTCTACAAATAATATTAAAGATGTGAACGATGGAAGATTGATCGACATTGTATATAATGATGGGATTTTGAAATTTGGTAAGAGACATTGTGTTCCTGACATAACTGATCTAAAAAGGGAATTTTTGGATGATTCTCATAGCTCAAATTTTTGTATACACTCTGGTAGCACTAATATGTATAGAGATTTGAAGGAATTTTTTTGGTGGGACATCATCAAGAGGGATATTGCTGATTATGTGTCAAGATGAATGGTTTAACAACATGTTAAGGCTAGAAATAAAAATCTTGGAGGAGTTATGAAAAATCATCACATACCTGAGTGGAAACGATATAATATTACGATAGAGTTTTTCATGGGGCTACTAAAGACACCTAGAAGGAATTATGCAATATGGGTAATTATTTATTGTCTTAACTAGTTATCACATTTTCATGCTATATGAGAAGAGTTACCACATGAACTTTCAGAAATAATATATATTAATGAAGTTGTAATACATCTTAGATTACACTTATCGATTATTTGTAATCGTGATCTCCATTTTAAATCATGATTATGGAAAAGTCTCCCGAGTTCCCTATATATTGATCATAGTTTGAGCAAAGTCTACCACCGTCAAAATGATGGAAATCAGAACGGACTATTCAAACCTTAGAATACATGTTGAGAACTTTCTCACTTGAATTTGAAGGTATGTGGTATCAATATTTACCACGGGTATAATTTTCCTATAAAAATAGCTTCCATTCATGTATTCAGATGGTACCACATGAAAAGTTATATGGAACAAGATATCGCAAATCAACTTGTTGGGATGATGTTCATGAAAGAAAACTCATAGGCCCAGAATATGTTGAGGAAATAATGGAAATGTTTAAGATTATCCAAACCCATATCAAATTAGTTCAAAGTTGGAAAAAGAACTATGCTGATAACCAAATGAATAATTTGGAATTTCAAGTAGAAGATTATGTTTTCTTGAATGTATCTCCATGGATGGGTGTTATATGTTTCAGTAAGAAGGGTAAATTAAGTCCCAAGTACAGCAATACTTTTGAAATTCTAGACCGAATTTGTGTTGTGGATTAACATTTGGAAATTCCTCTAAGTCTCTCCAAAGATCATAATGTGTTCCACATATCACTATTGAGAAAATACATGCCTTCCGCAACACATGTACTCACCTATGAAAAAATATAACGGGAACCCGATCCATCTTATTGGGAAGATCCTATCAAAATTCTTGATACTAGAAAATGAGTGTTGAGAAACCGAATGACTCGCCTGGTAAATGTTCTATGTAGATACCATAAGATGGATGATGCAACGTGAGAACCTAAGGAACTTATGATGAAGAACCTTATGAATCATTTTTGTGCAGTAGTATTCTAGAAATTTAGAGGATTAAATAATTTAATGGAGGGAAGATTTTAACACCTAAAGCTACCAAGGTCTGTTTCTCTTTGAATAATGTAATAGATTGTGAAGTACGCAACTCTGAGTTCTAGCCCACCTTGACCAATCAAACTAGCCGTTATGAATATTAATACGCAATTTTTGAAGTTTTATAAATTTTATTTTTCAAAACGGACTTCATTTTTGGATTTAGAATATCATAATTATCATAGGATGAATTTTTTGGATTTTTTCTGAAAACATTCCATTGATGATGAATTGTAAAAACACTACGTTATTGTTTAAAATCAACTTTTTATTTAAATAATTATTTATTAAAATTAATTTTTTTATGTCAAAACATTATCATAATACATATATTAGTTCAATGTAATTAATTGGAGTAATTTTATAATAATATTAGATGTATAAAATTTTATTGAACTTTTTAACGCCTTTTTCCCATCTTCTAGGAACATTTGAAAATTTGTATAAAACAGAATTTGACCACTTCTGTGAATTGAATTTCCAAAATCCAATAGACACAGTTGAAACCAGTACGTAAAATTTGGTTCAATAAGATGAAAATAATTTTTGGTTAATAGTATCTTTTTAATTTTATTTACCACAATTAAAAGTAATTACAGTAACTAATTGTTAAAATGATATTATAATTACCCTAACACATGTCCTAATTCTATTGGATAATTGTTTTTAGATAAAAATCATCCTTTGGAATAATATATTATCCTTTTTGATCCACAAGGATTTGATTAGAAAATTTATTAATATTTTATTTAAATAAGTTTTAAAAGTGTAAAATTAAAATTGTAATAACTAAAACATTTTTAATATTAGGTTATACATAAGATATATTAGACTATAAATATTAATTAGAATGAATAAAATATTTACAACATAATGGTATTTTATTTATAATTTTTTGACATTAAATAATTAAATTTATATATGACACTATGATGATGTAGTAGTTAACTTATTAATGAATGATTAAAATAATTGATATTATAAATTTCAAAATAAATTTAAATTGAGACTTTTTATGAATTACACTAATTTTTTAAGATAATATGACATGTTTTGTTTGATTACTTTTTTTGGATGTGATAATGTTTTTATGACTTTCGCCAAAGGACATAAATAGAAGTATATATTTCTTAAAGTATCCACATGGGGTTTGATTTTCTTTTTATATAAATTTTATTAAACATTTATTAAAATAATACAAGAATACATGGTAAAAGATAAACTTTTTAACAGTGTTTAATCTAAAAGATAAGGTTAATATGGTGACCTAAACCTATCTAAAACCAATTGTTTGAGTGTTTTTTGACCCAACCCCACGTTATCCTTGAAATAAATAATTTGGGATCCCTTATAAACTGTATATGAGTATATAGAAAATTAATATTTCCAGCTCTTCATAATGTGCTCCTCACATCTCTTATAAAAGGGTACTTCCACGTCTCTCAAAATCACAGCACAAAATCCATTTGGATCGATCAAACCCTGCTTCAATAACTTCCCAACTACCCTAACTTCAATATAAAATACATAAATTGATCCTAAATCCAACATAAGAATCCTTTTTGACCTAACCAATCAGAAGCACATGAAGAAGATGTATTAATTTCATCACCTCTTTCAAATTTATTTTCTTCTTCTACTTGCTCATTCATATTTTTTTCCATACCATAAATATTATCTCTAGTACATTATATATATTTTGATGTTATTATAAATATGGTACATCCATATTCATTATTCTATACATCCTATGAATGACAATATCACCAAATGTGCGTACGTACGACATACTGTCTCCACGTCACGGTGCAATTAATTATTCGACACATCATTAAATGGATGGGTTTAATAATGAGTATAATTAATGTTAACAATAAATATAAAATTTTAATTATTCTTTATATATGAAATTCCATCCATTTACTTATGATTTAACCATTAATAGAATGATATTATCACTCGTGCGTATGTACGGATTACTGTCTCCACGAACGTGATGAGAATCATTCCCCATCGTTACCATTTAAGAATAATTTTCATTATAGGATTAAAAATAATCTTTAAGAACATGATATAAATCTATATATGAATCCAATACAACCTATCAATAACAAAAATGTCTTATGTAACCAAACATATAAATGAAAATGAACTAGTAAACACCTGAAACAATGATACTACTTAAATATTATTAACTAAGAAATATTAAAAGATTATATATGATATCATATTTATGTAAGTGGTTCTTTTATAATTTAATAATTGTTATTTAAATATTATACATCAGGTTAATGTACCCTCGTCCAAGGAAAAGTAAAATGTAAGGGTTAATTTTTCAATATCATTATTTTCCAAGGTAGTTTATACGTGAGTATCTACAGGGACCTCATTATCATCAACATCAGTGTTCGTTAAATATGTATTTCAAAATATATTTTCTATTTCCAGGGATATGGGTTAAAGTCATTTATACAATTGTTTTATGTTTTATAAAATATTTTGAAATGAATCTTTCCTTCTTTTTTCAAACAAGGTAATTTATGACCTTTTTGACAAATTAAGGTAAGAATGTTTTTTTACTTATACGAAGGGTGGAACTATTTTAAACTGTTATAACACCTTAGAAGATTCACTTAAAATCTTATAAGAATATTTTCAAAATAAATGTTTTATTTTATATTAATGTGAATTTTAAATGATTTCAAAATAGAAAGAAATATTTCTCTCAAATAGTTTGATATCATCAATGTCAACATCCTTTGATGGTTTTTACACTTCTTTAAGGTTAATTTATTATGACACAATCTTCCATATTGTATTGAATGTTTTTTTGATATGTTTTGACTATAGATGTGTTATTCTTATACAATTCATGTTTTATGGTTAAAGTATTAACATTACATATTATAGTTTTAATAGAAATGTTTATGTTATGTTTCACCCTTTTCATTTGAGGAATGCATTTGACTTGGTAAATGACGGGTGGAGCCTGCTATAGCTCCTTGATGCATCAGTAGGTCTCAGGAGACAAAATATTGTTTTGGTTTAAGGCCCTTAGAAAATCTTATTTGTACTCATCGCATGAGGCCTTGACTATGTGGTTATGATGTCCAACATTATGACACTACAGTAAAACGGCCGTTTAGCGGCGGTTTTTTCGCGGCAGTTTTAAAAACCGCCGCTAAATTTTTTTCGGGCCACCATTTCGCGGCGGTTTAAAAACAGCCGTGAAAAAACAACCTCGAAATGCATTAATTTTTTTTTCTTTATTTTTTTTAAAAAAATCATGGATTAGTGGCAGTTTTTTAAAATACCGCTGCAAAATAGTGGCGGTTTGGGTAAAACCTCCGCGAAATGAAGGGAAAAAAATAAAAAAAAACATGTGAAACCCCAAGATCACTAAAACGACCATAACTTTTGATTCGGGTGTCCGTTGGAGCGCCACAACCAATCAAATCGAAGCTCATTAAGAGATCTAGAGGCATGGATAATCAAAACCATGATACTGTCTAAGGTGAGGATGATTTGATAGTTATAAGAAAGTCGAAAACATTCTCCAACTTCAAATGACCATAAATTTCGCTTCGGGTGTCCGTTTGGGATCTAACACATACCGAATCGAAGCCAGCGAAGAGGGATACGCACCAGTTCAACACAAGAAAGATTTTCTCGTGTTTTTTGACCCCAAAACCCCCTTTAAAGGCCTCTGAAACCCCGTTTCCGTCACCGGTGTGTCGTCTAACTTGTCTTCAAACAGACCTAAATTTCTATCCGCGTGTCATTTTGGACTCCTTCGCCAGCCAGATTGTACGTCGATCTATAAGCTTTGGTTTGACTGGTCACAGTGCCCACATGGACTTATGGATCATAAGTTATGGTCTTTTAGTGGGTATCGGGTGTTTTATGTTTTTCGATGCCTCATTTCTAGCACCTATTTCCCATCATCTTTTTTTTAAACGGTCGTAACTTCTGATCTGTCAGTCTATTCAGTCTCTTTAACCTATCAGCTCGAAGATTGTTTTAGGATATTTGATTTGGCTGGTGGTGGATCTGAAATGGACTCTCAGATCATAAGTTATCTCCATTAATGTAAGTCCAATGTTTTTGTCACTTTATGACCGTTTTGATAGGTTTTAATGGTTTCTCCATTTATTACTGTTTATTTGGGTTTCCATGACTTGTTTTCTTTATTAATGGTTTTTTGTGGGTTATTATGATGATTATGTTGAATTCTTAAGGGGTTTTCCAGAGTTTTCATGAGTTTTCATGCGTTCTCATTCTTTCTAATGCCTCATTCTTCATGTTTCTCCATCCGTTTTCATGCGTTTTCATGATTTTTCATCCTTAATCACGTCTATTCATACTTTTTAATGTGTTTCATTTATTATTTATTATTTATTATTTATAATATACTTTAATTTATTTATTATCAATTATTTGTTATTAGTTATTTATTATTAATTATTTATATTTATTTATTATTTATTATTTAATATATATTATTTATTATATATTATTAATAATAATGTTTTATAGTTATTAATAATAATATTTGTTACTGGTTATTTATTATTTATATTCATTTATTATTTATTATTTATTATTTATTATTTATTATTTATATTTATTATTTGTTTATTATTATTTATTATATGTTTATTATTATTTAGTTTCTATTATCATTTAATATTTATTATTATTTATTATTTATTATTATTTATTATTTATTATTTATTTATTATTATTTATTTATTATTATTTATTCATTATTATTATTTATTATTTATTATTTATTATTATTTATTATTTATTTATTATTTATTATTTATTATTTATTATTTATTATTTACTATTTACTATTTTTTATTTATTATTGATTATTTATTATTTTTTATTTATTATTTATTATTTATTATTCATTATTTATTATTTATTATTTATTATTTATTATTTATTATTTATTAATAATAATATTATATTTATTATGTGTTATTTATTATTTAATATTTATTATTAAATATTTTTTTATTTCATATTTATTATTATTTATTATTTATTATTATTTATTATTATTTATTATATATTATATATTATATATTATATATTTTATATTTTATATTATTTATTATTTATTCTTTATTATTTATTATTTATTTATTATTTATTATTGTTTATTATTAGTTATTTGTTATTTATTATTTATTATTTATTATTTATTATTTATTATTTGTAATGTCCCGGACCCGGGTGCCACGCAACGGGTGCCCCGAGCCTGGTTCACCACAAAACCTCAAGCGTATTTCCCAAAACGCCAGAGGCTGCCGACTAGCAGCGAGGGCCCAGGTCTGATAGTGGGGAAACTATGCCCTCATTTGTCATAGTGTAGCGCAGCGGAATACCAAATAAACATACAACGACAACCGCGGAAGCAGTAAACATACACAATTGAAATAACTACAGCAGTGAATATAAACAACAGTATATAAGTGATGATGCTACATGTTTCAAGTTCTAAGAAAACAACCAGAACATGTTATACATCAATACAGTACAACAAAATACAGAGTACAGCAAAACAAGCAAAACAGGTGGCAGTGGCATCACGAGCCTAGGCTCAGTCCCATGCCCTCCTACTCCTCAGCAACAGTCAAGTACCTGTATAGGGACTCTTGCCTCTATCTACACCTGCAGCAACGTAATCTGTTTGGGCCGAAAAGCGTGACCCAAACTGGGTGTGAGAAATATATCTCAGTAGGCACCCACCAAAGGCCTATGCCCAACTGCGTGTAAGCATGCAACAACAGTGTGAAGTATTAAAATTAAATAAAGTAAGCAATACTCAAAAGTAACTAATGACCAATTATATTTCCATTTTATTATCCATTTAATCCATTTAAATATTAGAAATCACCACAGTGCATTTCTAAGTAAACAGTCCACATCCTCGGACAAACAAAACCATACCCTCAGGTAAGAAGAATCCAACCCACAGGTATAGCCCTCAGGCGTATCAGGAATTTCCCTAAGGCGTAGGAAGTGTCACCCTCAGGCACATAAGTCAAGCCCTCAGGCACAAAAGGTTTCTCTCAGGAGAAATAACTACAGCCCTCGGGCTAAATAGTGCAGTTCCCTCTGGCTAATCACAACAACGCCCTCAGGCTGAATACAGAAATGCCCTCAGGCTAAACAGGTAACCGGGTCATGCCCAAAAGGTAAACAAGCAGTAACAAACAATTCCTCTCAAGGCAATTCTACAATTACTACTTTAAAGGCATACCCTCGGGTATCCTGGCCAAACAGCTAAACTGTGAAACACACCCTGGGGGTGGTTCCATATCCAAGAAACGATCCCAATCAGCATTTTATTATCAAAATTAAATACCTAATCAATTCTAGGTATTAAATATAGCAACGGCCTCAGCCACATGGCACCCCAACATGGGTTCGTGGCACAAAAACGCACAAAACACACAGCAGTTGGAAAACAAAACACAAAGCCACCCACCATATACACCAACGACGATATACCCGAACACCGACTCCAGAAACGCCCAAGAACAGTGTAGATCTGATGAAGAACAAAACTCATTAAAACGTAAATAACTTATGTTAGGAGAATAATTGGCATGAACGGTTCCAGGAGAGGAGAGGGCTTACCCGTGTGGTTCCAATGAGATCGTCCGAAGCCAAAACGGATTCTAGACGAATGCCCGGTGGATCTTCAAAGATCCGGCATCCTCCTTTGGCTCCAAAATGGCTCAAATGCCTCCTCTTCCAAATGAGGAGGCTACTGCCTGTTTTAAGCCGGAAAAAAAGTACACAGTGTGTACTTCTGAGTACAAGGCAAGTACTTCTTTCATTTAACTATTCATTTGGCGGCATCGGCACACTATTCATCTGTCGACATGAGTACACGGCATGTACTCTCGAGTTCACGGCGTGTACTATCACCCAGCTGGCTGCGACTTCACCGCCTTACTGTTTAAGCCTATCGACTGACTACACGGCGTGTAAGGTACCACTACATGGCGTGTAGTCAGTTCATACACCCTTCGTCACCGGCATGGCTACACGCCTCGTGTACTCATCCCATCACGGACAAAAGTACATGGCGTGTGGATAAAGTACATGGCGTGTAGTTCCAAAATTTAGGATTTTTTCCCATTTTCCTCATTTTCTCAAAAACACTTAAGAAAAAGGAAAAAGAAGAAGCTCGTACCTCAAAAATAAGAACCGGGTTCTTACAAACATCCCCCCTTATAGCAATTCATCCCCGAATTTCCCTTCCATGGGTGGAGAAGATAAAGCTCAGAACAGCTATGGGCATTGAGCACATACGTCGGCCTCCCGCTCCCAGGTCTCGTCCTACACTCTCCCATGCTGCCATAACACCCATATGAGAGGAACTGACCGGCCTCAGAGAACCTTCGTGCTCCTGTCAACGATACAGATCAGATGCTCCTCAAAGGATGCATCATGTTGAATCTAAACCTCCTCTAGCTGAAAGGTGTGAGATGGTTCTAAGTTGTAGCGACCCAACTGAGACACGTGGAAGACGTCGTGCATGGCTCGGTACCACTACGGTAACTGCAACCGATAGGCAACCAGCCCGACTCTCTCCAGAATCTCAAATGGCCCCACATACCTCGGTGAAAGCTTACCCTATCTCCTGATCTGCTTGTGTCCCAGCCTCGGTGAAACACGTATGAAAACCTGATCCGCAACCACGAACTCCAAAGGTCGTCTACGGCGATCAGCATAAGACTTCTGACGAGACTGCGTGGTAGCCATCCGCTTCCGAATCAACTGGACCTGCTCAGATGTCTCCTGCACAAGGTGTGACCCCAGTAAAGCTACCTCACCAGCCTCTAACCAGCACAAAGGTGAATGGCATGGCCTACCATATAAAGCCTCATATGGTTCAATCTCAATAGTCTCCTGAAAACTATTGTTATAGGAAAACTCAACTAAGGGTATATGCTTCTCCCAAGAGCCCCCAAAGTCTAGGACGCATGCACGCAGCATGTCCTCTAGCACCTGTATCGTCTACTCTGACTGGCCATCTGTCTGAGGGTGGTATGTTGTGCTCAAAAGCACCTATGTACCCAACTCCCTCTGAAAACTCTTCCAAAAACGAGACATAAAGTAGGCATCTCTATCTGAAACGATAGAACGAGGGACCCCATGAAGATGTACGATCTCTTGGATATACATTCATCTGAGCTCATCCACACTGAAGGTCTCCTTGATCGGAAACAAGTGAGATACCTTCATGAGTCTGTCCACAACAACCCACACAGATTCATTGCCTCGAGGTGACCTCGGAAATCCCGTCACGAAATCCATCGCGACATCATCCCATTTCCACTCTAGAATGGGCAACTGTTGTAACAGCCCATCTGGTCTCTGATGTTCTTCCTTCACCTGCTGACAGGTGGAACACCTCCTAAAATAACCAGCTATCTCTCTCTTCATACCCGGGCACCAGTACTGACGCCTCAAGTCACGGTACATCTTGGTAACCTCGGGATGAACTGCCCAAGCTGAATCATGAAACTCCCGCATCATCTCCTCACGTATATCCCCTGGAACTCATACACGTCCATGGAAAAGAAAAACCTCATCATCGCCTATCGTCCAACCAGGAGGAGGGTACTCACTTTCCATCGACTCCCATATAAAAAGGCCTTCTGAATCTGATAGCTCCATCATCCTCACTCTGTCCAGGAGGGTAGAAGCCACAGCTAACGAGGAAAGATAATTCTGCCCCTGACTGTCATGCACCTCTAGATGCATCTCAGAGATCAAGGCCATAAACTGCCACTCACCACTAGCCTCATGCACTGCATGTATCTGAGTCTTCCTGCTCAGTTCATGGGCTACTAAATTACCTTTACTAGGTGTATAGGAAAGCTCAAAATCGAAGGACTATGGGTACTCGACCCACCTTCTCTACCTTAGATTCAGGTCACGCTGATTAAAGATATACTTGAGGCTTTTTTGGTTGGTGAAAACCAAAAAATGCTCTCCCAAAAGATAGTGTCTCCAATAGCGCAACGCATGAAAAACTGTAGCCAACTCGAGATCATGCGTCGGGTTATTCCTCTCATGTGGCCTCAACTGTCGAGACCCGTACGCCACAACTCGTTCACCCTGCATCAAAACAGCTCCCAGCCCAATCCCTAATGCATTATAGTAAACTGTATAGCTCTTCCCCTTCTCTGGGAGTATCAGGATCGGTGCTGAAGTCATCCTTCCCTTCAGGTCCTGAAAAGCTGTCTCGCAAGCTTCTGACCAACCGAACATCACACCCTTCTTAGTCAGACCCATCAATGGTGCTGCTAAGTGGGAGAAGTCCCGTATGAAGTGCCTGTAGTAACCAGACAGCCCTAAGAAATTTCGTATCTCAAACACGTTCTTGGGCTGCTCCCAGGAAACTACTACTCTCACCTTCTCTAGGTCTACTGCAACTCCTGCCTCAGAGATGATATGACCCAGGAAGCAAATCTGGTCCATCCAAAAGTGGAACTTCGAAAGCTTACCATATATTCAATGCTCTCTCAGTGTACTCAATACAATCTCAAGATGGGTGGCATGGTCGTGTCGAGTGTGAGAGTACACCAAGATGTTGTCCACGAATACTACCACAAATGAATCAATATATGGATAGAACACATGATTCATTAGAACCATAAAAACTGCTGGTGCATTCGTGAGTCCGAATGGCATAACTGTGTACTCATATAGACCATACCTACTTCTGAAAGCTATGAGAGATATATCTGATGGTCTCACGCGCATCTGATGATATCCGGATCTCAAGTCAATCTTTGATAACACTCGTGCTCCACGAAGCTGATCAAACAGATCATTTATCCTCAGCAAGGGATATCGGTTCTTAACCGTCAACTGGTTCAGCTTCGGATAATCCACACAAAGTTTGAGGGTACCATCCGCCTTCTTCGCAAAAAGGATAAGAGAACCCCAAGAAGAAGTATTGGTTCGGATAAAACTCTTTTCCTGTAACTCCTCTAACTGGCTCTTGAGCTCATGCAACTCAGGCATGGCCATCCTATAAGGAGGAATGGACACCGGTGCTACTCCTGGCACTAGCTCAATATAGAAATCCACCTCGCGCACCGGAGGTAGACCTGAAAAGTTGTAAGGGAAGACATCCCTGAAATGATCAACAACTGGAGGGAAATCCGTCTGACAAGTCCCCTGGTCATCCACATATAAGCTCGCAATCTAGGCTATGACTCCACCTCACCCATGATGCTCTGGTCCAGCTCGACTTGCATGAAAATCCCACTCTCCCTTTTATAGAAACTCCCTGCCCACCAGTGACGTGAAACGCACCCTGCGGCGATAGCAGTCTACAATGGATCGAAAGGGAACCAACCAGTACATCCCGAGAATGATGCCATAGCTCATCATCTCTAGAACATAGAGGTCCCAAAGGAAGTGACACCCACTAACCTCAAGGGGGCACTCCTTGCACTGACGCACACCAACCGTCCTAGTCCCCAACGGAGTGTCTAGAGTCAAGATATCAGAAGAAGTAGAAACACCGAGCCCAAGGCTCTCCACAATGGGTACAGATATGAAACTATGTGTAGCACCCGTATCAAAAAGTACGGAAGACAAGACAGAAGCTACTAGAATAGTACCTCTGATTGTAGAAGGTCCGGGATCCTGCTCCTACTAGGTCTGTTGCACTGTATATGCCTACCCAGTGTAGCGGCCATGCGACAAAGGCTGGCTACCCTGAGCTATCCCGCCCTGCCGCCTCTGCGATCCTGGTGTCTGGCTACCATGGCCACGACCACCGTCTCTGCCTGCACACCCTGACGTATTCCAGTTCCCTAACTGGTAAGAAGCCACTGGTCCTGCTCCCGCACATGGAGTCTGAACAGAACCCCTCTCACTAGCCACTGGTAGAAACGCCCTACAAAATCACTGCAGATGACCCATCTTGCCGCAAGCTCGGCACTCCACTGGGTCTCGTGGACACTGCGGCCTCTTGTGCCCCTCTCTGCCACACTGGTAGCACCTGACCGGTCCACCTGAAGAAGTTGTATGGCTGGTACTACCGCCCTGAGAGAAGTCCATATGTCTCTTCCTCTTGCTAGCAGAAATAGTACAAGTAACTGTTGTTGAACCGCCCTGGCCAACACCACTCGATTCCCGCAGGTTCCTCTCTGTAATTAACGCCTGGTTCACAGTTGCGTGTACAGTAGGAAACCTGAAAACATTCACCAGTGCTCGGATGTCATACCAAAGACCATCCTCAAGACATCTGGCTCTCAACGTCTCATCACCCACCAGCATGGGTGAAAAACGCTGAAGCTCTGTAAAATGAGCAGAGTAGTTTATCACCGACATAGCGCCCTGCTGCAGATTCATGAACTCTCGAGCTCTATCTGCCCTCAGTGTCTCGAGAAAGAAGAATTCATAGAAGACTGCCTGAAAATCTTCCCACGCCATGTACCTGTGATGCTCTAACTGGGTGGTAACATCCCACCACCTCTTGGCGGAATCACGCAGCATGTAAGTCGCGAGCTTGACCCTCCGCCCTGGAGGCGTCTCAAGATGCTCGAAAATAGTATGCATCAATCCTAGCCAAGACTCTGCATCCTGTGGTCCGCCATCCCCTGAAAATGTAGGTGGTTGCTACTGCTGAAAGATACGTGTCAGCTCGGCCATAGATGTAGCAACCTGCGGTGCTCCCTGAAAGGTCTGCATGAACCGCAATAAGCCTTCACGGAACTGCACCTCCGCGCCTGTGTCTGGTATAACAGCTGGCGCTGAATCTGGCTCTGTTGGTGGATCAACTGGTATCCCATGGCCCACCATCTCCAGATTATAATCATCGCCGCTCTCCTGGCGAACAACTCACGGTCGTCTAGGCGGCATGACTCTACAAGGTCAAAAGCACGCCTCAGATTCAAGATTATTAAGACAGAAAGCGAAGGAACCACAATGGGAACAAGAGGAAAAAGGTATTCAAAATTGGCAAAACCATACTACACAGCGTGTAAACTGACTACACGGTGTGTACTTGACTTCCTTTCCCCTGCCCGGGTCCTTCTACACAGCTAAGCCACACGGCTTCCATTCAACAAAACTACACGGCGTGTATAATATCTACACGGCATGTACGGTGTTATTTTCCAAATACCCGTGTCGTCTATGACATGGCCGACTACTCGGCTTGACACTACATGGCGTGTTACACCCACACATGGCGTGTACACCACCCTGTTTCCCAGCCACACGGCTAACTCCACACAGTCTGTCCTCGGAAAATACTACACGACATGTCCCACAGGTACACGGTGTGTTCAGGGAGAGGTGACATCAGCCCTTGTTGTTAGTTACACAGTCGAGTCCCCAGGTCACACTACACGGCGTGTTCATCATTGACACGGTGTGCTATACAGGAGTTCATCGACCCATGTTGTTAGTTACACGGCCAGACTCCAGGTTACACTACACGGCGTGCACAAAAACTACACAGCGTGTTTTACCCAAGCTCTTCCCTAGCTCGTGTCGCCCCCCACACGGTTTGTGACACGAAGAGAGACTACACGGCATGTACTCAGGGTACACAGTGTGTACTCAAAAAGTTCATTTTTCTTCCCGAACAGAAGAACACACACGGCATGTATAAGGTCCCACACGGCGTGTACTCTAGGTTTTCCGGATAGTATGCCTCAGAAACTTCCCCGGAACCCAAGAAATACTAAAAACCAACACCTAAGTGTCAAATTCTGATCCGTGAGGGCCCATACTCCCCATGAATCAATGTTTGACATCTTATCTATGTATAACCAATAAACCGTCAATGATCCACCAAATTCCGATCAATGGGGGGCCATACTCTCCAAAAACCAAAGTTTGGAGTCCATTCTATAAACAAGCTCAAACAAACATACCATATCACAAGGCAGGTATTTATCAAGCAGCTATCACAACAGCATGATTTATTAGCACAACAACTATCACAACAACATGCAAATTCTAATGCACCTCGATGTCATGGAAACTATGCATGGCATGTGATATCTAGCATGTGCCTACATGATGCATGAGACGACATACCCTCATCTCATCGGGTTGCAACTAAATAGAACCCACAGATAAAATATAAACAGCACAATCTCGAAGTGCGTCACCCAACGGTGAAAACATAACAATCGTAAAATTGCAAAATCAAAAGAATGCAAAATACGAGGTAGACTGGCTTTTCCCTGTACACGGGTTAGCTATGCCCGGGCACAGCTTATTACCAACTACTGTTCCGTCTTATCCCTGACTACGGCTCCAAATAGTATGTCAAAGAAAAGAAACTCCTATGTTACAACTTGTGACAACCGGGTCCTGGTGACAGCACAGCCACCCCGCCTTAACATGGTTGTCGGGTCTTGGCCCACCAGGTACCACTAGTTTCCCCGCAGACACGTGGAGCCCACCCCAGGGTCCACCCACGTGCCTGAATGGGTCATCTGACTAATGATAGTCCCCACATGCCAACACATGTCCTTTCCAGTGTGCTTTGTCCTCAGTCACACACACCATGGAAAACTTCCCAAGAGGTCACTCATCCTGATCACTACTCTAAGCCCAGCACGCTTAACTGTGGAGTTCTAATCAGACAGGCTCCCGAAAAGGAAGGTGCACCTTATTGATTATTTGTTTATTATTATATGTTTATTATTATTTGTTTATTATTATATGTTTATTATTGTTTATTGTTTATTATTATTTAATATTTATTATTATTTATTATTTATTATTTATTTTTATTTATTTTTATTATTTATTCTTTATTATTATTTATTATTCATTATTTATTATTTATTATTTATTATTATTTATTGTTTCTTATTTATTCTTTATTCTTTATTCTTTATTCTTTATTCTTTATTATTTGTTTATTATTATATATTATTATTTATTATTATTTATTTAATTTATGATTATTTATTATTATTTATTATTATTTATTATTATTTATTATTATTTATTATTATTTATTATTATTTATTATTATTTATTATTATTTATTTATTATTATATATTATTATTATTTATTTATTATTATATATTTTTTATTATTTTTTATTTATTTTTTATTTTTTATGTGTTATTATTTATTATTTATTATTTATTATTTATTACTTATTAGTTATTATTTATTATTATTTATTATATATTTTTTATTATTATTATTATTTATTGTTATTATTATTATTATTATTGATTTATTATTTATTTATAATTATTAATTATGTGTTATTTATTATTATTATTATTATTATTTATATAATATATAATACTTTTTATTTTTTATTTTTTATTTTTTATTTTTTATTTTTTATTTTTTTTATTATTATTTTTTATTTTTTATTTTTTATTTTTTATTATTTTTTATTTTTTATTATATATTATATATTATTTATTATTTATTATTTTATTATTATTATTTATTGTTTGTTATTATTTATTATTATTTATTATTATTTATTGTTTGTTATTTATAATTATTTATTATTATTTATTGTTTGTTATTTATAATAATTTATTATTTATTGTTTATTGTTTATTATTATTTATTGTTTACTATGTATTATTATTTATTGTTTATTATTTATTATTTAATATTTATTCTTTATTACTTGCTTATTATTATTTATCGTTTATTGTTTATTATTTATTGTTTTTTATTTATTATTTATTATTTATTATTTATTATTTATTATTTATTATTTATTATTTATTATTTATTATTTATTATATAATTATTTATTATTTAATTATTTATTATTAGTTTTTTATTATTGCTTATTGTTTAATTATTATTGAGTTTATATTTTTACTATTTATGTATTATTTGTTTTTTCAATTAATAAATATAAGTATACTAAATTCTGTTTATTAACCACGTGATGAGCTTGCTGGAGTGGTAAATTCTTTAGAAAATATGCAAGAGATTAGGTGTTCAAATCTCACCAAACGCAGTATTTCTTTATATTGCATGGGAATGTGCATGGGCATGAGCATGCATGCATGGATAAAGAAAATAAAGTAATGCGAAATAAATAAATAAAATACGAAATAAATAAATAAAATAAATAAAACAAATAAAATAAATATGAAATAAAATAAATAAATAAATAAATAAATATAATAAATATAATAAATACGAAGTAAATAAAATAAATAAATAAATAAATAAAATAAATATGAAATAAATTAATTAATTAATTAATTAATTAAATTAAATATTTAAATATTTAAATATTTAAATAATTAATTTAATTAAAAATAAAAAAATAAAAAACCACCGCTAAATCATTTAGAGGCGGTTTAAACCGCCGCGAAACTTTTTGCGACAGTTTTGAAAACCGCCGTGAATAGTTTCCCGACGCACGATTTCACGGTGGTTTTTCAAAACCGCTGCCAATCTATTTAGCGGCGGTTTAAACCGCCGCTAAATGTCTTTTTTGTCGTAGTGTGAATTCCATCATTATGAAATTAGCTATTGATATTTCATGGGATTATTTGACTCGTAGAATATACATGTGAATGAGTTAATGGAATTATTTGATTTATTATTTCCATATTATATATAATTTAACTTTTAAAAGGCATGCGTTTTTGTTTTATACATTGCCTTTAATTTTTATCTTATTTATGAATTTTTCCGCTATATTTTTATCCTTAATGAGCATTTATGCCAACCCCTTTTTTATGTTTTATTTTTCATTAGGATTTGAAAGAGTATATTATGATTGACCTGAAGGGATAGAACATGGGATATGAGTGTCTTCAAAGGAGACAAAATGTTTTTTTCATGATGTAATGTAAAACTTATGTATGTATCTTGTACTTCTATGGCTAATAAACTAATCTGTGTTTCGAGACTTGATCACTTGTGATCATGCCAATGTTTTGTAATTATGCACTGACTCTGGGTAACTAGAGCCGAGGCGTTACACTGATTGTTCAATGCGATATAAATAATTAATTTTAAGTGATATTTGTATTATATAACCTCATATAATTATCTAAACACATAATTTAAACATATAGCGGGACATATTAATTATATTTTCAATTTACATTTTTTTCTTTTGTCGGGGTAACTAGCTCTTTAAATAACATATTTTTTACTAAACATATAAAATATACACTCTATAAAAATTTGGTTTGGTTGAATTTCAATTTATTTTCCATTAATTATATTTCAATTTATAAATAATAAAAAATAACATTTCTTATTTTAATCATTATATACAAAAATTATTTTTAACGGAAAATTGATGTTTTTATAATTATGGTTTCTTAATATTATTTTTCATTGATTACAAATTCTTAATTTTAATGTATTTATATTTTCATTTAAAAATACTATTAGATACATTATATAAAATGTATTGTTTTAATTTATTGGATAAAAATTACACAACATTAATAAAGCAATTCTTTGATAATAAATGTTTTACCATTATAATTTTCATTAACATTAACCATAATAAAAATAATTTTATACATGAAAAAGAAATATAAATTAATAAATAATAATAACCCGATAATATAAAATATTATTCCCATTATTTGTTTTTAATTTAATGAACTGATTAAATCAGTTTTATAACATAAGTGAATAAATCAATTTTTAGCTTAATATTGTAAATATGTCTCCCAAACGATACAAATAGTATTTATAAATAGAACATAATAGTTTCAAAATGATTTATTTTATTTAAAAATATAAAAATGGTTCATAGAAAATAGTTTCAAAAAAAATTTATTCATTTTTATATTATGATAGTGTCATAAAAGTGACCAAATAAGAAAAATTGTTTTTTACTATTCACTTGAAAATCATTTATTTTAGAAAAGATTAAAAATTACATATTATTATAATATTTATATTATAAATCAAAATTTAAATTCAAATTTTTCAAACTCAAATTCTAATATTCTATAATCTTACTTTTAAACAAAACCATAAATATATAATAAAAATGATATTGATAGGAAGAAAACATTTAAAAAAATAAATTATTCATATTCATAGTTCCTATCCATTACTCGATGATAATATATTAATCATAATAAAATTATATATTTTCTATTATATAGTTATTTTATGAAAAAAATACATAAAAAGATAATTTTAATAATGGTTACATTTTTAATAATAAATTATTCACAATCGGTTTTTTGCACTCATTTAATTAGTCAATGTCATAGCCTTAATTATAACTTTTATTTTTTTCTAAAATAAATTCACATTTTGGTTGTATCTGCTTCTATCTTCTAATTTCAAAGATATACTTCAATTATTATATAAATTTCAATGTTTTTTTGGATCGTTGTCATGGTGGAAGAAAACAATTTAACAAATTGGGTTTTAAATAAAATATATAAAATTAAAATTATTGGTGTATTACATTCTCCCCCTCTTAGATAAAATTTTCACATATTAATTTTTATTAACACTCACTAATTAAATTGGTTATAATAACATAATATACTATTTAAATTAAAGTTATTACCTTAATATCATATGAACATCTATGAGACATATTTTCCCTCCATCATTTTAACTTATTTTTTAGTCATTACATTGAAACTTTTTTCTATATTCCCTACATTTCCACACATGAAGAGTCTTTTAGATCATTTAAGACATTATAACTAGAAATTCATTATTCATTTTTTTCATGAAAGTAATTGCATTGGAAATCCTTCATCATCTTCGTCACTTGTACATACCTAAGAGTTGATCCTCTTGTTTTTTTTGTTCTAAAAATCAACAATATTTGAATTGTAAGTCATAAATCATGATAACTTGTTTGGTATAATCACAATATTTCTAAATTCTAATATTTTCTAATTAGGTTAATCCTTAGGTCAATATACATATTTTCAATAGAATTCATTATAAACTTGGTTCCTTCAGCCTCTAACTATTACCAACAATAAAAGGATATTACGTTAGTTCTAAATGACATAATGGAATTATTGTAGGAAAATAAAATTCAATATCAAAATTTTTTATTATTCAAAATCAATACATTATCATTCAGTTCATCCAAAATCACTCAATACTCAATTTATGTATCTTTACATTGGGTTCCCTCATATTTTATACTAATTCTGTTATATAATAAATCCTTAATAACTTCTTGTTTAAAAAATGCGAGTAATCCAGGAATATCTTTCAGGAGTGTCAAATCATGTTTTTATTAAGGAAATTTTTTCATACCCAAGGACATGATTATGTTAATTCCCAATATTCCATTTTCATGGTTTTTACCCTTATGTACATATGTTCTAAAACATTGATCCACATATATCTATATAGGGATGTTATTTCTTGCAAAAATACACAAATTCTCTACATTACCAAAATTTCAAGGTGTTATCCTATAAATATTCAATTCTCTTAAATATAGAAATGGTTTTATCAATAAATTTATTATATCTCAATCCATAAAATATTAAACATAACTTCAACTGGCATTATAGGTTATCTATAAAATTATAAGTATAATAAAATAAATTATCATTCAATTAATTTTCCTTAACTAACATTGTAATCTCTAAATTTATTTAAACCATCCTCTTATACAAACTTTAGTTCCCTAAACCCTTGCATTTGTATTATAGTTCTCATAAATGGAAACAATTCATATCAAAATTTTAACCAACTGGAGTGACACAATTTTTTCTATAAAATAATTCAATATCACAAAAAATATCAAGTATATTCTATATATTGAAACCATTTAATTTTAAGGTTTTATAGATATAATAGAAAACAATTTACTAAAAAAATTGGCATTCTTTTTAAATGTACATTTTTTCATTATATAATAAATAACTTAATCCATAACAAATCTTTAATAATTATCAAGAAAGTCTCTAAAGAAATTATTGTTCTTGACATTTCACATAATAGTTCTCTTCATGTGTTATGGATATGGAAACATAATAAGGGTGAACTCAAATGATCAATAATTTATAATAAATATCAAAATCTATCATGGAACTTACATGGAATGAATTATATGTAAGATATAAAATGATAAAACATAATTCCATATAACTAATCAGATGGGGTTGAAAGAATTTGGGGTTTAAAATATAAAAAACATAGACAAAAATAACTATATTTATGGTGATTATAACAACCCAGGTTTTCAAATTTATATAATTAGTTTTTTGGAATCTAGAAAATATATAAATATTTAGTATGGTTTTAATACAAATAAAATTTTAAAATTTGGTTATATATAGGGTAGGAAAATTATTATATAATTTAATAATTTATAATATTAAAATCAATATCATTCCACGAAACATACTTTAATTAGAAATTGGGGTAAAATATATTAATTTGAAATTAATATATAAATTTATTTTTATGAATTCAATTTGTAGTTTAATATTTATTTAGGTTCAATTAATAAATTTAATATTTTGTTCCATATGAAGTATAATATCAAAAATTGAAGTAAAACTTATTTCAAGGAATACTATTCACCATAATATTGATTCTAAAAGAAAATAATATCATTATAAAGGATTTATAAATAATTATATAGGATTATTTTTTATGGTGGTTTTGAATTCTACGAGTATGAAATAATTGTAATTATAATAATTCATTAATGTGAATATATAGGAATCATATAAATATATATAAGTATAATATATAAATTTTCATTAATTTAAATGTGTGTTTATATATTAACAGTTTATTCATGTATGTATATATATATAACAATTTTTATTTATAAAATGATGGAATGAAAATAAATATAAGAAAAATTAATATAAAAATAAATTGAAGTTAGAGGGTGTCATCAACCTCCCACTACTGCAGCCACACAATCAGATAACCTCAACAATTCCCACACCATTGAAACCAAATCATATTCAATCCCACACTCACAACCTACACCACTAGAAATCATCCCAACCATCATCACCATATCTTCCATAAGCCCACACCCACCGATGACTCCTAAAATCAATTGACATGCCTCACTCGTATCCTCATCTCATCACTAGTGGTGATAATATAAAAGCGAATGGTTGTTCAAGGAAACTCTGATAGGGGTGACAGTAGCAGAACTGATGAAATTATGGAGAGGGTACCTCACACGATTGAATTATTGTTATTGAAATATATTTTCAAATAATTTAATTAATTGTGAAGGATCGTGAAACCCATCAAAATAAAAATATTTTCCATTTGGATGTCACATAAGTAGTTCCTAGTAATAATTAAATAGTGATATATATATGATTTACAGTAGATCTTGTATATATGATAATTAAAATCCTAATTTCATGTATGTAGGATAAATAATTATTCACATTTCAGTTGTGGTGAGGGAAAATAGTAATATTTTTATGAGTACTATATGAAAATATAAATTTATAGTCTAAGGTATGGTGTGTATTTTTTTCAATAATATATTTTTTATCTTTTAAGAAAATATATATTTAAAATTGATATCAAAATTATAATTTTAATATTCTACAATGAAAGGATATCCATCAAAAATGAATTTCTTATTTTTTAAAATTGGTTTTCAAAATGTTTTGAAGGAATCCCATAATTTGATTTATATCACATCTTATTTTTTTCAAATATAATTTTTGTAAGGGAAAATTATAAATTCATAATATAAAATTTATGTATAAATAATTGTATTCAATAATTTATTTTAATGGGGGGAAAATTTTAATCCCTTTTTTTCTAACTCTAATATACTTTTAAAGAATGTTTAAGTGTAAATTTTATAAAAATCATCTAAGGAAAAGTCATTAATAACATATAATTTCATGTGAAATCTATTTTTTTAAAAGTAATTATTTCAAAATATATTATAATATGCTTATTTATTCAATATATTTATTTTATTTTCTTATTTATCATTTATTATAAGAGGGTTTTGGAATGTGTTTTGATTGGTTTGAAATTATTGTTCGATGTGACCACAATTTAATTTTATAATCACAAATGATGTCTATGTCTAGATAATTGTATGATCCTGCATTAATTATGTTGAAATGAGATCCATGTATGTTTCTATTATCCCAATATTGAATTTTATTATCCTTTATTTCATTACAATGAAATATGTACATATATGTATATGAACATATATGTACATATAGTCATATATATGATTATATCCATGTTTTATTTACTTAAGATATATATGAAAATAGTAGTGAAAATTTGATATTTCAAATTATTTATCAATATTTGGTACTCATAATTTGGAAACATGATGATTATTTGGGGAGTGAGTCAACCTTCCATGATTGGTTGGCCCTATACAACCTTCAATATTCCCAGTGGACTCATGGTATTTTCAGATCATTCTTGGTATTACTGAAAAAAACATGATTAATTTATTAAATTAATTTCAATCCTTCTTATATTATTAATAATTTATTTTGAGCAACTCATGGTATTATTTCGTAGATTTTTTATTTTAAAGGATGTTGTGTTTTCAAGGAGATTAAAAAAATCCAAAATATTTATTTAAATATTGGGAAAACCATATATGGAATTTTAAAAATAAATTTTAATTTTCTTGAATTTTTTTTATTTAAATAAATATTTTGAATTTTTCTTAAAGAAACCAATTTCAGATAAATTTCTTGTGTGTTTTTAAAAAATTGAAATCTAATTTTTTTTATAAAGTCATTACTTAACCATTTTATTACTCCCATATGTTTAAAAAAAATTAAACAATATTTAGTCAAGATATAGTTACATAGGAGGCATGTATCAACAATGTATACTAGATGGAGTGGAGTAAGAGTTTTCTTATATGTTTTTTAATTTAAAAAAAAATTAATTTTGGATTGTTATAGTTTTTTTTGTTTTTGCTGTAATCCTTAAAAACTCTAGACCTAAATGATGTATAAACCATGAATTATATTCCATGAATATCTCTGAAGAATCGAAGAGGTGAACATCTCATAGACACAAAATTCTATGTTTGAGTAAAATAAATCATTATAGAGGTAGGAGAATATTGGATTTCCATGTGCCGCAACCCAAAAATTTATTGGCCAGGCTCAAAACGTTTACAGTGTGACACTCTATTTTTCAGGGTGGTCGGCAATGGTAGTGAAGGCACTGACCCTAATCCTGAGGTGAGGTGTGAAGGCATAGTCTTCATGGTATGGAGAATTATGTTCTCCGAGGTGGTTCAACCATCCCCTTATGTGGTACACCTACTGAGTCCACCTACTCATCAATATGTTAGATAAAGTCCTTCTAGTTTAGTTTAGAAGGCGTAACCAACCTACTCCAAGTACCTATACCAAGGATCTATTCTGGGTACCTTCACGATAGTGTAATTTTTTCACCCCTATACGAGGGATCTACACTATGGACCTAGGCCTAAGACCTACATGGATAATTTATCATCGACCAAGTCCCCTATTTGTTAATAAATAAGACACTGAGGATCCCCCATTTGAACAGCTGGAAAAGTCAGAAGAACTCTCGAATATCTCATTATTTAGCTCCATCACCCAAGTCCCTTAAATGTTCTCATATTGCACTATAAAACATGATAGAAGAGATAATTAAAAGGTAAATGTAAGATCAATGTAACATCAGGGTCTAAAATAAAAGATACATGCATAGGGACCCTCCTTACATATGAAGAAGTAACCTATGTATGGTAATTTTCTTAAGAAAAGTCCAAGGTGGTACTCATGTGTGTATTTCATGGGATCACCATGGTGATTTATTTAAAATATCCCCCAAGTGTTGTTGTCTCGTTATTCCATTTCCAATGGAATATTAAGATTTCACAGGATTATAATTCATGTGTTTTTTTTTCAGTTCCTCCCAGGATCTACATGACATACCTACATGAAATACCTATGGAGAAAACCTAGGAATACCAACTATGTGATATATTCTTTAGGACCTCTATTATTTCCACTAATGGAATGGATTCTTCTCATTGGATCCATTTTCTGAATGTTACCAAGATAAATCCTCCACCAAAACTTCATGATTCCTCAAACCTTTAGTAAATGAACATCATCTTGTCTACCATTTATATTTGGATATCTATGGTCATAGGTTTTCAATTTAGATCCTTCCATAGGATAAGGATTTTCAGGGAGTTCACGGATTTAGATATCTATGGTTATATTGAATTGTACCCTAGAGACATTTTTGAGGAGTTCCCGATCATGGATTCTAGGGATAAGACTCTATCTTCCCCTTTTAGTCTCTGAGATCTATATCCTCCAATCCCCAGTAAGAAGATTGAGTATCACTCATTATTTTCTTTCCATTGGGAATTATATCCTCCTCTTACAACAAGACACATTTAAGGGAATCCATCATAGTGTAAGTCATTAGCCTTTCATGTAGGAGGTTGCAGTTTCACTCCTCTCTACTCCCTTTACCTTTACTCCTCCCTTAAATTAGACCCTAGTATAATATATTGTGAATTGATGAAAGGTTGTTTCATAATCCTCTTCCATCAAAGTTACCACCACTCTCATCATCACTAAAAACTCTTCCACCATTGGACCGACTTCCCACATCAGTGGAGGAGAAAAAGTGTGTGTGGTTTGTTGAATCCTTCACATCTGATTATTTATCACATCGAGCCGGACTCACATGGGATTAGATGTTTTTAATGATCACGATAACCAAAAAATCTACTTGACTGAATGAAATATGAGAACTTTTATTCCCATAATAAATTGGATATGTATGAAGCCTTCACTCCGGTCCCGCGCTTAATAAACACCCTTCTAAAGAGTCTAACCCAAATTCCCTTAGTTTTGGAATCATCTTTAAGAATAATACCCAAATTAAACACCAATAAATCTCCATGAGTTAAGTCATCTATAGTGGATCATGTTACAAGGTCATCCTCTTTAGAAGTGACCCCCAACCAATTTCTCTAAATAGTTCATACTCCACTACGAGACTTACCGAACTATGTGTGCTTTGATTCACATCAAAACGGGATACGTAAGAAGCCTTACTAAGGATCAAACCCAACACATCAAATCAAACTTGTTCTCTCTGGTCCACAATCCCATCATGGTCTAAAGTAACATGGAAACTCATATCCTTTCAAGGATCATTGGGTTTCTTCTGCATAATTCCCACACCAAAATTTGACTGTGCACCTTACACCAAGATGTCCTTACCACATGATATTAAACTATATGGTTAGGTTCTTATCATAGTACCATAAAAAGGTACGATGTGTCCCATTAAGATGAACTAAAATACAAGGGTTCATATTCCTTTCATGAGGGTACATAGGTATACCATCTATAGGTATGATCCCAACATCAAAACAACTTCCATCTCCCTAGATAGAGATAAACTCTAAAGTAATCTCTATCTACCTAGATGATAATAAACATTAGAACAATGTTATGTTTTATTGGATAAAGAAATATTCCAGAGTGACATTCGTTTACTAGGATGACCATAAATTCCAGATTGTCCTACTAAGTGGCATAAAAACCAACATTTTCATAATAATGTCCAAATAATATCTAATTAGTATATTAGAGGATACCATTGATGGAGAAAATTTTATACATAGAAATATATCCATTGACGAAGAACCTCAAATACATATGGATGATTCTGAATTCCACACATGCATATAATTGATTGAATGCTTTATGGGAAACATACATTATGCTTGGTACATTAATAAAGATTCATGAACATATCATAAATCTTTAATAGAGTCTCGTAGTAGGAAATAATTCCACCCAAAAGGGTGTGAGGATCCCAACCTCCCATCCAAACGAACAATGTGAGTTTTTAAGTATCATAGGTAAAAAAACCAAATTAATTCATGTCGTTGCATGTAGGTCCCCTTGGATGAAGAACCATTGGGTTTTTTCTGTTTCAATAATAAATCTATAGGAAACCAAATGGAAATAGGGATTCCTAACCATAACACACGTTTCGAACGATACAATGATTCATATACAACATATTTTTCTTGCAATTCTAATTATTTTATTATGAAAAATAAATAAATATATATATATATATATATATATATATATTGGTACTTGATCCATGAGTGTGGGTCTGGGGTATCCTAGTCAGTATCAAAGCAAATGTTTAAAAAACCATTGGATATTAGGATATCAAGCATAATATTAGGAATTATAAATTATAATTTGAGGTTTTAGGTGATTGTATTTTAGGTGAATATTAATATCAGATACCATGAGAGTCTAATGGATAATGTTTTAGAATTTTTAAGGTGTCAGTATTTTTGGATCTATGTTTTAGTTGACTGATCTTTAAAAAAAGACTATTTCATAATGTAAGTTGAAGAGTTTTTTTTCTTCACCAAATAAGATAGAAATATTACAATATAGAAATTAAATTGTGAGGAAATGATTATTACATGGTGGGTTTAATGTAATCAATCATGATTTGTAATTATTATAACTGATTTTATGCAATTAAAGATATATATAAATATTTGATAAGGTTATACTACAAATTATATTTTAAGAATAATAATATATAAATAGTATTAGAAACATAAATATAAATTAAAAGTTCATAATATTCATATAAATATTTTTATAAGAAATATAAAAATATTAAGAACTAAGATAAATCAAATTAATTTTAAAATAATAGATAAAATAATACTTATTAATTGTAGTAGTAAACAAATATACATATTGGGTCAATTAATTTTTTTAATATTTTTTATTGCTTGAAGCTTCATTAAAGTAAGGAAAAATAATTTAGTTTGATGATTAACAATTACTATGATAATTATTATAAATAAAAATTAGATTGTTGAAAAGGATAAATGGAAAATAATTAATCGGAATTATTATGGATGTTATATATTCTAATAGTAAGATATAATAGTTTTTATAATATTTATCCAATGTGAATATAATGGAAATATTGATATATATATATAATATTAATAAATAATAACACATTTTTTTGTATATACATATCTAGTACATGCATATATGTATGTATATATATTCTAAATTATATATATTTATAAATCAGAAAAATGTAAATTACTAAAAAGGAAAAAAATGAAAATGAAAATCAATAATGGGAGGATGTCGTCTTCACTCTCTTACCACCGAAGCTACACCCTCGGCTGACCTCACCACATACTATACATATGGACCCATATTATCTCCAAACCCACACTCATCACCGATTCTACTAGAAATCAACCCAATTTTCTTCCTCATACCTCCCTCAAGCATAAACCAAATAATGACTTCTCCAAGTCACTAACTAGACTAACATTTTTCTTATCCTCATCACGGGTGTTAGTATCCTACTATACAAAGAAGGATGTAGAGACTCCATTAGTGGTGAAAGTGGAAGAAATATGGACGTCGGGGATAAGGGACATCGCATGATTTCATAATATATTTTAGAAGGTATATATATATATATGTGATTGAAGGTTGTGTGGAGAATCAAACAACCAATCAAATATTCGAAAAACAATTTAATTATTTATAACTTGGTGGTCACCAAAATATTGATCAGTAATATTCTGTTGTCAATTATATATGGTTATAACATGGAGAGTTTTTACAGATATTAAAATTAAAGGAATTGCATTTAGAGTTAGTGATAAAAAACTAAATCAATTTAATTTTTATTTAGGGAAATGATATAAGCTTTTATGAGTACTATCTATAAAAATAAATTATTAGTTTCATCTTTGGGAAAATTATATTTTCAATTTTATATTCTTATGTTTTTAATAACTTATAAGGTTATATCATTAGAAAAAATCTATTTTAAATTTTATTAATGAATAGATGTTCAACCTAAGTGGATTTATATATTATGTAAATTATATTTTATAATTTAATAAATTCTAATAGTATTTTTATTTAAACTACTTTTTAAAACTGATTTTAAATATATATTTTTAACAGAAACTAATCCTTTAATATTATAAATTTTATTTCTACAATGTTATAATTTAAAGGTTAATTTTAATATAGAAAATACATTATTATTGGTTTTATATTTTTCTCTTAACCAATATTTTAAAAATTATTTATATAGTTAATTTTATTACAAAATCTTCAAATATAAACACTTTTGAAACTTATCACATCACGTGAAGGATATTTTTATATAAGTATTTATTAGAATTATTTTTTATTTTAGAAGATAATTCGTTCAATGTAAACATTATATTTTCTTAAATATCATTTTATGCGAGTGTGTTTTGATTTGTTTTTATATTTTTAATTAGTTCATTTCATTACAGCGTAATTTTGTTTTATTTTCACAGTGTATTTAAATTTATATATTATTTTATATCAATGAATTAATTATTTAATATGACATCCAGTTATGTTTATATTAGCTAAATCCATAATTTCTTTATCCTTGGTTGATTCTCATTGAAATATATTCATATATATGAAAAATTATATATTTATAAAACTATATACATGTATATATCACTTTTTCATTTAAAAGATATTATTGAATCATATATTATAAAAATGAATGCTCAACTGTTTTATTAAAATCTAGTGCGTGTGCTTTGTAAACATGATAAGGATTTGTTGGATAAACCCAACAACCCACGATGAGTATCTCTATTCAACCATCAATGTTCAATGTTGCCTCATGGGTTTTATTATATGAATGTGAGGTGTTCTTATGAAAACACATATGATTTTTGTAAGAATTTGTTTCTCATTTCATCCAATATTATTAATATTTTATTTAGACGAATTTGTGGTATAATTTAATAGAATTTTTTTATGAAATGTGGATTTTAAAATTTCTTTAAAGAAAAATGTTTTTAACTTTTTTTATCTTCTTCTAAAACTCTTTATTTATTTCTTAATGGGATAAATTAATATTTTAGACTTTTTTTAATTAAATGTTTCCAAATTTTTTGTAGAAATTAGTTTCATGGAAATTTATCATATGTTTTCAAAAAACAGTTACTGTGATTTTTTTAAATCCCTAACTGGGTCATTTCCACAATCTAGGTGTTTAAAATTATATTCATGGGGGTACCCATCCAAGAAAGAGTTAATCAAATATAGTAATTTACAATAATGATTAGATGGATTAAATCCAGAGTTGTCTTTCAAGAGTTTTTTTCAAAAGAAAAATGTTATGTTTGGGTGAGATAGTTATGTTTATATTTTTTTTGAGTAATCCAAAAATTATAGAACTAATTGATCCTTAAACTAATATTTTTCATGAAACAATAATTTCTTTTTTCAAAAAAAACATATATATATATATATAATTATTTTGAAACCCTATCATGGAGGGAGAGTTTGGATCATCATTGTGATAGAATATATAATTCCATACAACATGAACATTACCATTAAGAACATGGTTAAGAAATTATTCATTCCATCAACATTGCATCTAAATCATAATTTTTTTCATCAATATTATAACCAAGAAATCATGCTTATATAGGGTAGAGGTACCCCAAATATTCAAACCTATTCTCTAGTGAGACCGATCGATGCTTCAAGTTGAAATATAATATCCTTCCCCCTACCACTATGGTAATTTAAATAAAATCACTATATAAATATTAGGAATACCAATAAAGTGCATGATCAACTAGTTTTTGGAACAAATCAACATCTATATTGACATACAAATATAAAAAATGTCTATACATTCCCCCATGTTTAAAAAGAGACCATAATTCTGACCTATCTAGATAAATAAAGAGGATTTTTAAACAATAAATAATCAAACTTTCATAGAAATCAACAATTATTCATACTGGAATAATAATTTTAATGATTTTCAATAATTCTTCAATAATTAAATAGAATAAGTTTTGATGTAATATTTTTTCAAACTACATCCACATGGAAAATGTGGTATATGGTTTATTCAATTATTTATTTAAAATAATAGATGCATTACATCTCGATTAATGCTCATAAATAAAAAGAAGGTAATATAGTACATTCACATTGAAAAGGCATTGTAAAAAAGAAAAACTTCAAAAATGTATTATTTTAGAATAGAAATTCAATGATAGATCATTTAATTGATTAAAAAAACATTTCATAAGATATTCATAAAATGTTGTTGAATTTTTTTTTATAATTTTCTCAAAAAAATAATAAGTTATATGAAAGGGTGATGGGAAAAACTTTTTAAGAGTTTTATAATAATATTGTTGGAAATAAGAAATATCTTTAATCTTATGAAAATATCAATTATATTAATCTAGGTCAAAAAAATATTTTGAAACCATTATGTTTTGAAAATTTAATTTCTTATGATAGAAGAATATTGTAGAATTATGTGTTCTAATGGAATAAAAAAAATTCATAGAAAACATTTTAAAATTATCATTAAAATGTAATATACTGGGACAGTTTCAAAATATATCTTCATAAAAGTGACTAAAAATCACGGAATATAATTAATATTGAAACAAAAAATTCCATAATTAATCATTAAAAATCAATAAGGTTATAAAAATTAAATTTGGGGTGGAATAAAAAAAATTATTTTGAATAGTAAAAACCCTTTTTTGATATATTGAAATTATTTTCTATGAAGACCCATATCATTAAAAGTGCATTATATTTTCTTTTAGAAGTTATGATAATATAATTATTTTAATAATAAGAAATAAAAAATATCATATTTCCCAAAAATAGGCTATAAAAATAACATGAAATAAAGTATAGACATAGAGGAAGATTTGTTTGACAGAGTTTGACTTATTCATTCAAACATCAAATGTATATTTGAGATGGTATGTCATTATAAAAGTTGATATCGATGAAATGAGGTAAATTACCAATATAAAAATATAAAATGAAATATATAAATGGAATTGGAAGATAAGAAACTGGACTTTAAGATCATTATAATGTAGAGAATTTTTTACAAAAGGAGAATCATTTTGAGTGAAGACATATTTTACAGCTTGAGTAACATTTAAGTCGATTCTCCATGAAGGATATGATTTCAAATGAAACATAAATTTAAATGAATAAAGTTAGGATGATGATAAAAAATATTAAAGGGTAGAATACATATAATATTATTAATTAATTATTGTGTTCAATAAAAAATAAATCTATGGTGGTGAATATTGAGTCAAGAAACCCTAACAATAACAAAAACATTAAAAACCAATTAAAAGATACCATTTTACAGTAACCATTAAATCAATTAATTTATTATTGGATGAAAAAAATATATTAATGGGTTAGTAGATAAACCATTCATAATAAAACATGTTTCCTAATACAAATATTTCTTGAGGGCTGAAAACTGAGACATTAAAATCTTACCATGATCATCAATTATTCTTCACTTATACCTAACATATTTAATAATAAAATAATGTTTATAAGATAACTACTAAGGATCCGTATTCATTTATACATCATTTAATATTAACCTTTTATTAGCATATCTTATTTCACAAATGGTTCTTTATTATGATTTTGTGAAAATTTAATTATTATCATATTATTTTAGTAATATTAGCCTTAATATATTTTATTTTTAATGTAAGAAAAATATATAATATATATCCATTAATAACCACAAATGGTTTGGGTCATCTGAGAAGTCAGCAGTGCCCTGGGCTAGTGCTTATTCCTCTTCCTCAGCTAGGTGTTGCACATTGTCCTCTAAAGAGGGAGTTTCAAATTTTGAAAATGAAGTTCACACACATGTTATAATCCCTACATCCCCACATATTAAGGAATTTTTGTTTACTGGTCTTTCATGTGCTACGAACAGTTTTTCCATTTTCATCCATGGTCCCGACATCTGGTGTGCACTTATCTTCTTACCAGTGTCACTAAGGTTGCCTCCCCACCTATTGTGCATGCTAGTTCTTCCACATTATCTCAATATATTAATTAGAAAAAATTATTTTACCACACCATTTTCACAATCTAGGTGGGATTGGTTGAGTAAATCTAGGTGCTGAAAAAATCACATGAGAGTTTGATCATGGTGTCTCTTTATCCAGAGATGGTGCTTCCGCCTCGCCTTCCTGATCCTCTTGACCTTTATTAGAATAAATTGTTCCCTATGGTTTTAAAAGGATCAATGGTAGTTATATATTTGTACTATCAGTCTTAGTGTAAATATTATCTCGTATTACCCAATTCATATGTTCACTAACACACCCATTCAGACCCTAGGCTCTAGGAGTTAAAACATTTCCCAAATGGAACAGGTCACTCCCTATTCCAAGTCTGGTCCGAAGATAAAATATACCTGTGTATTATTAGAAAATGGACTATTATGTAATAAATTTCATGTGAGGCTTGTGGTGGAATCTCAACATCATAACTAGGTACTTCTTGCTGAAATTCCATACCATATCTTTTGTTACAATTGTTTTTACCTAGATTGTCTAGGGACCGAGGTACCATGTTAAAATGGAAATCATCTCTAGAGAGGATCATCACCTTAATGCTTCAGTATTGGTTTTTTAGATCCAAAACATGAAGTGGAGCCCATGTCTCCCTTCACCAATAATATGTGGTTTGGTAACCGGCCACATGCTAACCCATGCAAAATTAATGTTTGCATCTTCTTGAAGCATGGGATCTCAGTGGACCTCGTGTCAGAATCATCATAACATGTCACCAAAAAAAATCATCTCTAGAAGAATAAAAAACTTCATTTATTTTGTTTATATGAGTTGGGAAGCATCAGATATGATTAATCTAGGGGAGAACCTTTCATCTTTTAATCTATCAAACATTCCATGGATTATTGTGGGTGAAAATAACCCGATCGTCCATAGATCTAAGAGAAGAGGAGGACCTTAGTTCTCCAGAAATGTCAATCATGAATTTATAGAAATTATGGTAGATGTTGATTTAATTTACATGGTCATCAAAGGTAATAAATTCACATGTTTTAACTATAGAATATGGAGAAGGAGAATGTAGAGCAACTTGGATCGGTGCATGTAAAATATTCAAGGCTTGGACTTCTTTTCATCAGCCACAATCACCCATATTAATAGAAGACTTTCATATAATTAAATACTTTTGGTTACTCAAATGATGTAGGATACAAGGGGCCAGAGTTTTTTTTATTCTAATATTTTGCATAGTTAGGATGGCTTCTCACTGTTGGTGAAAGATTTTTGGGAGAAGCCAAAGCGTGGTATTGCTTGGGAGGGTCTCATACATCCCCTCCAATGACTAAAAAGGGGCATGCAAGTCTAGAGATCCAAACTTATGGTTAGTGAAAATTATCTAGATGTAATTAGTTAGGAAATTATCCAGATTGATGTAAGGCTACATGAAAACTATGATGATAACACTTTTCTAATTCTAGTTGAAAATAAAATTTTTAGTCTCAGAAGTTCCTAGAGATCAAGTGAGGATGCCGAGAGAAACCAAAGGATTTTTAGATCAAGTAAGGGGTCAAGAATAATGAAACTTTTAATGCTTTACTAATGAAATGAAACACCATTTAGAAGATCAATTTATAACATGAGGATGATTCCTACATAACTAATGTAATTTTGTTGGATGTTTAGAACATGATTATTTCATGTACTTTTTGGCAGGGACCAACTCATTCATTAGGACCTGGTAGAACAAGGTAGGTATCGGGGAGGGTTTCAGGGGTTGTTTACCAAATATTATAAAGGGAATGGATCATGAAATTATAGATGTATTACAAGAGTATGATGAAATTTAAAGCATGTTTTACATCCTGAAACTAGAAATTCCACTAGGGACTGACCAATTCTCATGGGCACTTTATGTACTTTATTGGGATGTTATCAAGGTTCAGGTGGGAAATACAGTGTGTGATTTTTTTCATAGGTGTTGTAATCAATAGGTTCGTTAGTGCATCTAAGGTGATTCTGGTTCCCAAGGTGAATGACCCCTCAAGGTTAAATCAGTATAGACCTATCTATCTATGAAACTTTTCATACAAGATTCCCACTTTTCTCATCAATATGAGACTTTCTAATATTATCCCAGACTAGTATCTGATGAACAAAACTATTTCATTCAGAGGTGTAATATCAAGGGTTTATTGGCATTGTACTCGAAATGGTATACAATCTTAATAAATGAGCTCTTAGATATAATGTGATGATTAAGGTGGATATCAAAAAATCCTATGTCATTCTTGAATATAGATTTATCATATGAGTCATGAGATATTTTTTATTTAGTGAATGGTTTTGTGATCATTGATTTCGATGATATGCTTCTCCACAACTCTCCATCTACTTAAGGTGGTGGATTTTTTGTTTCCTCAAGACAGTGAAGGGTGTTATGAAAGGTGATCTATTATCCTTGAGTCCGGTCATTCTGGATCAAGAGGCCCTAACGAGATACATCAAACTCATCTTGGAAGAGGGGAATATCAAGACCTTCTCTAAAAGGCCTGGTGTTAATATGGTATCTCCCAAAATTTTATCAGATGATATTTTAATTTTAATTAATTGAAGGAAAATATCTCTTAATGGTTTTAATAGAGTTATGGAACATTATAGAATATTATGTTTCCATATGATTAGTCGAATCTAATGTAATGTGTTCATATCTAACAAAATATCAAGAATACATATAAGGATCATTCAAACAATTCTTGTCATGTAGAGGAAAAAACTTCCAATGACTTATCTTGGAGCTCTTATATGTAATTGTTAGATTAAAAGGATTCTTTTTTAAGATACCATTATCCGTATCACCACTAATATTTTCAATTGGAATAACAGATTTCCTTGTTTGAGTGGTAGGATTACATTAATCAATTGTGTTCTTTCCTTAATAATGATGCATGTGTTTTAAATTAGGAAAGCAAAAAAATGTACCATTGTGAGGTTGAAAAAATGATGAATTTGTTTTTATGGAATAAAAATCAAATGATCTGGTTTCATTGATCATCATGGAAGAGAATAGGAATGCAACAATGCATTATGTGGTGTGACAGAGTCTATGCAGGTGATTCACGCAAAGTTGGTAGGGGATATCATTGCTGGTAACTCACTTTGGCCTAGATTTACAAGGATTAGATATGGTAAAGACTAGATGGATAGGAACAACTGCACTGGGGGTACAACTAGACATATGTGGTGCAAGTTTGATCATTTGGAGGCGCTATAATTAGAGTCCTGATGGGTAGTTAGTCATGGGAATATAAGAATCTAGAAGGATACTTTGGTAGGGACCCCATTGTTTTTTATATGTTTCCTAGTTCTAAACCAAATGTACAATAGGAATCCCATATTTCGAAGTTAGATTGTGTTATTGTAAACTAGGACCAACTGGACTTCCACCATAATATAATCTTGATTAATGAGGTAGACATGTGAATTTTTTTGTGGTCGACATTGGGTATCTTCAACACCCGAGAATTCTTTGACACGAGACACACGATCAATGTGTCTGATGTCTGGGATACCATTATTCCGTGCAAACCTATTCTAGAAAAAATGAATTTCGTGGTTTTATTATTGAGGAACTCAGCCATTCCGACTGATGATAACATGCAAAAGACATCGGTGGTCTTGGCATCAAAATTCCATTATTGTTCACGGTTGTAGTAGGAGACAGCCTGGCATCTATTCCTCCAAAGCGAGTGGGTGGAGGAAATGTAGAATCACCTATTATTCATCAGGGGAATGATTATAGGAGGATGATCTATATTGGATTTCATTGAAACTTGGTTTCAGTGAGCTGATCGGAAATATGATGAGATGAACATAATATGTATGATCTTCACTATAGTGTTTTGGGCATTACAAGAGTCATGGAACCAAGCATGATAATGTAATAAATTGTCTTCTCTATTTTTCCATGTTCGAGTGAAATCCTTAATATCCTATCATGGTGTTCTTATCAATGGTCAGGAATCATTGGTCTCATTCAAGTGTATTTTTCCAAGGTTTAACTCTCTGTTGAATTATGGAGGAAGAACAAATAATTGAAGATGGGTTTAATTGAACACACCAAACTCTAGTCTTATGATAAATATTTATGGATCATGCATCTCTGATTTAATGCATAGAGGTTTCATAGTAAGGGATAATAGTGGTCATTTTATCTAGGGTTCATCTGTTTCTTCACGAATGGAAGTTAAATTGAAGATGAAACTAGAGAAATGGTCACTTGATTCTGGCTGCACACCTTTTTCAACATCAAAACTGTGAAGGCTGAGTCAGATTCCGGATTTATGGCTGTGTTACTTCAAGGGAGGTTTAATCCACCATGGGTGCTTGATTATCTCATCATGAATTGTAGGAGGGTGCTCAACTAGTCTAATTATTTGGGTTACACCTGATGAGGCGGGAATGCAGCTGTAGATGTTTTTGCCAACAAGGGGAGTCTGGATGAGTGTCTTACATTATATATATGTATGGGGTCCATCCCATGTAACATTATGCTTACTGTCAGAGGTTATTCCCTTAGTCTTCATCATTTCATCCTACTATGATTAGGGCTGCATGGTTGCTTTTATGTCTTTATTTTAGTAGAAAATACCACTTTCATTTAAAATATTAAAACAAGAGTATAATATAATTATGAAATATTAATAATGATATTATTTAAAATTTATTATGTTTTTAAGTAATATTTTAGTACATTTTTATAAAGTGATAATTTGGAGTTCAATAACGTCACTTTGTGGAGGTGGTGGTCGAGACAACACATGTTTAACACTTTAATTTACAAGCAACTAAGTGGGACTAATGGTGGATTATAGTTTTCACTCTTCATATTCATAATTCAAATATATATATATATATATATAATATTTATTATTCAATTAAATTATTAAAACCATTGTGTAGTGTTTGAAAAATTGAAGACGATGCTTTATGGATGCGGTAGTTCACTCAACACATAGTATACATTCTTCAAAATTTTAAGTTGATTGAAAGGAATAAATAAGGTTTGTTTATCTATTATAACTAAACTTATGTATTATAATGATATTTATTTCATCATATAACTATGTTTAGGATATTTTTGGAATGTAAATAAGAAGAATAAAATGATAATGATGGTGTAATACTCACTTTGGGACCATAAACATTCTCTAGGAAATCATATTGATAATAAAGGTATTAAAATTAATAATTTAGAACAAAGGATTATAAAAATGAGGAAAGATTATTTTAGGATTGAAATTTAATAGGTTTTGGAAGAAATTATATGGAATCGGTGTGGCATGAAGGGGTGGATGTCTACCCATTTATAAAAGAATAAACCAACACTTTTATGAACACCAATTATCTTCCAATAATGTAAATTCTATATTAATGGGTCAATAGTTAAAAAATAATGAAATAATGGAGTGTGGGGAGATAATGGGTTGTTAGATACTCAACCATTTATTTCCACACAAGTTTAAAACATGTTCAAAATAATTTGTTCCTATATGATTACTTAATATTTTTTTATTTTAATTGTGGCAACTTGTTTTCAACCAAAAATCGAACGTTTTTCTAAACATATAAAATAACCACTATTAAAAATATTAGGAGTAATAAACCTAAATATTTTCATCATTTAATATAATTAAATTTATATATATGAAAAACATAATTTTTAAAATAAAACAATATATATATATATTAATTGTTTTTATATAAAAATAAGTTTTAACCATTATGCATTCATTATATTTTTTTAGCAACAAATAGCAATTAAATATGTATTAATTTATTTATATATATGTTTATCTATCATATTCAAATCATTATTAAAAATATTTCAATTTATTAGATTAATTTACCCAATAATAATAAATAAATTATTAGAAAATTACAGTTTACCATTATCATTGAAATTATATTTAATATTACAAATTATATTTTCATAACCAAAAATGAAATTGAAATTTTTAAATAATATGTTCATTTTGTTCTCAAATTCTAAATCCATTTTTTTATTTAATTTCAATATGTGGCGAAAACTACATTTCTTAATATAAGCAAATAAACTAGTATTTAGGGTAAATTATTACTTACGTTTCCAAAATGATATAAATGGGTTTTATATATACTAAATAGTTAATTTAAATGATTCGTTTAAATTATATATATCTATATTTTATAGAAATTAGTTTCTAGAACATTTAAGTAATTATTGTATTATGATACTATTGTAAAAAAGCATTATTTTAAAAATCGTTATTTTATGACTCTTCATATGAAAATCAATTTTTTTTGAAAATCTCAAAATTGATTATAATGTTAATTTTGTTATTATAAATCATATAATTGGGTCTATTAGGAAAAAATTAAGTTCCAATATTTGATAATTTTCTTTTAAATAAAAAAATAAATATATAATGAAATTTATTTTCATAGGAAAATAAATTTTTTAAAATACTACCTACTAATATTGTTATTTCATATCAATTATTAATCTTATTTATTGTTTAAATATTATTCATATCAATAATATATCCTATAAATAATATATAAAAAAAATTAAGAATTTAATTTTAAGAATGGTTATTTTTTAATGTATGAATTATTATTATTATTTATTTAGATATACTAATTTAGTTTATCAATTAAATAGCTTCAATAATGTCTTATATTTTTATTTCATCATATATTACATAATTGGGTTAATATTTTTACCCCAAACGAGATATTTTTAAATAAAAATAACTTAGCATCAATCAGAGTAAATTCACACATATTTTTGTAAATACAACACCATCTTTCATGTTTAACTTAATGAATGGAAATTGAGTTAAGATTACCCTTTTCAAGTTCATATACATGACATGAGAATTTATCAATGGATTGATTATGTGTATCAAAATTATATCCAAACAAATTGTATTGGATGTTACCACATAAATAATTAAATAGTGATTCCACACATAATCTTGGAGTAAAATAATTGATGAACCATGCGTAAAACAGAATGAGTGGAAATTGAAATTAAAACATCCCTTACCGATTTGGTAACTTATGAAACATACACTGCATGAAATAAATATAACCAAATGATGATGTAAATACCCATAAATTAAATTATATTACATAATGAATAAAATCATGGGCATTACATACACCACACAAAAGAAAATAGTGCCAAATATAGAATGGATCTCACAGGAATAAAATGTGAGATGAAAACCCCTTACCTTGTTATCTTCCTTAGTATATGGTAGTTTGACCTCTTTTATAATGGTTAAATAATTTTTATTAAATTATAAAATCACCAAATACATAAATATGAAATCATATATGATCTTCCAATATTGCTTTGTTAATGATATTTCTGTAGTATCATTGTTCGGGGTGTTACCAGATTTGTTTTCCTTTATATATTTTTCTTAAGACATGTTTGTTATATATAATATGTATTTGATTCAATTACAGAATGATATTATGTTCTTAAACATTATTTTTAAATCTTCAAATGGAAATTATTATTTAATAGTTATGATGGGGAATGAATCTTATCGTGTTTCTGAAGATGGTAATCCGTACGTACGCAAGAGTGGAAATATCATTCGATTGATTGTTAAATCATATGTAATTGGATGGTATATCACATTTTAATAATCATTAAAATGTTATATATATAATGTACATCAATTTTACTCATTATTATACCCATTCAAATAATTAGGTGCTGAATAACAAACTACACCACGACGTCGAGACGTTAAGCTTTACATATGAACGTATGGTGACTTTGTCATTCGTAGGATGGATAAAATAATGAATATGGTTGTACCATAATTATAATAATATCACAGTATGAATAGGGTATTATAGTTTTAATTTAGTTATGGAAATAACAAATAAATAGGAAGTTGAAGAAGAAAAGAACTTTGAAATGGTGGTGAAATTATTACCTCTTTTTAGGGTGCTTTCTTTTGTTTTGATTATAAGGGCTCCTTAGGTTGGCTTTCAGATCTAAGTAAGGACTCTAAGATGATTTTTGGGTAGTTGGATATATATTTTAGCAGGTTTTGGCTGATCCAATTCGCTTTGTAGGTGTGAAATTAAGAGAAGGGGATGTACCCTTTTATAAGAGATGTGAAGGTCACTTTAGGAATAGATTGAGATATTATTTTATTATATAATAATTTTCAGTTTATAATGGTTCCAAATGGATTAATTTCGAGGCTAAGATGGGGATGGGGCGAAATACTTTCACCCAATAGGTTCTATACATTTTTAGGTTACCATATTAACCTTATCTTTTAGATTTAACTCTTATTTAATTAGTTTAACTTTTACAATGCCTTCTTGTATTGTTACACAATACAGTTAATAAACATTCAATAAACTGCCAAGAGAAAATCAAGTGGTTAATTAGTGATAGATATTTCATTATATAAGTCCCTTGGCTGATCCTTATATTTTTAGGAATATTATATCATTTAATAATATAATATTTGTTTTAAAAACTTCTTTATGTCAATTTGCACACTATTTAGATTTTGGTTTTTTGTAAAAGTCATAAAAACATGATTAATTCAAAAAACATTCATTGAATCAACCCTTAAATGTCATATTCATCTATAAAATCCATGTAATGCATCAAAAGTATCAATTTATATTTCTTTTTATATTTATAATATCAATTATTGTAAGCATTCAATAATTAGGTAATTAGTACATCATCATTGGATCATAAATAAATTTAAATATTTAATGTATAAAAATTATAAGTAAAATACCATGATGTATTAAATCCTTTTATATTTCTAATGAATATTTATAGTCAAATTTTTCTTATGTATAACCCTATATTAGAAAATGTTTTATTTATTAAACTTTTAATTTAACACTTTTAACTCTAATTTAAGTAAAATAATAATAAATTTCATAATCTAAACCAAGTAGACCAAAATAATAATATTATATTTCTAAGTTTGGTTTTGGTCAAAATACACTTATCCAATAAAATTAGGACATGTTTTAGGTTAATTATAATATCATTTTTACCTTTAATTACCCTATTTACTTTTAATTGTGGTAAATAAAAGTCAAAAGATACTATTCAAAAAAATATATTTTTTATTCTTATTGAACCAAATTTTACTTACTAATGTCATCCATGTCTCTTGGATTTTTCAAATTAAATTCATAGAACCGATAAAATTATGTTTTATGAAAATTTGCAAATGTGCCTAGAAGGTGGGTAAAAGACGTTAAAAAGATCAATAAAATTTAATATATCTAATCTTGTTATAAAAAGACTATAATGAACTTCATTGGACTAATATGGGTATTATTTATCAATTTTTAATTTAAAATAAATTTAAATAAAATTAATACTTATTTAAATATATGCCGGTTTTAAACAATAACATAGTGTTTTTCACTATTTATCAAAAAATAGAATGTCTTCAGAAAATTAACAAAAATTCACCCTAAGATAATTTTGATAATCATAATTCTAAAATTATGTCTATTTTACCAAATATAGAAAATAATTGTTGCATTAATTAATTGAAAATTAATTCTCGTTGTCAAAACCAAAAAGAGGGTTTTTTTTAAAGTAAAAATTATCAAAAGATTGACATGTGTTTAAGTCCAATTTAAATGTGAAATTATGTATAATGAGATAAATTATATTAAAGGAAATATTTATAATCTAATTATACTTTTAAACCACTCAAACACTTTATTTAACACTATAAATTATTTCGATTAAAAAATATGTTTTTAATTAAAATTTAGTATTTTTTTCTATTCATCAAAATATGAAAGTTATCAGAAAATTACCCAAAATTCATCAAAACTAAATTTTTATGTCTGGATTCTAAAGAAGAATAGTTTTTTCATATATTATATATAAATGTTTCAAATAATGGATTAGAAAGGGTTTTCCATTAAAAGGCGGAAAACCATCCTTTTTTGAAAAATACTTCTTTTATCTGAAATATTGAATTTGTTCTTATATTTTGTCTATGAAACAAAAATGTGGAATGTTAGAATTATATGTGATATATATAAAATACAAAACATAGTTATTACTATTAATACCTACTTTTAAACGGCTTGTTTGACAGGTTTTGGTGCGCTTGAACTCAGTGTTGTGTACATCGCACACTATTTTATTATTCAAAGAGAAGCATAATGTGGAAGCTTGGGGTGTTACATTCTTCCCTTTTTAGAAATTGCATCCTTGAGGTTTTAAAATTCTGATTGGGAACTTCATTTAAAGTCCCACAATGAAAAACTAGTCAATATAACTATCAATTTAAAAGAACGAAATATATGTGATGTGGAAGATAAACTAAGTGTGAAGTTTTGATGGAGAGTGATAGAAAAAATAATCAGAAGAAAGTTAACAACAATAAAACCACAAACATGTGATGGGTTAAAAAGTTATTAGTTTACCAGTTTGAAAAGTAAACAGGCAACCTTTTTTTTATTAAGTTACATTTCATAAATTTGAGGTATTTATTTATGATATTGAGTAAGAACATAAAGAGATATAATTACTTTTTAATTCATCCTTTAATAAAATTCTAACACTAACTCATCTTTTCTACAAATAATGAGTATTCAAGATGACTTGTTCACACCTAAAGCACTATAATCAACTTCTAGAGAAACACATAATCCATAAAGGATAAATTATATATTACCCTAGTCTTTCAGGATTAACCAAATCCAAATGGTTAGTACAAGATCAGATGATCCCCAAAATGGATTATCCATTATTGATAGAAATACTAATCATTATATACAAATTTAAGCAAACAATACCCAAAGTTCAATAAATACCATTCAATTAACTATTGTCTTTAAAATCCTTCAATATAACACAAACTTTGATTGAATCCCAAAACTCAGAAGGATTTAATTAAATAGTCTTTCATAGTAAATCATAATATTTATCTCCAAATAACATCAACTACTCTTAAAATCTCATATAGATGTGTAATAAAACAAATCAAATATTCTCTGTGGTAGGTTAATCATTTCCATCAATAACATAAATCTATAAAAACATAGATTCTTCCAAAATAAATAAAATCTACCATTACTCTTCAAATGAATTTCCATAGTATTATATTTTCCTCAGGCATATAATATCCCAATAGAGCGGACGTCTCCCAAAATAACATTTATCACTTAACCACAAAATCATTTTCTTATACTATGGATATCCATTTTTTAAAACAAAAGATCCCAAATCAACTTATTATTGATCAATAATATCATTTATCTAAAATGCATTTTTCACGCATTTCAAGGACTTCATGTAGTCCATTGGTAGGTCATAAATCCCAATCGCCCTCTGGTTGTGGGTTCGATTCCCGCAGCTTTGTCTGACGTGACGGGTTGTCACATGGTCTGCATGTTGTCCTTTTTCAAAAATTATTATTTTATAACATTCCCAAAATTAGATAAATTCATCAATATAACCATAACATAATTTAACCTAAAATTTTATCTTATACCTCATATTTTCATCCCAAAAATTAATAACCTGTAATTTCCTCAAATTCAATGATCATATAAAACCAAATGGTTCTTTATAAATATATCCACAAAATAAATGTTAATTCTTCGTCAAATATCATTTTAAAATAACAAACTTCATGCTTAATCATACAAGAGAATAGTCTTCAAATGTAATCCCATAAACAAAGATGATTAATAATTTTAGACATTTCACTATCCATATATTTCCACATAGGTTCTTCCTTAACCTAGAGGTTATCCTATAAAATAGGGCATTCACTCAGGTAATGCCCAGGCCCCTAAATTTATGACAAATGACTGTAAGTGGATTCATGGAATCATTTTTAATTTTCTTCCATAGTACTCGTCATTTTTCCTCAGCAATTCATTACTTTATATCCGTTTTCCCACACATAAATAATTTCATTGTTCCATTGAGACACTTTCTTATGTGTTTCCTTCCACAATTCCTCTTTGATGGAAATTGAGCTTTCTTTTAACCATGGTCTCTAATGATGGAGCTCTTATCATTCACCACATTTCTCTTATTTATTGAGTCAAGGAGCTGGTTAATGTATATTTTGTTGATCATATTTTTGGAAAAATATTTCGGCATGAACACAATATCTTTTACACCCATTAACATTCCATTTAGTTGCTCATTTCCATCATTGTTCCCGCATTTTACATCACGTTCAATGTTACTTTGACTTCCTAGGAATCCATCCATTGACTAACACAATAAATCATTGTGTGATTCATAAAATCATTTATAGAATATCATGACACCTTATTTTTAATCTAAAACACCTTTGGATTAACCAAGTTAATTTATTCTATTCTTATATTAAAATCCATCAAATTGGTTTGTAATGAAATGTGAATTATCCTAAGCATAACCCCCAAGAGTGTCGTAACCAAGAGTGCAACAAGGATCGTTGTCATGTTCCTAGATAACCCGGGTCTACCCCGAAACTCCTTGTTGAAGTTTTCACTCCTAGGTACATCTATGCCAGAGCCACCGCTACCTGTTCATATCCAGACCGGGATTTATTACGTGGTAAACCAACATAATATTTACATTACTAAAAATTTTGTATGTTCTTCTATGTTAATAGTTAAAGTCTATCTTAGGGTAGTGTTTTCTAATCAGAGTTTTTATAAATCTAGCTTCCAAGATTTGTACTAAACTTTCTCTTATACAAACTATAATGCCCCGACCCTAGAATCCCAGAGTCGGGGTATTATTACATAACATTGGCTTGATCACAATATATCAAGTCTCAAAATACTGATTAGTTTAGTATCCTTGAAAGCACTAGATACATACATATGTTTTACATTTCATTATATAATGAAAAACAACAACATGTTTCCTCCTTTGAACACTATTATATCTCTTAGCCAATTCCTGTAGGCCAGTCATAATATACTTCTTCACGTCCTGGAAAAAATAAAACATAAGAAATGGGTGAGGTCATATTCTCATTAAGGACAAAAATATAGCAGAAACTATCATAAATAATCATAAATGTTTTAGGCAATGTATAAGACTAAAACACAAGCCTTTTAAAAATAAACTTCAGCATAATATGGTAAATATAAATCAAATAATTCCATTTACATATTCCCATGGATATTCTATTAGTTGAATAATCACATGTAATATTAATAGCTAATTTTATAATTATGGAATTCATAATGTTGAACAATGTAACCACATAGTCAAGGCCTCGGGCCAAGACTACAAATAAAGATTTTTTCTAGGCCTTGATCTAAGACACTGGTTTGTCTAATGAGACCTACTGATGCATCGAGGAGCTTTAGTGGTCTCCGCTCATCACTATGTAAGTCTAATTAATTCCTCATATGAAAATATTGAAACATAATCTAAACATTAGTATCAAAACAAGCCTACGAAATTTCAATATTTTAACCACAAGCCATGAATAGTATAAAAATAGCACATCCATAGTCAAACATAACTCATTCAATACAATACATAAGATTATATTATAATAAATTAACCTAAATCAAGAATAATGAAGTATATTGACATAGATGAAAATAATCATCAAAAAAATTTGATATAAATATCCCCCTTTTTCTTGAAAAAATTAAAAAGTCTCACGATTTATCAAGAAGTCGTTTAAAATAGATTTCTAAATCAAAGTGTCCCATACCACGTTGAAACATTTAAAAGGAAATTTAATTTTAATACATTAATTTCCATATAAAAAAGTCCTTAAAACCATTTTTAATACTTTGACATTAATAAGAAATATTTAGAATAATAAATCATTAAATCATTTAAAATGATATTTTATTTTGAGTTCCTAACCAAATGAGAGATGCTTGAATAAAAATAATTGAGTTAATAAAAACATTACAATATCAATAGAATAAATGGATTATGATATAAAATGTCAAAGTTCAGTATATACACCATATAAAAGTGAATTGGAGCATAACAATAAAGAAGTCTCAATGGAATTTAAATTGAGATGAAATCCGTTGTAAAGACCATATCCTTAGGTTAAGGATAAATCAATAACATAATTATGGGTGAAAAATATAAATACACTAAATATTATTGGATATTCCATGTAAATAAATCAGAGGGAATTCACACATATTTTTGTAAAAAAAACACCAATGTCCTGATGTTTAACTCAATGAATGAAAATTGAGTTAAGATTACCCTTATCCAGTTCATATCAATGTCATGAGAATTTTTCAATGGAGTGGTTATGTGTATAAAAAATATATCCACACAATGTAGAGTGTATGTTACCACATAAATAAATAAATATTGATTCCTCACATTATTTTGGAGTAAAATAATCGATGAAGCATGCGTAAAACCCAATGCGTGGAAATTGAAATTAGAACTTCCCTTACTGATTTGGTAACTTACGAAACATACATCCCATTAAAAAATATCATAAAAAGAATATCTAAATAACCATAAATTAATATATATTAGACAATTAATAAAATCATGGGCAGTACATACACCACACAAAATAAAATAGTGCAAAATATAGCATAAATCTCACAGGAATAAAAGGTGAGATGAAAACCCCTTACCTTTTAATTTTCCATAGTATAGGGTAGGATAACATTATATATAATGGTGAAATAATTGTTATTAAATTATTAATGAACTAAATACATAAATATGATATCATATATGATCTTATAATATTGCTTTGTTAATGAAATTTCAGTATTATCATTGTTTTGGGTGTTAACTGATTCACTTTCATTTATATGTTTAGTTATGTAAGTCATGTGTGTTATGTATAAAATGTTTTTTAGTAATATCCAGAATTATTTTATGTTCTTAAAAATTATTTTTAAATCATAAAATGAAAATTATTTTTGAATAGTCACGATGGGGAATGAATCTTATCGCATATGTTGAGACGGTAATCCGTATGTATGCACGAGGGACAATATCATTCAATTGATAGTAAGATAATATGTAATTGGATGGAATATTACATATAAATAATCATTAACATGTTATATTTTTTATTTAGATCAATTTTATTCATTATTATACACATCACAATAAAGAAGTGTTGAATAACAAACTATACCATGACGAGGAGACATTAAGCCTTACACACGCACATATGGAGACTTTGTCATTAATAGGATGGATAGAATAATGAATATGTTTGTACCATATTTATAATAACATCATAGTATGTAGAATATACTGGAGTTATTATTTTGGTATGGAATCAAAAAAGAAAGTGGAAGTGGAAGAAGAAAAGAACTTTGAAAGAGGTGGTGAAATTATTACATCTTCCTCTGGTGCTTCCTTTTGATATGACCAATAGGGATATTTAGGTGAGATTTATGATCAAATTAAGGCCACTAGGATGAATTGAGGGTAGTTGGTATGATTTTTTAGAAAGTTTTGTCTGTGTAAAATGGCTTGGGAGGTGTGAAATTTAGAGAAGTGGAAGTACCATTTTATAATAGAGGTGAGGGACACTTTAGGAAAAGCTTGAAATATTATTTTATTGTATAATTATTTTCGGTTTATATTGGATCCAAATGTATTTATTTCGAGTATAAGGTGGGTATGTTTTAAATACCATAAACTAATAGGTTTTAGACATGTTTAGGTCACCATATTTACCTTTAATGTTTTATTATACTCTTAGTTAATTAGTTTAACTTTTATCATGTCTTCGATTATTCTTACACTATGTGGTAAATAAACTTACTATATACTTCCAAGAGAACCTAAAGTGTTTCATTAATTATATATCAATAATTATATAAGTCTTTTTGCTGAACATTAGATTTTTTGGATTATTATATCATTTAATAATATAATATTTGTTTTAAAAACTCATTTATGTTAATTTTGACAATATTTATTATTTGGTTTTTGTGAAAGTCATAAAAAAATTATTACTTCGAACCAAATTAATTGAATCCACTATAACATTTAATATTAATCTAGAAAATATTTTTAATGTATTAAAAGTATAAATTTACATTTACTTTGATATTTACAATATCAATTATTTTAATATTTCATTAATAAGGTAATTACTGCATCATCATTGTGTCATAAATAAATTTATTTATTCCATGTCTAAAATTATAAATAAAATACCATGATCTAGGAAATCGTTTTATCTATCTAATTAATATTTATTGTAGAATTTATATTAGGTATAACCTTATATTAAAAATGTTTTAGTTATTAAACATTGAATTTAACACTTTTAACTCTTCTTTATGTATAATAATAATAAATGTCCTAATCTAATATAAGTTGATCAAAAGAATCATATTTTATTCATATGGTTCTTTTGGGTCGAAATAAACTTATACAATTGAATTAGTACATGTGTTAAGTTAGTTATAATATCATTCTTACTTTTAATTACCCAATTTACTTTTAACCGTGGTAATGAAAAGTCAAAATTTACTATTTAACAAAAATTATTTTCATATTATTGAACCACATTTTACATAATTATGTTATCCATGTCTCTCTGATTTTTTAAATTCCATTTACAAAAGAGGTAAAATTATTTTTTATGCAAATGTGAAAATGTGCATAGAAGGTGGGTAAAAATGTTAAAAAGTTCAATAAAATTTTATATATCTAATATTATTATTAAATGATTTAAATGAATTATATTAGACTAATATAGGTATTATGTATCTAATTTTACTTTAAAATAAATTTAAATTAAATATAATAATGATTTAAATAAAATTTAGTTTTAAACAATAATATAGTGTTTTTCACTAATCATCAAAAATAGAAAGTTTTCAGAAAAATACCAAAAATTCAACCTAGGATAATTTTGAAAACCTGAGTTAAAAAATTATGTCTATTTTATAAAATTCAGAACATAGATGTTTCATTAATTAATGTAAAATCAATTCCTGTTGTCAAAACCAAAAAGCAGGTTTTTTAAAAAGTAAAAACTATCAAAAGATTGACATGAGTTTATGTCCAATTTAAATGTAAAATTACTTATAGTGACTAAAATTATATTAAATTATTAAAATATAATCTTATTATTCATTAAAACCACCCAAATACATATTTTAACACTATAAATTATTTCTTTTGAAAAATTTGTTTTTGATTAAAATTTAATATTTATCGATATTCATCAAAATATGAAAGTTATCAGAAAATCACCAAAAATTTATCCAAGATAAATTTTTATGTCCCTATTCTAAAGAAGAATTTTATTTTGTCAAATAGAATATATAAGTGTCAAATATTGGATTAGAAATTGTTCACTATTAAAAGGCATAAAAACTATATTTTTTGTAAAATATTTATTTTATCTGAAAAATTGAATTTTTCATTATATTATGTCAAAGTAACAAAAAAATATGAATGTTATAATTATATAGGATATTTTTAAAATTCAAAATTTGGTTATTAATATTTATAACCTCTTTTTAGACGGCTAGTTTGATAGGTCGTGGTGCGCTTTAACTCAGTTTGGCATACATCACATGCTATTGTATTGTTCAAAGAGAAGCGTATTGTGGAAGCTTCGGGTGATACATAAGTAACTTGATTCAATTTATAATAAGATTAGACATATAAAATTTTATTGAACTTTTTTAACGCCCTTTACCCACCTTCTAGAAAGATTTTCATATTTTCATAAAACATAATTTTACCACTTTTGTTAATTGAATTTCAATAATCTGAGAGAAATGGTTGACATCAGTAAGTAAAATGTGGTTCAATAAGATTAAAATAATTTTTGTGAATAGTAACTATTGAATTTTATTTGCCACAATTAAAAGTAAATAGGGTAATTAAAGGTAAAAACGATATTGTAATTAACCTAACCCAGGTAATAATTCTATTGGATAAGTGTTTTTCGACTCAAATCATCCTTAGAATAAAATAATATACTATTTTATCCACATGGATAAGAATAGGACATTTAGTATATTTAATTTAAAGTGGTGTTATCGGTGTTAAATTCAAATATTATTAACTAAAACATTTTTAATATAGAGTTTTACATAAGATAAATTCAACTGTAAACATTCATTAGAATGATAAAAATCATTATTACATCATGGTATTTCATTTATAATTTTTAGATATTAAATAATTACATTTATTTATGACACAATGATGATGTAGTAATTACATTATTATTTAAAGATTAAAATAAATGATTTTATAAATACCCAAATAAAATTAAATTTACTCTTTTTATTCAATCCACTAATTTTATTTGTTAATATGACATGTAAGGCTTGATTTAATGTATTTTTTTCAAGGTAATAATATTGTTTTGACTTTCACAATTTCAAAATAATAAATATTGTCAAAATTGATATAAATGATTTTTTAAAACAAATACTATCTTATTAAATAATATATTATTCCAAAAAATCAAAGGATATACCAAAGAACTTATATAATGATTTATATTTAATTAATGAACCACTTGATGTTATCTTATCATTTTATAGTTAGTTTATTAACCATATAATGTTGGAATACAAGAAGACATGGTAGGTGTAAAACAATTTAACTAAGGGTTAAATCTACAAGATATGGTTAATATGGTGACCTGAACATGTCTAAAACCTTTTTATTGAGATAATTCCTACCCATTCCCACCTTAGACTCGAAATATATCCATTTTGAGAAATTATAAACGGAAAAGAAAATATAATAAAATAATATTTCATGATTTTCCTAAAGTGCCTCTCGCCTCTCTTATAGAAGGGGACTTCCCCTTATCTTAAATTCACACATCCCAAACAAATTGGCTCAGCCAAAACCTAATCCAATATCCTCCAAACTATCGTCAATTCATCTTAGAGGCCTAACATTGATCAGAAGGCCATCCTATGGAGTCCTTTTCTTCAAATAAAAAGGAAGAAACTGAATAAGAGGTAATTATTTCATCACCTCTTTCAATGTTATTTTCTTCTTCCACATCATCTTTCTTTTTTGATTCCATATTAAAATAATAATTCTAGTAACCTCTAAATAATGTGATGTTATTATAAATATGGTAAAACCATATTCATTATACTATCCATCCTATGAATGATATAATCGCCATATGTGCGTACGTATAGCTTACCGTATCAACGTCGTGGTGTAGTTTATTATTAAACGTGTCATTATTTTGATTGGTATATTAATGATTATAATTTATTTAAGTATTAGATTTAAATGTTCATGATTCAGTTTAAATAATATACCATCCAATTACCTAAAATATCACCATCTAAAATGATATCGTCACTCGTGCATACGTATGGCTTACTGTTTCCACTACAGGATGAGATTGATTTCCATGTTCACCATTCTACGATGATTATAAATATATATATATATTTAATATGTATGTAATCTATGAAATAATAATTCTACTATATATATATATTTGTGTGTGTGTGTGTATTAACATATATCTCATTCACTTACTTCCGTTCAATACGATATGAAAAAGGAAAAGACATTTAAGCGTACGTACAGCCTACTGTCTCAATAAAAGGTGTTTTCCATTTCATATATCTAACTATTATAAATATTTATATTCTGAATATATATTATACATAAATAATTTTCATATTCTAGAAGCAATTAAATCATGATATAAGTTATATGATCAATAATAACAAGTTAAAACACGTACGATAAAGAAATTGATTATTATATGAAAGGTTATTTTCACATTGAAATTATTATTAAATGGGTAGTATGAATCCATAAGAGAATAAAGTATTATATCATAAATATGAATATGGTTCTTTTATAATTTAATAACATACTATGATCATTATAGAGGAGGTCAAACATAACCTCAACCAAAGGAAATTACAAGGGAAGGGTTAATTCCTCAATCTCATTATTATCTGAGATTTCTTATGTGTATGTTTTTATTGGAAATTATTTATTATACAGGTCCATGTTTCATAAACTAGTGTTCAAAAGGATTATTTTTTAGGTACTCATTAACTAAAACATTATTTTAAATTGTTGAAATATCAATTCTTCTAAATCATTCTCAATGAAGCCCTTATTTTAAAAATGGTTTTAAGGATTTATTTGTATGGACACAAATATTTTGAAATGTTATTTAATTTCAAAATATTCAAAGTTTTTTGGGAAAATATTATTCAAAAAATTAATTTAAATGTCTTCCTTTATAAATGTGCGACTTTTAAATGACATCACAAAAAATGTGATATTTCTCTCAAAGAAATTTACTGATCATTTTCAACTATGTCAACATCCTTTACTGGATATTATTCTTGATGGAGGTTGATTTATTATAATAAAATCGTATATATTGTGTTGAATGAGATGTGATATGTTTGACTATGGTTGTGATACTTTTATACCATTCATGTTTTATGGATTAAATATTGGCATTTGTTATGCTAGTTTTAATTTGAATGTGTATGTTTTATTTCAACATTTTCATATGAATAATGGATTGGAATTAGCAAGTGATGGGCAGGGCCCTATATAGCCCCTCAATGCATCGGTATGTCCCACGAGAAAAACAAGTTTCTTGGTAAAATTCCATGAAAAAATTTATATTTAGAATCTTGGCACAAGGACTTGACATTGTGGTTAAGATGTCCTACATTATTCATTCTGTCATTATGAGATTAGATATTAATGTTACAAGTGATTATTATACTAGTAGAATATCCATTTGAATCGGTAAATGGAATTATTTGATTAATCTTTGATATATTATTCAGAAGTTTATTTTTAAATATCTTCTGTTTTAATTTTATACCCTTTCGTAAATGTTTATGATTATTAGTGACAACATCAACTATTTTTTTATCTTTATTGAGCATATGAGCTCACCCATTTCTTATTTTTTATTTTCCAAGGATTATAGAAAGTATATTAAGATTTATTTTCAGGTTTAAGCTAAGGTAATAATGGTGTTCCCAAAGGAGTATTTATCTTATTTTTTATGTTAGAAATTGTAATGTAATGTTCATGTATTTAATCTATTTCTCAAGACTTATAAATTGATCAGTCTTTCAGGACTTGATTACTTGTAATCAATATAATGTATTAAATTAATGAACTGGCTCTGGGTAAATGGTGTTAGGGCATTATAATAGATATTTATGGTACAATTAATAAACTTCTCAATGGTTTTTGAGTTAATATAAATCTGAAAATGGGTGAGTACGTATTAGAAAAAATATAGGAGTTCATTATTATGTTCCAAGCATATGTTTTAGACTCTATACAATATTGAAATCAAGACCACAATAAATATAACGGGTTTTTACAATGTTTTCTCGAAAATTATAGTGTTTTTCAATATTTTATAGGTCTACAAACCAGAAACATTAAAATAATACCATTGGTGACGTGGAAGTGAGTCATGTTTATAGAGAATGTATTTTAGAATATTAAAATATAATATATGTTTTCAAGGAACAATAAATGGTTTGTAAATCAATCCAATAATCTAAAAGAAAAATTATTTTAAAGTGGAAATAAATATTAGGTAGTTAATTACTTTAATTTCACAAATTTCTTAACTTTTGGTAAATTATGATGTCCAAAAACAAACTTTATAATTACCCCGTATTTAATTTTCCCCCAAATTTTTTATTATCAAAGAAAATTATAAAATAATATCCACTTTGAAATACTAATTTTTTGAATACAAAAAACATTATTTATTTTATCTAAATAAATATCTAATTATATTAATTTAAACTTATATATTGAAATCCATATTTATTGAAAAATATTTTCCTTTTTTACAATAATAGTTTTTTCTACCATAATAAAATGTAATTATAAATTCATAAAATGATATAATCATATATAATTAATAAAAATTATTTATCTATAATAATTTCTAACAAATAATTTATTTTCTAATTTTCACGAATTCTTCAAAAGGAATTTATTTACTGACATTTCATATTACCCAAAAAACAATCTAACTATTGTCATACTGAAATTTAAATTTTACCGAGATGCTTATTTAATTATTTATAATTTTAAATAAATAAGGGAATAATATAATTATTATTTCCTAGAAAATCACAATGTATATATTCATATCATTTGGGATGTGATACATATCCTTTAATAACTCTATTGGACACCATAAGGGTAAGGTGTCCACCTGTGAGATTTTCTTAGGATGGTTCTATGAACATGGATTGGTCCATGATCTAAATGAGAATGAAATATTCCAATAAATGGATTCACTAATGATTTTGATGTTGGATAATATCTGGGTCCTGGTTATGTATTAATCAAGGATATTCTATTTACCTTAGATGCACTAAAAAATAGTCTTAATATGGTGTGATCATACTGGAAAAGGAAATAAATACTTTTATGTGTGTAAATTAGATTTTTCATAACACAAAATATATAATAATCATAATATCATTGTTAAATAGTTATTTTATCAATGGTTTTGATTCATAAATTCCTTTTAAATACAATAGTAAAAACAATTCTTAGAAGACAATGACATTCATGGGTTTTATATAACTTCACTATATAATAAGGTATTTTATTTAACCAAAAAGGAAATATTATTTTCAAATATTAAGAACATTAAATTATTCCCCACTTGAAAATTTTACCCCATTATTTTTATTTTGTAAATTAAGATTGCTGATGGTAATTCTATTTTTCCATCCCTTCAGGTTCCCTTGTTTCATCATCAAACATTTGGTTTGACCATAATATTTGACTAGGTGAGTATTATTGTTTCATATAACGTGTTCTCTATGATCCAAGATCGTCATTGGTTTCTCCTCATATTAAAGATATTTATCAAATGTTATAACCATTGAAATTTTTACCTTCGAGGGGTCTGGAACATAATTTTTAAAGAGGGGTACAACGAATTCATCATGTACTTGAAATTAGATAAGTTGGAGTGTTATTTGATAGGCTACCAATCTAATGTGATCATGGATCTAAAAAGGGAATATATGTATTGGAATAATTTTTCCCTTCTTTGGAATCCTCTATAATTTATTCCATAGAGATAGGAAAGAATAATTTCTCACTAAATTGAAATTCTATGTCTCATCAAAAAATTTAACCATAGAACTTCTAATAACATTTTCCTAGTTTTATATGACATTGAATGGTTTGAACCATCTCTATCATCTCTTGGATATGATCTACTTCTCATCATATTATTCTTCCTATATTTATCCCATCATTTCAGAGTCTAAATCCTCTACATATAGAGTTCATAAAAATTTTCCATCTTTGTTATCAAAAGGAAATTTTTGGTATATAAATACTCCACTAGGGGTTAGTTTTTATCCCAAAATCATTGTAAATTCATTGAATATGATTTCAGAATATCACCTAAAATTTTAATAGTCATTTAAAATTTACCATCTATCTGAGAGTGATATGAATTATAGAAGTTTACATTTGTATTCAATTATTATTAAAGGCTTCTCTAAACCATGAATGAAACATCGGATATTTATCATATACAATAGATATTTGAATTAAATGTGGTTATACAATATCACTTATAGATGTCTTTTACAGATGATAATGAGATAAACCTTCGTTTAAAGTAATTAAATACTCTGACTTGGTAAGGTGATAGAATACCACCTGGATGGATTTATTAACTTTTGGTTTTATATGGAGTTCTACAATTAAATTCAGGGTTATGTTCTATCATTTCCATACATGTATGTGAAATGGTAGCATAATTCACTTATACATATTTCGATTAGTCTTGAATAGCTAGTATTCCATGAATTGAGATAAAAACACTACAATCTCTATTTTGATGTCATACTAGCAGAAATTTTTATTAAATTCTCTTTATATCTTGATGATTCATGTTTATATAGAGAATGATGAGCTACACACATCATCAAAAATGTTTCATATTCATTTTTTACATTCATGAGACACATATATAGGTTCCAAACTATATAAATCCTTCTTTAAAAAATTATAACATCTAAATATCTGTAATTTACTTCTATAGGAACATATTATTTTTTGAGAAACCTTAATCCTCTCAATAATGGAGGGATGAGAAATTACCTAAGAATGGTAGGATGATGATAATTCTATTATACTCATATCTAGACTTTACATGTCCTAGAATATTTTATCCCGTATAGTCCCTATCATGGATAGAGTAGTTGGATCCTTTCTATATAGAGAATCTACTACTTTGTTTTCCTTCCATTGATTGTAATGGGTTGAACAATCATAACCCATGATCAGCTATAACCACATCCATTGTCTCATGTTAATACCCACCTGTGTGAATGCAATCATTATGATTTTATTTTCAATATATATATCACACATCTCCCAATTGATATTATACATCAAAATTTATAACCAAAAGATCTCTACAAAAAATTGTAGATCATGACATATATTTTTATTCTCATGGATATTTAGTTGGTCGGATACATAAGATTTCACTATGTCATTTTCCATGAGTAGAAAACACATTATATATATAGTTACATCACTGTAGATTAAAAATCATTCTCTACTGGTGGGATATGTGAGTATAGGTGAATTGTTTATCCTCTTCTTAGGTATTTTAAAACATTCATCACATTCATCATTACAAACAAACATGACTTATTTATAATATATCATTTTTAGGAGGAAGGATAATAATGACATGTTTCTCACATGACAATGATAGAAAATAGATAATCCAGGGAAACTATGTATTTTAGTCCCAATTATTGTTCTTGGTCTCCCTTCAATTGTATCAGTTTTTAATGATACACATATACCACTTTACTATAGATGAAATTCCATTGGAACATTACTTATTCGAACGAAAACAATAATTTACTATTATTTTCATACATATTTTCTTTTTAAGAGTTCCTCTATATAATATACAAATTCTTCTCTTGTCTCTCATTACATTTTCAGTATAGAAGAATATCATCTATATAGACTACCAAAAATTCATCGTGTTAATATCTAAATACTCTATTATTCAAGTACCTAAAGCTTTCCCGAGCATTTATGTGCCCGAATGGAATCATTATTAACTCCTAGTTGATGTATCTTATAAAAACTTTTATTAGGGATATCCTTATTATTCACATTTACTTGATAATATCTGGTCCGAAGATATTTCATTTAGAAGTACTATGATCCATATAGTTAATCATATAAATAATCAATCTATGAAAGTAGTTTTTTTTATTTATCATGATTTCCATCTCATGATAATAGATGAAATTGTGCATTGAACAATAATTCTTCTAGATAAAGATGATTTATTCACCCCATGGTGAATCACTCAATCGTATAAACCCTTTATCCAGTTTTTCTTTTTGTGTTGCATAAGTTCAGAAAATGACATTCTATATTGACACAAGGATATAGAAATATTTCCAGGTATATTTTTTATTGATAATTTTGAATACCTTATAGTAAATATATGAGAGAATTATTGGGAAACACATTAGTTTATTCTATCATAATGGTCAATTATTCAATGATGATCTTTTAATTATCCTAAATCAATTGAGAAAAATGAGCCTTCTCATAAAGAAATAATATAAATTATTACTGTTATGGTAATAAATAAGACTAATCCATGTACTTTATCTTTTAGATAATCATATGGTGATTAATTATATATAGGTTAATTTACTTCTCTTGTCTATTTATTTTGGATACATATAAGGAAATACAATCCATGCCCAGAATGACATCAAATTCTACTAAAGAGAGAATGAAAAGTATCACTATGATGTTCAACCAAAATATGTGGATATGAGATGATTTATGTTAATGGTATGAAATAATTACCCAATTTTTTATTTTCACTAACAACTCAACTTCCATGCATTGATGTGGTGTTACAAAAGTGGTACAAAACATGTGAGATACTAAAGAATGAGTATAACCATTGATGATAACCATAATTTTAACTATTTTATTTTATTTATAATCAATTATTTAATCCTAAATAGACGTTAGTATGAAAAGTTTTTTACTATTAAAAACATAAATGGGAATCCAAGGACATTTAAGGGATAACTCATAAATGACATATACAATTTAACCTTTGAGATTTTTGTTTCTCAATCAATGTTATCAATGATGTATTTTCTAACATAAAATATTATGTACATTTTATTTCCATTAATAATGTTTATTAATGAGTTTGTGAATTTTATGAATAATATACCCTAATAATTTTTAACTAGGTGGGTATTAAGGCATGTTATCATGCCCCAATTCCTGATCGATTCTAGATCAATATGGTGTTTCTGAGGTGTTTACAACTATTTTAATATATTCAAGAGAGAAATAATCTTTTAGTATATAGGAAGGGATTTATTTTTATGTAAACCTAAATCATTAATCAATACAAAATTTTTAAGGATGTTCTCATATTCTTAATCTTACTCTAAAATATTTTACATTAGTTTTTAAATCCTAATCCCAAAAAATAACTAGACTTTCCTAGGATACCTAATATAAAAAACATTCATTTAACACACATTATTTTATTATATGTTATATAGAAATACTCGTAAAAAAACTTAAAGTATCAAGGGGCCCAGTTTCTCTAGGATACAATGTTTATAGCATAACATCATAAAACTAGGATACACTGAATCTATTGAAATCATTGTTAACATTATTTAAATTAATTCGAATTTTCTAAAACATCACGAGATGACCTTAAGAAAAATTAAAAAATTATGTGAACTATAAATCCCGGTAATGGAATAAAAAAATAATAACATCGGGGAAATAAATACATGTGATCCATGTTGTATAACAATGTATCATAATAGGTGACAATCATATGCATGAACAAAGTGGCATGATATAATATGATGGCATAAAGAAAACATGGGAATTTGTAAATAACAGAAAACATGGAATCATAAATATAATTATAGGTTAAACACCAAGAAATCATAAAATAGTGTTATTAATATATCCAAACACACACTTTACATGGAATTTCAGATGATTAAAACATTAACAAATGTATTAGAGAACTATCAGGACACACACATCATAATCATATCTTGTACATGAATAAGTGGGACACATAGATCATATAACATTAGAGAAATTAATTTTTTTTTTCATGTGGATAATAAACATGATCAACAATGTATAGACATTTTAGTTCAGTGATGAAATCAGTAGTTTTGTTCAACAAAGAATATAGGCATAAAGTTATAAAGAGTAAAAAACTATTGATATCCATATTAGTAGTAGATCAAGTTTCTTTCCCTCATTCAATTCTTTATTAAAGGTGGATTATCAAAAGAAGATAGAGAGTCACCTTCATTCCCCATTAATCTATTCATGTTCTTTGAATACTTAAATATCTACCTAATTGATGAAATTACGAAGAGAAACTAGAGGAAGAAGCTAAGTAAGCGTCAATCCATGGATTTGTTTATTGACGATAAAACAATGTATTCAATATTCTTTAATTTTCTATATGTATATAAATATGGAGGTAAATTTATCATGCCCCTAAATAGCATTGTTTTATCATATGTTTATTTAAACACACCTCTTTCATGAGAGTTTTCCATAATATAGAATGGATTTTTTCCCTATTGAAATTATAGTGGAATATAATTCTTATGAGGACCATGAGACTCTTTCATTTTCAAAGAAGTTGATTTCAACATTCTAAATATGAATTTAGAATTATTTAATAATTGTGTATTAACAATTATTTTGATTTAAATCATATTTTTCAATTTAATTGATCAAAATTTTTAATTTTTTATGGATTGTGAATTTAAAAAAAATTGGATGGTTGTTGAAAATTGAACAATGATATAGGAACATCAATATTAATTACACTTACTAAAAAATAGAGTGAACATGAATCTATTAAATATTGTCATAATTGGCTATTTTTGTGTCACGTGGTTGTTATAATACATGTGAAAATTTCTATGTGGTCGGAGAAATCGAGGGATGCACTCGGTCAGCATATTTTAGTTGTTATCTAAATAAAACAAATGAAAATAAATAAGAACAATGATGTATTTAATTGATTATTTTTTGAAGGATGACTTAAGGAGTATGATTTCAACTAACTTATAATAATACCCAAACTAATAAAATAAATTTTAAGTGCCTTATAGTGGAGGTAAAGGAATAAATTTTCATGTCAAAAACAAGAATGAGTAGGAAAAGAGGGACATAATGGAGGTGAAGTGGGTAGAAGTAGAAACTGAATTATGAGATATGATCTCTAATTATTTTCATATATTTCTTCTTAAATTATTCCCATCTTTTTTTACTAACATTTCCAACAATACAATCATTTATATACATAATTTATCGTGGGTTTAATTTGCTTCAAGTTTTTTCTTTTATTGATAATGATAATTCATTCATTATAATAATTTATTCTCATTGACCACACATCTTGGGAAAGAGTTTTATTTTTCATAGGAGAAGTAATAATTATCAAGGGATATTATGATGCTTCTATAATATAAATTTCATATAGAGATGAACATTTTCATGAGATCAATATATCATAAAATATTTATTCATTTCTAAATTAACATATCATTCTCATATGTATGCCTCACATAATAGAGATAGTTTTAACCCTACTAATGTTGTATTTGACACTTCATTTTTCTCATACAACACATGATTATTCTTATAATTTTTATTCCCTTTTAGTGGCAGTTGAGGATATTAAATAATCCATTCGACAACTCAAAAATATGACATTGGGTTCAATTATTCACTATTTGAATGTGTAGGTTTTCTAAATTTTATTTTAACAATCATGGAAACCCCCGCTATTATAATAATTTGGGATCATTGCTGGGAATGTCTTGGAAATAATTTATTTAGGTTAATAATATTTATTAATAAACTAAATTAACACAAATAGAAAACCCTATAAAAATAAATTCCTTATTTAATCCATTAACTTTTATGACATTTAATATATTAATAAACCTATGAGTTTATTATCCTTAAATACATTATGAAACAAGATCATTGATTTTACAGCAGATACATGTTTCTTGTTATAATATTTTAAAAAAGAAAATTAGGTGGGACATCTTAATGAGGTGTATTTATTTATTGTAACTCTTATGGAAATAATTGGTTATCATTATTCCTATAACCAAACATGAGAGGAAGATAAATTTGATAAAAACCGTCAAATTTTATGAACATGAACATTATGATTATACCAAACTAGAATATATTATGATAAAAAAGATTTCTAAATTTGAAAAAAAAATATTAATAAGATAGTATTAAAAAATTAAAAAATTAAAGTTCAGAAGTACATAAAGTGATGAAAAATCATGAATAATATGGCATAAGTGAATGAAGAAACTACATATTGGTTTTTGAAAATGATAGGTCAATTGAAAATGAATCTAAATTTAATGATGAAACTAATTATATGTATGAATTTTAATTCGATGAAAAAAAAATTATATATAACCCAATCTCTGAATGAATAAAAAAATTATGATAATAAATGAACAAAATAAAGGTATGTATGCTAGTAATTTATTAGAAATAATGGAGTGAACTTGAATAATATTTCCCCATTCATTTCATGGTTTCTAATTTAAAAATGATTCACTATTTTCAGTGTTTTTGGTAACGACCCAAAAATTCATTAATAAAAATTCCTATTGGTCTTTTAAAATGTCTTCTTATGGTTTTGTAAAATGTATGCACTTATTTGTTGATATGTTTTGTAATTTAAAATACCTTTAAGAATTGTGATCGTTGTTAATAAATTAATTGAACTGTGATCACATGATTAGTATAAATATCGGGCTTTAACAAATCCAATTTAATCATACAAAGGAAGCGATGGACTCATCCAGTAGACTTGGCCCATACGAAGCCCATTTTTTGGAGTTCATAAAGGAGGTGGAATCATTAGGATTCACTCTTGACCATGCCCAAGCCAAGCTAGAATACCTATTGGACAAGCGAAACTGCCTACGGGAGAAGTGGAAGTTGATAGATATTACTACTCAAGCAATGTTATCTGAGCCATCCCAAGAACTGGTCACCATCGCGCACATTACCCTAAGGTATTATGAAGGTATTTTAAGGGATTATGTATCAAGACCCTATAATTATTAATATGTACATTATTTTTGTATAAATAATATAAATTCATTATGTTATTGTTACTTTGTAAATTGTTATTAAAACACAAATAATATTTTTAGTTAATATTCAACAACGAAATCTATTTTGATGAATTAATGGATTTTTGAATTATGTAATATTTTAATAAAATATTATTATTATTAATTTTGTTAATAAAATATAAATTATCGTATTATTTTATGAATGCAATTGTAATTTTAATTAAGGTTTGAAAGCTGTTTTTGTCAAAACCCGTGAATTTTGGATAAATGCCGGTTTTTATTTTGAAATTAAAAATTCACATAATTAGAAAATTATATCGATAAAATGAATATTTATTTTTGAATCAGGATGTGAAAATTATTAAATGGTGGATTTTTAATAATTTTCTGAGACAGTCGAATTTCTGGGTAAAAACTAAATACCATTTATATATACCATGTGTTTTATGACATCATAATGACCCAATAGTGATGTAATTAAATACTATAAACATTTTGTTCTATAAATATATGTTTTACCATTAAAATAATGTGATTTATGGGTTTTTTTGATTTATTTGACGAAGCATTAGTGGAACCATGAAGGATTATAAAACATTTTAGCTATTTTAATTGATTTCCTTGAGAGTGTGACTCACCTCTACATCAGAAACCGTAATATTTCATGAATTTCGGCCCTTGTTATTATGAAATATTGTTTTCCACCCCCCTTTGGAAAAAAACTATGTGAAAAAAACCATAGTATGGTTTGTGGATTTGATTAGTTTAATGTATAGTGTATCAAACCTAAATAATAATGAATTCCCTCTCCTTTCCCATATAAACCCACCCAAGCTCCCAATTATTATTCACTAAAATCATTGAGAGTTCGTCCAACATCTGACCTCATCTCTGTAGAATCCTCCCAAGGTTCCCCAAGATCCCATGAAGCCTCTCTCAAGCACCTCCCAATCCTTTTTTATGACAATTCCAAGTTTGGGATTTCCTCATTTCTTAATTTTGTCAATGTTTCAATATATTATTATATCCATTTTATTTCAATTAAAAATTTAAGGGTATGATTTAAAACCTCCCCAATACTGCTATATTCATGTTTGAATAATGAGATATCTCTTTTCTCTCTCATTAATTCCTCCCATGTACACCTGGTACAATGCCGAAATTCCGTAAGGAACTTCTCTCTCCTCATTTACATTCAAGCAATTCTTCGGTATTACGTTTCTAAATTCCATTACGTTTTTTGGGACTTTTATCTATATGGCCCCCTTAATATCAATTTTATATACTTATGAAGATATCCCCATTTCTCTATCACTAACCATTTTTATGAATCCTTATGTCACACCGTTATGCTGCCGAAATTACACCGCGTTTTTTCAAGACAAGAACATTATAAAGTCTATACCATACCCATGTCTCGATCAAGGGTATTCACCTTTATTAACATATACATGTTTAATGGTACTTTTATGTATATTTTCCTCATTATATAATCGTGGAATAAGTTATGATGTTGATTGATTCCATGTTATATGATCCATGTGGCACACTTATGCATGAAATGAAATGTTTAAGCAGGGTGCACCCTAATAGTGCTTCAACCATTGTGTAAAGTATAGTATCATGATATGTCAAGTGAAATGGGTGTTGAATCATGCTAATTCAAATGAAACTATGTTTTTCTCATGCATCATGTGCAATTAGGGTTAACTCATGCTCTATGTGTAATGAGCCTTGGCTTAGGATAATTCCATGTTAAGTGTTTTTGCACATTTTCGTGTTATGATTTTCATGATTGATCATGACTTTATGTTCATATTTTTCTTCTACCCCATTCAAATTCCTATTGACTAACATGTATTGTATTCCTCGTGTAATTTCATGTTTATTCCCTTACTGGGCTTTATAGTTCACCCCTTTTAATATACATGTACTCAGGTTATCCCATGTATTACTAAGTATGACGGTATGTAGTGGTCATGTAAAAGAAGTTTTCAATAAGATGTTCAGTTTTATATTTTATTTTGTTATGTAAGGTTCTTAATCCTCAAAGACACTAGACCTATCGATCTTCATGTTGTATAAATTGAAGAGCTTATGTAATAAATCATATTAAGTGTGTAATAAAGGGAAGGGTTGTCATTGGAAGCCCATTTGTCGGTACCCAGAAAATAGTTGGCTTTATTGGGATTATCTCTTGACCTAGCCCAAGCTAAGCTTGAATACTTTATGCTCGATCAAAACCACCTACGGGATAAGTTGATGTTTATAAATATTACCACTCGAGCAATTTTATCAGAGCCACCACAAGAGTCTTTTAGCATCACAGACCATACCCTAAGGTCTTATGAATGTGTTTTAAGGGGTTATGTAATAATACCCTAGCACTATTACTATGTACATTAATTTCTAATAATGAATATACATTAATTTTATTATTGTTACTTTGTATATTGTTTTTAAACCACAAATAGTATTTTTTGTTAATATATTCAACTAAGAAATCAATTTTGATGAATTAATGGATTTTTCAACTAAATAGTATTTTAATAAAATATTATTATTATGAAATTAATTTTTATTAAATATAAAATAACGTATAATTTTATAAATGCAATTGAAATTTTTATTAAGGATTGAAAATTGTTTTCGTCAAAACCCGTGATTTTTTTATAAATGTCTGTTTTTATTATAAAAATAAAAATTCACATATTTAGAAAATTATTTAGATAAAATTAATATTATTTTTGGAATTAGGATGTTGAAATTATCCAATGGTGAATTTTTCATAATTTTCTGAGACAGTCGAAGTTTTGGATAAAAATTAAATAATGTTTACATATATAATGTGTTTAATGACATTATAATGACCAAATAGTGATGTAATAATATAATATAAACTTTATTTTCGGCGAATATATGTTTTACCATTAAATTAATGTAATTTTTTGGTTTTTTTGATTTATTTTTCAAAGCTTTTGTGGACCCTTCAAGGCTTATAAAACATTTTAGCTTTTTAAATTGACTTCCTTGAGTCTGTGACTCACCTCCACATAAGCAACCCTATTATTTTAAGCTTTTAGGCCATTCTTATTCTAAAATATTATTTTCCACACCCCTTATTAAAAACCCATGGGAATAATCCATGGTATGGTTTGTGGTTTTGATTAGTTTAATATGTGGGGTCCAGAACCTAAATAATAAAGAATTATCTCTCCTTTCCTATACAAACCCACCCATGCTCCCACTTAATCATCACTAAAAGAATTTGGAATTCGTCCAAAATATTCCCTCCTCTCTCTATAACCCTCCCAAGTCACCCAAATCTCTCAATATGCCTCTCCCAATCCCCTCCCTGGCATTTGGGATCACACTTCCAAGCAAGGTATTTCTTCCTTTCTAAATTTTTTCCATGTTTCTATATATTGTTATATCATTTTTATTTCAATTAAAAATATTGGGTTATGATTTAAATCCTCCCCCATTCTACCCTCTTCATTTTTTAATAATAAGAGATCCCCTTTCTCTCTCATTAATACCACCCATGTACCCCTATTACCTGGCCGAAATTCCGTAACGAATTTCTCTCTCCTTATTTTCATTAAAAAAACTTTTTTATACATATCTAAATTCCATTAATTTTGTTGGGAAATGAATTTATATGAACTATTACTATCAATTTCATGTACATATTATGAGACACCCATTTCTCTCTCATGAACAATTTTTATGAATCCTTATGTCACACAGTTATGCTGCTGAAATTGAACCACGTTTTTTTCAAGACACGATCATTGTGTAGTGGATACCATACCCATTTCTATATATAGGGTATTAACCATTATGTACATATACATATTTAATGGTACTTTCATGTATTTATTCCAAATTACGTAATCGTGGAATAACTTATGATGTTGATCAATTCCATGTTATATGATCCATGTGGCACCGTTATGCAAGAAATGAAATGTTTAAGAAGAGTGTGCTCTAATAGAACTCCAATGCATATAATAATGTATAGTATAATAATAAGTCATGTGCAATGGGTGTTGACTCATGATAATTCAATTAACACGAGGGTTTACTCATTCTTCATGTGTAATTTGGGTTTACTCATGCTCCATGTTCAATGATCCTAGGCTCATGCTAATTCTATGTTAAGTGTTGTTTCCACATTTCCATTTATGATTATCATGCTTTTTTAGGTGTTTATGTTTATATTTATCTTGTGCTCCATTGATATGCCTATTGACTAACATTTATGGAATATCTCTTGTTATTCCATTTTTATTCCCTTATTTAGCTTTATAGATCACCCCTTTTCTTATACATGGCCTTAGGTTATCTCATGCAATGCTAAGTATGAGGGAATATAGTGTAGTTTTCAATAAGATATTGTGTTTTATGTTTTATGTTGTTCTGTAATGTTCCTAATCCCCAAAGACAGTAGACCTCTCGATCTTCCTTGTTATACCATTTGGAGAGTTTACGTAATAATTTATGTTAAGTGTGTAATTAAGAGTACGGTTGTAATATTGTTAGGTTGTAATATCTTAGGCTGAGGAAAATATTGAAAAATACATTTTTAACATGAAAAATCATTCAACATAATTATCTAAAAATAATACAATGTGTGCTTCAAAAATAAAGCAGGGAAATTTTAAAACAAGATAATAATATAGAATTCATTGATATTATAATATTCAAATCTCTTGAAAAATTTATCTTTCATATGTTGGGATTTCAATTTTTATAATTTTATTCTTGTAAAATATGATGTTTTTGTGTAATTTGGTGAAAAATAAACTAGTGATCTTTCTATAGTAGGTTTCCTTTTGGATGGTCCATCTAAGTATTTATTTAATTCAATTAAAATTAATGTGAATGTACTTATAGGATTTTGTATAACTTATCATATATCGGGTCCTCATTTTTTGGAGGTAAATATAATATTTTTCTATAGAATTTGGAATCAAACAATCTATTGAACATTCATTATTAGATAATATTTTTTATAGTGAAAATAAATAATACGGCGATAAAACACTATATGTGTTTCATAGTAAATTATTATTAAGTAATTTTTGATGGGTTTAAATTTTTAGATGATAAATTCTTGGAGAAAGATCATAGTTATTTATAATCTATGTGTACTGATGAAAAACACTAATTATTACAAGTTTTTCATTGTATTTCTCATTTGGTTTGGATTCGATTATTAATATACTTTAAATAAATTATATAGAAGTGGTAAATCAGTTGATTGATAATGGTTTTAGATCATTACAAAACACTACTGATAACCCTCTAAAAGGGAAATATTTTTAAAACACATATAACCACAACAATTATTTTTATTATATAGAGATTTATAATTAGTTAATGTGATATATGAATCATGTCACACCCATGGGATCACCATGTCTACCTATGTCCATTCATGAGACATCCAAAAGTGATAAATCAATTTTATAATTACAAGTTGATAGTACTCCATTAGTGAGTGATTCTGGTGATGTGTTTATATATTATGGATTAAAAAGATTCATTGAATATCTATAGGGAGTGTCACCATTTGCACATGAGTCTGAGTGCAATGAATTTACCATGAATGTGGATATGGTTGATGAATCATCTTCTCTAATTGGAAAATCCATTCAGTAATCCCTTGATAATATTGTGGTTTTCAAAAAACAATTTATATATTTTATGAATATTGAATGTTTTTTTAGAAATTTTGACTCCCACAAAAAAATCAGCTATTAAGAAAATTATGTCAAACACATTTGGTGACTTATGGTTGAAAATGCACAACTTTCTAGTGAGCACGGTGAGTTTCTAGGAGATTCTTGATGCAAATAAAAAACATACCACTACTTCATAGGAAAATAAATTTTACAGTTTTATTAACATTTCAACCATAAAATCAATCATCCTTAAAATGTTTGAAACCTCACATTATCATCTTCTCAGATTTTATCAAAATGTTACTCGGTTAGTGTTTTTCTTTTCATGGAATTATCACTAAGACAACCTTTTACCATTCACATGGTCTATTCTTTTTTGAATTTCTCTGTGTGGATTTAATTATTCTTTTATTTATCATTACAATGAAATTACATATGGAGACCCAGTGATTAATGTTATGTTATGAGGGTGATCATTAAATTAATTAGAAGAATGAAATAAAAAAACTTCTTGGGGGGATAATTTTTTCTAAGAAAATTAATTTTTGTAACAATTTAATCATATTACATAAAAGAATTAGGCGTGTGGTGATTTAGTTTATATTCCAAATTGGTTCTTTTTTCCTTTTACAATTTTTTTGAGGATTATATTATTGTAATAATCCTTGGTGAAAACTATCTTAATGTAGTTATCCTTAAAAAACATTATCACCATTAAAATACCAATTAAATCAACACACTGTTTGAAGTGATATACCAGATACCAATTCTACATGTTGAGATGAATTGGAAATAATTATTTCATATTTATAAATATAGTGATTATAAATTTCCAAATATGTTTTAGAATGTTTCTTGAACTTGTAAAAATGATGTTTGAATTTCATTGTGTCCTTTGAACATGCCTATGAACAACTAAATATAAAATATATTTTGAACCAAAATTACCATATTTTTTTGAACGTGTCATTTAATAATGAGTACATTTTGACTTTTTATTATGGGTTGGGGGCCTTAATAAATTAGATATAATTTTCTATAATGTAAAACCCACCAAGAACCCCCTAAAAATTCTGTAACTTGTGAGTTTTGAAGCTTCATATTGGCATCATAGTGGTTTATTTTTTTGGGAATGATGAATGTTATGATGACACATTTATGAGTTAATAATTTATTACATAATGGGTTCAATTTGGACTATTTATTTCATTAATTCTTAAAAAAATTATTCATGGTTATATTTTGAATGAAATTTACTCCAAAATAATTTAATTTGAAACATTTTGATTCCAATCAAACTTATAATATTTCAATTTAAATGAGAAATTAAATGACAATACCAATCTAGGTAAAACCTATATTCCTTAATTCTTTCTTTACTTTTTTATTTTTTACTACTGGATGAATTATCTATGTTCCATTTTAATTAATAATTTTCCCCATATGAATAGAGTGTCTCATTGTAATGTATTTTAATTATGTTTGTCTATTATCCTCGATGTAATGATAAATTTGGATTTTTTAAAGTTAAATTAAAATAAATCAAAATGTGTCATTTTTATAAAATATTAATTAATACATTACAACAAACCACTCAGTTTTAAGAGGAACTTCACACTTTCTTATTAAGAGAGTACATATGGGGAAATTATTTTCAAAATAAATTCTAATGGGAATATTGTTTTTAAAATTTAGTATTTACTTTCTTCCACTTAATTTTGTAATGTTTTTTATTAAGGATAAAAATGTATTATGTATGAGGGACTATGATTTAGCTTTTTCAAATATTTATTTACAATAATTTTGGTACATAATATTTTTTTTGGTCAAATTATACTTATAAATATATAATTATTAAATTTTGAGTAATTTTATATTGAAATTTTTAATTTATTAAGTTTATATTTAAATTTTTTTTTTTAATATTTAAATTATTAATTTTTTCAGTAATATAGTTTCCATTTATTTTATCTATAATATTCTTATTAAAATAATTAAATTTATGTATACTTATTTTATTCATGATGCTTTTCAAATGTTTTAATAATTTTAATGTTTCTATAAATATTTATAAAATTCGGCTTGAATGTATTTAAAAATATTTTGTTTTAGTGATTAACTAAATTATTATTATGTTTTTTATTTAATTTTCATTAGAAATAATTATATTGAATAAGTTAGTGGAATAATTTAATTGTAATTTTATTTTCATAGGTTTCCTATTAATTATTAATTATATCTCAATGATTTATTTTATTTATAATATTTATGATATGGAAATTTTAATGCAATATTTTAAATATTTAATTAATTTTTTTTTATAGTTTTAATTTTAAAAATCTTATTTATTTGATTTTAATGGGATACATTTTTTGCAAGGAGTGTGAAATTTCTAAGAATGGGAAAATTAGACTTATGAAGTGGAAACCAGAAGAGAAATGATCCCATAATTAATTATATAAAATTTCCAAAAATATAGATTTCATTTCAATTATACCTACCATACTTGTTTCATTATGTTACCACGTGAAGAAGCACAATCACTTAAGTAACATTGATTGATAAGAATGTAACCTACCATAAATCTTGTATGAAAATACTGTGATGACCTAAAAATATGCAACCATGTATATGTAAATTGACTATGGTATACTCTCGTTATAGGTGGATAAAGAAAAATTTTGACATAATGCATACTAAGGCCGAATAGTGATGTCGTGCTTTGATTGAAGAAGCCCGATCTAGATGATCATTAAATATCGAGTAAGAGTTTATGTTTGATGTTGACTAAATTATCATGAATCACAAATATTTGGTTATAGGGAGTGTCAATTAATGTTTATAAATGATTTTTTAGAATGTGATATTATAGGATTTTGGAAGGTGATAACATGGTGTTTCAATGTTCTATTGAATAAATTTCTCTAGAGTGTTGTAGAATATGACTCATGCTCGACTGAAATAGATATTGTAAATTTATATTAATGCTAATGAATTCCAGCCTTGAGTTTTCTTGTTGTGAATTATCATGATCAACCGTCGATTGAAATGTGGGTTTTAACGTTACATTCTAAAGATTGTTTATCCAAGATTGAATAATTATATATATTAGGTGTCTTCCACTATTTAGATCCATATGAGTTGCATATAAGGTTTCATATTCAGGTTCAATGTTTTCATGCTGGTTAATGATTTCAAGAATATTGTATTTCCCATTTATTCCACATTTCCCCAATCATAAAAATGGAATTCTTTACAATCTATATTCTCAATGATATTCATGAGAGAAACTATAGAAAAAAGTTGTGGAAGAGTCAACCTGAACATTTTTGGGTTGGAGATAAATTACTATGTTCATCATTCATTTATTCTCTTTAGGTTTATGACTATGGAAGATAGATCCTCATGTATAAAATCGTATCGATTTTTTGTATGATTTTCTATACACACCACTTAATTGTTGTTTTCTCTCAATGGAAATAAGATGATTTTTACAATAAAAATTCCATTGTAATGTCTTTTATATTAGTTCTATTAAATTCCATTTCTATCAATGTTTGTGCATTTAGAATTTTTCAATATTGAATGGAAATTATGGTATTTTTTGTCATAATTGAGATTTAGATTTAATTCGGGGTCATTAATTTATTTGAGATATGAGTTTCAATAGATAAATATTTTTGAAAGAATAAAATGTTGAATAGTTTTTAAAAATATAACCATGGTATTGGAATATATAGATTCATTTGCACTACTACAACCTGCCCCTTTATCAGCACTAAAAACCAGCATTAACAGCGCTAGAAAAGCGCTGTTAATTTCGTCGTAGAAAAAGGGGGGTCCCCTTTATCAGCGCGTTGTGGAGCGCTGATAAAGGTAAACTATATCAGCGCTTCTCGGAGCGTTGATACAGGATCCCTTTATCAGCGCTCCTCTAGCGTTGTTAAAGGTGTCCTTTATCAGTGCTAAAAAAGTGCTGATAAAGGCCCCAGCGCCTGCACCTAAAAAATAGTACCTGCACACCTGCACACCAGAATACCTGCACAAAGTAGCACATTCACACCTGCACACCATAGCACCCGCACCCAATATTTTGACTGACAACGGTATATACATTTACTTAACATCATGAATACAAAAAAAATTGCATTGCTATATACATTTCAAACATTGTTTTACATGGTTACATTTACAATTATTCAACAACAGTTATAAACATTCATGTTTCATCCTTTGATATCCGTGATCCGCTCTCGATGGTATTTGTTGCCGAACAAAGCATCTAAATTCAAGGAAAAAAATTCACCTATATAAGAAAACAAATATTATGTTAGTAATGCAATAATGAAAGAAATTAAAACAGTAATATGAAAGAATACATTAATATGGAAATGTGAAACTAAAATATTAAATTTTAAACTCAAAAGTTTTCATTTTCATAACAATGAAAGGGAATAATGTAAAATGAATATGTTTTTGATTGATTTATCTCATTTAATAAATATTGATTCTTTATATAATGAAAAGATTTACCGGTCACACCGTGCATCGGATTGAGGTGTGGTCGATTCGTACACGTCACAAATGATCCGTGGATCATTTTCCTAAATTATCAAAACAATCCTAACACGTTTGCTCGGTTTGGCTTATGTCATTGGTGTTGTTTTCAAAAGTTTATGTCATTTTCAAACTGATATCAGACAATTTTAGCCATACCGGTCACAACGTTCATCAGATTGAGGTGCGGTCGATTCGTACACGTCACAAATGACTCGTGGATCGTTTTACTAAAGTATCAAAACAATCTGAAGGCGTTTTCTTGGTTTGGAGTATGTCATTGGTGTTGTTTTCCAAAGTTTATGTCATTTTCAAACTGATATCAGACACTTTTAGCCATACCGGTCACACCGTGCGTCGGATTGAGGTGCGGTCGATTCGTACACATCACAAATGACTCGTGGATCGTTGTCCTAATGTATCAAAACAATCCGAAGTCGTTTTCTCGGTTTGGCGTATGTCATTGGTGTTGTTTTCCAAAGTTTATGTCATTTTCAAACTGATATCAGACAATTTTAGCAATACCGGTCACACCGTGCGTCGGATTGAGGTGCGGGCGATTCGTACACGTCAAAAATGACTCGTGGATCGTTGTCATAAAGTATCAAAACAATCCGAACGTGTTTGCTCGGCTTTCCGTATGTCATTGGTGTTGTTTTCCAAAGTTTATGTCATTTTCAAACTGATATCAGACAATTTTATCCATACCGGTCACACCGTGCGTCGGATTGAGATGTGGTCGATTCGTACACGTCACAAATGACTCGTGGATAGTTTTCCTAAAGTATCAAAACAATCCGAACGCGTTTTCTCAGTTTGGAGTATTTCATTGGTGTTGTTTTCCAAAATTTATCTCAATTTGAAACTGATATCAGACACTTTTAGCCATACCGGTCACACCATGCATCAGATTGAGGTGTGGTTGATTCGTACACGTCACAAATGACTCGTGGATCATTTTCCTAAAGTATCAAAACAATCCAAACGCGTTTTCTCGGTTTGGAGTATGTCATTGGTGTTGTTTTCTAAAGTTTATGTCATTTTCAAACTGATATCAGACAATTTTATCCATACCGGTCACACCGTGCGTCGGATTGAGGTTCGGTCGATTTTTGCACGTCAAAAATGACTTGTGGATCGTTTTCCTAAAGTATCAAAACAATATGAAGGCATTTTCTCGGTTTGGTGTATGTCATTGGTGTTGTTTTCCAAAGTTTATGTCATTTTCAAACTGATATCAGACAATTTTAGCCATACCGGTCACACCGTGCGTCGAATTGAGGTTCGGTCGATTCGTACACATCACAAATGACTCGTTGATCGTTGTCCTAAAGTATCAAAACAATCTGAAGGCGTTTTCTCAGTTTGTCGTGTGTCATTGGTGTTGTTTTCCAAAGTTTATGTCATTTTCAAACTGATATCAGACAATTTTAGCCATACCGGTCACACTGTGCGTCGGATTGAGGTGAGGTAGATTCATACACGTCAAAAATGACTCGTGGATCGTTGTCCTAAAGTATCAAAACAATCCGAAGGCGTTTTCTCAGTTTGGTGTGTGTCATTGGTGTTGTTTTCCAAAGTTTATGTCATTTTCAAAATGATATCAGACAATTTTAGCCATACCGGTCACACCGTGCGTCGGATTGACATGCGGTCGATTCGTACATGTCACAAATGACTCGTGGATCGTTTTCCTAAAGTATCAAAAAAATCTGAAGGCGTTTTCTCGATTTGGCGTGTGTCATTGGTATTTTTTTCCAAAGTTTATGTCATTTTCAAACTGATATCAGACAATTTTATCCATACCGGTCACACCGTGCGTCGGATTGAGGTGCGGTCGATTTTTACATGTCACAAATGACTCGTGGATCATTGTCCTAATGTATCAAAACAATCCGAAGGAGTTTTCTCAGTTTTTCGTGTGTCATTGGTGTTGTTTTCCAAAGTTTATGTCATTTTCAAACTGATATCAGACAATTTTAGCCATACCGGTCACACCGTGTGTCAGATTGAGGTGCGGTCGATTCGTACACGTCACAAATGACTCGTGGATCGTTTTCCTAAAGTATCAAAACAATCCGAAGGTGTTTTCTCGGTTTGGCATGTGTCATTGGTGTTGTTTTCTAAAGTTTATGTCATTTTCAAACTGATATCAGGCAATTTTAGCCATACCGGTCACACCGTGCATCGGATTCAGGTGCGGTTGATTCATACACGTCAAAAATGACTCGTGGATCGTTTTCCTAAAGTATCAAAACAATCCGAAGGTTTTTTCTCGGTTTGGCGTCTGTCATTGGTGTTGTTTTCCAAAGTTTATGTCATTTTCAAACTGATATCAGACAATTTTAGCCATACCGGTCACACCGTGCATCAGATCGAGGTGCGGTCAATTCGTACATGTCAAAAATGATTCGTGGATCGTTTTCCTAAAGTATCAGAACAATCTGAAGGTGTTTGCTCGGTTTGGCATATGTCATTGGTGTTGTTTTCCAAAGTTTATCTCAATTTGAAACTGATATCAGACACTTTTAGCCATATCGGTCACACCGTGCATCGGATTGAGGTGCGGTCGATTCGTACACGACTCGTGGATCGTTGTACTAAAGTATCAAAACAATCTGAAGGTTTTTTATCGGTTTTATGTGTGTCATTGGTGTTGTTTTCCAAAGTTTATGTCATTTTAAAACTAAGTAGTAGGAATTCACTAATCTAAGGATATGAAACATAAGAAAGGGAGATCATAGATTCTCAATAAGTGTAAAGGGAGATATCAATGACCATATTAAGATAACATAAGTATTAGTAATTCACCTTCATTGTTCTATTTGTTTACATTCTTCGATCATGTACGCTGCCCATTCGTTTCTAACGACATTTATATCTTCTTCTGAATAGGAGTTTTTGCGACAGTCATAGTAGACCTGAAAAAATATAAATACACAAAGGATTAATAATTATTTTCAATAAATTAGTAATTATTTTCAAAAATACCTCTTCAGGGATGCTAGTTTGTCCATGAAATACGATCTCTTTCATAAATTTACAAACATAATAACCGCAGTCCTTGTCATTTGTTTGTTTCGAACACTGCAGAAACATCGAGAAAAATAAGTAATTTGTTTTGATATATATTTGGATAGTGAAATATAATTATATATACCCAGATACTTCTCCATTTGTAGATCTTGTGGGCATTGTCGTCCTTACACCCTGGATTCATTCCAGCCTTTAGATGATATTCATACACCGCCCTATCATAACAAAATCCTCATTAAAATATAATATAAATTATATTACTAGATATTTAGCTCTAAAATGTTGGATCTAGTGTATTACAAATTGAAAATCCCCATCATGTGTGGTCGGTTAGTTGGATATCAATGCAGTGAATCCAGAAAATAAATCTTTGGAGTATCCAAATTGACTGCAATGAGCATCCAATGTTCCCTAAAAACACAAAAATAAATAAGTACTGATAAAAATGAAAATATAATTGATATGATTAAAATGTAGAGTTTTACCCTTGAATCATTGGTATTAAAAAGAGTTTGTCAGTCGTAATTCTTCTTTGAAACGTTCTGAGCAGATTTGACATCAATTCAGCCTGAAAATTAGAATCTATTTCTGTTCATTGTGTAGAAATGGTGTGAGGACTAATGAGTCCAAATTTGTATTCATGGGAAAATCCCTTCATTTGTTTTTCATATATACGCCTGTGAAAAATATGAGATGTATTTATCCATAATTATCAAAGTATATCAGCTTCTGTAAAATCAAATCATGAAAACATACCTCATGTATACATTTATAACTGAGGTGCATAGCCAGTCATATATGATGATCTCAGAAATAGCGTCTTCACTAACGAAATCCATTGTTTCCTCTCCATACATATCTTTTTCACAAACAATTTTATGATTCTTTCCGTCTTTTATTTTCGTATCCACATGATCTTGCAATGATATTAAATGTGGATATAGAACGAGCGGGGTGAACGCGCTCTCAGTAGATCGTTTTGATCGGTTGGTTGATCCAATCTTGGAGCCGCACTTTCATTTTAGCTTCTCCATTTTATCCTTTTGTAATAACATTCATCAGTTCAGCCATTTTCTAATTTAATGTTAAAGGTTCTGCTTGAAAAATGAACTGGAAATGAATACCTCCTTCTCGACGTGTTTTTTTTCAAGATTCGACGGCCATGCAATGAATGTTCCAATAGATTTTTCCACCATATGAATGTCATCATCGTCATTTGGCACGGGTAGCTCGGTGCTCGGCTCATGAGCTACGTTAATCGACACTTTGACATGACCGGTTGGAAGTGGTCTGGAGTGTAGCGTGTCATTCTGCATATTGAACATTATAGCCCTCGCTACAAGGCGATGGGTGGGAGTTGACAGATATAAATCACAGTCATTTTCACCCTACAGAATATCATTAAATGAAAGGTATCAATGTCTATGTGATTCACATCTCACAAAAACGAATATTATAACATTGATTACCTCAGTTAAGTCAGGTCCTTGAGGGGAATGGCTCGCCTCAAAGCTGGTGAGGGGTGGATCTTCTCGCGGGGGTTGTTCTTGAGTTGTTTGTTCACTTCGCCTCTCCTCCATCAAACTCTTTAGCATCTCTCCCTGAGTTTGGATTAGTTCTTCAAGGGTAGCTACTCTATCTCTAATTACATGCAATTCTTTAGTTTGTTCATCCTCTTGTTTTTTTTTCTTAAAATATGTCTTGGGTGACACCCCAAAACCCACACCTCTGACGCGGCCATACTGTTCTAGTTGTTTCAAGGCCGTTGAAAGTATGTCTGCATCCGGTGCGGGTGTTGTTGTTTCCTGTGACTATGTCAAATAGAAAATATGAAAAAATAAGTAAGCATCGTTATGTAATAGTGATTTAAAGCAAAACAAGTTTATATTATGTCATACTTACACATGTTTCCCACGCTTTTTGTGTGTTTTCATCTATCAGTTTCCCCTCTTTATTAACACGAGCCTCCTTCCATAGCACATGGCGTGGAATGGAAGTGACTTGAGATTTTGCTTTATCAATCTGCTTATAAATAGAGAAACATGGTTACAGTGTTGTTTTATGTCACATAAAATCATTACAGTACTTTTAAAATACATACCAATTGTTTTTCAATTGAAGCGTACCCCAACCTTGCTTTACGGTAGGGGTACGCTGGTTTTGCTGCCCGTTCTTTATTTTCAGCACTCAGTTGCTGTTTCATAAATAAAAACCTATTAATCAATGTGATGAATACAAGCAACGTTACACAATGTGTAACCAAACACAATGTAACTGAAAATTCTTTTCCTGATGACGGTTGCAAAATGCATCCCACGTTCCTTGGGATATCAAGTGTGCATGAAGAGGAGGCGTGTGCAGCTTGATTTTCCCTTCGGCATCTTTTAGATGATTTTTCGTTAAAATGGTGCGAAAGCCTCTATGAATCCTTCCTGCCAGTCTGAAAACATATTCTTTGTGCGAAAACATCTATTATAAATGCACTCTGTAAGAGATGATGAAGGGTTAGTCAATATTTCAATATTTTATTTTATTTTAATAAATTAAATAGATGATATCGTAATGTTACCGTAATCTCTTCCCACATTAATGTTTTCAACCCGCTGACAACATGGTGCTACGACTCTACGTCAATCGGCACATGTTGTCGAGTGACGATTCCAATGTAGCTACTAAACATGGCTTTGTTGGGGTTTACATGCTGGCCTAGCTTATTCCATCCCACCTCATATTTGATGCCTTTTGCTTTTGATGGATTCAATTGCCTAATAATTTCTTTGTGGATTTCAACATATGGGTCAACGTCCAAAATGTTATGCAAAACATAAAGGTGGGCCTGCTCCCGATCTGTAATATTGATTATGACAACCTTTCTTCCAGAAATTCATTCACCCTCTAGCCGCCCAGTGTGACGAGATTTCGGTAATCCAATGCTTTCCACACTAGACAAGTATTCGGTACAGAATTCAACAGCTTCCTCAACAATATATCGCTCTACAATACAACCCTCTGGTCGACTTCGATTTTTGACATACCCTTTCAAAATCTTCATATACCGTTCAATGGGGTACATCCATCTGTAATGTACAGGACCACATAGTCGAATCTCTCTCACCAAGTGGACCATCAAATGAACCATCATATCAAAAAATGAAGGCGGGAAGAACATTTCTAATTCACATAATATGACGGCAATTTCTTTTTCCATAGCTGGCAATTTCGTCGGGTCTATAACTTTGTTGCATATAGCTTTGAAGAAGAAACACAGTTTCGTTAATGTATGGCGGACATTCTTGGGAAAAATGCAATGTAAATCAATTGGAATGAGATTTTGCATCAAAACATGACAGTCATGTGATTTCAGACCTTTTAACTTCATGTCGCTCATTGACACAAGGTTACTGATATTTGAGGAATACCCCTCTGGAACCTTTACGTCATTCAAGAAGTTGCAAAACTGATATCTCTCCTGCCTGGAAAGAGTGTAAGCATCAGGAGGAAGAAATGTTTGTTTTTCACCCTTTACTGGTTCCAACTCTTCTCGTATTCCCATCTCAACCATGTCCAACCTAGCCTTAATTCCATCTTTTGTTTTGCCAGATGTATTTAGCAACGTGCTAATAACACTGTCAAATACATTTTTTTCTACATGCATAACATCAATAAAATGTCATACATACAGAAAATTCCAGTATTGTAATTCAAAAAAAATTGATCTCTTTTTCCAACCGATTTTCGTAAGGTTTTTCGAAGCCGGTTTACCAAAAGTAGTGTCCAAATTTTTAACTTTCTCAAACAATTGGTCACATGTTAGTGGAGACGGTGTTGTACGTTCTTCTGAACTTCCATCAAATGATGTCTTCCAAGAACGGTACTTATGTCGTCGTGGTAGAAATCTGCGATGTCCTAGAAACACGGTTTTCGATGAATGTTTCAACCTAATTGATTGTGTACCTTCTTCGCAAACGGGACAGCCTTGAGTTCCTTTAATGCTATCTCCTGAAAAATTTCTATAAGCTGGGAAGTCATTTATCGTCCCATACAACATGACTCTAAAAGTGAAATCTTCCTTTCTGTAAGCATCATACAATGTAACACCTGAATCCCACAATAATTTCAAATCTTCGATCAATGGATTTAAATAAACATCAATATCATTACCCAGTTTTTTTGGTCCTGATATAAGCATAGATAACATGATGTATTTTCATTTCATGCATAACCACGGTGGTAAGTTATAATTTATCAACATAACCGGCCTTGTACTTTGACTGCTGCTTTGAAAACCAAAAGTATTCACTCCATCTGTAGATAACGCAAGACGAAGGTTTCTCGACTCATTTCCAAATTCAGGATACTCATGATCGATTCTCTTACACTAAGGAGAGTCTGCCGGGTGACGTAGTATCCCATCTTTAATTATTGTATCTGCATTCCATGTTAATTATTTTGTAGTCTCCTCACTTCAATATAGGCGTCTAAACCTTGGAATGATTGGAAAGTACCATACAACTTTAGTAGGACTGGATTCATCTTTCTTGTATCGAGAAGCACCAAACTTTGGGCATTCTTTAAGTGATTTGTGGTCCTTGCGAAACAGTATAAAATCATTCGGGCAGGCGTGTATTCTTTCAGAGATCATACCCATAGAGCGTAGTATTCGTTTGGCATCGTATGTTCGTCTCGGGAGCTCATTGTCTTCTGGGAGCATGTCATTCAAGAGGGCAAGTAGTTTCGTAAAACTGTCGTCACTCCACCCGTTATCTGCTTTCAAATTATACAGCTTTAGTACTGCTGACAATGCTGTATATTTAGTGCAACCAGTATACAATGGCATCTTTGCACAACTTTTTAACTTCTCAAACAATTTTGGGAAATCACGAAGTTCATCTTCGAAGGTCCTTGTAATTTTCTCAATAAGATCTTCATCATCATTCACATATGTAATCACATCCTCCATACGGTCATCTTCATTGTTCATGTTTGTAATCATATCAGATGATCCATAAAACGTAGTGTCACCCCAGTCACTACCTACATTCGTTGTTTCCTCGTGTTTATTCCAACATGTATAACTTTGATCTATTCCGTGACAGATCAAGTGTTCTTCCAACTCATCTGGACTAATTTGTTTTGAATAACAACAGCGTAAACACGGACAAAGGATTTGAGAAGAGTCACATGCATGATCTTTTGCAAACTTGATAAATTCTTTCACGCCTTCTTCATACTATTTTGTCAACCGATTGACATTCATCCATTCTTTATTTATATTCATCCTATTTAAAATCCATAGGATAAGTATATAGGTTAAAGGAGAAGGAATATGAGTATAATTTAGATAAAAAACAAGATACTTCAAGGAAATAAAGGAATAAATAAATACCAAAATAAAAAATATATTGGGAACCACTACAATCCCCAAGCCTCACATCATCTAGATCTCTAAAACCCATCAATGTTACTCCAACTCGATCTGGCAACACTGGGACCCAATTCTACCTGACCTTCAATACATGAGGATTTCTTGGGTACTCAGTAGGGAACCACCAATGTGGTTTCATAAATTCTAATTTTTAGTTACATGTGCATGTTTCATGCTCTGAATAAATAAATAATATCTAATAAATAAATAAATAAATCATCATTGATCCTCAGGTTCGTAGCCTCGATCATCCATACCAACTTTGGCTATTGCCAAAGTGTATTTGAGAACATTGTGATGACTATACCATCCATAACAATAATCATGAGGTCTTTCACCCTAGTATACATTGATAATTACCCTAGATATAAACTCACCCTGGTGAATATGATAATAACCTGGAAAACCTCCATCCCATTATCACAACTTGAGTAGTATCCATACTAGTATAAAATTGTTCCCAACAACTTAACCCCAGTAGTGCAGGACACTCAACCAAACAGGCCAAATACACAATAAGGACTGAAATCTATCACCTATCCACTTTTCATAACAAATATAATCACTACTCAAAATCAATGGCATCCCTATTAGTAGTATCATAGACCTCACTACTATGTAATTTTTTCCATTTCAATAAAATAACACCTCAAGGTCATTTTTTTAATAAAAGTGGTGACATGAATTGGTCACCTAATTCATGCCCCAAAGGACTCAATTAAAAAAAAGAGTATAAGTACAAACACAAGGTGAAAAGAACTTACACCAATAGGGATTGAGAGAAGTATAAACCAAAAACACCAAGGAAAATCTGGAAAAATATCTAGAAGCAATGAATGATCCAAACAACCTATTATCAACTATTCCATGATCTCCAAAAGGGGTTTTACTATCCATGGGGATAGCACTAATCCATCTGGCTCGAAGGGAATCCAATGCCTTCATAAATTTTCTTCTCTATCAACTTGAGTTATATTATTCATGTTGTTATACAGTTGTTATTTTAAAATGAAGGGCTGAAATGAAACCTGAGAAAGACCTTAATACATTAAAACCAGTGTTTAGAAAGGAAAACCATTAAAGGTTTGGATCAATAAGCTGTTAAGAATGAAGACCATCATTGCAACGTCACCATCCAACAGAAGCACATGATGTAGTGAAACACTCATCGCATGAGAGCATCATATTATTTATCAGTGTCTTACATGGTATAGCCTGATAATATTTACATGGTAATATTCCATACTATAAATAGTCTCAAGAGATGGCTCATGTCCCATTTCAATATATAGGTTTGTTCTGGGTCAGTCTACACATCCAGCCTATCAACAACCTTACAAAGTTATACCCACCCAAGTAGTCACATTCCCAAGGGGGATGTTCACACACTTTAGGTTCAATTCAATAAGGCCAAGGGCTCTGATGTATCACTAGTTCCATGTGTGGCCTATGGGAACAAATACATAAAAGTCGCAGAATGTATTCCAAGAGGTCTCCGGGTTCCCCCTAACAAGGTCCTCTAAGTCACACTCACTCTAATAACACCAATTAAGGAATTTATAAATCCATAGGAAATTACCAGGACCACATACCTATTTTATATGTTTCTACTATTTTAATTCCAAGTTTAAAACTTTTCCTAGGCTCGCTAAGCCTCGTCCAATGTCTACCCCAAGATCAACTCATCAATATAGCTCCTTCCTCTCTCCAAAAAACCAAAATTATTAAATTATAACATTTATAATTAATTATCCAAATCAATTTAAACATGTTATATTCACTAGAAACTCATCTTGTGGACTTTTCATGTTAGAACCAAGACCAAAAATCCATATAAGATCTGAAGTGGGTTCTTAGTGCCATCTTAGGAAAAATACCCAACCATCAGAACCAAATCCATAGACAACATTATATAATTTGATCCAATATCCATGAAAACTACAAGAGGAAACACAAATCCTTCATAATGATTGGTGACTTGCAGATACCATCATGATGCCTCTTATACAAGAGGTATGAAAACACCCCCATCAAATCAATATGATACCATCGTTCTCCAGTTGAATCACCCATAAAACCTAATCTAAATAAATCAAAAATCAATAGAAACTAAATATAAAGAATAAAATGGTAAGGAAGATGGTGAAATCACTTAGAATTGTTGAATAAATCCACTAAAAAACTCCCCATGGAAAGGGGAATCAAAGAGGAATAAGGGGGTGGGTCGATTGGGCATTGTATAAGAGGGAGGATGAGAAATGGGGGCTTCCCCTATTGGAATTTCAGAGGGAAAAAGATGAAAATATAATTTTAATGTTCTACAAAATTTTCCAAACCATATATTAATAATGTGGTGGCACTATACAAGAAAACCCCTTCAAATATTTGGTCAACATAGTTTACCAAACTATGCATTAATTATGTAAATTGGAACTACCTCAGTCTACAAAATTTCAGATGTTTTGTATGAAATCATGAAAAAATGGTATGTTAATCCCTAACTAAAATCCACCTCACATGGTTTCCTCTAAGATATCCCATGGTTAACCTTCACTAACCATGAAAGTCAACTATGTGATTTAGAAAGAGGACTGAAAACCACCTCATGCTCAAGGTTCTACATTTTTTCTCAAAAAATATGAACACAAAACCATGTTTCATTTGAAAAATCTCCAAAAAACATCATATAAAACTAAAATAAAGCTTGTGAGACTCACCTGAGTACTTGAGGCACCTCTCAAACTGCGGTGGAGGAGGAGGCGGCAGAGTAGGCAGAGGAGGAGGAGGAGGAGGCACCGGTGGAGGAGGAGGATGAGGCAGCGGACTAGGAGGAGGAGGAGGAAGCGTCGGTGGAGGAGGAGGAGGACGAAGCTACGGTGGAGGAGAAGGAGGAGGAGGAGGAGGAGCAGAGGAGGTGGCCGGAGGAGGAGGTGGTGGCCAGAGGAGGAGGAGCAGTAGGAGGCGGTGGTCGCGGCGGAGGAGGAGGAGGCGGCAGCAACGGTGCAGAGGAGGGCTTCCGCGAGAGCTTGACCGGGTGCAGGAAGGAGGAAGAGGACCCGCGGGTTTTTAACAAATCCGTGTGAGCCTTTATCAGCGCTAGTAAAAAGCGCAGATAAAGGATGTATTTATCAGCGCTAAAATGAAAAGCGCTGATAAATACAACCTTTATCAGTGCTAACAAAAGCGCTGATAAAGGTCCGGCCCTTTATCAGCGCTTTTCCGTTAGCGCTGATAAAGGCAGGTGCATGCCTTGCCCAGTTTTGTGGTAGTGTTGGCTTGCTAATAATATAGAGTTTACAGGAATTTTTTAAATTCTGTTTAAAGGGGGTCTTCTTAGGTTATGTTCAAGTGATAATACACCCCAAAGGGTTCCATGTGGTAAGTGAAAAACTATATAATGATCCATGTTTGTGTATTTTTATGGTGATATTTGTAAAATAATTCATAAAATTAGGAACATGGAAGCACATCATTCATTATTCTTCTATAGAAATACCTAGGGAACATGATTCTGAATAACATAATGGAAGACACCAACTAAAAGAATAGGGTCTTATAGATTCAGAGTAGTGGGAAAAAATGTATATTATTATAGAACATTAAAAGGAGGAGGAACTAAGGGTAATGATGAAGATAATGTTTAAAGATACATAAATAAACTTGAGAGAGAAGATCTATAATTATTTTCTGGTATTTCATCAACTAGTTTTCATTTTTTTTGTTCATGTTACATCATTCAATTCAGAAATTATTTTATTTTATTTATTGATGGGTTCAAAACAATGAAACTTTTTATCTTGATCATCATTATTCTTCCTTTATACAAATTAATCTATTTAATTAAGAATCTTCAGTAAGAGCATTATTTTTAATGTGAGTAATTGTAAATCTTGAGATAGATTATGGTGATTCTAACAAATTAATTACAAATATAGAAAAAAAAAATTATTTGGATCATTACATCCTTAAATATTACTTTATTTTTACATTCCATTATAATTCATATATATATTCTTTTATTTCTTAAAACGGGTTGCTTTAACAGTACTGATGTTACAATTAAAACATCCATTTTCATGCACCACACATCGATCTACCCATATTATTCAGTCACTTTATTTAGAAGTTTTGGATATTAAATAAGATCATTGACAACTCACCCGCCTTCCCATGGGTTTGACACATCAGTATTGTGCATGTGTATGTTTACAAATTGTATTTTGACGGTTGTGACGACATTTAACCATATCATCCATGCTAACTAAATCCCCACCAAAAACTAAACTCATTTTTATTATAGTCATTGGTATTATGTGAAGGACTTGAGGTACTTTTGAGGAATTTATTATCATAATATAAAAAAGTTATTATTAAATTAAAAAATGATAGAAATATTTTCATTGTTACAATTTTTTTAAAATATCCTATTTTAAAAATGATGTTTATTAAATTAGAAAGGTTGTTTTCAATAAAGAAGTGTTGATAAAATTCAACTAATTTTTATTAAAAAAATTATCATTTTTAGATAATTTTTAATAAAATAATTTTATTTTTAACGATATATTTTCCAAAAAAAATGTTTTTTTATGTATAAACTTGTTTTTTATATTAATTTAATTAATTTCAAAAAAAATATTTTAATAAAATTGAATGGTAAATTTAATAAAAAAAATAAAGTCACATAAATATAATATATATTACTCCTAATGTAATAATCCTAAATTCATATTATTATAAAAATGAGTTTTTCTAAAATTTGTTTCCATGTTATATATTAGTATATTAGAATTATTTTTTGTAACTTTTAGAAACTATGTTTCATAAAAAATATTTCATACATCGAGTTATAATTTTTCACATTAGGTAATGTAACACGCTGAGATTTTATGAGATATATTCTTTTTAATTTCTTTGATATATTATATTGTACACTACACCAAGATTATCTTGCCCTATACACAACACCGTATTAGATTTTAGTATACACAAACACTATTATTGTCTTGCATTACACGTATTCGCGACCTTCCTCGATAGTGTGTGTCGTACGCATTACCGGGTTTCACTAAACAAAGATATATTGTTATAATATTAGTATGAACTAGCCTTTATGAATAATATTAACTAAATTTTAAATTTTATATCATTATTATTCATCTTGCACATTTTCTAGAACATGTTATGAGAACAAAATAAATTTTTAGGGTAAAATAAGTATTTTCAAAAAATGTAGTTTTACCATCTTTTGATGGGACACCCACATTAAATCTAGTTTTTTACATGTTTATAAGTTCAATTTGACAAAATAAAATTCTTCTTCTGAATAAAAATATAAAAATTTACTTTGGATAAAATTTTCATATTATTCTGATAACTTTCATATTTTAATGAATAGTAAAAACACGTTATATTTTAATTAAAAACTACTTTTTCCTCATAATAATTTATATGGTTAAATTATAATATTGTTTTGTTTCAAAGTATAAATGGAATATATTTTTACCATTTAATATAATTTATGTCATTAGCATTGATTTTAAATTGGATTCATAGGTAAAATCATTTCAATCTTTTGCAATGTTTTAACATTTAAAAACGCGTTTTCTTGACAACTAGATTAATTTTAAATTAATTTCTACAACTTCTATGATTTGAATTTGGAAAAATGGATTCCATATTTGGAATCAGTAGGTCCAAATTATGTAAATAGGCTACTTTTTATTTTTTGTCACAATGACTCGTAACTACGGTAAATTTTATTTACCACAGTTAAAGGTAAATTGGATAATTAAGGGTAAATATAATATTATAAAATTACACTAAAACTTTTATTAATATAATTTAATGATTATATTTCGTCATAAGGAATATTTGGGTCGAAATGGAATCCATTGGAACCCACTTGTATGTGATTACAAACTTTAATTTATTTTATTTTAAAGATAGTGAAATATGTCTCACTCAAACATTAATAATTAATGTATTTTTAATATAAGGTTATACTAAATATAAATTATATTATAAATACTCATTTGAAATTTAAAATTTTTTTCTTTGTTATGGTAATTTATTTTTAAATTTTAATAGATATTTAATAACATTAATAGCTTATACATTAATGATGTAAAAATTATTTATTTAGTGAAAAATCAGTAATATAGTTTTTATTTAAATAATAATACCCATTAAAAGGCCCAAAAACCTAAACAAAACTTAACTTTAATATATATAAAAACCATATCCATCCAATTTTATAATTATTGGCCATTTGGATCTTTATAAAAGCGATTATAAAACTTATATTATTTTATTTTAAATGATGTCAAAGTTGTCTCCTTAATGATTTAATAAATATTACTATTTACATGTTGTGATTTTAAGATGATAAATTAGAGTAAAAGTATTCATTTGAAATATATTATATTTTTCATCATCATAGTATTTTATTTTTAATTTTTATGAAACTAATTAGTATATACAATGATTATACAATAATAATGTAGTAATTTGTTTTTAAGAGAAATATCAAATAAATGGTTTTATAAATATGAAAATAAATATTATATGAACTAATTAATGTTCTCCACAAATTTTCTATATGAATATGACATTTTATGAGTCTATTAAATATTTTGGTTCGAATATATCCTCTATTTGTATTTTATTTATAATCCAATAAATTAATAGTGTCAAAATTGACACTATTGTTATTTTATAAAAATAACATATTATAAAATTGTATAAATATCACAAAAATATTTAAAAAATTTAAATAGATATTTATATGGTATAAAATGTATTAAATTATCTAATTATATAAAATTGACAACACATAAGTAATTATTTATAACACTTTGAAATTTAGAATCTTATTACCACAAAAAAATTAAATAGATTAAATAAAGATAAATCAAGTTGATAAGGTATCAAATAATTTACCAACATGTATAAATATTATTGGGTGATGATATTACAACCTTATATCATCTAATATTTGTATTTGAGTCATTTTTGGAGGTTTGTAAATGGGGGTTGAATTTATTATAAATTAATATTTCTTATGTTTCCAAAGGTGCCCATCTTCTCCCTTATAAAAGGGAACCTCCTCCCTCTCCTCCTCTCACCATTTTTCGACTTTAAGCACAGAAAACCCCTGCTAATTTATCTTATCCACTTCCCTAGAAACATACTAGAGGTCCTGATATTATTCAAAGACCCACTTTTTTTCCCTAGAGGAGGTTTAGAAGAGGCGCATCGAAGAAGAGGTAATATCCTTTTCTGATTCTTTCAAATTTATTTCTTCTTCTAATTCCTTTTAATTATTTGTTTATTTATAAAGTATTAACATATGTATCAATCATATAATTATAAGTTATTCTAAATATTAATCAAACCAATTTCACATTATATCCATCCTACGGAAAACAAAATCACCACGTGTGCGTACGTACGGAATACCGTCTCCCAGCCGTGGTGTAATCTTTTTTTCCACAACCACCTTACGTGGATGGGTATAGTGGTGGAAATAATAACTATATATGATTATTATAACATAATACTAATTCTGAGATATTATATCATCCACTCCAATTCCCTTCAATAATTTTGGGAATGATATCATCGTTCGTGTGTACGTATGGATTACCATCTCCACAATGAAATGAGATTAATTCTCCATGATAACCATTCAAGAATGATTATAAAGTATATATAATAAATAATCTCCAAAGATATGACATAATAATGATACTGTATTTATGTACATATATTTTTAATTTACTTAATTCCATTCAATTCAATACAAAAATGAAAACAGCGTTCATGCGTACGTATGACCTACCATCTCCAAGAATGATGTATTTCATTTAATTTATCTATCTATTATATATATATATATATATATATATATATATACTGAATATATATGATATGTAAATCACGTTTTATATTCTGGAAGTAAAAAAATAACTAAATAATTAATAATAATATCAAGAACAAAAATTCCAAACACATAAGATAAATGAAATGATTTTACCCAAAACAGTGCTTAACATGGAATTGACAAATGAGCGGGTAATATAAAGGAATAAGTGAATCATATATGATATAATAAATTTTATTATGGTTCTATTACAAGTTAATAATATTTTTAAACCCACTATACATGATTCTCAGACACATACAGAAGAAATTGTACATAAGGTAAGGGATAATTTTGCTAATCTCATTTTTATCCGAGATTACTTATATGTAAGTATTTACTTAGGTTATATTTTTCATCCATATCAATAAAAATGTTTTTCGTAAAGTGTTTAATACTCTTCCATATATGTTTAAAGTCATGTTTACCCCTCTTTGACCTTTAATTTGTGTTATGGAATTAATATTTCTTTTGTTTACACTACGTGGTACTTTTTGACTTTTCCATTAAAAGTACGAGGAGAATGTTTTTTTAACTTATACAGAAGGAATGTATTTTTAAGGTTCCATAACGCTTTATTTTCATGAAGCTTACTCTACAATATTTCATGATTATTTTCAACAAAATATTTTTCTTTTAAAATTGCATGGCATTTTCTGAAAATAAAATGATTTTGAAGAAGAAATAATATTTTCTTCAAGAATTCATTTCAAGTGTTTTATCAAAACTATTTTCCATCTAAGATGACATTATTTAGTATGTTTATGTTTCAAGAATAATGTCTCAATTATTTACAGGGTTTGATTTATGTTATGATGAAATAATATCCATTTGTTTTATATGGATTAATTTTTGAAGGGATGATGTTTATGAATCCCATTTTATTATTTGGGTTTTGATGAGTGATTTATGATTATTTTGTGGAACAATTAAGAATGATTTCAAAATGAGATGGGTGGGACCTATATCTCTTTCAAATGCATTGGGTAATAATTTATATCTCATTAGATAGACATGTCTGCAACAGAAAGTGAATTTGGATAAGTAATACAGGGCTGAAATGGCAAGTAAACCCGGTTCAGCAATGGATGTTGTCCACTATGATGGTCTTGGAAGCAATGCCTTGGCTACAATGGAAATCATATCATGTTCTTAACAGTTTTCCACAATTTCATGTTTTATTCCCATGCTATTTTATCATGTTTAATGTTTATTTATGATCTATGCCTTACGTACTACCAAGATTTATTTCCCAACTCATTATTTTGATGTTTAATCTTTATGTTCATGTTTTTAATTTCAAATGTATATGGTTTCTTTTATTTTCACCATGCCTACCCTTACTGAGCATTTGAGCTCACCATTTATATTTTTCCTTTTCCCCGAGATATAATGAAAGTTTTTAGGTAAGTAAACAAAAGGGGAATATATTTATGGGAGATGTTGAAGATCTTTCACCATGATTAGAAGATTATGTTCCAAGTTTCCAAAGACACTAAACTATTACGGTCCTTTGGTGTCTGTTTTTGTTATGTATTAAATATTCCTCAAAAGTAATGTAATGTCAATGTACGTCAAGCTTTGGGTCTCTACAGTTAATGAGGTAAATCTCGTTTTTATGCATTAAAAACAAGACAATAATGTTAAAATTTGGTTTTAATAGTAAATGTAAAATATAGTAAAAGGGTGAAATTAATATGTATGACTAAAAAGATCATAAAAATTAACTCCAAATGATTGAATGGAGGAATTTTTAACCTATCTTTATTTGAACTCAAATATCACTATGTTTGTGATTTTTATGATCAATTGAATTCCTTATTCATTATTGAATTCATATTTAGGAAATTGTAACCAATGAAGAATTATAAAAGGATCCATCGTCTACCTTTCTCAAATAACATCTTTACATTTGTTTCCTCTTTAATATCATCCCATATTATTTCCACAATAAGCAATTCATGTATTTTATAACCTCTAGTCACTATAAAAAGTCCCAAATACATATTTTTTCAAGAGACCCTATAGGAGAAGATTCATGTATTCAATGTATTTATTATCTTTACATTAAAAATTTATTAAATATATGTTTATTTTACCTCTTATACAATCTTATTTATCAATTTAATTTCATTATTTTGAAACAAAAATTTCACAATAAAGGTAATTTTATTTTCATAGATTGACAATTTCTTATTCACTCATTCATAATAACACCTTCATTTTTTGGTCAATTGAACCACATAAATCAATAATGCTAAAACCTTTATGTCATGAAGGATTAAGAAAACATAAATACTATAAAAATTATTAATTAATGATGAGGTTTTTATGTTTTAATATTCTTTAACTGTTATAAGTCTAATTATATTCACTATAATAATAAATTCCTTCTATTAACTCTAAATCCACAAGAGGGTGATTTTAACCAATTTTTATGATCCATGACCACAACTTTCATAGCAACACCATAAGAATTAATTATTATATCAATGAACATATTTAACCTACATTACTATTTTCAAATAATTTATACATAATAAAACATCAAGGATGATAAATGTCATACATAATTTATCATATAAAAAATGGAATAATTTACTCCTAATTATTAACTTTAACAAAAAGAATTAATAAATTGGAAATATGAAATTTTAAATAATTAGAAATAAATATTAATATGGTATTGATATAGATTAATAATATATATTTATTTATTTATTTCATAGGAGGTCAGAGCGTGTTCAGGATAGTGGAAATCATAGGTAAGGGTTATTTATCTCAATTTTCCATTATTTGGACACGTTGTGTATTATACACCAATTTTCATTTATAAAGAGTATATAATAAAATTTTGAAATTTCTTCCATAATTATATTTTTATTTATGGTAATTGACTTTCCATGTTTTTCTATCATACTTTTTATTTTGATTCAAATTTTACAAATGCCTTGAGGTGTTTTTTTAATCAATTTCTATTTATTGAGCTATAATAATTGATTAATGGTTTCTACATGATCACATTTTACCAATATCCAAATTAGATTTCTATACAAATATTAATATTCAAATACTATTGGTTTTATAATTATTTTATAGTTTCCATTTTTTAAAAATTATTTTCATATATATTTTAATGTGCCCTTTATGTAATCAATTTAAATTTAATCATGTCATAACATTTATTATTTTAAAATGGTCTTGTATGAATGTGATATTCTTAAATTTCCGAATTTCATAAGTAATAAAATATTTAACTATAATAAAATTACATTTTGATGTCAAACTATTATTCTTTAAGTGAATACCTTCTCTATAAAAATACAACATTATAATAAATAAATATCAACTTCACTATTAGATATTTATACTACATGTCCACATTCATTATTAACAAAAAAAATAATTTTATTATAGTGAAAAAAATACATTTTTAATATATTATAATTTATATGTACTTATCGTTTTTCAAAAAAGAAATTTTTTACCTCTTTTATTTATTCGATTAATCTCTAAAACTACCTACAAATCATAAAAATACATTTATTTTCCCATTACTGTATTTTGGATCTTCCACTCCGCATTAATTTACATGGAATATATTTATTAAAAATGATACATTATTGTCTTTTTTTCAAATATTATTTTGATAAGTATTTCCTTTTCACCATACCTAAATTATTTTAGGAGAGCGACTTGTAGAATTTCCATTTTAAGATAATGTTAAGAATTGTTTCATGAAAACTCTATAAGATTTTAATTCCAATTTCATTTCTATCTCAAAATATATTGATCCTATAGGTAATTTTCATGATCATTATTTATATTATATTACAATATACATCTTTTGGGTTACATAGTTCATAGTATTAACATATATAATTCTAGATGTAATTTTATTATACCAATTGAAAATTTTTTATAACTCCAAATTATTCCCATGGTATTTTCATTAAATGTTAAATTATTGATTTCATGGGGTGCACATAAGTATGGTTGATCATTATGTAGTGGGAGGGTCAATTATATCTATCTAATACATTGATAATATATCTATATCTCATGATATAATGATGTTATGTATAGAAATGATTATTTTTTTATAGCCTTATGTATGGGACTAATTTATGTTATACTAAAAACATTACAAATTGGAATGATTTCAATTTTCTCACAATGTAATTATTTCCAATGTTTATGCTTATTCCACAATTCAGTTATTTTTTTCCATTAATATGTGTTTGAGATCACCACTACTAATATTTTATATTTCCTTAAAGTATTATATAAAATATTATGTATCAAAGAAATTAATGTGGGGAAGATTTTGTTTTATATATTGAAGAAATAGTTTTTAATTACTCATTTATTTTATAAATCTTTAAAAACACAAATCCTTTGGGTTTTGGTATTGTGAATTTTATGTTAGAAGTAATTTTAAAAATAATTAAATGATGTAAAATATATACCGGTTATGTTTTGGTTATATAAATACGAAAAAACGGGTAGAATAAAAATTACATATTGGCTCTTGATTATATTTATTGACATACATATAGGTAAGAAATATTTAAATATGTTATGAAAGGTCTTTCCTCATTCTTGGATAGAAAAATTAGTGATAGATTTTATAGTAAATCTTCATGATCCAAAGGATTACTTAACTTAGAGATGAATATTAATACATCATTAAATCCTCAAATATGATCACATAAAATATTATTTTTCAAATACCATGTTGAAAATAATGAGTATCCAACAACCAATAATAAAATATCTTCCCACATCTGATTTTCTATTAAATAACTATATAATTATGATCAAATATTTATAGGTCCATGACACATTCCACGATAGAGGATATGAGATAAATTCAATGTAATCCAAATCCACTATGAAAATCAATCCTATTCATATAGAGTTCATCTACATCAGACATCAATATCAAATCATTTGTCACCAATACCACAATTTGGGGGTGGATCTTTCTACTAAGTGTATGAACAACTAAATCTCCCTTAAAAAAATATACTAAATCATGAAATAAAATGGTATTAATTACTCAAATTAGTGACGATTACTTAGTTTTAGATAAATTAATGAGAATATGTATTTAACGATTTTATGATCATTGAAGACCACAATTTCCTAATCATAGTCATAGATCCTCCAAATTTATATTATTTGAACCATGAAAGCTTATTTTAGATCATATTTATGGTAGTTATATTCATGAGTATGAAATTATATAGAACCAATTCCATTAATATTTGATAATAAATTAGAACATAACAAATATTTCTCTTGGGTACATCAAAATATACCTCAAATCCCTCACATAGTTGGGCTGAAAATAAAAAGAGTCATCAACAAATAAATTTTAATTTATAAAAATAAAAAATTAAATCTAATAAAAAAATATGAACTTATATAACTTTTGGTCAAAGAATTCTTCAGAGTAGATACCCTATTAAAATATTTGACAAACAATTGTAGTAAACCCTATGCCTAAGAAATATTTTGATCTCAAATACATTCAATGATACCTTTTTTTGAAATTATAAATTCACCCTTATCAATGTCCCCAAAGATTACTACATTGATGATGATAGTTCCAATCAAATACATATCAGATCATAATAAAACTCTGTTATTGTTTAGAATATAACTGGTTATACCATATGGTTTGTATGAACATGTAATTATTTTCACCATGCTCACCCCAAGACAAAGTATAAATCAGGATATTGTGTAAAAAGGAAACCACATATGAGTAATCAAATGAATGAAAGATCATGATCCTAAAATCCATGAACACAATTGTATCATTAATCATCTGAAAAAATAACCAAATACATTAAATTTTTATAATGAATCTAGAAAAAAAATAATTAATGTAATCTGATCTGAACTAAAGTTAAAAATATCATGATAGAAGTATGGTTTTCAGAGACTAACATTCCTCTTTTATCTGATAAAAATTCAGCAGTTTTGTGTAATTATAAGTGGTTCTTAAAATTGACATGGTTTATATTCTAATAATTTATAAAAATTCATTATCTCATATCACCCTTCATAGAAAGAAGGACTGATACACCCTATGGAGATATTCAGGGAATGATGAACCCCACAGAATCATGTTATTCTAACTTGATTTTCAAATATCACAAAGTTGTTGGAGCCATTCCATAATGAGAAATAAAAATATACCTATTTTGAGGAAAGAGAACAATTATAAAATATACCTATCACTTAGGTGACAATGTTGAAATTTTTTTAAGGAATATTTCATGGAAGAGATCCATCATAGAATGATAAATTAGACTATATACAAAGTAATGCACAATGTGGAAAGAGTAAAATTTCCTAGTTATGTGAACACATAAGGCATGTATCATAATGGTTCAAAAGCAAAAATACTATAATAAAATCATGTGTTAATTGAAATGAACTATATATATATATAAATTACATTCCCAAAATGGTATAAGGAGCCAAAATTAGTAACCTTATTATACAAAAACATTACAGTAGTCTCATGATCTGCCGACATGCCACCAATAGAATCACCTCATAAGTTTAAAAAATAAATCCATGAAGACACCATGCTCTGTATGGATATAACAAACATGATCATTTTTATCATTAATTGGGTCATAATCAAAATGGTCATCACATGTCCCAAGATGGGATCATGTAGTGTGTGATTATGATATATCTTGTAGGTTGTCACCACTCACCCCAAAAAATGTGTCATAATATCTTTTGTAATACAAAACATTAAAATAACCATATAAATATATATATTTACATATATATATATAAGTTACAATATTCTTAAAATACTTTAATGTATATAAATTAAATGAAAAGAATTATTTCCTAATATTAAGAGGGTCTATAACTATCACACCAACTTTGTGATTAACATTGATATGCAATTAGCCATAATTGAAGTACAGGTAAGACACCCATCCCATATTTGGGTAATAGATTCATGTATAATACATCTGAATTATTCTTACTAATTTTCCCATTATTATTAAGGGAAATGGGTATAATTGAGTGTATCTATTCCATTTTCATACCTTCCATCAACCTGTCTATTCATGAAATGTGTATATTTACACCTTAGACCTGTATAACATGATGTATTAAAGAAAAAATTAATGATCTAAAATTAAAAATAATTAACATTTCTATAATTTATAATGTCATAATGAAATAAAATATTCCATGTATCAACCCCTAGTGATTAGGAATGGTGATAAAAATTATTACAATAAGAATTTAGTACTTAAATATTCCCTTAAAGAAATTACCAAAATTATATATCATTTCTCAAATAAGGCATGGGGAAGAAATTGAAAGACACAATATAACAACATATAAATATAAAAAAAATTCCACAACCATATCATATTTATCTATAAACCATTATAGGTAAATATCATTATAATGATAACAATTGGTATTATTTATATTCCCTCAAAAGATTTGTAGACCCGCACTCCATGATTCAGTGCATGAAATAAAAACATTATATATTATTGGATACTAATAGAGGAGACCTGATAAAAAAATACAACCATATTAATTCATTATACATGAATATTTGTTACATATCGTAATAATTCATACTCTGAAACATTTAGGTTTAGAGTGTTTGGATAAATCAAACAATACTAGTTGAATTTAAAAACATTCTTTAACATCTACCATAATTATTATTCACATATGGTACCCATATATAAATATTATACTTTACATTATTACCTATAAACTAGAAAATTGAATCATATGAAAGGTTTTAGCTCAGATACTTATTTAGTGAAAACATTAGTGTCATTAATCAATGATATTACATGGGAACAATATAATTATACGGAAATAAAAAACAAGTTCATATTATATTAAATTATCATAAAAGGTACTATAACCAATTAAAAATGGATAATAAATCATGTATATTGAAAAAATATATGCAAATAACCTAAAACGTGAGTCCTAATTCAATTATATATAATGATGAAATAGACACAATGTATAACATATAAATATGGAATAATTATGAGAATGGAACTAACAACATGTATAAAGGAAAACCAGAAGGTTATTTTTATTAAATAATACTATTTCATCCACATGTTTATAATATAGTAGGTTTAGTCTAACCACTGGTGTACCTTATTTTTCTCAAGATTACAACCTATGTACCCCAAGGCATTGGTTGACCGCCTATGTCCCCCTATGCTTGGGAAGCCAACTAGTTTACCCTTAAGATTGTGATGACCACCTATATACCCTTGGGCATGGGATGACCACTCATGTAAATGTTTTAGTTCAAGAGGTATAAAAAATTACATAATTCAAATCAGGGCTATGGAAAAACCACATGTTATATAATGATAAAGAATACATATATCTTTCAAGAACATTAATGCATTTATAAATCAAAAAATACATAATTAACCAATGATAAATTAATGAATTTCATGATTATTTTTAGAAATCATAATGATAATCTATCCAGATATATCCTAATTATTATGCAATTGGATCATGTCCCCTAATGAAGCATAATAATTATAAAATTATGATAATGTAGATGAAAATCCATTAATAAAAGATTAAAAAAATCATTGAAAGATAATAATAAATATCATTACTTTTTTATAATATATATTTAAAAACTAAAAATTAACATAATGGTAATATTTTTTACTTCATAAGACCATGAAAACACAATGTCGATGATTCAAAATGATTTTTTTATAGAGGGAAAATGTATTTAGGCATATTAGATTAAAATGGATGATTTCTTTCACAATTTTTTAAATACATACAAAGATAGAAAAAAATCATAAAAAATGATAAAAGACAATTATTTTTTTAATAATGGAAATATAATTGAAAATGATAATAATACATTATATAAGTATATATATATATATGTAAACAAAATATATAATACAAATATAGAGGATAATGATTCCCATCCTAAAGAATATATGATGTTGATTTTTCTAGTTAGAATAACATGAGTTAAATTATAATCCAAATAATGTGGAAATAGAGATAATACCTTTAAAAAAATGGAAATAACAGTGGAAAAAAATGATGGTGTTTAAGTGTGTATTATATTACATTTTACGTTTTTTAAAATTCATTCATTAAAATAATATTTTAAAATGAGATTGGAAGGGAGAATCCATACCATTACTTATGTACTTCTATGAAAGTTTTATATCTTCTTGAATAATAAAAATAATCGTATTATTCATATATTTAATAAACATATTTATATTTACTACCTTTTATATACATTCATTATAATCATTCATTACACATATTTTTCTTAGTAATTGTTTATTTTCATCGTTTACTGTTAGTGATTTTGATTTTTTTTTGAGTTTCATAATTAAATTTTTTGTCCAGGTTCATTGATACCATGTTAATAATTTATAGATTATTAATTTTTTATGAGAAATAGTTATTTATTTATTTATTAAGTCCCATTTTCATTTGATGTAATGTATGTGTATGATTCATGAAAATGGAATCCATTATGGAACATTTATTATTAATTTATGATGTTTGTATTATATACATGAAAATTTTAAAAATTAAATATTAAACTTGTGTTGATATTATTTAAATAAATAATATTGATTTACTAATTTAAGGGTTTTTATTTTTTAAAATATTTTTGGGTAAAATTAACTAAATCTAATAAAAGTTGATGCTCATTTTTACTTGACAAATAATTGTTTGAGACATATAATTTAACTAAATTCCTTTCAATAATATTAAGCTAAAAATTGTTCCTTTTATATGAGTGGTAAGGGACCATGAGGTAAACATGAAGAATATCATATGAGATAATGTGGAACCATTGATGTTGATCTTGTGGCTGACATGTAGTGCATTCATTAGGTGGACCAGAGCCCACTCGGACCAAGTGAATCATATGAATAATTGAGATATGGGTGTGGTGTGTTGGTAGCTTATCCTCATATAAAGGAATTTATCCATACTCATCACATTTTAATTTATAATAAATAAAAAGAACAAATTCACAACTAATGAGGAACACTCAATAATTATTCATTATCAATCAGTTATTGGAATGATGATGCCCCACCTCAGACTCACACCTACTCCAGACTTCTTCTTTAGATCTCATCATACCTCCACAACTAGACGTCGGTGAACTCCATGGAATCTATTATTGGATCTTTATCTCCTGAAATTCCACCACCATGAGTCCATGAACCACCACTGGATAATTCAAAGATCTTGGGTGTCCTCTGGAAGGAAGATACCAATAATATTAGTCCATAAGTGATATGAATAGTTATAGTGACATTATAATGATTGTTGAATGAGATTAGATTTTCTAAATAGATATCATGTTGTAAAAAAGTGATCCAATCCCAAAATAATTCATGGTTCATATTGTGGTGATGACAAAACAACATTGAAGATCTTATAACAATATATTGGTGAACCTGTGGGTGGTTTTCACAAACAAAAATCTAAATTTAGATTAATAATTGATAATATGGAGTGTTACATCCATGATTTAGTACTCCTTTTCATAATATAAAAGTTTAATCATGAAACATTCATGCGAAGGATGTAGTTAATTTCATGCTTAAGATGAGATGGATTTAAAAGTTCTTACATGCTGTATTAGATACAACCATGGATAATAGGGACTGATCATGTTCGAAATGATGATCAAAATAGAAAGGAGTTAAAATTAGATATAGAAATGGTTTCCTATGAAAATAAGATTACATAAATGTGTAAAATATATTTGTAAGAAAATTTAAAATTGAAGCTATCTAAGTAATGGTTAGAGTGTTTGGATATTTAAAATACATATATATGTATATTGTTGGTTGAATTATTATTATTCATGAGGTTAGATAAGTGTTAAAGGATTTAATGGTTGTTTCCATGTTTGGAATTAAAAGATTATTTAAGTTCAATTTATGTGATGGATGGAATATAGATTATAGAAGAGAGGCATGAGTGATTTCTTAACGTCTCTCTCTCTCATTGATGAATTTTGATATATTTTAAAAAGGTTTAGGGAGTGATATTTCACATTATATTCAATGATAATTGTACTATTATTATGGGATATTTATTTGGAATTTAGAGAATTGTATTTTTTAGGGGAGATAAAAGGAGATATCTTATAGTATTTTGAAAATAAATACAAGGGCAGGATGTTATATAAATAAATTATATGGGCGGTGGGGGGATCTTTCTTTGAGTGATGATAATAAAGGATTATTTCATACTTATTTTGTTAGGAGCATTATTGTTCAACAATATCATGGATATCATGAGAGGGTTGAATTTTTGTGATGTGATTATCATCTTTAATGTGGATTGATTTTAAAAAGTAAGAAAAAAATTCATTTCATGTTGGGTTGTTGGTATTATGCATTAATTTATCTCTCCTTGATATTTAACATTGAAATATAATTTTTATGAGAGGGTGATGCAGTGGAATTAAATTTTTTTCATTAAATTAAGAATGGTAATTGTTTGTTATTTATAGAAAAACATATTTTTGCGAGTTCTATAGTAAAGTATTTCTACGTGATTATTGGGTTAGTTTCTCTCAACATTTAATCCTGGATTTGGGGTACCCAAATCTAGGTGATCTGATCTACAATGACCGTTATGAAAAAGATATCCTAATGTTTATAGGGTTTATACCATGGGAATTTCATTATAAAATAAAAAATTTTGAAATCATCACATACATTATTATACTTGTTCCCCTGACATTACTATTCTATGAACCTGTGAAGGAAAATTCTTAGTGAAATCTCAAATCATCACTTTCGTCTTAGTTTATTCATTTAGTAAACTTTTATGTTTCTAATTTCAATACTTTCTATTCAATTAATATTATTCTATTCCTTTCATTTTGGTTCAACCATGGACTCATCGTATTTATACTACCTAGTTGTTTTAGGTTGTGATTCTTTTGTGTTTATAAATTTCTAAATTGATTAAACCATTGGGAAATATTGAAACACCTATAGACTGTCAATTTTTAACATTGTTACAATGGACATGGTACATAAGATATTTTAATTTATTATTTTATAAAAGAAACATCTATCAATCTCTATTATAGCTACTAAATTCGAATAGTATTATTCTAATACTATTTTTTCACATCAATGTGTTTTTGGTTATGTGTATATTAGAAATGCATAGGTGAATCCCCCTAACTAATAAGAAATCCAACATTCAAGATAGTTAGAAACAATTGATGCACTCAAAAAAAATATTCAAAGTATCAAAGTATGGGAGTGATATAAAAAAACAATACTCAAGCATAATGTTAACTACTATAAATTGAAATGAATCTTATGACTATTATGCATGTAAAAAATTCATATTTAAAATTATTGTGGAATATTAATTTTTAATAAAATTTTTGTAGAATAATATGTTACATTAATCATTTTTAATGACCATAAAATACATTAATTATTTGTGTTAGTAGTGATCCACACTACAAGACGATCATAGCATTTCGTATACTACTCTTATATTTTTTTATAATATTTAATAGTTTTCATGTGGGATGGATATCTACAATAATGAAAAAGGGTTGTGATTGATTATGTAGAGATGTACTGTGGTTGATGTAAGATATTAGTAAGAAATGGATCCCTATTATCATTCATTGTGATTATTATTATCCCATTAAAAAAGATAAATTATTTGAAGAAATGTCTTTATTTTTTGAGGGTTCAAATTCACAATTTATATAACCCATGATTTTTATCATTTGAGTTTCAGATGTGGATACCAAAATTTTACACACACAATGTTATAAATAATCAAAATTGGTTTATACAGAATAAAAATAATAATAATAGGGTGTACATCATTCAATATACCCGCTTGCATCATGACATTGCCATCTACATGGGAAGAGTGGTTTTTCACTTTAAAAGAAATATTTTCATTGCAATTAAATTTAAATACAATTAATTTTTCTAAATAGATTAATCTTTTTTATCTGTAAGAATTTTTCCAATCAATATCTATGAAAACTAACAATTAGTGTCATTTCAGCTTAATCCTAACCCTTCATGAATTCATGTTATTCTTTTTTTTAAATGAGATGAATGTATGTCCTTTACAATAATATTGTATAAGTATATACTCAATGTATGGAAACAACATTAGTTTCAATTTGAAAATCCATTGATTTGATAAAAACATTTAACAGTGATGTTAATCATGATTATCCTATTTAATAATAGTTAATTAAGAATATTGAATTGAAAAGTGTAAGACACCCTTCAAATCATAATGGGAAAATGTAATATAAATTGGTTGAATTTTTAGTTAAAAAATATGAAATTAAATTGGGGGTGGAATAATAACAGGTTGAAATAGATACCTTGAAGGCTCATCAGTTAATTATTGATCAGTTGATAGATAAGAAGGTAAGATTTAATTTATTGGTTATGTGTGTAGATATATCGATATAGATGTATTTTTTGTAACATAATTAACCGACCAATGACAGACCTTCTCTTTATTACACATTAATTCAAAATTTATTAAATGAAATTACCATTAATTCAACATGAAATATTTACAGTTTGAGTTTCTTCATTAATTAGCAACAATAAAAAACAACAAAAAATATAAAATACATCATATTTAGTGAAAAAAATTAACATGATTATACATAAAAATGAATGGGATAACATGTGGTCATATATATGAAAGGGGGGATATATAAAGCCCAGTAAAGAAATAAACATGGACTGACATGAAGAAATTGATACATATTATAAAATATTCATAATGGAGTGAGAGTAATAATCATGAAGAATGAGGCATGATATTGACTGATAATCATAAAGGGGACCTGATAAATGTGAAAAACCATAAAACATGACATCATAAAATAAGGTCAAGGAAAACTTAAAAGAAATAATGAAGGAAGAAGTACCATAAAGGAAGTAGGTTCACTCTCTATCCCAAAATGATGTCTCATTAGGATAAACCATACCCAACACATTGGAGTGCAGTATAATTTTTGGTACACCAATCACGTATATTTCATTATCTTGCTTATGTGTTCCACATCAATCATAAAACATGGAATCATTAATCATCACATTTTATTCCATCACCATGGATTTTGTAATATATAAATGTTAGTCTCATTTCAATGAAGTTTAAGTGTATTAATGTTAACACCCTTGATAGGAAATTGGTAGGGTATTTAGAACACAATAGTATTTTAAGGGAAAATCATGGTGAAATTTTGGAAGTATATTAACATCATATAAAATAAAATAAAATGGTATTAAAATAGAGAAACTGGGATATCATTTCTTTAAAATAAAAATGGAAGGAATAGGGAAATGGAGGTAAATATCCAAATATTACTAATTGGGATTAGAAGACATAAAATAATATAAAAAACATGAATAAATAAGAGAAGGTTAGGATCCCTTTCTTGATTGGGTGACTCAAAAATCATGGTATGAGCTTCATGGGAGCTTTAGGGAATCTTGGGAGGACACTATATAGTTTAGGGTAGAGTCAGGATGCGGTCTAAGGGTTTTGAGTGAAGATAAATGGAAGCTTGGGTGTGTTAATATAGGAAATGAGTGGGGAATTTTTTTTATCGATTCTCAATCATAGGTTTTTGAATTTATATAATAAAATGAAAAAAACCAAAACCTACCAATTGATTTTCCCCATGGATTCATCCAAAGGGGATTGTTTTTTATTATTTGAATAGGAAAATAAAATAAATATTAAAATAATACCTGTGTTAATGTGGAATTGAGTAATTTAATCAATGAAATTAATTTTAAAACCATATAATATATTAATGGATTTGGAGGAATATTGTTTTAAAGGAAAATATTTATTAATAAAAGTCATACAAGTGGTGAATCAACACCATCTCATGGTGGGAGAAGGTGATTAAGTCCCATAGAATCACCACAAAAAATAGACTTACATTCATTGGCTTAGGCACCCAAGGTCGTAAATAAAGTCACACTCTCATCTAGACTAATTTTCTAGATAAATCATCCACCACATAAATTCTCTCTCTCTTCATGTGTGTCTAAAATAGATACTTTGATTGATGAAATTTGTGGATCTCCTAATTAAATAGGATAACTCTATTAAAAAAATTGCCTTTTTTAGGAACGTCCACCAATACTACATAATTCGATTCCACCTCATCAATCTAAATATTATGGATATAACATAGCTTGAGACCAATGTCCAAATATCATGCCTCCACTTCGATAAAAATACCTAGACCCTAAAATGAACTAAATACCAAAATCATTAACCCCTTTTATCACTTAAAATCAACTCCTCTCATTATTCCATCCCTAAAAGATCCATTAATATTCATCTTATACCACATGTTTAGTGGCGTCCAATTTACCCACTAACCCTGAACTCTCTGGATAATATCAATAAAATTAATTCAGTATCATGGAAGGATTTTCTTGAGGAATGGAGTAGTCATTAAATCCTTTATCAAGGGAAACAAATAATAATTTAATTTCATCACACATACCTGAAAAAATAAATGAATTTTTCCTTTCATCTCTCACCATGTTTTTTTCTTCCAAAAAAATACAACGGGAAGTAGAAAAAGTATTAGAGAAGACCATACCCTATGCATCATACTATATGATACCATGAATCCAAGTTTTAAGGATCCTATAACCCGAAAACTATCTATCCTAAAAATTCCTTCCTTGCTTCATGAAATTACAAACCAATTTCCTCCAATCACCTTGGTAGAAGACATGCCATGTTGTTTCTTAATTTGGTATATTAAAACAATGGAACATAGAATAAAAATTAATCACTTTTTATGAACATATTCACCCTTCATTATGAATTATTCTTTATTCTCAATTTCATAAAATTCAGCTTACCCGAAATCACTTTACATCACATTTTGGAAGCCTATGCATCTATATCAACTTTTACATAAATCAACTTTTTGTAATCTCATCCACAAAATTAATGACATACTGAGCTAAAAAATGCACATGTCCTACTCCTCAACCATCGTTATTCTATCATAATTTTTTGTTCTAATAATTAGTTAGGATATTTCCCATTATGCTCATAAATATACTCACCTTGTTGAATATAATATTTTTAATTGGTCATCCTTTCAAATAGATAATATCACATGCCAATTTTTTCCATAGGTTATGGTCAACACTTCCCCCAATCCACCAAGTCACACACTAATGAACTTATAAGATACTCAATAATGAACAATGAGAGGCTTTTATGTTTCCTAGTGTGATCTGAACAATCCCTCCATTAACAATCCTACCAAAAACTCATTAACATGTCCCATAAATAGGTACACTCAATTACTTCCCAATCCCACCCTTCCTACTTGTATTATATCATCTCTATCATGATACATGGCCTAATTCATAATTCATCCACCATTGTTTCAGGCCTATACCACAATTCCAAATGAAATCGACCTATCTGGTTAGAATCCCATAAGAATACATTTATAACCATTTCCAAATTTTTAGTTTCCCCTTTTATAATCCTGATTATGGAAAGAACATGAATTGCAATATATTTCTACACACTATTTATATGAGTAATATACCCTCTAAATTACAGGAACCTCTTACTCAAGTTTCAAATGTGACTCGTGATCTGATAGACAATATCATCAAAAATTCTTTTTTTATCCAGACATTTTATATAGGGGAACCTCGATAATCCATTGAATGTTTCTACCATTGGATTCCTAACTTCTCTTATACAGAATTTATGCCCCTTACTAAACATTTAGTGGATATATAAACAATTTATTTTCATTATTTTATTCTTGGTCTGCTCAACTTACCATACTTATTAATAATTACCATTAACCCTAGGTTTGGCCCTTTTCGTCCATTCTGGTAAAATAACATGTCATCAGTAAACATAATACGAGACACAAAAACACTCCCCCAATCTTTTATTCAATGTAAATATTTTCTATTCCTCCATTATATGATATATATTTCTGGAGATCACCTCTTGTTACTTGATAAAAATGTTGGGAGATAATGGATCCCCTTTCAAAATTCCACCCAGTAATTTGAAGAAGCATAATGCATTTCCAAGAAGTGATATACTGATTCATCGTGATGACTAATACATGAATCATAATTAATTAAACCAGTCATAGAATGAAAACTTTATCATCATCATTATGATGAAATTCCATTTGAATCTATTGTATGATTTTCCCATGTACACCTTAACCCCAACATTAAATCCAATGGAATTATTAATCATATCCTCCAAAATTTTAGTGGAAATGATAATTGTTCCTTGTATGGTTCTTCCCTTCAGAAACCATACTTATCTAATGAAATGATTCTTGGTTAAACGTTAATAAGTCTCCTGTTAATATGATTTTCATGAATATTATATGAAAATTTACATTGGAATATTGTTGCATACTTATTTAGGGAAATGGGGTCATTTACTTTGGGAAATCGAGACAACCTTGGAAGAATAAGAAGCCCTGTTTATTTCTCCACCTCTAGAGTAGTCTTTCCAAACCTCCTTCACATTGTCTTTGACAATATCACATAAACCAACATAAATGCTTCTATGAAACCCATCAAGTCCATGGTCACTCTCCCTATTCATGCTCAAGACAATTACTTTAATCTCATCCTCTACTTGAATTGCTATCAAAAAACTATTTTCCATTTCATCAACCATGCTAGAAACACAATAATTGAAGGTATACTATTCAAAATTATCACCCCATTCACTACCTTATATTTATTCAAAAAATATACCATATAAATAATTCAAATCAAACTATCCAACCACCTACATATTTGATGTGAAAGTATGAAAATTAATATTTAGGTTGATCCTCATGCAAACTCATTTCCCTTTCAAGCATGCTTAAAAAAGGAAGTATTTATGTGCCCCTCCTTCAACCACATCGATCATGAATTTTACCTATATACCCTATCTACCTCTTGAATATTATCTAAAATAATGTTTTTATCATATAGTATTGAAATGAATCTTCAACCTCTCCTTCCATAGGGGATTCAATAAGATGTTTAATGAACTCCCTAATTTCATTCAGGATTTGATCATCTTATTGGGAAAAAATCCCTCATGGGAACATTACAAAAAAAAATTTTGATTATGATTGTTGAAAAATAAGGTTTCAATGGTGAATTGTCAAGATCTAGAGACTTCGTTGATAATAAATGTTAACAAAGAACCATGAAAAATGAATTAATGATCTGGAGGAAGCATAAAAGACTAGATACAACGAGATTCGTGATCAGAAGGTGACGGTGATCTTTGTGATTACCACAAGATGGGCTTCTTGATGTGGATTTCTCAAATACAGGAAAACCATTAATGGTGTTCTTCACAATTATGATGAGATTCAAAAAAGAAAATCATTCAAGATCATTGAGAACGAAAAAGGGAATTGCAAGTGGAACTTCATAGGAAAGGTGCGAAGGAATTGGTGGAATGCTACGCGATTAAAATGAGCTCCGTGATCTAATAATTATCATGGAGCTTCTTGATATAGAGTGAATTTCAGTGGAAATTTCAGATCTTTGTGATTTGATAGGATCAGGTGCTGACTTTGCGTGGAATGTTCAAGGGTCGGTTGAGTCTCTTATAAATATACATCAACCCACTTGAGAGATGTAGAGTGTTTTACAAGAAATATTTGTTTCTCTCAACTCGCGAAGGTGATTCAAAAATGTATTGTGCTTCACGAAAGAAGATGCTTCGCGGTGGCTAATTTTTCTCCGCGAAAGTGGTGTGTTCAGTTTGGGCTCAGTGAGCTTCTCTAAGGAAGTGACACTATGGTGACTTGAGCTCCGCGATAGCCTAAGCTTTGTGAAGGCTTGAGCTTTATGATGGTCTAAGCTCTGGGATGTAGTGTGCTCCACAAAAGTGGTGTGTAATGTGTTGAATCAGTAGGCTTTGCGAAAGAGATCTTTCTGCGACGAATTGACCTCTGAGGGAGTCTATACTTGGTGAAGGCATGATCTTTTTGAAGGTCTAAGCTTCGTGAAGCAATGTTCTCCGTGAGTTAGTGAGCTCTGTAATGTTGTGTACTTCGTGAAGAGGCATGAACATGGAGAAGGCATGTTTGAGCTTCACGAAATTGGGAGCTTCGTGAAGTAGGGTTCTTTGTGAAGGTATTTCCAAAGGTTTTTTCCCAGTGATTAGAGGACATGGGGTATTCATCAGTGAATGAAATTTGAACATCAATTGATCATCTTCATACAGTGGAGGAAGAATTCATTAGTGATAAGGATTACACCTACAGTTATATAAACAACTAGTGGATCTTTTGAATAAGTAGTGAGCTCACTTCATTTGAGAGAGCAGTGTGTTCTCAAATTGTGAATGGTTGTAAACCAAGAGGGACAATGAGTCTTCTTTGAGCTTGTAAACAGCAGTGGTATTATAGTTGATTTGTTACATCGGCACATTGCTGGTGTATTCTCTTTAGATGTATCCCCTTGAGGGTGAACCAAGTAATATTTCTCTGTCATTTGCATGCATTAAGAATCATTAATACTCTACAATGAGAAATAGAGAGAGAATGGGGTTTTTTCTAACAACAAAACAAGATCAAAAGGGGTAGTTGTTTTAATAAGTATTACCATAATTAACCCCCCTCTCAGGGTATCTACCATAGTTTACCTAACACATCTCATTTTTTATTCCCATTCATAAAAATACAACTTGAGACACTAAAGAGTCTTCATCAGACTTGTCCAACCATTTTTCATATCTTTTTGGTTCCATGATTTCTCCACCTCCTAAAAATAATCATCAATTTGATGCCATCAACTAGAATAACAAACAGATTGCTTCTCTAGTTCTCTCACTTGAGCTTGAGGAAAAGACGGGAATGATATTATAAGAAACCCTACAGGTGGGTGACCGATGCCTATGAGATGGAATCCAATCCTTGAATATTTGATAGACACCTTTTGAGTACTATCTAGATATTACTGGATCCTTTTTTGTTTGTTTCACCATGTAAACCTTCAACCCATGAACCCCAAATCCACTAGTTCTCTTGATTCTATATAATCATTGAATCCCTGTATTGCACACATATTCAATCAAGAACCTCCTCTTTTCTCGGATCCATTAGAAACAACGTTGATTTACCAAATAATGAACCATTCTAGAACACCAGATTGAAAGTATGCAAGTTATTACCAAAGAACCAATGTCTTTGTGTCCTCACAAAAAAAATATAGAAATGGGAAAAATAATTAACTTCCCCTATATTTATTTACGTTTTAAAATACTATATAGATGCATCCACCTATTCCACTAAAATACCCAACTTATAGAAAACCCATATTTTCCTATTGAACTCACTTTCATGAATATATTCATCACCGCCCATCATTTTTGTAGGTGGTGAAAATTTCTCCATATTTTATTTAGGTTCCAGAATCACTAAAATGGAAGCATTGAAATTCCTCAACTTAGTAGAAACATAAGTGCTCTTCACCCAGACCCCCATCCCCTTTGCATTCTAAATAATGAGATTAACCATTAAAAATTAGGATTCATTTTTTTTAGACATGCACACTAGACTGAAGAACTAAACATGAAATAGCCACCTATTTGTTATACCTATTAATAAGACCACATTCCAACTGATGCAGCCCACTTATAGAGTTTTTTATCTTTCGAGCTTGTGTAATAATGTATTTTCATTTGATCATCCTATTTCTTCTAATATGATATTTCTAGAATAGAAGGACTATTAAGAATATGAGATACTGGATATTGGGAAAAGGGTGGCACCCCTTCAAAAACAAGGATACTATCATCACCCTTTTGGGTGAATTCATAGAAGTGCATATTTATTCCAGTACTCCCCATATCTATGAAGAATATTTAATCTATTCTATATGGTCTATTAAAACCCGTCATTCTAGTGATGAAAAAATAAAATTAAGGATAGGTTGTTTCGAAAGGATATGCGATGAAGAATAACTGTTTTTTTGAAGATCTATATCATTAGATTTATGAAAATCCATGTCGACAGTTATAGTAGAATTTTCAAAAAACCATATGCTTTTAAATTTATTAGAAAGAACCATCCAATGAATCTAAACCTCCAAATTTGATAAACCCCCATTAGTAATTCCCCCATTCCTCTCCTAAGAGTCATTTTGGTGACCGTTGGCTCCTACTCTAGCTGCAGCAATAACTGCATTGAAACCCCATGAAATCTGACTAGTTGGTTCAAAAGAAATTCAAAAAATGAACCCATGAAGAAATCCATCGTTAATCCTAATATAGGGAGTACCAGAGATGGATCTATACCCCTTTCCTCCAACCTTAAGGACGATTAACCCCCCACTGATGGGAAAACGTGGCCTCTTAATTGAGCAGGTGCATCAACACCAGAAACAACAAGATTATTCCTTTGACTATATAAGTCTACTTTGTGACCCTTAATACTAAATTGATCACAAAATCATGGAACCACATGATAAAAACACTTATTCCACAAAGAGAAATCCTCCTCCTATCAGATTAGAAAAACAGCATTGGATCCGTTAAATTGAGTTCCAAAAATTTATTCCAATGAGAAGATGATTTTAGGAATTTATTATCCTAATCAAATAATAAAATACTTACCCACTGCATTTCCCACATCTTGAAGAATTTATGTATTTTAAAGAAAAATAGGAAGCCTTGGTAGCTTAGCCCAGACATTTTTTAGCATTGATTTTAAGGCATAATGTAAGTCCCATAACCATCTAGAATGGAATAACATTAAAGAAATGAACCCCCAGTCCTCCCTGGTCCAAAAAATGAAAACTTTTCCCAATAAAATATATGGATGATAAAATATGACCTAGAGAACACTGAAACTTCTTCCTAAAACTGAATATCCCAATAATCCACAACTTTCGTGAAGGTACACAGTGGTGGTTTTCCCTCCTAAATGACACCACCAGAGAACATTTATGATACTCTACTTCTTCCCATAACTCAACCTATAGGAATTCAACAATTGGACACAAATTCATTATATCCATGGATTGAGGTTCCACATTGACTAGGGGAATTCTCGAAAAACCTAACAAGGAGGACCAGAGATCCCCCACCCGAGCATCCTTGAAGGATTGTGTGCCTGAAAATCCAATCATGAAGCTATGAATCACTTAATTCTATATAGAACCTAGATATAGACACTTTATATCATTTATATGAGACTTAAAGGTAATCGTCAATGGTAGATCCAACTGTGAGGAGACCAATGAAGAGGGTATAAATCTTGGAATGTAAGGCATGTTCTTTAGAATGGAATACATCATGGCCTATAATTTATTTTAGTAATCTCTTTTGTATAACTTATAATGGCCTTTTAAAATAAATAAAATAAACATAAAATAACATTATATTAAATGTAAAACATATATTGGGTCAATTATACCATTTATACTATTTATTATATAACTTTTAGTCCATTAAGATGTCATAATACACACTGTATATTTATACAGTATTTAATTTTTACCTGAAAATTTGGTTATCTCATAAAATTCTGAAAAATACATCATTTTATTGTTTTTATGTTATGATACAATAAAAATTTTCATTTTAAAAAAAATATAAAAATTTGTATTCGTACATTTAAAATAAAAATTATAATTTGTTGAGAAATGTGGGATTTTTTTACAATATTAGTTTTTGATACATTATAAAAATTACATTTTACATCATAAAATTTATATACTCATTTATATTTAGTAAAACATTTATAATAATATTATATTAAAATATCATGAAATTCATAAATTGGTTAATTTTTCAAAATAAATGTCGTAATTAAAATTGAATACTAATTAAAAATACAGTATGTGTTTTATTTATTAAAAATAATTTATAAAGTAATAAAATGAAGTTTATTCTATTGAATGTACAATATAAATATTCATATTAATATTGTCTTGATTCATATTCCTTCAATACACTAGAAAACACCATACGTGTAAGGTGTGTGATGGAGACTCTTTAATGGGGTGGTTCGATGTACATGTTTCGGGCCATGATCTCAAAGAGCTTGACATTATCCTATAAAGTATTTTGATCAATCTTTAGTTGTTGGATAACAACTCTATAATGGTTCATGAAAAATATCAATAATTTTATCTACCTTAAAAACTTTTATAAATGGGATTTATAGGGTACGATCCTACCAGTTGAGGTCATCACTTCTTTTGGGTGTTTCAACTGGATTTATTAAAACCATATATTTATACTAATCCTAGGATCCCAGTTCAATGGATATATTTTCAATCATAATGATTCTTAACATTATTTTAAATCTAATAAAATATAATAAGACCAAATTTGTGAATTTATTTTCCATAACCTTATAAAAAATATATTTAATTAAATCATAAGGAAAATTTTATGTATAATAGTTTGGGTCGTTACGACCATTGAGAAAAGGGGATCCTAGATTATGGAGGTTCTCTAAAATGACCATTGGTTTTTCGAAAATCCAATTCCAAAAGATACATTAATATAATCTTTTTTATTCACCTTGATTTTTTATTTCAAAAATATAATCACGAAAATTATCAATGGAATCCCACCTAATCACTTTCTTCTACCTAACATTCTTTTTCTTCTTTAATCATTGTAATTTTATGTCATTTTATTTAATTAATGTTTATTCCCAAACTTATCCCTTGGGTTTTAATTCCAACTCTCTATATATATACTTCCTTGTACTTATAGGTTATGAGGTTCATGTTCTTATAATATTTTGACCTGACTATGTATGTTGGGAAGTAACGAAACCCTTTGGGGTGATCAATATTCAAATAAAAATGAGAAACATTATATTAATATTTATTTTTGGTTTCATCTTTCAAAAAACCATATTCATGATATATATTTTCCATTTATATAATATCATACATTTATATGGTCTGAAAATTCATTAATTAAGAAAATGAGGGTGTTGGTGTACCATTATTCAAGTAGGTGGTTGGAACAATACAAACGAGGACCAGTTATTCTATTAAATGAGAAATAGTTTATACTTATCTAATAGTCAAGTAAATTTATCTTACTTATAATGAAGCTAATATAAAATAATTTTAGAGATTTATGATGTTTAGAAAGTGTTGATATGGAAAATTAATTGATAAGTAAGAGATGGCCCCATATACTTTATGATTTTTCTTCTTCTTGAAAAGGGTTCTGTCAGGATAAAAGATATAGGATTCAATATTTGAAAATAATAAACATAAATATTTATAAGGAATTAGGATATGACATTAATTAAAGAATATAAAATATATTTAAAGGATTATATTGGGTTCGAAGAGGAATTTGATAGCTACTTTTATAGGTGAAAATGAGGAATATTTTATTTGATAATTAGGTGGGGTAAAGGGTAAAGATAGAAACACAAGGGAGTTTGGTAAGTCAATTGGGGAAATATCGATGATACATTTAGGTTTATCTACTACTCATTTAATATTTCCTCTATAATTTATAAATTTGAAATCAATAAAAAAAATTAATAATTATAATATACATATTTCTACAATGTTTTATTTTTTACCTTGGTTATTAATTTCTACATAAAAATATTAGAATACCCCACATAACATATTTTTACATGATGGTTCCAAAATATGAAACCATTTCGTCTAATTAAATTTTAATATATGACCTATTAATTTTTAAAAATAAAATATAATATGTATATAAAAATAGATTTTCTAAAAAATCACATTTTAAATATTATGTGTTCATATTCTTATTTCCTAATATCATAATATTTAAATAAGTTTTAATATATGAATTTATAAACACTTATTAATATACATTATATTAGAGTAATTATTTAAAATTGTACATTTTATTTTAATTAAAAAATTAAACAATACTTAGGAATCAGGTTCTTGGAAAAATATCAGTTTTTATCATTAAATAATTTTAATCATATAAAAAAATTTATTTATTCATCTTATAACAATTTAATTTTCCCAATTAAATGGTATTAAATTATTTATTTTGATTATATAAATTCATCAAACCATTATTTTATAACAATAATAACAATAACAATAATAATAATAATATGTAACAAATTAAATTAAATTTTGTTATAAAATATTTTAAGAAAATATTATCTGTTATTTAATTCCAGATTTTTGAATTGAATTACTTTCAATTTCCCAAATTACCTATTGGGTATATCAAATAACTATATTTACAAGGACCATATTTCATCTACATATATATCAAATTACTATATTTCAAAATACCATTTATATATTTTCCATTTTATTAAAAATATCAAGTATTCAATACATTTTTAGGATCATTCTTCAACTTCATTTATTTCTCTATCAAAATTTCAATAACATTTATATTTATATACCTTTTCCCGTAGTTTCAATAATATTTATGATTTCAAATTAAATTTTTGGGAGAAGGATTATATGTTCTTGGTCTATTTATTTATTGTGATATTTAGTCCAATAGAAATTTTCTTAATGATTTTTTATTTTGAATATTCATAATATATTAATTCTTATAAATTTTTATAAAAATTTTGATTCAATAAAATAAATAATTTTTTATTTTAGTTTAGTGTTATCTAAAAAAGGCTCTTTGTCATGGTATTAATTTGAGTAGAATTAATACACTATAAAATCATGCAGTGTTATATTACAGTCCTTAAAGGAATTTACCCAAGAAATTTCATTTATCTGGTGAAAATAAATAAGTGTACTTCTACCTCAATACACTATTATGATATAAAGTTGCTTCCTAAAAATTATTAATCCTTCCACGATATTTAACCATGTGAGGTATTTTTTCGTTGTACATTATCTTTATGATTGAATATTTCTATTAGTTATTCCTCATATGAGAGATCATGTTCTAGTTGTATTAATTCTTAGAACAGTACATGCGAAAGATCATATACGTATATTATCAAGTGTGATAAATGTAATATATTATAAATATAGAATAGGTTTGATGTATGTGAAAGATGATAAGGTGTCATCCATAAATTATTGATCATTTCAAATAGGTTAATGTTAATAGGGCTCAATATTCACATCATAAAAAATATCATTACCCTACCAGGAGATATTCAATGGAATGCATTATCACCAACATCAAACTATAGATATCAACAATGATTAGTAACATTGATCTTATTTTGAATAAGTAAAATTTAAATGTGAATATAAATATTATTAAACTTCTATTACATTTCATGAGAAACCCAAATAGAGTCTAACATTTTCCTTTATAAAAGAAATTTAATGCTGATTAGTTCATAAATCCCCTAAAATAGAAGTCATGTGTGGACAATTTTTTTTATGTATGTCAAAACCCAAATGGAATTATGGCCTTTAAATGTTTTTGGTAGGTGTGTGAAGTAATAAAAATTGATTTTCTGTCAATTCTATATAAGAATGGGAAATGGTTTTTTTATCACTTTATACTTTTACCATCCCTCCATTAAATTTTTGTATATCGTGTGTTGAGATTCAAATTCTAAAATATCCAATTTTCTTTTTTTAATGAAAAATTATTATTTAGATCTCAATAAATATTTTTTATAGTAGGAAATATATATAATGATGGACTATAAATATATCATCCAATAACTCTTTCACCTATTAGGGTATTTATGGAAAACATATTCATTTCATAAATCATATAATTCCATTATATTCAATGTTAAGCCCCATGATATTCTTAACTATATTCTATATTTCCATGTCTATAACTCCAGAATATTTTCTGAAATGTTTCTTTATAAATAAAATTTACTTAGTTGATAGCATTTTTTATACAAAACAACAAGTTTAAATAATCCACAATATATAATAAAAATATTATTATTTTTTGTGAAAAATATTTTATAGACATTGGATTGGAAGTATGAATAAGGACAACTAAATTATGAAAAAATTTTGGTTAACATATGTAAAAAATGAATTCATTTGAGACAAATTAAATAACAATTTATAATTTAATAATAAAGGAGTTGTTTTTTTGAAAATTTGTTTTAATGAGGAACATGTGATGTTATATTAATCAATTAAATTAATCACTATTGGAAAATGATTTCAATAAAAATGTATATATTATAAATTCCATTATAGATTTTATCCTCCACCTATTACTGTCTCCAGGCATGGGATAATAATAAAACTAGTTTTAGGCATGAATGTTTATGTTTCTAAAACATGTTTTTCATCCTATTTTTTCATTATGATAAAATTAATTTTTTTACAGTAATATTAATATAATAATTAATAATTAATTCCATATTTTTAAATTGGAGGTCAAATTTTGGTAGATTTTTTCCTTTTATTTGTAGGCATTATGAATAGTATCTTTGGTAGAATTTATCTCCTCCGTAAAAGGTAAACCGGGTTAAACTAGGGTAAAAATAATTCATTAGGTCACCATTTTTTAACAGTATTCATTTATGATGAATTTAATAATAAATTAATCACATTATGATTTATATTTAATTTTTAGGGACACTTTTTAAAGTGAATGGATTATATGATTCTTAAAACAAATAAAAACCTGAAATGTCACTCAAACATTTAAATATCAATTCGGTGTCCGCAAAAGAAGAAACTTAAGTTTTGAATGAATATAAATGAATATTTATAGCACAATGAAATTATTTTCATGATAAGTATTTATTTATAAAAATTATTTATTTTATAATTATCTTCAATGATTATGCATCACTAAAATAGCATTTCTTCAATTAATAGAAATATAAATTACGTAATTCATAATATAATTTGACTCTTTATAGTGTTACCTAAATTTTATATATAATTATAAAATATTATTCTATTTAATGGATTATGGTATTATTTTTATCATTTATTTATGTCTATTGGGTAAAATAATTTTAATAGTCTCAAAATTGGCATTAATGATATTTTACAAAAGCAATAAATTGTTACATTTTTTGAAATATAATAAAAATCATGACAGTGGGCAGGGAAGGTAAGATATATTCTAAATTTTCATACCTTCAAAATTTATAATCCATTTAACCACTTATAATTAAAATTAAGACACATTAATAATTAAAATGATGTTAACACAGTTATGGTTAAAATTTCATCATCATGTCACTCTTTATTCAAAGATGGAGGAAACAGTTCAAGCGCGACCCACAATGGTTGGCCAGAAGTAACAGAAGACTATGGGGGGTCTAAAATAGTGGAGACTAAGGGCATCCCCTCCTATTATATTAATCCCCTCCTACTTAAAGATATTAATGTTATGAAAAAATAGGCTCCTCAGGCATGGAGTGTCAAGTGAGGCATGGTAGTATGAGCCTTTCTTACTATCCTGCAAGGTGTGGATCACTATGGTGTTATTGTCAAGGATGTTCTGACATTTTGTAATAATATAATAAACTGACTGAAGGATAGTTCAGAGTACATATATGGAATTTTGAAATAGAATTGAATCTATTTTACCTTCCAATATAACCAAACTCTTCTTCCTACACATTCTAGGACCTAGGAGCTTGGTCATGGCCTCTGCCAGAAGAGAAGTACCTTTTTTAGATGGATAGAAAATTTCAGGATGATTGACCCATTACCATCATGAATGACTCCCACGCCTCACATAACTCTTTATAAACATGATCCATATGTTTTGAGATTAAATTCAATAGGTGGGGGATAAAAATAGATCTATTTACTTGATGTATTATTTTTTCCAGGATGGAGATCATTATGTGCAGGATCATATTGCGGCAGTGGTGCTGCCTCCCTCCTGGTGCTTATAACCATTTTCAAATCTATCTATGGATTTTTAATACAAATGATGATCAAACACCTTTTTGAGTCCACCCACTCATGTAACCACTTATTCCCCACCTTCCACAAACACCAATAGCCTGCATGCAACAGTAATGTGAAAGACCTTCCCTCTGGGACCTCCTCACCTAATCCATAAAACCAATGATCATGAAAGAGATTCTCATCCATCCCCAGAATCGAGAAAGATGTGAAATTACAAAAAAAAATCTTCCAAACCTCAATTTCCCATTAACTCTCAACGAAAAGGTGACTCAAGCTCTCTTTTGTATGCCTCTTATAAAATGTACACCTAGAATCCATATAAACACTTCTATAGTTAATAGTATCATCAATGGGGAATGATTTATTCTAGATTCCCCTAGAAATAAAGTTTTATTTCTTGGGGATAGTACTAGTACAAAGAACATTATTCCACTCATACTTAGGGGCCTTTATGGTAAGAACCAAATTTTTGTCATTGGTTGTGAATGAATCTAATTGAGATGGGGTGAACATATATGCATTTGGATCCAAGTTTAGCTCGATGAGATGAAAATTTTCCAGGTGGTCCTTATCCCGAATATTATTGATGAAATACAAATAGAGGCTTGCATCCCAGAAAGATATGTATATTGCATGAAATCCCAAGTAACGGATGGATTCTCCACTCTAATTTTCATGCCGAAAAGTGACCTCACCTATCCTGACAACCCAATGAGTATGGGGTCTCAAAGAATTCACAAAGGGGGCGATCTCAGTCCAAAGGTGAGAAGGGTTATGGTTAAAATAGGTAAACAAAGAGGTCATACAAAATGATATGACTAATAAAACCTAAACATGTCCCAATTTTATTTTATTATATTATTATAACCCCCCTATAATTTATCATTGAATAACTCTATATTTAAAATAATTTGGATAGATAATGAATTTTTTTTTATCTTTTTTGAAATCCTATGACTTCCCCTCCCATAAATTGTTAAAGGGCACCCCACCTTTACCCTATCCACACCAAATTACAAGTTCTAAATCAACCAAATCACAAAACATTCACTTCATCACTAACCTATACAAATTCATTAGGATGTGGTATTGAAAAAATACCTACTGTATGGTCATTAACAAGATAAAAAAAGAGTTTTCTCAAAGAAGAGGTAATAACCTTAATCTATCACTTCCTTTTTAATTACACTTTTACTTCATATAAGTCTATTATATTATATATTAAATAAAATATTCAAAGAATTAAATATAAAAAAAATTATTATGATTATGATACCCCCATTATTCACCAAGATTTCTATAAAATATTATGTAATGTATGTATCATGCAAATATATGACTTATCGTGTCCACATAGAGATAGAAATCATTTTTTCACCATATTTCATGGATAGTTATTATAATCATTTTAATGATTATATATTAATCAGGGAACAATATAATTCTTCTATAATTAAAATATCATTTTAAATTTATTATATTTTAAAACTTTTGGAAAATGGTTATGTTACCCACGCATTAACATGGACTACCACATGCATGAAGATATGTGATTCATTTTTGGTACATTCATTATTAATATATTAATAAGGCAGGATTTGATCAATATATACAATTTATTTATTATAATAATTATTAATTAAAATTGAATTATTATTATCCATTCTTTCATTCCATTCATACAAAATTTAAAATTGTGTTCATGCATACTTATGACCTACAATATTCATAAAATATTTAATTTATTTTCCTCTATATAACATTTATGGATGAATATAAATATATATGTGTATAATATAATGAATATAAATTATGTTTACAACGTTAATAATATTATTGAAAATATAAAACAATGACTAATGAAAAATGACGAAAACTACCGAATGAAAACTTGATTGAAGAACAAAATATTTATATCCTAGAGTACTGATGTAAATAGAACATTATTAATAAACATGGTATAATATTTCATAAATAAATCATCCTTATTATGATAAAAAAGAAATAATTTGATGAATACATTTATACAATATTTATATTTATTATTCATGAAGTTGAAACACAAATGTTGAAAAGAGAGTCATATGGAAAGAGATTTATGTTTCAATCCTATTTTATTTAGGATTTTATATGATTGAATTTCAATCAATGAAATTATACAATAATTATTTGATAATTCAATTTAATTTTTTTTCTTAACTAGTTAATCTTATCGAATATATTTTTTCTTTCATTTAACTTACATTGTGTAACCAAAATATCAAAATTATATTTTTAAAGGAAAACAGGATTTATTTCTCACTTTATTCCAAAATCATTTTCTTCCATATCCATATTTATAAAAAATCAATAATATTTTTAATACTATTCTTTTATTTTTGAAATTAATTTTTACCCCATATATACAATTTATAAATATTTTTCAACAAAATATTTTAGTTATTTTTTAAACTAGGAACATTTTATCTTTTTCAAAAGTGTGAAAAGTATGTTTTCTTTAAAATTATAGGAAATGAATATAGTTTTCCCCCATCATGAATGATCAATTAATTAAATAATCTATTTAATATTTACAGGTTTATATTCAATGATAATGTTTTCCGTAATATTTTGTAAATTCTTATATTTTCAATAAGTTATTTCAATATGAAATGAATATTTACCTATGGAAATATTTCAATAATTATTTTAATGGGGTTTTTATCAATGATAATATGCATTGTTATTAATTATTTTTTAAGGGGGATATGATATAATTAAACCATACATATTCTTTCTCTTTATGATTTATGATTATAAAGGTGAGACATTTTTGAAATCCATTTATTATCTTGGATTGTAATATGTTGAATTGATCAAATTTTTTCTGAAACCTCTCTTATTTTCAAGGGTAATGTGTTGATTATAGGATGAATGTTATTATAATCTTTTGAACACATATATATCATTTTCGTTTAGTGATGGGTGGTCATAGAATTACATATCCCTCTAATTCATTGTGTAATGTGTTATTTCTCAAGGGATAAATATGGGATTCAGGTCAATGTTATTTTTCTAATATAGGAATAAAGTTAATAAGATTGATCCACTATGAGATGTTGATGGTGATACCAGATTCACTATGATATGGGAAATGGGTAGGGATTCCATATCCACTATGATTTAATAGTCCCAATAGTTATACATGACATTAGAAAGTGTTCTATTCTTGTGATGGTGCCACTCCGTTATTACATGATCATATAGTTCAAGATTGATGATGATTTCTCCCTCTTATGTTTCACCTATATTAAATTTAATAATTCATATTCCATGAATCATGTTTATAATCCATGAAATATTGTGTCTATATATTATAGATATGTTCATGATCTCGTACACTAATTCTTATTTAATCATTTTATATGATCATTCATTGATATCTGTCATGTTTTCCAATTCTGAGATTTTGTGGTAGCCCATTTTATGTTTCCTTTCCCCATGTTTTGAATAATAGTTTATGTAGGGTATGAATATGAATGGTACTTAGTGGAAATATCTTGTGGAGATGCCAAATATTCTTCATGTCATTACATATTTATTCATCTAGTCTCTATAGAAACAAAACCATTATTAACATCAAGTGTTGTTTTTGTGATCTGTACTAAATATTCATCTCTAATGACATAATATTTATTTATAAAAATATTAGGTCACAATAGTTGGTATTAGAGGATATGTTTAGTGAATTTTTTGGATTTTGATTAAAAAATATTGATGAAAACCCTAGGGATAAGTCTATGTATTGGATAAAAAACTATTGTTTTGGATATTGAACGTGAACATCCCAAGTCAATCCTAAGGTCCCATAGATTGAGACTAAGTATTCGTGATTTTTAGATCCTATGAATTATATTTCCTGATTATATAATCATTCATTCTGATTATGGTATCAAGATTCTTAAACTTATCTTTTTGGCTTTAATCAAATGATAGAACCATAAATATCATTCTAACAATGAATATGATGGAAAATGTTATGATTTTTCACCTAAGAAAACTAATTATATGGTATATGGACTGTAGAATCGTGTTTCTATGTACCCAAAACTTTCTCAATCTATAAATCATGTTGATCATACAAAGGGGAAAATAATGGAAAGAAACATTTTTGAGTCATTTATGAGGTAAAATCAACTTTATTTTATTGGATATTCTGATCCACTAGTAGCTACATTATTTATCAACACCATTGAGAAAATAGTTTCTATTGATTAGAGATTAGAGGATGAAAAGGTTCATTTATATAGTTAGCATTTTGATGTTGATCAGATTAATGGTGGAATAATTTTAATACGTTGTGATACTAGGAAGTTATTGAATCCCTATAATGTGATGGGTTTAATAGGATATTTTTTAGTATGTACATCAATCATATTATATGTAAAAATATTGATGAGTAATTTCTGGGGATGAATCACAATGATGATTCATCCATTGGTACCAAAGTGGAAAATTTTATAAGACATTCAATGGGTTTCTCTTGTTTAATCATGAACCCATAATGTAATACGGGTTAATTATTTGGTTTCATAAAACGATGTCCCTAAAAGTAATTATCTATTTAATACTATAATATATATGAAGAAATCAATTGATTTTCACTCAAGGTGGAAATGGATATTCGAGATTCCCACTATTCACATGGATTTTTGAATTATTAGAAGATCATGTATCATAAAGCCTTAAATAAATAAGATGGTGGGATGAAATTCAAGAAAAATAAATGCTAAAAATGATGGAATAATCATCAAGAGAATGTCCAAAATGGAATTTTGTGGTCATTTAAATTTGAATTTGAAGGTCATAGAGTATGTGATAATTAAAAGGGGATGAATAGGATGGTTAATGTAATGGATGAAAGGAAGACAACAACTAATTCACCACCCACTAAAAAATTCTTCAATTAAGAGGGATATGGGATTCATTTCAACTAGTGAATGAATCCAAAATTGAATGATGATTTAGAGCAATAATATATTAATCTCAAAGAAAAAGGGACATTTCATGTAATCATGATTGATAAAGAGGTTTAAGAGAATTATGTGCTGAAACTCACACTTATCATCCACTCTAGAATATCTAATGTCTTATTTAACTATAGATCATTACACCCTTTTATGTATATGAAATTTAAAAAGGGTATTTAATTACTAGATCAATGATTAGAAATGGAGTTGGTGGCCAAACTCCTTATGGTATAATGGTTATATCTCAACTCTATAGTTCCTCTCTGGTTAATGATTGTAGACAATGCTTCATGTGAATCTATTTTTTCTCCTTTTAGTTAAATTATATGAGTTTCTTGGAATGGTTGAATTTCCTTATATGGTGATGATATCAATTTCCAAGGTATGGAAATCAAATTTCATATTCCAAATTAAACCATATTCATTTATTGGTGTGAGGATCAATACATATCCCAATTGAATTTACTTCTATCATTTGCATCCCAATTCTTATCTAGGAAGTCTATTAATATCTTATGGTTGTGGATAAACTGAAAATTAAATATACAGCTATTATTCAATATTTTTTTGAAAACATACCATATGAATTGATCAGTCTTCCTCTAAATCATGAATTTTAGTTATCAATAGAACTTATACCAAGTACTGCACTTATGTCAAAGTATCCTAATAGAATTGGCTTAATTTAGTTACAAGAATTAAAGAAAAAACTCTAATAGAATCTTGAAAATGTATTAAGTGTGTTATATTCTTCACCTCGGAGTTCACATGTTCTTTTTATTAATAAAAAAGAGGGATAAATTCAAATCATCATTAAATTCTGGAAAATTTCCCTATAACCATTGTTTGAAACTGTGGGTATAACCATCGAAACAATGGGTATAAGATATACCCATAGATTAATGTAATTGTGGTAAAATGAGGAATTAGAATATCCCTGACTTATATTCATACTATTAGAAACTGTGGGTAAAAGTTCACTCCATCGTGTCATTAACTTATACCCATGGTTAGAAAACCCGCAAGAATATCTTTACCAAAATAAACCACCATGAGATTCAATCCCTAATATACCCATTTATTCTTCATGTTACAAACCACTACTCCATTTTTCATATTAGTATATATATATATGCTTATAAATATTTATATAAGCCATGTCTATATGTAGAAAACAATGGGAATATGTGTTCCTGGGAAATTATTTTTCTATCCTGTGATTTTTTCTCTCCCTCCATAAGATGGGAAATCTATTCCCACATTTTTTTAAAACAAAAGTGGGTATAGGTCTTCAAAAAACAACCATATACCCATGTGTATACAAGAAATATGGGTATAGGTCTCTAAAAATCCTTATACCGACAATTTGTAAAAAATTGTTTGTATAGGTCTTCAAAAATAGTCTATACCCATATTTTTTCAAAATCGTGCGTATAGGTTCTCATACTATGCTTATACCCACAGTTTTCCCCAAAAACATGGGTGTAGGTTCATTTTTTAGTAGTGAGTGATTATCCAAAACATAAAAATATAACTATAAATAACAAGTATCCTCTACCCCTTTTCCATGATATTTTTGGTCAATTATGAGGAGCATAATATTTTCTATGATTAATCTTTAATATCAATTGCCGTTAAATTTTAATAAATACTGAAGATAGAATTCTATATGAGGAAATGATAATATGGATTTATAGTTATTTCATTTGGTTTTCGAAAAATGAACTTATATATTAATATATATATATATATATATATATTGAATGGAGTCTTCAGTTATTACATTAATGAGTTCATGGAAGTCTTTTTAGATGATATTATTAAATATTTGAAGAATGAGGATGAGAATGAATATCCTTTGAGAAAATTTTAATTAACCTATAGGTTGTAGAAGTTGTACGAAAAAAATTTAAATTGTGAATTGATTTTCTAGAGCTTTCATTATTGGGTTATGTTATATATAGTGAGGGTAGTTTAGCACCTCCTTCAAATAGAGAAGTTAACAAGAAATAGAAACGAAAAATCATGATTAATAAGATATGTAGTTTTCTAGGTTTGGCCAGATATTATAAATAATTTTTGGAGAATTTATCATGACTATCTAATACACACACCTGGTTAAATCTAAAGGGATATAAGTTCCTCTGGATAGATGACTGTAAAGTGAACGACATGGAGATTGAATGAAGTTTGGTTATTTTACCCAAGCATACAAAACCATAGAGTATAGAAGGGTTTCTAAACTATAGTGATGCATAAAGGATGGTATATCGATGTCTCCTAAGGAAGAATGATGCTGGGATAGATTGTGTATCACTCTAATTGAAAACAATGGGATAAATTACCCAACCCCTAATTTGGAACTATTATCAGTAATATTTTTTATGAATATTTGGAGGCATAATCTCTATGGTCAAAAGAGTGCCATATAAACATTTCATAAATTTTTAAAGAATATATTCACAATGAAATAGATTAATATGACACATAGAAAAGGTTATATATGAATAAATATATTGAATACTCAATACATTACTACCATGTTAACACGATCAAGGAGGTCTATGAATTTATTTGAAAGGAGTATTGTAGCATATCTAATATTAGGAATAAAAAATATAAAATATTCCTGGATTTTTAAAGTTTTGATTAAGATATTTTGACGTATATAGATAAAATCATATATTTAAAAAATTATTATTCTACTATCTATTCATGTTAGGGTTAATGAGGAATATATGGAAGATGTGGAACTATATAAGAATGAAAGAAATTTTCTTCAATTAATCAAAGGAATTAAGGGATTGATATTGTTCCAGAAACATGTATACGTCTCATTAATATAAAAAATTATGAAGGATATACTAGATGAATCTCATAGTTCATAATTATTTTTTCATTCTAGAAGTGTAAAGATAAATTGAATCATAAAATAATATTTAGGTTGGGAAAACATGAATAGATACAATGAAGAGTATGTACCTTAGTTATTAGTTATTTAGAATGTTAAGAATGGAAGAAAAACATTTATGGGGATGTAACAACCGTTACAAATATTATAATTGAAATTGGAAAAATCACCATATAATTTTTCATGTTACTACATAATTATCAAAAAGGAACAATTCTATTTGAGTTATAGTCGATCACATTAAATAATTTATCACACATCATTAGAATTAAAGAATATTTCATTATTGATCAACATTCTAGGTTATACATAATGAAAATTTGGATATTTCATGGAGTACATCATTCTGTTATATTGAATCAGGATCTGAGTATTACATATATGTAATAAAGAATACTTCCACATGCTTTGGATATGGAGTTTAGTTTTATTGTTACATACCCTATTCAGAAAAATGATTTTTCTTGAGGGGACCATTCCCACCCAAGAAGGCATGTTGAGAGATTTCTATATGGAATTCAATTGTATTTGGGATCAACACCTTAATTTGGTTTAATTTTCATACAGTAATAGTGTTCACCTTAGAATTATGATGGCTCCATATAAATCCCTCTCTTAGATTAAGTTAAAAAACTAGCATTTTGAGACGAATATAGAGAAATAAATCTATTAGGAGTAGGGAAAACTAAATAAATGGTAGATAATGTTAGATCTATTAAACAACACATTAGTATGGCACAAAGTTGAGATGAATGTTAGGATAATAATCATTGGAATATTCTGGATTTTGAAATTGGTGATAAGATAAACCAAAGAATATATCCTTAGAAGAGGGTTTTGAGGTATGGAAATATATGAAATTTAATCCCTTGATATATTGGTCCATTCAAAATTCATGATTTTATTAGGATAGTAGCTTATCGTTTTGCACTATGATTGAATCTCTCTCAAGTAAACAAAGTGTTCCTTGTATCTCTCCTGTGGAAGCACATAACCAATCATTCACAATTAAGGAACACAGAAGTAATAAATCATGAACATAGTCTCTCTTATTATGAATATGCAATAGAGATTCTAGAGAATAGATAAAATGTTCTACAAAACAAATCCACTCTCGTAGTTAATGTTTTGTGACAAAACCACAAATATAAAAAAGCAATATGGGAACCCGAGGATATGATGAGGATGAAATATACTTAACTGGTTGTATAAGTACGAGGAATCATGATGGAAAAAATAATTTTAAGTGAAGTATAATGTAACACCCTAATATTTTATAAAATATTTCTCAATAAATAAATTTGATAACTTTGATAACTTGTGGTATACACATCAACGAGTTTAAATGAACCACAATATACTATAAAAATATTGTAATTTATTTTAAAAATTATCACATAGATATTGGATTTGAAGGTATGAATATTACTATTTAAATTATTAAAAAAATATGGTTAACCTTTTTAATAAATAATTCATTGGTTTTTAATTAAGTGAAAAAATCATTTTATAAAAGATGGGGTATTTTTTTGAAAACATTTTTTATGTGGACAATATGTTTTCATATTAATAAATTAAAATAATCAATATTGGTGAATGATTTTGAGTAAATTTATATATTATATATTTAATAATTGTATAACTTCATCTAATAATATTTTCATGACATGGGATAATAATAAATAAAAATATTTTCATAAAATGTATTTTTGTAAAAAGTGGGTTTAATCACTTTTTTGTGCTTATTTTAAAATTTATTTCTACAAATAATGGATATTAAATAATTATAAATTAATTCTCTATATGGAATCATGGGGTACGAATTTGGCAAACTGGTCACCTTAAAATTTAGGCATAATGAATAGTTACCATGGTAAAACATATTTCATCAGTAAATGTAAATCATGATGGACTAGGTTAAAAGTAAATTTTAATGAATTATGGTGTTATAATAATTATATAAATATTTATCCTATACTAGTTCATTTTTAATGTTTTATATTGTAATTTTCATATTATATTAATGACTTTTAAGTCAAATTAAATGAATTTTTATTATTGTCAATACTGATACTTAATCAAACAAATATTTTAGTAATTTATTTATAAATAAAAAAATATTAGAAAATGATAAGGTGGATAATATATTGCTTAAATTTTCATAAATTTTTCATTTATGATACAATTAAAAAATTATATGTCAAATTTTAACCCTAATCCAAATTATAACCCTTTATGTGTGAATAAAATATTCTAGCAGTTAAGTTTAAAATAATATATTTAAGTGTTAAACTAATAGATACAGTTTAAGAAACTATATAAACCTATTAGAATATTATTGGTTGACAGGAATTAAACCACATACTACCTTATATTATAATCCCTGTCAATATTTAATAATTTGGGAAAATAATGAATTTATTATATTTTAATATTTGTAGAAATCCCAAGAGCGCACTTCCCATTAATTATAAAAGGGAACCCCACATTTCCCTTCTTTTCACCACATTGACCATAATATATCCCCCAAAACTGAATAAATTTATTTTTCACACCCCTATAAAAATTATTGAGGATCTTGTGTTCCCATTATATCAACTCTAGGACCAGTAAGAAGAGATATAAATTATTTGTCTCCAAGAAGAGATAATCAACATAATCGAGCACATTATTTTTAATTGTTATTTTACCTCTTCTAAGCCTATTATATTATTAGTTAAATAACAAATTTAGTGTCATTAATATAATTAAATGTTTTATTATTATCAACCCACCGTTATTCATAATATTTTCTATGACAGTGGATGTCAAATTATTTCCCATGTGATTGTACAACTTACTATCTCCAAGCAATGATTCAATTCATTTTCCATCACCATCACTCATGGAAGGTTATTATGATGGTTTTAAATTTTATATATTATAATTAATAAATAATAATTATTATATAATTAAAATATCATATCTAAATTATTACCTTTCAAACTATTGGAAAATGATAATTTCACTCATTTGTATGTGCGGACCCCCAAACACCATTAATCCTTGCGAATCATAATTCTACTTCCCACTACTTGGATGGAATAAATAATAGATTTTAGCAATATATATGATATATTTTACATAATAAAAATTCTATAAAGTTAGATTGTTATTTTATATTACATAATATTATCCTTCCACTTGTGAAAACAACATTCATTCGTACGTATAGACCCCCATATCCAAGAATAGTGTAATTATTTTTATATCGATAAATTTTATGGAGAAATATTTATATATATATATTATGAATATATATGATATATATATATATATAAACACATTACAAATGTTGTAAACATAATGAAATCAAATGGACAAGGACTTATGAAAAATAAAATCCCGAAAAATGAAGCTGTTATGACCGAGAAAAATGTCTATAATAACAAATTTGTCAATAAACGGGTGATAAGATGTCAAAAATTAATAAAAAATAATATGATATGTATGAATATTATTCTATGATATATTTACAATAAATATATATTTATTATATAGGAGGTTCAATGGTTATTGAGTATAGGTGAGACATGAGGTATGAGATTTATGTTTCAATCCTATTTTAAGATGGATTTTATATGATTGAATTTTCATAGAGGAACTTATATGATCCTTATATAATAAAAACCTATAATATTTATTCTCCTTGATTTTATTCTAAGAATACATGTTTTCCATTAAAGTTTTTCACTTAATGTACTCAATCATTTTTATGAATATTTTTATGTTGAAACTGACGTCTTATCTTTATTTCAAATTTTTTTATTCCTTATCCATAATTTCTAAAATAAGTTCCATGAATTTTTTAAAATAATGATAAGATAGTTTAATGATATTTTTACCCATGATGTATTTTTATAAAATGGTTTAAATGGATTCTACTTTTCTATTATTGAATGTGGTACATTATTTAACTTTTTAAGAAGTGCTAAAGGAATGTTATCTTTTTAACTTATACGGGGTAAATTGAATTTCCCATAAACGTGGCCAATTAGTGATTTAAGATTACATTTACTTTATTCTAAATCTATGTATAGACAAATAATTTCTTGACTTTTGGGATGTTTTTATGTTTTAAATAAGTGATTTAAAAATGAATAATGATATTTTCCTTTGGAAATATTATAGTTAACATTTTAAATGAAATTTCAGTTATCATATAATTGTAAGATGTTAATTATGTTTTATTAGGGTTATGATATAATAATACCATACATATTCTTTCTCTAAATGGGTTGTGATTATTAGGATAAAATGTTTATGATTCCCATTAATTTTCATTGGTTATTCTATATTGTATTAATGAAATAATTATGAAACCCATTTTATTTGCACGTGTTCTAATTTGATGATATAAATAATGTTATTATGATCTTGTGGAACACATATATAAGGTTTTCATTATGAGATGTGTGGGCCAAGCATTATTTAGCCTTGTAATTTATTGGTTAAAGTTTAATATCTCTTGATATAAGTTAGTATATGTGATTGATCCAATATGAGAAGCTTGTAGATGTTCTTGAGATCTTTCTTGTTTAGAGATTTGATAGTAATTCGGAAAAATAAAATTAATGAACGCGCGGCACGCGCCTCCGGCTTTTCGAATTTTTTTACCGTTACGCGTCCCCCGCTCGGTCTGGAGCCAGCGGATTGGCCCCCTCTGTCGGCGGCTCCGCACCCTCTCTCGCGGGACCGTCCGCCGGAGCCCTCGGTGGTGCCCCAGTTTGGCTCGTTTCAGTCACTGCCTATCCGGGGGTCGCACCCTGTACCTTCGATGAAGGAGGCTCTTCTCCGGCCGGCGCCCTCTAGGTCCGACAGTTTTGACGCATTTCCTGAGGTTCTTTTGGGCGAGGTCGGCTCTGTCTGGGTGGATGGATTTTCGATCGTTTCCTTCCCCGATGATGCCTTCGCTGTCGCCTCCTAAATTCTTTGCGTGCAAGCTCAGGTTATCTAATATTCTGGTCGCTGTTCCTCCAAACCATCAGGTTTGGGTCTTTTGGAAGTCAAGCATTTCAGTTGCTCTGGTGGAAGTCTTCGACCAGTATCTTACGACCAAAATCACCGCAGGTGTTCACAACTTGTTGTTCACTTTTGTTTATGCCAAGTGCGATATTTCTGCTAGGGATCTCCTCTGGCTGGACCTTCTTTAGTTCAACCCAGGTGATTTTTCTTGGCTCCTGGGCGGGGACTTCAACGCCATGCTGGATCCCATTGATAAGAAAGGTGGGGTCTCGTTTGCATGGCAAGCCAGCCACGATTTATCTTCCTTCATCTCTGGCAATGGCCTCCTGGACCAGGGCTTCACAGGTGACCAGTATACTTGGTGCAACAATTAGAGCGGGCCTCACAACACATGGTGTAAACTTGATCGCTGCCTCTCCAATGCTCAGGGCATCTCAATCTTCTCCGACACACGGGTCACTCACCTAACCCGGGCTTCGTTGGACCACTCCCTGGTTCGTCTCGACCTGTCTCCAAAACATATCCAGGAAGGTCGCTTTTTCTTTCATCAGGGGTGGACCTCGCTGCCAGGTTACTAGCAGGCTGTTGCTATGTCGTGGCAAAAACCCTCTTCTGTGTTGGAAATTGCAAACCAAAATTAAAAGGTGTCAGTTGAGTTCCGGATCTTCCCCATGCAACCCCTATTTTCTATGTGCCTCTTCATTTATCCATGCATGTGTTTAATTCCAAGAAAGCATTAATTATTGCCTTGTTTTTTGTTCCTTTTATTAAATGCATGGGCTGTCCATTTTTAGTGTATTTTTCATACCCTATAAATATGGGTGCATATGTAATCCGTTAGTAGAGTAGTGTGCAATACAAAAAGGTTGTTCCTTTGTGTGAAGTTTTTCTCCTCCGCTTCTTTTTTTCTACCGTGAATTATTTGTCTCGGCTTTGTAAAGCTATCTCTCACCAACAAACTGGTATCAGAGCCGGTTCGAAGGCATCCTCCAAATTCCAAAGATGGCCACCGCAATCCAGCCGCAAGTTCCGACCTTGTCTAAGGACAACTATGAGAGGTGGTGCATTCAAATGAAGGTATTGTTCGGGTCACAAAAATTATGGGAGATCATCACCGACGGGTATGTAGTACCCACTCCGGAGGAAGAAGCGGCCTTCACGAATGAAGAAAAGACGACCGTCAAAAATCAAAGGAAGAAAGACAACAAGGCGTTGTTCCTTCTCTATCAAGGGTTGGATGAATCGACGTTCGAAAAAATTGCCGAAGCAACATCGAGCAAGCAAGCTTGGGATACACTTGCCACCATTTTCAAAGGAGTTGATCGTGTGAAGCGGGTCCGTCTTCAAACATTACGAGCGGAGTTCGAAGCAGCACGAATGAAGGAAGGTGAGAGTATCTCGGATTACTTCTCACGCATAATTCTCATTATTAACAATTTGAAAAGAAATGGTGAAAAAATAGAGGATATTCGAGTTATTGAGAAAGCACTTCGATCGCTCACAACCAAGTTTGAGCATGTGGTTGTGGCAATCGAAGAATCGAAAGATTTGGAAAAATTATCTATTGAAGAGTTGATGGGGTCGTTGCAAGTACATGAGCAGCGAATGCAGAAAAATGCGGGTTCAACAATAGAGCATGCCTTAGAGTCCAAGCTGACTCTGCAAGAACCCAAGAATGGTCAAGCACAACGAGGCGGTTATTGTGCAAGAGGTAGAGGACGTGGATACCATCCAATCTATCAGCAAAAGCAACAAAACTTCAGTAGCTTCCGTGGAAGAGGATACGGTGGAGGCCGATTCACGCGTGGTCGTGGAAATGCAAAAAATGTTCAATGCCATAACTGTAAAAAATTCGGCCACTATGCCTCTGATTGTTGGAGCAAGGTGAATCCTGATGAACGATCCAACTATGCTGAAGCGTCACGCCATGAAGAAGAAGGCACGACACTTCTCCTCGCACAAGAAAAGGCATCTGAACGCCCCGATGTATGGTATCTTGACACAGGTGCGAGCAACCACCTGAGTGGTAACAAAGAACTTTTTGAAGAACTTACTGAAGAAGTTCGTGGCGACGTGACCTTCGGCGACTCATCAAAGGTACCAGTGATTGGCAAAGGTAAAATCAAAATCTATCTGAAGAATGGTGAGTCGAATTACATTTCCAATGTGTATTACGTACCAAGTATGAAAAACAACATCATAAGTCTCGGCCAACTCCTTGAAAAGGGGTATGTTATACACTTAGAGAATTCTTCTTTGTCAGTAAGAGATGCTCACGGGAGGTTGATTGCTCAAGTCCAAATGGCGAAGAATCGCATGTTTCCACTGCACATCAAAACAAAGGCTGAGGAGTGCCGATTTGGGCTCATGAAGAATGATTCGTGGAGATGGCATCTGCGTTTTGGGCATCTCCATTTTAGCGGGCTTAAACTTCTATCCTCCTCAAGAATGGTGCGTGGTTTGCCGACGATTGAATCAACAAATCATGTGTGTGAGGCATGTACACTCGGCAAACAACAAAGGAACTCCTTCCCAAGTGGAGTGTCCAGAAGAGCAACAGAACCACTTCAGTTGGTTCACACCGACATCTGCGGACCACTTGAAACACCCTCACTTGGAGGTAATAGGTACTTCATTACCCTTATTGATGATTTCAGTAGAAGACTCTGGGTGTATTGCATCAAGGAGAAATCTTTCGCCTTTTCTATCTTTAAAATTTTCAAAGCTCGTGTTGAAGCTGAGAGTGGTCACAAAATCAAAGTGCTGAGATCTGATAGAGGTGGAGAATACACCTCAAATGCATTTCAAGAATTTTGCAGGGAGCATGGCATCAAGCAGTAATACACTGCTGCTTACACCCCACAGCAGAACGGAATTGCATAAAGGAAGAACCGTACCATCCTCGACATGACGAGGACCATGCTGAAGGAGAAAGGGCTGCCAAAGAGTTTTTGGGAAGAGGCTGTGGCGTGTACTGCCTACTTGCTCAATCGGTGTCCAACGAAGAGTGTCAAGAACTTTATACCACAAGAGGCGTGGAGCGGCTACAAACCGAGCGTGGCGCACTTAAGAATCTTCGGGTGTGTCGCCTATGCTCAAGTTCCAGAAGCAAGAAGAAGGAAGCTGGATGATCGTGGCGAGAAATGCATTTTCATCGGCTATTGTGAAGCCTCTAAAGCCTACAAGCTTTACAATCCACTAACCAATAAATTAGTGGTTAGTAGAGATGTGGTCTTTAGTGAGGAAGAAGCGTGGAAATGGGATGATGAAGAACCAAACAAGGATGTTGTAGTCGAAACTGAAGATTTTGAAGAAAGACATGATCATCAGGAGCAGACGCCCACAACACCTTCCTCGGGTGCATCATCAGTTGGAAGAAGTCCAGGAGTACATTTCCTCACTCCTCAAAGCACTCCATCAAATCAAAATTTGGCCAGCTCATCCTCGCCTATGGCTCCTATGAAGATGAAAAATTTGAGTGACATTTATGAGCAGACTGAAGAGGTAAATCTTTTTTGCTTGTATGCAGATCATGAGCCTTTGACCTTTCAGGAATCCACGAGGGAAGAAAGCTGGAGAATGGCTATGGAAGAAGAAATTCGTGCCATAGAGAGAAATGAGACGTGGGAGTTGACTACACTCCCAAAAAGCCAGAAGAGCATTAGTGTCAAATGGGTGTACAAAATAAAGAGAAATGCTGATGGCGACATCGATCGATACAAGGCAAGGCTCATAGCAAAGGGGTACAAACAGAAATACGGGGTGGACTACGAAGAAGTCTTTTCTCCTGTTGCTCGCCTTGACACTGTAAGAATGATTATATCCCTTGCTGTCCATCACAGTTGGATGATCTACCAACTGGATGTGAAGTCTGCGTTCTTAAATGGATTTTTGGAAGAAGAGGTCTATGTTGACCATCCTGAAGGCTTTGTCATGCAAGGGGAGGAAGACAAAGTGTATCGATTAAATAAAGCACTTTATGGGTTGAAGCAGGCTCCTCGCGCATGGAATGCACGCATTGAAAGTTATCTCCGAGAGAATGGCTTCGCCCAATGTCCATATGAGCATGCGGTTTACATCAAGCAGAATGATCGTGGCGATATTCTTATTGCATGCTTGTATGTTGATGATTTGTTGTTTACAGGGAATTGTCTACCAATGTTCGATGATTTCAAGGAGGCCATGTTCAAAGAGTTCGAGATGACCGATGGGGGTCTCATGTCCTTCTTTCTGGGCATTGAAGTGAAGCAACAACATGACGGCATTTATATATCTCAGAAGAGGTATGCCAAGGAGTTGCTTAAAAAATTCAAGATGGCTGATTGTAATGCTGTAAACACACCGATTGCAACGAGCTTGAAACTGACAAAAGATGGAGAAGGAAGAAGCGTTGACTCGACTCTGTTCAAGAGTCTGATTGGAAGCCTGAGATATCTCACAATCACAAGGCCAGCTATTGTCTATTGTGTTGGACTTCTAAGCAGGTATATGGAGACACCGAAAGAGTCACACTGGCTAGCTGCAAAACGTATCCTCAGGTACATTAAAGGAACAGTAGATTTTGGTCTCTTTTATCCATACAACGAAGAAGCAGAGCTGTATGGATACTCAGACAGTGATTGGGGAGGTGACCAAGATGAAAGAAAAAGCACTACTAGGTACGTATTTTTTCTTGGATCGAATGCTTTTACATGGAATTCAAGAAAGCAAAGTGTGGTTTCTTTATCCACATGTGAAGCAGAGTATGTGGCAGCATCCTCTACTGTTTGTGAGGGAATATGGCTGAGAATTTTTTGAAGGAAATGAAGCATCCACAGGATGGATCTACGGTGATATATGTGGATAACAAGTCGGCTATTGAACTAGCCAAAAATCCGGTGCAGCATGGGAGAAGCAAACACATTGATACTCGTTTTCATTTCCTCAGGGATCATGTGAAACAAAAAACTATTAAATTGGAATATTGCCATACTACGGAACAGGTGGCAGAGATTTTCACAAAGGCACTACCAACAGATGTATTCAAACTACTTAGAATGATGCTCGGAATGAAGTCAGTTTTGGTTTGAAGGGGAGTGTTGGAAATTGCAAACCAAAATTAAAAGCTGTCCGTTGAGTTCCGGATCTTCCCCATGCAACCCCTATTTTCTATGTGCCTCTTCATTTATCCATGCATTTGTTTAATTCCAAGAAAGCATTAATTATTGCCTTGTTTTTTGATCCTTTTATTAAATGCATGGGCTGTCCATTTTTAGTGTATTTTTCATACCCTATAAATATGGGTGCATATGTAATCCGTTGGTAGAGTAGTGTGAAATACAAAAAGGTTTCTACTTTGTGTGAAGTTTTTCTCCTCCGCTTCTTTTTTTCTCCCGTGAATTATTTGTCTCGGCTTTGTAAAGCCATCTCTCACCAACATTCTGGCAGTCTCTGGGCAGGTTTGCACAACATTCTTAAATGTCTTAAAAACGATTTACAGGCTTGGCATCAGCAGCTTCCACCTCGCTTCACGGATTTGGATGGTTTGAGCGCGGATGTGGAACAGATGGATGTGAGTCTAGAAGGAAGTTGGGGCGACGACCTCTTCAATTCGTTGATTCAAAAGAAGGGATCTTAGGCAGCGAAGCTCCTGTAGCAGGTACGATTGAATCGAGAGGAATCACGGATTCAATGGTTAAAGGAAGGCGACATGAACACCGCATTTTTTCAAGCATGTATCCAAGAAAGACAGAGTATTGTGAGACCCAACATTCTCCTGGAAGGTGGGTCCTTCTGTAATGACCGAGATACAGTGGGTGCCATGGCGGCTGAGTTCTTTAAAGATATTATTGCGGGGAATCTTCCTCGTTTGCATGCTAGATACCCATCTATACATGCAGCACTTTTCGACACGATTCCAAGACCTGTGTCGGTGGAGGTTAATGAGGCTCTTGAAGCCATTCGGGACGAACATGAAATCCACAACGCGGTGCTCTCCCTTAATGGCTCAAGTGCTCATGGTCCTGATGGCTTCCCAGAGTTTTTCTATGTTTCATCATGGGAGATGATTAAGGAGTAGATTGTTGGGGCAGTCTAGGATGTGTTTCATGATGGAAATATCCCTCGTGAGGCATCTGCAACTTCTCTGGTGTTACTTCTAAAGATTCACAACCCTACCTCTCTAAGGCAGTACAGACCGATTAACCTGTGCAACTTCTCTTATAAAATTTTGGCTTCGGTGGTTAACAGGCGGCTCTCCTCTCACATGGCGCTATGGATCTCCACTGAACCACACGGTTTCGTTCGAGGCAGGTCCATCCAGGGGGCTATTGGATTGGCACAAGATATGATCAGCGACATCGGTCAGAAATCACTCAGTTCCAACATGGCCATCTAGGTGGACATGGAAAAGGGTTACGACCGCATTGAGTGGTCTTTCATCATCTGCGTTCTGTCTTGCATGGGTTTTTCAAATGGCTCAGTTGATATTCTATTCAGGTGTTTCAGCTCCACATGGATGGCCATCTCGTTCATGGGGAAATCATTCGGTTTCTTCAAATCAGTATGGGGCCTTCGGCAAGGTGACCCTCTGTCCCCACCTCTCTTTATTTTAATGCTGGATGTACTTATTAGAGCCATCAACGGGACAGTTCAAGCAGGCATAGTTCAACCTTTCTGGTGTAAATCTCACTTCCAGGGATTGTCTCACCTCATGTATGTCGACGATACATTGATTTTGGCAAATGGAAGCAAACTATCAGTCCAGGGCATCATGGAGGTCATCGATGAGTACTGCGCTTGGAGTGGTCAGTTGGTGAACAGCGAAAAAAGCAGTGTTCTCCTTCTGGACCGTTGCCCAGATAGTAGAGTGAGATTCATCGAATCAGTCTTGGGCTTCAAGAGACGGGGCTTCCCGATGGAGTACCTCGGTGCCCATCTTTCTCTGGGCCGTCTTTACGTGCATTAGTTTGATAAGTTGGTTGGTAAGGTTCTGAAAAGGATTGGCGATTCGAAATTCCTCTTTCTTCCCTTCAAAAGGAGGCTTACGCTCATCAATAGTGTTTTATCCTCCATCCTCATGCATGTCATGTCCGCCTCCAGAGTTCCAAAGATGGTTGTTTCCTAGTTGGAGAAAATTATGGCTGCTTTCATCTGGGATGCCCACGTGGAGGGTAAGCACCACTAGGATTCATGGGGAAGGCTGGCCCGTCTGGTTAGGGGAGGTGGTTTGGTGTTAGAAGCATTATGGATATGATGCGGGGTTTTCAGGGGAAGTTGGATTGGGAGGTGTTGACTGACGCGTCTCTCTATGGTCGTTTCATGGGCAGGAAATACAAGAACTTTCACGAGGCGCCTCAGGGTCGCGCTTCGGGTATTTGGCGATTTGTGCAGTGTCACATTTCCAAGGTGGAATGTTATTCTTGCTGGATAGTCGGTAAGGGCAAGATATGTTTCTAGTTCATCAGCTGGGTGGGAGTGAAGATAGGTTTTCCGAGTTGCCCCACTCCAAAGTTGAACTTCCGTCAAGCTTTCAACCATTCGGCTTGGATTCATACGGCTTTGGACAGGAGTCAGCGGAAGGTTTTTGACCTCATCGAACTTGCTGATTCTCTAGGTGCATGTGTTTTCACTGGAGCTGTGTCTGGTGTTTTTTTGTTAAAGAGTATTGCAATTTGTCGCATGGGATAGTTGAATTTGTGGAATGGGGTGAGGCGGTGTGGTGTAAGGAGATACCTGATAAGTATAACTTCCTTGACTAGTGCATCTGGCGTAAGGCCCTTCCCACAGGTGAGATTATTAAGAGCATCGGTATTTACATGGGGTCCTAGTGCAACGGTTGCATCAATTATCAAGAGGAATCCTGCCGCCACTTATTTTTTGAGGGGAAATTGGAATGCTGGTTGTCGTCCTCCACCAGTGTCTCCTTCAATAAGCTTCCTCCCGGGCCTATGGGACCACCTCTCCTTGATTTTTGGTTCCAAAGGGGTTTGGAGGAATAAAGTCGAGCTCAATGTGTGGGCGGCCATTCTCTCTGCCGGTTGCTGGTGCTTGTGGTAGGCAAGTAAAAGAAATGATTCTAAGGGAAATCCTCTTCCAGGACAGCCATTGTTGCTCGTGTCAGGTTTTCGATCTCTGACTTTGCACGCCGCATTCCCAACTGGAACTCTTCCCCCTCTTTTCGCTCTGTTCTTGGCCCTTGTTAGAGATCTCCATCCAATTCCATCTCTCCTTCCGGCCGGTGGATTAGGTGGCTCCTGCCTAGAAGGGGGTTGAAAATGAATACTAATGGTTCGTGTGCTTTGGGTGTGATGCGAGGTGGCGGTTTGGTCTGGGATTCCATCGGCTCCGTGATCATTGCTTTTTCAGCATTCTTCAGGAGTGACACCTCCCTTTAAGCTAAAGCTCTTGCTATACTGGCATGCCTCGAGGTTTGCAGTAGGGGAAACATCTTCTTAGAAACATTGGAGATGGATTCCCAGATCCTCCATAAGGCTATCCTGGTACTTCCAGCATCCCGTTTTTGATCCTGTATCATATTAGAAAGATCAAGAGATTGATTGGAAGCGGTCTAGAGATTTCCACATTTGGCGCGAGGGAAATAGGGCGGATGATTATCTTGCTTCCCAAGATCCCCTAGTCGACTCCTTCACGTGTTTTTCTAACCTTGGGTCACTTCCCCCTGAACGGTCTTCCATTATTCTTGGGGATTCTCTAGGGTTGCATTTCATTAGGCCCCCGTGACATCTTCTGGGGGCTTGGTTTTCAAAATAATAAATAATGATTGTTGTGTGTGGATGTTATTGATCCACTCTGGGATGTATGTTTTGAAGGCTGATCCATTATGATGTGGGAAATATGTAGGGATTTATAATCCTCTATGATTTTATGGTCTCAATTGTTAACTGTGACATATAATATAGTTTATATATATATGATGATGCCTCACGTTTTTGACATGAATTTACTGTTCATGATTGAAGTTGATTTCTCACACTTATGATACAAACCGTTAAAGATTTTGAATTTTTATGGAATGAACCATGTTTATGAACCATGATAGATTGAAAATGTACTATGTATGTTATTTTCATAATCTAATAATCTGATTATTATATTAAGCATTCACATGAACATTGATTGATAACTCCCTCATTTACCCTTATTATTCATCTATGATCACCCTTTATTATTTGTTTCAGCATGATATGAAGATGGATTACGTACATAATAACTATGATGGGAAGTGTGTAGAAATATCTTCTAGAGATTCAGAAGACCGTTCATTAAAAAAATAATGTATATCTAGTCTCTGAAGAAACTAAACATTTATGATATTCGAGCATGTATTCATGAAATTCATTTAACATTAATATCAACTGATGTAATATTTATTTATGAAATGGAAGGGTTGCTATAATAACTACTTTTATGCCTCCTTGATATTTATTAGGATGAACGCTTAAGCTATTATTTCAGAAAGATTGGATTCATCACCTTTAATTATGATTTCATAGTTTATCCTTTAATAATCTATGAGTATTTGGAAGCCTTCTATCCTCATTATAGATAATATAGAATAATCTTTACTCCTTATATCATCATCGAAATTGTTTTACTTCATATAGAGGTAATGTATCCAGCAAACATATTTTTTGATGAACTCTAACCATCTTGATTAGCACACATTCAACTCCATTTATGTGAATATATAAATTATGGTAATGTGATCAGTATATATTCCACACATTTTACAATAGAGATAATAATACAATATCATTAATTAAGATATTAATTTTTCAATCTTCAAAACATATTATACATAATTTTTATAATGAATCCTTAGTTTTCATGATTCATACAACCATGTAATTCTGTATGATGACACATCCTAATACCCCCATTGATACATCATTGTATATCACAAAACCTTAAAAATTATAGGATATGGTGAGTATTGTTTAGTGGTCAACTTTTTCTTAATACCATTGAAATTTTCATTTCATTTATCTATTCATTGGAACATGACTCCCTTCTACGTTAACATGGAATATAGATTTGAAAATTATTAAAAATTTCTAAAAATGATTTGATATAATTTATCTAACCATAAATATATAAAGATATCTATTATTTTGGTTTATCAATGATATAATTCAATTTCGTTACTAAGTGGAGGATCCATAGATGTATCATATCTTATTAGTACATGAACTATGAATGGTACTTTATACATCAACTAATCAAATACCATAAATTTTTTATACAACATTTCCTTTATCATTGAATTAAATCCAATACTAAAATAATCATTGGGATCTTCCTTAATCTTAAAATATATGATTATATCATCTATAATGACTACAAAAAAATGATTTAGGCAATATATACTAACTATATTCATTATATCCCTCAAAATAGTTGGGGAATTTGTGTATCTGAGTGGTATCACTATGAAATCATTATGGGGAAGACCATGAAACTCTAATGGTTACACATTTACTATTTCTCATGAAATATGAATATATTAGATTTGTTGTTTTCCCCTAACTATTGTAGCTATATACACATCGTGAATGGGTATTGAGAACCATATATCTTATGTAATTTCAATTTGGATTTTATTTTCATCCTTCAATTGATATATAATCATAGGATAATTCTAGATATTAAATATTACTTCCCTATCCAAAAAAAAATTTATGGGTTCTATGAAGAATGAACCAATACATTCCTAATATCACATCATTTTTTTCTAAATTTTGATTTATAATATTTTCATGGTTTATATTCCCACAGACATTTATAGGATATGAGTAGTATAATATTGATGAAACCATGACACTATTGGGTAATTTTATGTGGAATTCAATTTCTAATTTGTTTTGGAGGTGATTTGAATCCCTTATAAAATACAATAGTAATGAAGGGGAATGTATGAACCAAAATACACATTTTCTATTTCTTTATTGGATGATAAGTGTACCTTTAGCTATGTTTTTCTCTTTTCCCAATTAATTAGTTTTGATGAAATGATATTTCCCTTTATCCTTTGTCTAATGATATTGAGGACATTGATTCCTTTAATTAAACCATAGATTTGTGATATTTTTTGAATAATTTCCGGATCATTACAATTTAATAGTTTTTGTGTCGGTGATGTACTGGGTTGAATATTTATGTAAACCATTTCATTACATGGCCTCTTCATATCACTTTTCCTTTATTGGGATTGATAAACTTATCCTCTACACCTGAGGAATTTTATAATTCCTTGGATTCATTTTAATCCATTATTATTCCATCATTTTTGAAATGTTGGAAAAAAATTGTTTCTTATAAGGGTTTTATTTTTATAGCTCCCATAAAAATACATCTTAGAATTCATTCCCCCAAAACCATGAGACTAGTGGGAGTCTCCAATTTTCCTTTCTACCTTGATAACACATCAAATAAATTATTCATTGATTAAAATGTCTATTATAGACAATGAATTTTAGTTAGATTGTTTTATAATATTAAATAATCTATCACTTTTTCTTCTGGCCTCAATGATAAAACCCTAAATATTTCTCCCAGGATTGGTGATTTTTTCTTTATAAGTATAGTTAGATTCAACCTCCTATTATTATAGATAAAAAAAATTTGTTTTTATTTTTGGGATAAGAGTTTGGGGATAATAGTTTTTAAAAAAATATATCCTCAAACACATCCCATTAAATGTATTTTATTTCTTTTTATATCCTGGTATTCTAAATGAGTTTCGCTAGTAATCAGTTTGACCTTATAAGTGTTAGAGAGGTAAAACAACCAACCCACGATCTATGCATTAGATAATAGAAAATAACATTTCTATTGTGGTAATAAATTTACAATATATCAATGTATGAGAAGATGGAATGACAGATTATGGATACTTAATCATGATGAACTCAATGGTGAGTTATTCTTTCCCTATAAAATTTGGTATTTCAACTTCATTCATATCATTGTTCATAACTATAGGTAGTTTGGTGTGTATATCCACGATATGTTTTACTCAAACTCCCATCCTGTTTGTTTTATCAATTGGAAATCATTTAAGAATACATCATAATAATTTTCAAATAGATTCTACATTATTTCATCCATTTAATAAAAGAAAATATTTTTGTGCAAAGTGTTATAAAACAATCATTATTGTAAGTAATCATATGGAAAATAAATAGATTTGAATATGTTCTATATTACAAAACCACCCTTTTAAGTTATCATATATTAGGCTTATTCTACATCACATTGCGTATATACTAGGGTTTGTTAGGATTTATCTTTATATTTTCCATATCTAATTCCATAATATTAACTAATCCCATCTTTCATTCTAATTGAAGATCCTTAGACCCACACTCATAAATACTGTGATATAAATACAAAAAATAATATATTTTTTTCTTCCAACTGATGTGAAACAAGCATAACATACATATATATTACATAAAAAACAATAATATTCATTAAATCTGAAAATATATATCCCACACAAGAACAAATATTTTTTTATGTCATTGGAGACTACATATATAACCAGACAATTTTTCAAAAATTTCCTCAACATCTACCACAAATACTCTTCAAAAATAGAACCTTCAAGACATATCCTACAAAATATTATTCTACATAACATTGGAAGTGGAATAATTTGAAAGGTTTGATATCATATACTCTTTATAATTAAGAATGAAAATCATCAATTGAAGATCATTAGTAAATATAAGATATGTATGTGGGTATGAGGACCTAATCGATGTACATGTACCAATCTTAAAGGAAATCAAACCTATTAAGAACGTGTCAAAACCATGGATCGTGCCATGAGGATAATATAATAACATAAAACAAGAGTTATAAGTCACTACGGCAAAAAAGGCATTTAGCGGTGGTTTGTTTTTACGTTTCGCGGTGGTTTAAACCGCCGCTAATTAGATTGACAGCGGTTTTTCAAAACCGTCGCGAAATCGTGCATCGGGAAACTATTCGCGGCGGTTTTTAAAACTGTCGCAGAACGTTTTGTGGCGGGTTTTTAGCGGCGGTTTAAACCGCCTCTAAATGATTTAGCGGCTGTTTTTTATTTTTATTTTTAAATTTTTAAATTTTTTAAATTTTTTTAATTAATTAATTACTTTTATTAAATTTATTTATTTTATTTATTTCGTATTTATTTTGTATTTATTTTATTTATTTCGTATTTATTTCGTATTTCTTTTATTTATTTTATTTATTTATTTTATTTATTTTATTTATTTTATTTATTTATTTTATTTATTTATTTCGTATTTATTTTATTTATTTTATTTATTTCGTATTTTATTTATATATTTATATATTTATTTTGTATTTTAATTATTTATTTCGTATTACTTTATTTATCCATGCATGAACATTCCATACACATGCCCATGCACATGCCCATGCAATATAAAGAAATACTACCTTTGGTGAGATTTGAACTCCTAACCTCTTCCATATTTTCCAAAGACTTTACCACTCCAGCAAGCTCGTCATGGGGTTAATAAAAAGAATTTAATATTCTTCTGTATATTAATTGAAAAAACGAATAATACATAAATAATAGATATAAACTTAATAATAATAAATAATAAATAATAAATAATAAATAATAAATAATAAATAATAAATAATAAATAATAAATAATAAATAATAAATAATAAATAATAAATAATAAATAATAAATAATAAATAATAAATAATAAATAACAAACAATAAATAATAAACAATAAATAATAAACAATAAATAATAAACAATAAATAATAATAAAGAAATAAAGAAATAATAAATAATAATAAATAAATAATAACAAATAAATAAAAAATAATTATAAATAATAAATAATAAATAATAAATATTAAAAATAAATAATAATAAATAATTATAAACAAATAATAAATAATAAATAATAAATAATAAATAGTAAAAAATAAATAATAATAAATAATAATAAAGAATAAAGAATAATAAAGAATAAAGAATAAAGAATAAATAATAAAAATAAATAAATAATAAATAATAAATAAGAAATAGAAAATAAAATAAATAAATAAAAATAAATAAAAAATAAAAAATAAAAAATAAAAAATAAAAAATATATAATATATAATATATAATATATAATATATAATATATAATAAGTAATAATAAATAATAATAAATAATAAGAAATAATAATAAATAATAATAATAAATAATAAATAATAAATAATAAATAATAAATAATAAATAATAAATAATAAATAATAACTAATAAATAATAAATAATAAATAATAAATAATAAGTAATAAATAATAAATAATAAATAATAAATAATAAATAATAAATAATAAATAATAAATAATAAATAATAAATAATAAATAATAAATAATAAATAATAAATAATAAATAATAAATAATAAAATAATAAATAATAAAAAATGCATAATGAATAATAAATAAATAATAAATATAAATAATAAATAACAAATAATAAATAATAAATAATAAATAATAAATAATAAATAGTAAATAAAAAAAAAAAAATAAAAAATAAAAAAAAAAATATAAATAATAAATAATAAATAAATATATATAATAAATAATAAATAATAAACAATAAATAATAAATAAATATAAATATTAAATAAATATTAATAAATAAATATAAATAAAAAATAAAAAATAAAAAATAAAAAATAAAAAATAAAAAATTATAAATAATAAATAATAAATAATAAATAATAAATAATAAATAATAAATAAATATAATTAATAAATAATAAATAATAAATAATAAATAATAAATATAAATAATAAATAACAAATAACAAATAAATATAAATAATAAATAATAAATAATAAATAATTAATTAATATAAATAATAAGTAAATATAAATAATAAATAATAAATAATAAATAATAAATATATATTATATATAATAAATAATAAATAATAAATAATTAATAATTAATATTTAATAATAAATAATAAATAATAAATAAATATAAATAATAAATAATAAATAATAAATAATAATTTAATATAAATAATATATAATATATAATATATAATAAATAATCAGTAAAAAATATTATTATTAATAATAATATTTTATTATTAGTAATAATAAATAATAAATAATAAATAATAAATAATAAATAATATATAATAAATTATAAATAAATATAAAAAATAAATAAATATAAATAATAAATAATAAATAAATATAAATAATAAATAATAAATAAATATAAATAATAAATAATAAATAAATATAAATAATAAATAATAAATAACAAATAATAAATAATAAATTACCGGTAACAAATAATAGATAATAAATAAATGAAAGTATATTATAAATAATAAATAATAAAGGAAACACATGAAAAAGTTTAAAAAGACGTGTTAAGGGGTGGAAAATCATGAAAACGCATGAAAACGGATGGAGAAGCATATGAAGAATGAGGCATTAGAAAGAATGAGAACGCATGAAAACTCATGACAACTCTAGAAAACCCCTTAATAATTCAACATAATCATCATAATAACCCACAAAAAACCATTGATAAAGATAACAAGTCATGGAAACCCAAATAAACAGTAATAAATGGAGCAACCGTTAAAGCCCATCAAAACGGTCATAAAGTGATAAAAACATTGGACTCACATTAACAGAGATAAATTATGATCCGAGAGTCTTTTTCAGATCCAAGAACTGTCAAATCAAAGATCCTGAAATGATCTTTGACCTGATAGGTGAAAGAGCCTGAATGGACAGGCGGATCGAAAGTTACGACCATTTACAAAAAAGATGACGGAGAACGGGTGCTAGAAACGAGGCATCGAAAAACATAATAAACCTGATACCCACTAAAAAGGCCATAACATATGATCCAGGAGTGCATATGGGTGCCGCGTCTAGTCAAACTGAAGCTCATGGAATGAGCTATGATCTGGCAGTTGGAGGAGTCTGAACTGACATGCGGATCGAAAGTTAGGTTCGTTTGAAGGCAAGTTCGACGGGACACCGGTGACGGAAACATCGATTTGGAGGCCTTCAGAGAGGTTTTTGGGGGTCAGAAAACAAGAAAAAAGCTTTTTGGGTCAAACAAGTGTGTAGGTCTTTTCGTAGGCTTCGATTTGATATGTGGTAGAGCCCAAACGGACACCCGGAGCGAAAGTTATGGCCGTTTGAAGTTGGAGAACTTTTTTCAACTTTCTTATAACTCTCATATCTTCCGCAGCTTAGACCGTCTCATGATTTTGATTATACGTGCCTCTAGATCTCTTCATGAGTTTCGATTTGACTAGTCGTGGCACTCTAATGGATGCCTGGATCAAAAGTTATTGTCGTTTTAGTGATTTCAGGGTTTCTCGTGTTTTTTTTATTTTTTCCTTTCATTTCTCGGCTATTTTACCCATACCACCGCTATTTCGCGGTGGTTTTTTAAAAAATCGCTGCTAATCCTCGATTTTTTTTTTAAAATCGCTTCTAATCCTTGAAATATTTTAAAAAAATTATAAAAAAAATATAAAAAAATTTAAGGCATTTCGCAGCGGTTTAAAAACCACCGCGAAATGGCGGCCCGAAACACGTTTAGCACCATTTTTTAAAAACGTCACGAAAAAACCGCTGCAAAACAACCGTTTTCTTGTAGTGAGTTAAATTTATATGATTAAAACTTTGGCACCATTCATAATGTAAGAGTATGAAATTAATATTATTATATAAATAATAACATGTATTATGGAAAACCATAAAGAAATTCATCACAAAAATGACTAATAAATCCAAATATTCTTAATATATTATTATATTACTAACTACTCATGTAATTTATATTGGGATTGATATTGAAAATTTTTCTCGAGGGCTTGGGATGAATAACCATATTCCCAGCAGAGATAATAAGGTATAAAACATTATTCAAAGAGTTATAAGGATATAAAACATATACTAGTCACAAAATGATAAATTGTATATATGTTACAATAACATGGAAGAATTCAATAATACATCATATCATAAGAAACCAATGAGAAGGAAATGAGTTTGAGGAATATTTCCTTGAAACATAATAACATGATCTCAAAAGAATGAATTAAAATTGTTCCATTAGAGTGTAAGAAGCTTTAAATGGTATAAATATAGATAAATACCATTTTCTATGATTACTAAACTATTTCCTTGTAAAAAAAAGAAATAATTTTTTTTTATAACTATTTTTTATTTTCAAAAAAATTATATAAAAATAGAATAGATATATCTTTGGAAAACAATGGAAACATTGATGAAATTATTTTTTTTAAAATAATCATAAAATTAAAAATATAATTGATATATAAATTATTAAAATAAATAAATTTTTTCACTTTTGTATATAGAGTCAATGTTTGATGAAAACATTGTACCAATAATAAAAAAAGATAATTTTTTTTTAAATAAATGTTTGAAGTTAAAGCTGACCTTACTAAATATAGGATATATAGAAAATGACATCTATAAAAAAGTAAATAATAATGATATGGAGGATACTAATTCCTAACGAAAAAAGATATAAGGGCATTTTTTTCTTATAAGAAGCACTTTAGTTAAAATTAGGGAAAATAAAGGAAAAATAATATAAATATATGTAAAAACAATGAATAAAAACATGATTTAAAAAAAATATAGGTTTTAGAGTGAAAATTCATACATTTTCTTAACATTAAATTTTATTTCGTAAACAATATCGAGTTAAAAATTATATTTAAAGATAAAAATACAAACTTTAAACTCGTCTACGATGAGAAAACATTAAATTAATATATAACAAAACTAATAATATTTATCTATTATTTCATAACATAAGTAATTTACATTAACTATCTTAAAATTATGTTATAATCAATTTTCACATATATTAGTTATTAATTTTTTATTATCTTCGTTAATGTTTATGATTTTGATCATTTCATAAAGTTTAATAATTTAAATGTTAATAAACTTAAATTGATACCATGTTTATCATTAAAATATTACTCAACCTAGAGGAAAAATTTCAATTCAATGATTAACGTATTATCATATTCATTTGAGGGAATGGATTGGTATGGTTTGTGAGAATGGAATCCATGATGAATATTTTTTGGCCAATTTAACAATAACAATGAGTTACAAAATATTGATCATTTATTTTTCTCATCCTTAAAAGAAATTCTCAAAAATAATATTAATTATCATAGCTATTTACAATTATTTAAGTACAAATACATAGTCATGGTCTATGAGGTGATGTTAGTAAAACATCATTCATGTAGGTGGATGAACCAACCAAAAAAATATGTTATTCTAGTGAATGAATAAGAGTATAGAGTAATATAATAATTAAAATACATTATCAGAAGCATAATGTTTTTTGTATAACATAATTATATTGGAAGATATGGTTTTTAAAGAGTATAGTAGGTTAACTAAATGAAAAAGAAAAAAACATAAATAAATACTTGATTAATTATCTCTTTCTTTATATGAGTAACTTCTAGCTGATGGATTTAGGCATCACTATGAGAACCTGAAGCTACTAGACATATAATAATGATTTTTCAGAGTAAATATTTCATATATTAACAGGATTCTTAAAGGAATGGATTTTTTTGTATGGGTAAGGGAGAGCTCCATTTATAGGTGAAACTAAGGGACATTTCATTAGGATGTTAAGTCATGGGAAGGGTAAAGATGGAATCACATGGTTATTAGGTATGTTTGGTGGAAAAAAGTTTATAATATATTTATGAATGGGAAAAAACTAACAAATGGGTTTATATAAGTCCATAATATCATATTAATTAAATGAACATTGATTCATGATAACTTACCTACACATACACCTTTTTTACTTTATTTAATTATTTACCATGGTTATTATTTGTTAATAAAATTATAATACGAACCCTTTTACCAATTATTGATGTTATAATTTAATATTTGGACTCAATTTAGTCGACTTCATTTTCTATTTATAAAAATTTTTACTATTTAATGAAAATATGAAATATATATATATAGAAAAAATAGTTGTTTATAGAAAAAATAAATTAAATATATTAAGTGTTCATACTTTTATTTCCTATCAATTATTTATTAAATAAAATTTAATATTATTTTTTATATGTATAAACATTACTATAAATTTGTAATGTCTCGGATTTTCGGTGTATTTTTTTTAATATTATATGGAATTATTACGAGACCAGGTGCAGAGAAGGCACAACAATCCAAGGCCCGGTGATCCTGGAATGGTGGTTTGAACTTTTTCAAGTGAAGTGAGTTGGTACTTTTGCGCGGTTTTTGTAGTTTCCAAACAGATTCCCGAGTTAAAAAATCGGAGGGCACCATTGCGTCCGGGATGAAAACTTTACCTAAGAACGGGTCTAACCTTGGTCGACGTGGGTTGAGGGAAAATGATCATTTTAAGACGTTTTTAGTAAAATAAAAATAAAATAAATGGCGATGATTATTTTATTTTTATTTAGAAACATTCGCTGCAGCGCAACGATGGGGAAATTTTTTAATAATTAATTCCATGTCATAATTACTCAAAAACAACAACTTGACTCATTAATGTCGCAGCGTGATGGAATTCCAAAACGTGCTTCCACTTTTTAATGGGTATATCGAATGATGGTCGTTGAAGGAAAATTTAGAGGAATCTCTGGAGAATCCGTGGAGCCTGGGAGAAAAATATCTGTAAGGAAAAATGACAAATCAAAGCTAAGAATCGCTGCGAAAGAGAGTTAAATAATCTCAACGACGATGGTGGAACGACCACTTTGTCAGCAATCGATCTCTTTTGAGGTAGGGGTTTGTTATTTAAATTATTTTTCCCCATTTTTGATTTAAACGAAGAACGTTGATCAACCACGAACAAGTTGATCCACGGATTCATGCATTCTTGTAGGTGGGTTTCTATTGGGATTTTTTTGGGGAATGATCCCTTATTATTGTTTATCATTTTGATCCTACTCAGTTTGATCCTAATAAGAGGAGAGGATCAACACCGTGATGAACAATGACGAAGGCTTGTTCCACAATTTCATTTTCTGTATTTCCTCCCCCTTTCTTATGACGCGTGTTCTTCACGTTCTTCACATTCTTCATGGGGTGATCAACAACAGATCGTTGTGGATCCGTTTTGCAACGCAATGATCCCAAATTAATGATCTGACATCGCGACGAACTAGTGGAGGTGCGACGGTGACATCGTCAGACAAATCGACACAGTTTGGGAATTACCATTCTTCGATTGTTCTTCATGCGGGTGGATCAAAACGCATTTTCGAGGTTGATTGGCTTTCTGAAATCAATGGAAATTACTTCGAGATGTCGAGGAAACTTAGATTCTGGAGTTTTTTGGTGATTGGACGGCCAGATCGACAAACGGGGCAGCACAGGAGGTGCGCTGACGAAGGGCGTCGTTCCTGGAAAATTCTGAGATACACGGCATGTACTTTCGAAAAACACGTTGTGTAGTACTGACGGTGGGGGTAGGGTTTCGTGGGGCAAAGAGAATCACACGGCGTGTGACCCTGGTCACATGTCGTGTTGGAATTTCCCCGAAGATCGGCGTGTATTTTGGAAAGTACACGGACAAGGGATGAACTACATTGCTTTGGAACACATCGTGTACTATCTACATACCATGGCAGAGGCGACTACGCATGACTCAGCTTGTATTTAGGGGATACACAGACGCAGGGTCTAGTACAATGCCGTGTACTACACTACACGGCCAGGTGAGGCCAGTAGGGCGGGTCTCCCTGTGTACCAATTACACGGGATGGAATACATGGGTTGAGGCCATGTAGGATCACATAACTAGCATACACAGAACCGACCCCAGATACTCAGACACAACGTGTAATCCGTACGGCACACCATGTGCTGATGTTTTCTACATGACCAACCTTACGACACAAGCCATTGCACACAGGCAGTACCCGAGGTCAGAGGACACGATGTGTGACTTTTCTACATGCCGTGTTATTTTTGGAAAATGGGTTGGTACTCTTGACCAATCATTCTTGGACATGTTGCATTTGGGTTAATACTAATTCATCTTTTTCCACTGAAGGTCATGCATCGTTTCCTTTTTCATGAGTATGATACCTTCAGGAGTACTTTCTGTGATAGAGTCAGACATCGCACTGAGTGGCTCGGAATGAGATCCTCTATCCATTCCTGACCCTCGGTAGAGTTAGGCATCGACGTGACCAACTATACTAGTCATTGATCTTCTACCAAGCTGGTGAATCTAGTTGAGTCGCGGTATCCTCCATTTCTTTGGCAGTGATCCTAATCTGTGTATCATGATCTTTCTCACTCAGGAGTGTGTCTCCCATAATGAGTGTATCTATCTATCAGGATCTTTTCCACTGATGAGTGTGTCTTTCGTAATGAGTGTAACTAAATCTGATGACGTTTCTTGACGAACTGTACTTTTCGGACGGACATCATCCGAGCTACCAGACTCATGGAGTGTGTTCTCCCAGAATGAGTCCTTCGTGGAATATTATAACTAAATCCTTATATGGGGGTATGTGGTTGTGTGACTTGTATATAGACTATAGGTTTCTGTTTTGTGTATATATGGTTTGTGTTTCTCCGCTATATGTTATGTAGACATATACTGTGTAGAGATGAATGTACCTTTACTTCATGTATTTCTTTGTGGTTTTTCAGGGTCCTCTACTGAGTATTGTTATACTCACCCCTGCACGGGCTTTGCCCGCATGTGTCATGTCTTGTGCAGATGAGTACCCTTTTCACAGGGTCCAGGGCAGACCGAGACATGACCGAGATTTTTGAGTTCTCTACAGGCCAAGGCGTTCCTATGGCTACAAGCAGCAGTCCCAATACCTCTTTGTGTTAACAAGTTTGACATATGACTTTTCAGACTCATTTTTTGGTGGGCTTGTATTCTGCCCCAGTTTACATTCAGCACTTTACCTTCTATCATACTTTGTTGGTTGGGTTTAGTTGTATGCATTCATTTTGTTCCTTAGTGGTTGTTTTTTCATTTCAGGATTTCTGGACTTGGAGATGTGTGTGTGTGTGTACAGGTTCTTAGGCCATGCCTCCCATGTTAGTGATATGTCTACTCGGTTCTAGTGACTAGCCCCTGGCCTATTGGGGGCAGGCTTGGGGAGTCACGGTGTGAACCCCACTAAGAAGAGTCATGAAAGAGTGGTATCAGAGGAGTTCAGTTCTACCTCAGGACCAAGAGACTGTGATATTGGGTTTGGGGAAACGATGTAAAGTGTTTCGATCAGGGCTTTCAGGCCAGAGACTCCAGTGTTGGTGCGGGCGGCCGACGTATCCATACACCAGGACTCTAATAACCTGCTTTTTGACTCGATACATGAAAAAACTGGTTTCGGGGAAATAAAAAAAAAGATACATGAATCATATAGGAATGGGTTGTGTTTTCCATGTCCTTTCTGTCAGCTATCCAGATATTCTCATTAACCATGGTACATATTGTTTCCTTACAGGATGCCTCCATGACACATACTGGCTAGGATACAGCAGCTCGATCACAACGATGACCCCATCCGTGATGAGGCTTCGATACAGAGAATAGTTCCCTAGGAATTTCCACAAGGTGGTGCACCTGCTATGCCACCACCAGTGGAGAAGCTTGTGGTATATGTTATACCAACCGACGAGGAGCATAGACTTAGTGCGCTCCATGAGTTCCAAAGACAGAGACCCGTCAGGTTCTGAGTAGATCCCAACCTTTAGGCTGGTGAGGACTAGATTGAGGTGGTGACTAGTGTTTTTTGGATAGTGAGGACACCGGTAGACCAGATGGTGTTCCTAGGAGCAATACTTCTTCAGGGTTCAGTGGGACGATGGTGGATTCTGACCACACAGACTCTTGATGAAGAGACTCTTTTGTAGATGAAGTTCGAGTTACTATTTAGGGAGTGGTTTTCTCTTATTACGCTGAAGGTGGTATGCATCCAAGAGTTTATTCACCTCCATCAGGGCAGTGTGATGGTAGCTGACTATTCATCGATGTTCACCAACCTCACTAGGTACTCGATGGATATGGTCAGAGATTAGTACATCAGAGCTCGGACCTTAAAGCGAGGTCTACGACGATACATCTGAGCTAGTTGAATGCCTCTATGAATTTCGACTTATGCTGGAGTGCTTGAGCGGGACTTGGTGATCTAGAGCTTCTTGGTGAAGTAGAGACAGATGGTGACAGTCACCAGCAGGCAGATAGGTCTAGAGACCTTGGTAGCAGGTAGTCGATGTCGGACGTAGGGATCAGGATGTGAGAGAATTCAAAGGAGGACACAAGATAGGGGATCAAATTTCTAGGTCTCTTATACTGGATCCAGTAATCCTAGGGAGAGGCGGTGCTATTCATGCGACGCATGGGACATCATGCTAGAGATTTTACGACCCGTCAAGCAGCGGATAGGGAAGCAGTGGATGTATCACCGAGGAAGAGGAAGAAAGTGGGGAAGATAGACCTTCTAGGCGACAGACGTGGCAGAGGAGAAGGTAGAGCTGTAAGTGGTGGAATACACTTTGACTTACTTCCACCACCACCCTCTGAAGGTTCTCACTAGGCTCGGGGAGCAGGGGGACAGTGGCAGGGAAAACTACATGCGGTCGAGGCATACGACCCAGGGGATCTAGGGATGATACGAGGTATGATCTGTGTCTCCTCTACCTTAGCTTCCATACTTAATGACACAGGTTCCAATCATTCCTTCATAGTAAAATGTCTAGTGCAAACCCTTGAGATTTCGGTATAACTGTTGACTCCATCCTTAGGCTTGGAGGCACATATGGGAGGTGACTCAATGATCACACACCTTTATAGGTAGTGAAATCTTACCCTTAGAGGTGAGAGATTCAGTTGGAACATCTTGGTGTAAGCGTCGATGCCTTACAATGTCATTTTCGGTAGGGATTGGTTATATTCGGTCCATACCCAGGTTTAATGTTTTAGGCGAAGAGTGTGGTGTGTCTTCAGTGATGGGATGAGGTTTTAATTTGTCAAAGAATAGGAGACCTAGGAAGCACATAATGGGCTCATGCATAAGAGGGTGTAGTCGGTCACTCGTGAGTTGGCTAGCCTTACCCTCAGAGCAGTAGACGTGATGAGATCCCAGTTCCCAGGAGTAGTGATGGAGTACGAGGATGTCTTTCTTGAAGATTTTCCAGGACTACCTCCCCACAAAGAACTCGACTTATGCATCAACTTACACCCCGAGAAGGTGAAAATTTATTCATCAACATATCAGATGGCTCCCACAGAGCTTCGCGAGGTGAGGGTGTAGTTGGAGGATTTGCAGAGCAAGGGTTTCGTGAGACCCAACATTTCACCATGGGGGCCCCAGTATTTTTTGCCAAGAAGCCATATGGATGTTTGAGGTTGTGTGTTGATTACCTGCGCCTGAACCGGGTGACGGTGAAGAACAAGTATCCACTATTGATAATCGGCGACCTCTTTGATTAGCTGAGAGGGGCATAGTGGTTCTAGAAGGTTGACCTACGATCAGGTTATCACCAGTTCTGAGTACGGGACAAGGATATATCAAATATGGCTTTCAGATGCCACTATGGTCACTAGGAGTACTTGGTGATTCCTTTTGCGGAGAAAGACGCCCTCTCAGTGTTCTTGGGAATGATGAACCGGATCTTCCAGCCTTACTTGGACAAGTTCATAGTGGTCTACATCGACGAAATCCTTGTGTACTTGGTGTCAGAGGAAGAGCACGCAAGACACCCGCGGATGGTTCTAGATGTACTCCGAGAGATCCAGCTTTATGGGATGCTCTCTAAGTGTCAGTTCTAGATTCCAAAGGTGCTATTTTTGGGGGATTTCATATCAGCAAATGTAGTGGTAGTGGACCCAGGAAAGGTGGTGGTAGTGTTAGCATGGGATTCACCTCGGAGCGTGATGGAGGTTCGGCGCTTCCTTGGGTTGGCATGATATTACTGGAGATTCATTCATGATTTATCTCGAATATCAGAACCAATGAAAGCCTTAACCAGTAAGGGGAACCATTTATATGGATTGAGAAGTGCCAACAGGCTTTCGATTAGTTGAGACATAGTTTGACGAGTGCCACAATATTGAGATTTCTAGAGGAGGGTGTCGAGTATATATTTTTCTGCGACGCATCAGGGACCGGGCCTGGTTGTGTCCTGATGCACAGGAAGGCAGTGATTGCTTATGGTTCATTCCAGCTTAGACCGCATGAGAAGAGCTATGCGACCCATGATTTTGAGTTGGATGCGGTAGTCTTCACATTAAAGATGTGGTGAAACTACCTTATGGGTGAGCGGTTCATCATCTACACTAACCACAAGAGATTTAAGTACATCGTCTCATAGAAGGATCTGAATATGAAGAAGTAGAATTGTCTAGGGTTTCTCTAGGATTATGATTTTGAGATCATCTATACTCCTGCGAAGGGTAACATGGTGGTAGATGCTCTTCGAACAAGCTCATGCTCGCAACTGTTGAGTGAGGAGATAGAGTAGTTATCCATGATATAGTTATCCTTCATGGATGGAGAGGATGCATCTTACCTGCAGTCGATGGATGTCACCCCTTCACTCTTAGAACAAGTTAGGGAAGCATAGCTTGGGGATGTCGATTATGAGGGTTTACATGCTTAGTTATCCTTATGACATGATCCTGATGGATATTCTCAAGGTGGGGAGCACATACATCTTTTTAGTGGATGCACTATTGTACCCATAGCATTGTGGGAAGAGGTCCTGAAGAAGTTTCATACATCCCCCGTGGTGGTACATCCAGGAGTGAAAATGATGTACCAGGATCTCTGATGACAATTCTGGTGGTCAGGAATAAAGAAGGTAGCAGGAGAGTCTGTTTCCCGATGACTCACATGCCATCAGGTGAATGCTGAGCACCTAGTTCCAGTAGGATTAGCTCACCCCCTGGAGGTTCCAGAGTGGAACTGGGATGGAATATCGATGTACTACATGATAGGGTTACCATAGATGTCCAAGGGGAATTATTCCATCTGGCTGATCATTGACCCACTCACCAAGTCGGCCCGCTTCCTGGCTATCAGGGAGTAGAGTTCCGTAGAGAGCTAGGGATGCCTCTACGTGCATGAGATAGTTCAGATTCATGGTGTCCCTTTGATGATAGTCTCTGACCAAGATGCCTGCTTTACTTCCCAGTTGTGGAAGGGATTTCATGAGGCCATTGGGACTCAAAGACGCTTGAGCCCGACGTGTTATTCTCAGACAGATGGTTAGACGGAGAGGAACATTATAATTGTGGAGGATATGTTGTGGGCCTTTATCTTGGAATTTAGTCCCTGTTGGGAGGACCACCAACCAATGGTGGAGTTTGTCTACAATAACAGCTACCACTCCACCATTGGTATGGAACCTTTCGAGGCTTTATATAAAATACCCTTCTAGTCACCGCTTTTCTGGATAGACCCCGGTGAGTCAGCACTCATGGGTCCAGAGTTGGTGGGAGCTACCACTGAGAAGGTTCAGATCATCCAAGAGTGGATGAAGACTACATAGATCTGGCAGAAGTCTTATGCTGATAGGTGACAGAGACCCCTGGAGTTTGAGGAGGAAGACCAAGTATTTCTTTGGGTCTCACCTTGATGAGGGTTACAAAGATTTGGCTGAGGCGACAAGCTATCTCTGAGTTTCATCGAACCTTTCCTGATACTTTGTAAAGTTGGCGAGGTGGCATATCGCCTTGCTCTTCCACCACAGTTGCATCGTGTTCATGATTTCATCTGCAGGTTGAAGTTGAGGAGGTATGTGAATGACCCATCCCACGTCATCGACTGGGGTGAGCTGGACATCGAGGATGGGGTGACCTTTATTGAGTACCCATTGGAGATCGATGATTGGTAGGAGGGGATCCTTGATAGGAGATTAATTCCCTTGGTGCACATTCGAGGGCAGCACGAGAATCTTTAGGAGAGAATTTGAGAGTAGGAGGCTCAAATCTATTCCCAGTACCAACATCTTTTTGAGTAATCTTATTCTATCTTTTCAGGGATGCAAAGCCCCATGGTGGGAAGAATGTAATGTATCGGATTTTACTTGTTTTTTAAATACTATATGGAATTATTATTAGACTAGACATAGAGAAGGAACATCATTATGAGGCACAGTGATCTCGGAATGGTGTTTTGATATTTTTTTAAGTGAAGTGAGTCGACAGTTGTCCGTGGTTGTGGCAGTTTCCAAACGGATGCCCAGATTTAAAATATGAGGGCATTTTTTGCGTCTAGGACGACAACTTTACCTAAGAACCGGTCTATCCTCGCCCAACGCGGTTTGAGGGAAAAAGATAATTTTTGGACGTCTTCAGTAAAATAAAAATAATATTAATGGGAATTTTTATTATATTTTTATTTGGAAACATTCCCTGCAACGCAACGATGGGGAATCTTTTTAATAATTAATGCCATGTCATAATTACTCAGAAATGAAAACTTGACTCATTAATGCCACAACATGATGGAATTCCAAAATGAATTTCCCCTTTTTAATGGGTTAATCAAACAATGGACGTTGATGGAAAATTGAGAGGAATCTCTGGATAATCTGTGGAGCCTGGGAGAAAACTCTCGGCGACAAATGACGAAAAATCAAAGATGATAATCAATGCGCCAACAAGTTAAAGGATCTCAATGATGACAGCGGCATGACCTCTTTGTCAGTGATCGATCCATTTTGACTATGGGGTTTGTTATTAAAAAAATTTCATCGTTTTTGATTTAAACAATGAACGCGGATCAACCATGAAAAAGTTGATCTGTGAATTCGTGCGTTCATGCGGGAGGGTTTCTATTTGGATGTTTTTGGGGATTGATCCATGATTATTGTTTATCATTTTGATCCTACTTTGTTTGGTCTTACTAACGGGAGAAGATCAACTCCATGATGAATGATGGTAGAGGTTCGTTCCTCAATTTTCATTTCTGGATTTCCTCCACCTTTCTTATCACGCGCATTCTTCGCGTTATTTACGTTCTTCATGGGAGATCAAAAACGGATCATTGTGCATCAAATTTTCAACACAATAATCCCAAATTGGAGATCCGACATCATGAAAACCTAGCGGAGGTGCGAAAATGATGGCCAAAGATGAATAGACACAGTTCATAAATTACCATTCTTCGACCGTTCTTCATGTAGGTGGATCAAAACACATTTTCGAGGCTAATCGGAGGTCTGAAAATAATGGAAATGACTTCAGGATGTAGAGGTGACCTAGATTCTATAGTTTCGTGGAGATAAGATGGTTGTATCGACAAACAGGGCAGCACGGGAGCCACGCTGACATAGAGTGCCGTTTCTGGAAAATTCTAGGATACATGGCATGTACTTTCGAAGAACATGCCTTGTAGTACCGGTGGTGGCGGCTAGGGTTTCATGGGTCAGAGAAGAATCACATGGCATGTGACCCTGGTCACACGATGTGTTGGACTTTCCCGATGCTCGGCGTGTATTTGGGAATGTACAAGGACACGATATGGACTACACGACATCGGAACACGACATGTATTCTCTATGTAGCCTGGAAGAGACGGCTACGCATGACCCATCCTGTATCCTGGGGATACACGGACGCGAGGTATAGTACATTGTCGTGTACTAAACCACATGTCTAGGTGATTCCAGTAGCACGGGTCTCCTCGTGTACCGATTACACGAGATTTAATACTAGGGTTGATGCCGTGTACAAGCACAAAACCAGCATACACGGAACCGACCCCAGATACTCGAACACGACATGTAATCCATACCAAACACCATGTACTGAATTTTTCTACATGAATAGCCTTAAGACACAAGCCGTTATACAAAGGTAGTACCCGAGGTCATGAGACACGACATGTGATGTTTCTACACACGGTGTACTTTTTGGAAAATGGATTGGTCTTTTTGACTACCATGTATTGTACATGTTTAATTTGGGTTAGTAACACTTCTTCTTGTTCCCCTAAAGGTAAAGCATAGTTTTCTTTTTCAGGAATAGGATCCCTTCCGTATGAATTTCTATGATAGAGTCAGGCATCAATCCGAGAGGCCTGGAGCGAAATCCTCTATCCATTCCTAACCATAGGTACAGTTAGGCATAAACGTGACCAACTCTACCGGGCATTGATATTTTTCCTAGCTGGTGAATCCAGATGAGTCATGGTATCCACCATGGCCCTGGATGTGATCCTCATCTGTGTATCGATATCTTTACCACTCAAGAGTGTGTCTCTCATAATGATTGTGTCTATCTATCATGATCTTTTCCACTCAGGAGTGTGTCTCCTGTAATGAGTGTAACTACCTCTCTTGGCGTTTCTTGATGAATGGTACATCTCGAACGGACATCATCAGAGCTACCATACTCATGGAGTGTGTTCTCCCGGAATGAGTTCTTTTTGGAATCTTCGAACTGAATTCCTAGAAAGGGGTATGTGGTTGTGTGACTTGTCTCTAGACTACGGGTCTGGGTTTTGAGTATATCTAGTTTGTGTTTCTCCACTATATTTTCTATAGACATATACTGTGTAGAGTTGACTGTAGCATTACTTTGTGTACTGCTTTGTGGGTTTTCAGGGTCCTCTACTGAGTATTGTTATACTCACCCCTATACGGGCTTTTCCCGGATGTGTCGTGTCTTGTGCAGACAAGCAGCCTTTTGACAGGGTCCAGGGTGGACCAGGATATGACCGAGCATTCTGAGTTCCTTATAGGACGAGGCATTCCTATGACTACGACCAGCAGTCCCAGTACCTCATTGTGTTTATAAGTTGGACTTTTCACTTTTTAGACTTTTTTTTCTGGACTTGTTTTCTGGCCCAGTTTACATTCAGCACTTTACCTTCAGTCGTACTCCATTGGTGGGGTTTAGTTGTATGCATGCATTTTGTTCCTTAGTGGTTGTTTTTACATTTCAGCATTTGTGGTCTTAGAGATGTGTGCATGTGTACAGTTTCATAGGAAATTCCTCCCATGTTAGAGATATGCCTACTCGGTGCTAGTCACTAGCCCCTGGCCTGTTGGCAGCGAGCATGGGGAGTCACGGTGCGACCCCCATCGGGATGGGTCGTGACAAAATTAATCTTTTATAATAGATCAATTTAATGTATTATTATAAAAATATAGAATACACAATAAAAATAGATTATTGAAAAATAACATTAATAACAATAAATAATTTTAACAACATCCTAATAAATTTAATTATCCAAATTATATACAAATAATTGTATCAATATATTAGTATTAAAATATTTATTTGAATATTATAAATAAATAAAATTGTATTTTTAATTATAGTAATATATATCACATTAATAATATGTATTATAATTAAGTATTTTCACAAAATAATCATATTTTATTTCACTCAAGATATATGAATCAAATTATTTTAAAATATAAAATATTAACCATATATATTCCGAATGTTGATATATCATGTGATAATATTTACGATGAATGTATATCCCATTACCATATTTTCATTGGCTATATATATCATGATCAGATATCATTCCAATATAATGTCATACATACATTCTTATGATCATAAATCCTATTCATTAAATCCACTCTCATTATGTCTGTCATCATTATATTTATCTACTTTATTTCAATGTATAAATTAGTGTTATGATTTACAATGAAAACTATGAGGTTAAGGATTACATATTCATTGTATTTTTTTAATTATTGGTTTTCAATTATTATAGTTTTCTTAATGATTTTCATACTGAATTTTCATATTGTATTAATGATTATCTTTTATTATAAATTATTTTTAAGAAAATGTGCCATCATTGGATTTAATTTGGTTTCATTTTTGAAACAATATATACAACCCAATATTAATTTAAAAGAAATAAACAACGAGTAAAATTTTGGGGTGTTACACACTTGAACGTGCACCATTCCTAACCTAACCCTTGGTTAATATAAGATATGGATAGGATTTTGCAACAAAAAATAATAATAAATGACCTATTTATTATATAAATAATAATGTTAGTAAACCAAAAACCCATTAGAATAATCCTAAACACAAAATAGATTTAGGGATTGAATTTTTATTTTTTTTATTAAATATGAAAATGTGAAAGTTATGTGAGCTAAAACCTTAATATAAAACATGTTAACTAGTCACTACAACAAAATATAAAGAGTAATGAAGAACATAAGAATAATCAATTTATCCCAATGATTTCACAAGAAATAACTATGACCGCTAATATGAGAAATAAAAAAACAAAAGGGTATAGAGGTAACATAGCACCCAACATTGAAAATGAGGATCTACCATGACCAAAATGATCAATACAGATTAAATCTTGATAAATAATTAATGATAACTGATAAAGATAGTATAAGGACTTCATAAAGGATCTAATAGACTAATGAATGAGGTGATTTTCCAAGTTATATTGATTTTATTTGTCACAATTACTTAGTATAATTTCTAAAAAAACCTTAATTAAATTTTTTTTTCATAAAATAATAATTTCTAGCCGATATTAATCCATTAGGTACTCGGTGGATCAATCCAAACCACTAGGGCACTTATGGGATCATTAGGTACCCTGTTAAAGTCCATAGGGTAAGCAGTGGTTCATAGACCAATGGTAGCTTCCCCATATTCATCCCCTCCACTTCAAACTCCTCCGAAATTATCTTCATATTAAATTATACCAAAAAATGAATTTATATGATGAAATTAATGGGAATAAATTATTTAGATAGGATATGGTATTTACATGTATACTCGAAAAAACTTTGAATATTTTAATGAATTTTGGTTATGTTGTGATCAGTTAGGTCTTTATATTAAAGAATTTATGACTATACAACTACAAGAATTATAGAAATTCATTGATGCTGATATACAAAAAAGAGGAATAATTTTTAATAGGTCCTATATATCTAGATGTACATAGAAAAATATAAGAATTAAAATTTAAGGGTTTTTTATATTGGTTATTACCCTAACATCATTGTAAAAACAAATATTTAAAAGAATATGGAAATTCAAGATAGAGTTCTAATTACATTTAGTAGTGGAAGATAATATAAAATGAAAGGATTTTGTACATATGAAAATAATCATCTGAAATTTAAGATTAAATAAATTAATTTTTTATAAGAATATATAAAATCGTATATATACTATCTATTTTTCTAAAGTTCAATGATTTTATTTTTAGGAATAATATATCTATCATCGTGAACATCAGTGATATACAATTTAGCTCTAAGTGAGAAATAAATACTGTTAATATATTTTAGATTAGAATCAAGAGTAATTTTTATTATTTGAGTGAATAAATGGCATCAAGATCTAACATAAAAATATTGGTCATCTTTAACAAGTTTTAATGAGAAGTATTTTTAATGAATAATATTAAACTAATATTATCCAACTAAAAAAGGAGTTTAAAATTATCATTATAACTTGTAAAAAAACTTATATTGTGTTGTAATGTCCTATTATAGTGGATATAATTTCACAAAGAAAGATAACAATATGTTTTCTTTCAGATTTATATGGGCTAATGAGACATCATTCAACCAAATGAAACATTTATTTCACTACATTTACTGATGATTTCACATGGTTGAATAATGCGACTTTACTTCTTAACAAGTTCAAATCTTCTATGAAGATTAATTTTTTAAAATATATTTTGAAAATGAGTTTAAATTTATCATCAAGACATTAAAGAAGAAATAAAAGGAATTATAAAGTGAATAAATATGACAAATATCACTTTCAGATTAGAAATAATCATGAGAATAACCTTCTTTACACATCCCATCAAAATGATGTTTTGGAGACAAATCATAGAATCCTAATTTAAATGGGAAGAATTGTATTAAGTGAATTATATCCGAAGAAATATTTTGGGGAGATGCACATTAAGTAGATATATAAAATCAAAATATATATTTTAGGGACCTTGATCAAATATAATCACTTATAAGGAATTAGTTTTAATAAATTATTCAATATTTATATCAGTCCATATTTATTGAAAATAAAAAGCTTGAATATATAAAAATTTTATAAGGAGGGTAATGAAGGAATTTTAATAGGTTATTTATCAAATTTTCATGGCTGTAATTTCTAGAATAATAGGTTATACTAGATTTCATGATAATATGTTGTGATAGTAATTGATAATAATCTAATTCAATTTTATTTTAATGTGTAAATTTATGAAAAATGTTATGATTATGACAATAAAAATGACATATAGATAAATGAAAAATATTTCAAAGATAATTAAATATTGATAATAATTGATTAAGAAGAAATATGTGTTGAGGATACTTCTACATAAATTGGAAAAATGAATTTTACAAGGGTGTAAAATATTTAAATATTAATTTCACCGTACTCCAAGATGATATCAACAAAACTAGAGAAATATTGAGATTCAATAATCAAATAACTTTATTTTCTCAAATAGAACCACATTTGGATAAAGTTTCTTTATAAAAAAATAATGAATTTGAAATAATGAATTTAGATTTTGTTTCAAAATAATGAAAATTGGATCTTGTTCCAAAAATAAAAGAAAATAACATAATTAGATCATAGTGTTTGTTTAGAAATAAAATCCTTAAAAAAGATAATATTGTGTGTAATGAAGGAATATTGGTGTACAACAATTGGTCCCATGATCAATGAATTATTTTAGAAAACATTACACGTGTATCGTTAAATTATCCAATTATAATATTCTTCAATACTATAGTGCGTATGAATAATAAAAATTATTAAATGGATATGGAAAATTCATTCAAATGTTTTGTCATGATTAATATGTATTCAATGAACAACTTTTGGGTTTTATACTTGGTAATGATGTCACAATGGTTTACAAATTAAATGAAAATATATACATATAAAAGAAATAATATGTATCATTAAATTAAAATATATAATGAAAATAAAAAGAGATTAAATCATTAAAATAATTTTTTATTAAAAATATATGTTAAAAATATGAACTCAAGTAATATCAGTGTTATTTTTTATATTCAGGACTTATTTTTTAATGGAGAAAATGGGTACAGGTGTGAAGAATTTTTAAATCATAGAAATTTTCCTAATATATCTATACATGGTGAAGTGATATTTATTTTAGGATTTATAGTAGTAAATGAAATTTAATGTATATATTCTCTTATGAAAAACATGAAAATGAATTGATAAATTAATTTTTCTTGTAATTGTTTTAGTATGATCCCATATGTTTATGTTTTAATGTGATATATATTAAGGATGATGTAGATCAATTTTAAAATAAAAAAGAGTTCAAAGGATTATTTTGATCCCGTTGTATCTAATATAATCATGTTCTAAATAAATTATATAATTACTATATGATAATTGTTTAAAATTGATTCTAAATAATCATATATAAATACAACTAAACAATTGAATGATATATCATAGAAATTATTAATTTTAGTATTCTTAATTAATGATGTGAGAAGATAAATTATTCAGTATAAATTGATTCAAATAGGTATAGAATCATTAATGTCATGAAATCAATAAAATATATTTTATTTTTTCATATATAAGTCTTTTTAGTATGATTTTCATGAATAGAAACCTAGAAACGTTAATTACCATTAAATACAATCATATGGTTGTTATATAAGCCTAAATTCTATTGATTTTCAACTAAAAAGTCTAGAATACATTAATGTATGATTTGAGAAGTTGTTAAGTATTAGTTCTGACAATAAATTTGAGATAAATATTTCAACGAATCCAGTGAAACACACTTGTTCATAAAACCATGATATTTTATATCAATTTATCAATGAAAATTATTAAAATGAATCTTTTAGACAAAATTATATTTTGAAGAGAACATAATTCTATATATATTTTAAAAAACATTACCATATAATATTTTTAATTTTATAAGGTTGAAAATGTATTTTCAATCTCTCATTCTTACTTAAATTATGTTTTTTATGATATAACATTATTGAGATTATATTTTTAAAAGAGAAGAAAATAAAAATTCGCATGATTGGGGTTTATGAAAAATGTTTTATGTGTTTATAAAGAATATAAATATCATTTTTAATTGGGGTAACTTTTTTTTGAGTTGGATGATTTAGGAAGAAAATATCAAAATCATGATCCATATATTTCATATCATTGAGGAATAATATTCACTTAATTACACAATATATCTTGAAGTGTAGTGTCAATATGTATTTTATATATCAGAATAGTAACTAGATTTATGAGAGGGAATAAATTAATTACGGATGATGAAAAATTAAAATTGGGAGATAAAAAACCACAGGGAATTGATGAATAATTGTTACCATTTTTATCAATATAACTTTACAAGTACATTTAAATGTTCTTTATTTCAATATAAGTGATTAAATAAAGTACAATTCATTATAAATTCATAAATAAAGAGTTTAGTTTTCTATGATTGGCTATAAGGTAATTTTTAAATCACATGTAAGTTATATTATAATGTCTAACATGTCACATATGATTGAAATAAATGTTAAATTGTCCGTGTAAGATATATTTGTGATAAAAAGTTATAAAATGTATTAAGAGACAAAATATATTAGATTAGATTCTACATGAGATTTAATAAAGGAATTCAAATTCCATGAATGAGTAATCCAAAATTTACATTATTTTAATATGACATTATTAACTCTTGTGTATGAATAAAATAAATCAATGTAATATTAGAATAGATACTAGATAATAATATGTTGTTAATTTCACAAGAATTATTGAACTATTTAAAAATATTATTTTATTGCGATTAAAATTTTCTAAAGTCAATAGTGAATTTAAAATTACATTAAAGGATATTCATTGTGTTTACAAAAACATCCATTAATTTTTATTGATTGATGTAAAATTATTTTACGTAGGAATATTTGACCAACATTCATAATAGATATTTTGAAGACTAAAATTCACAGTGTTTCAAAATATCCAATTATGAAAATGTTCAGATGTTTTTTTAATAAGATTAAAAAAATATTGATTGTGATAATTTAATATTTATAAATATTTTATGATGAAATATTTGAATAGTTCTTTGATCCAAATAATAGATCATATTCATTTTAAACATTCTAAAGTGTACTAAGTTTCTATTAAGATAAAATGTTTATATTAGCTATTATTGTGATCAAATGTATGACATGGAAATATGATCTATTTTTTTAATGTTGATGAATTATAGAGTATTATATATATAAATTTAATTCAATCATTATAAATAAATTAAATCTTGGGAAATCCTAAAAAACTATTTTGGGGAAAATTCATTTTTAAGACCTATTGGTTTAAGGATGATACCTACCCAAAACATTATATACACATTAAAAAAGTAGTGGTTCACATTTGACCAGTATTTTCTTAAATAATAAAATTATATAGTCAGCCAATTTGGGATGTATCTTTGTAAAAAATAAGTTTTCATGGTAGTTTTTTTAAATTTTCTGAAATGGGTGATAGTTATTTATAAAATTAAGATAATATGAATTTTTAGATGATTAGGATTTTGATTTTAGAAAAAATATAAATAAAGTTAACATAAATTCAACACCCATTCTTATTGTTTTTTAACATATTTTATGGGATCCAAAATTTTGGACGGATGTTTACGAGGAAATATATTTTATAATGTTTTTGATATTTAGTTGGAATGGTGTTAATGTATTCATAAGGTATCTAGAATATAAAATAACATAAATATTGAATAGTATATGGAACTTATCAGAAGTCATCATCACATTCACAATCAACTAATTTGTGAAATAATTTTTATGTAATTTGATTATTTGATTGAAATATTTTAGATTAAAACTCGCACATTTTGGTATACATTATAAATTATTGTAATCAATTGGATAACATACATTAGAGTATATCAAAACCGATGAATTAATATAATTGATGAATTACTATTAAACAAGAACCTAAAAAACAAACACACAAAGATTTATGTGTATATATATATATTTATCCATTATAATGACCTAGAAAATTTTCCCAATCAAATACGATATATTTCATTTTATTCAGGTTGGAAAACCCACATTTACACAAGTAGAACTATATTTTGATTCATTGATTACATTATATCATTAAAATTATAATGTTCAGTTTAATAAACATATATTCACACGGGGCATATATAATGTTTAACATATTTTTCCTAAATAAAGTACCATAAATTTTTTATCATATTCTATATGTACCTGTAAATGTTGTTTACAAAAAAATGATTTTAAAAGGATATATTTGGTGATATATTTTCTAAATGATCTAATATGTGTTGTTAATATATCAAGTATATTGTATATGAAAAATGTTTTAAAATTTGGATTTCATCAATTGGAATGATTTCTTGAAAACTAATCTTAAAAATAATGTTATTATCATAATTATTGGTATAATAAGTCATGAAACTCTCAATATAGTGTAACAATTTAAATTCCCATAAAGTTTGTGAATTTTTTTATTATTAAATTCATGGGATTTTTACAAGTTTTCCAAAATTTACGGTGCATGATTCCGAGGCCCGGTGTGCCCGAAATCAATTTCTGAAGTTTTTTTCAGGTACGTTCGGTAAACGTATGAGAAGGATTTTATAACTATTGAACTGGTGCTCAGAATTGAAATCTGAGGGCACCGTTGAACTCACAATGTCAGTGATTGCTTAGTGAGACCTTCAACGCAGTTGCGCTCTTATGAGAACAGAAGTTAGATTTTGGTGGTTTTTAAATTAAATTGAATAAAAATGAACTGTTAACTTTAGTTTTATTTTGGTGGTTGAAACCTCCAAGGGGAGGTTGGAGGTGGGGGCCACCACACCCAACCTCCCATGGTAGGTTATGGTGGTGGGGCCTACCTGAGCATAACCTCCCTTGGGAGGTATTTATTAAGGTGGGGCCCACACATGCATTAAACTCCTTTAACCCCTTAGAACCCCAATTAAGTGGGGAGCCTGTTCACCTTCCCCTCATTAAAGTGACAACTCCACCACATAATTAATTGGAACATTTTGAATTCTTTTGAATTCATTTCAACAATAAAATAATAGACAAAGCTATTATTTTATTTTGGGATGGCCATTCTATTTTGGTGGAGCCTTGGAGAAACATGGTTGAACTTCATTCTCCCCACGAAGAACACAAAGAACGTCTCTTTCGCCACCGAAGAACGACGAACACCATCTTCTTCCTTCATCAATAGGGGAATGAAAGGGAAGTGTCACCACCCATGAAGAATGCCGATGATGTCATCTCGACTTCTCTTCTCTGAAATCCTCCTCCTCCGACATTGACGAATCAATGCCGCCTTCCCGCGACTCCGTCAACGATCACCGAACTCGTGGTAGGGGGATTTTAATTTTTCTATACCCATTCTACATCACTAATTTTATGGTTTGAGATTTTAATGATAACACCGTAATGAGGAGGGTTCAGACCTCACAAACACAGCCTGACCCTACCATTTTTTTGTTCCCTTTTGATGAAGATGGAGGCGGAGCGCGAAGGAACTGACAACGCAAGGCTGTCGGGTCGCCATAAGGGTGAGACACTGCCGTACTACACAGACAACCGAGTTTTAGCCAGGCGGGCCACGACAAAGCCGGAGGGGTGCGGTGCCATCGCACCTCACCAGAAGATGGGGCCGTGGCTATGAAGGCTGCGACAGTTGCAGAGTGGGTGCGGCGTCGTCGCACTGTGTGGAAGAGCTGGAGGTCGTAGCCAGGTGAAGTCGCGGAGGCAGAGGTGTGGCATCATTGCGCCGTGCGGAGTAGGGGAACCGTTTCCATAGGACTTGACAGACAGAAGACTGCAGCCGACTGAGCCGGCCTCTGGTGTGCTCTATAGGCAGGAACCCTCGGGTCCCGCGGCTCACCAAACCAGCGCCTAGCCCCAGTTCCTTCAAAAGCCACGGGGCTGCCACACCCCCTCCCCCCGTGTGGAAATTCGGGCCATGCTGGCTAGACAGCCAAGCCGGGCCTTCACGGGCGTGGCCACCTTGGGCCGGGCCACTTTGTGGTGGGCTTCCCTTTCAGGCCGGGCCGCCCCCTTGGGCCGAGTCGCCCACTCAGGCCGAGTCGGTCAGACTGGGTTGGACCAAACCAGGACCTGTTATGGTCTGTTTAAGCCTTTTCACCCATAACATGGGCTATGGGTGTCCGATTGATGAACCTTTTATAGAGATAGAAAGATTAGAGTGGGACGGTTCTATTGGAATACCCCACTTAAGGTTTGGACACAGTTGGGGTATGGTCAGGTTGGATTGAATTTAAAATTCAACTGGGCCCCTAGAATAAAAATGCGAAAAACTGACAGACCGGGTGTCTATTCGATGAGCCGTCTATTGTGTTGAGATCCCTATGACGAGGTAGACCCTTGAGATATTTCATAATGGTACTTCTTGATAGTTGACATATCGACACTTGTCTTGAGGAGCGGACCCTCCAAGAATCAATCATACCTTAACGGAACTCTATGGCTAGCTATGCACAATTGACTGTTCCAGGATCATGTGTTGGTCCGACAGTTCCGATTACTGTTCCTAGATCATTTGTTGGTTCAACAGTTCTATCTTCTATACCAAGATCATGTGTTGGTCTGATAGAATAGCTGGACATGGATCATGTGTTGGTCCGACAACTCTAATGACTATTCCTGGATCATGTGTTAGTCCGATAGTCTTGACTTCTGTTCCTGCATCATGTGTTAGTCCGACAGAATAGCTGGTCCGGGATCATGTGTTGGTCCGAAAACTTAGATGAATCAATGGCTATATCTGATCATATGTACCTCTCTACAAAATTTGTATACCTTTGTGAGATGATTCAGTAACTCTTTTGTTTCCTCATGATTGAGATTGGTCATTTGATAAAATTTGGTATATGTATGGGCATATACCTAAGTGGGATATTTAGTTGATCTCATGAATTGTGGGTTATCCTATTTGTATTTTAATGAGACCTAGAGGGTCTCAGGGCCTCTACTGAGTATCGTTATACACAACCCTGCATGGGCTAGACCCACACCTCATTGTGTTGGATGCAGATGATGGACAACGCTGACCGAGGTAGAGTGTGCGTGGACTGGACGGTACCTAGAGGTGGACCTCACGACGAGTCGGTACCCAGAGGAGATGGACGGGCGTGGAGCGCTGAGGAGGCTATCTATACCTACCATTCAGGTAGGATCTGTGGTGGATGATCTAGGAGCTTCTTGTCACCTTCCAGCAGCTTGTCCTTTCCAATTGTACTAGTTTTCAGTTTTCCTTGTACTTTACTGTTGGGCTTGTATTTCTGGCTCCCTTTTTTACTTTCCATCACTTATTTTTTATTCAGTATTACATAGTGTTTTGCTTCCAGTTGTGTACTCCATTTTGTGTGTTATAGTTTATAAAGGAAACTACTTCCCAGTTTTCGGGATTTACGCCTTTAGTGCTAGTCACTTGCCCCTAGCCTATGGAAGGCGAGCATGGGGTAGTCACGGCACGGGCCCCGAGGACCGGTCATGAAAAATTTGTATTAGAGGAGTCTGTTCTACCACATAACATAGGACTCTAATCTTTCTTACTATGAAGAAAAAGTTTTAAGAGTATTGAGTGTGGTTCTCAGACCACGACGTCTAGTGTTGGTGCGGCGACTGACATATCCATACACCAGGACCCTGACCTCTAATTTCTGACTCAGTGCACGAAAACACTGATTGCGTGTGTGTTTAAAGAGTTTCCTTTGTGATCTATTTGAGTCAGCTCGACAGGTATAAATTATTGACCATGGAACACCTGTTTATTTTCTGGATTCCTCCACAAAGACAGCCAGCCAGGGTTCTGAGAGTTGTACGAGATGGCAGCCCACCGAGCGACGATGCCTCGGTGAGTTCCCTATCATAGAGGAGGCACCAGAGGTACCACTACCCATTGGGCCACCGATGCCACCAGGCCCAGCAGCATAGAGTGCACCCCACCTGAGTGTGTTGCACGAGTTCCAGCGCTAGAGGCCACCCAGGTACATAGGAGAGACAGACTCACAAGTACCTGAGGATTGGATGGAGGCTGTGGTGAGAGTCCTCAAGCTAGTAGGGACATCAATCGACCTTATTGTGATCCTTACTATGAGTCTGCTTCATGAAGGAGCAGGAATACGGTAGAGCCTGATGCTCCATGTGTATGATGAGGCGACACTACACTGGGAAGACTTCGAGAGCCTGTTTCGGGTGGAGTTTGTCCCATCCACCCTACGTGTTTTGTGGATACATGAGCTACTTCATCTGCAACAGGGTAGCATGAAAATGGCACAGTACTCAACGAGGTTCACCGACCTCTCGCGTTACTCCATGGATATGGTAAGGGACCCATTATTCAAGGCCCATACCTTTAAGTAGGGGCTCAGGCGAGAGATCAGAGCCTCGATGATCTCCCTCAACATATCGACGTAGGCGGGGGTGTTGGAGCGTGCCCTCTAAGTAGAGTTTTTCCTTGCTGAGCAGACACAAGTAGTGAGACCCACCACCGGACATCACATAGGAGAGTCTTTTGCAGCTGGCAGTAGGCAGTTGTCACAGTGGTCTAAACGGACATGACCAACCGGTGGATGACCTCAGGATACAAGTTCAGTTTTGTGGGGCACACGAGATAGAGCCAGTCATGCCAGGAGAGGGCAATGCTACTCTTGCGTAGGGCAGGGTCACATGACTCGTGACTGTCTGACCCGTCGTACTGACGATCAAAAGAGATTTGAGGGACCTCCCAGGCAGAGTCCTAGGTTTGATCGAGGCGGTCTGCAGGGCGCAGGCAGACGTGGCAGAGGAGCTTGTCGAGCAGCTGGCGGTGGACGACGTTATGAGGTGTTACCACCACCACCACCACTAGGAGATACACCCCGACCAAAGGGATCAGGTGGAAAAGGGAGAGATCATCTTCAATAAGCTGAGGCATATGACCATGGTGCTCTGGAGATGATTCTAAGTATGATATGTGTCTAATCCACCTTATCTGCAGTTTTTATGGACACAGGTTCCAGTCATTATTTCATAGCCACTGCCCTCGTTTGGAGCTCAGAGATTCCGAAAGAGCTGTTTGCTCGATCCTTATGTCTAGAGACTCCTACTGGAGTAGACTCAATGATTACGCACTAGTTCCAGTAGTGTGAGATTACTATAGGAGGTGAGAGCTTCAGCTATGATCACCTCGTTGCGGCGTCAAGGCCTTACGACGCCATCTTGGGTATGGACTGGTTATCAACAGTCCATGCTCAGATTGATTATATTAGGCTCAATGTGTGGTGTGTCTGTAAGGATGGGACTAGGTTCACCTTCACCTGCAAAAAGGGAACCTTTGTAGCACATGATAGACTTTCTCGGAGGAGGGTGCAGCCGATCACTCACCAGTTGGGTTACCTTACCCTCAGAGCAGTAGATGTGGAGAGTCCGACTTATCCTATAGTGGTGGACCAGTACGTGGATGTTTTCTATGACGATGTTCTAGTACTACTTCTATGCATAGAGGTGGACTTATACATTGACATATACACCAGGATGACACCGTTATCGACTCTAGCATATCAAATGGCTCCCGCTGAGCTTCGGGAGCTGTGGGTAGAGGACTAGCAGGGGAAGGGATTCATCTGGCCCAGCGTTTCTCCCTGGGTAGCCCTGATTCTATTCTCTAAGAAGGAATATGAGATCTTGAGGCTCTGTGTCAACTACCGTCACCTGAACTAGGTGACCGTGAAGAACAAGTACCCACTTCCAAGGATTTATGATCTCTTTGATCAGCTCAAGAGAGAATGATGGTTCTGGAAGATAGACGTCAGATCAGGCTATCACCCACACAGAGTTCAAGACGAGGATGTGCAGAAGACGACCTTTAGGTGTCGGTAAGCCCATTAAGAGTTATTTGTTATTCCCTTTGGTGTAACCAACATACCATAAGTGTTCATGAGTCTCATGAACAAGATCTTCCTGCCTTACCTCGATCGCATTGTCGTTGTCTTCATCGACGACATACTGATCTACTCGACTACTGAGGAGGAGCATTCCTACCATTTGCAAGTAATACTGGACACAGTCCGAGAGTACCAGCTTTATAGTAAGCTCTCGAAGTGGAATTTTTGGATTCGAGAGGTTCAATTTTCAGGACACGTCATCTCAGAGGCTGGATTTTCATGGATCTAGAGATGATTGAGGTGGTACTTTCTTGGGATCCACCCAGGTGGGTGACAAAGGTACGATGTTTCTTGGGTTTGGATGGTTACTATTAGAGGTTTGTTCCAGACTTCTCCAGAGTTGCAGCACCACTATCAGCCTTGACGAAGAAGGGGAAACCATTCGTTTGGTCAGAGAGATCCCAGAAGAGATTTCAGGAGATGAGGCAGAGGCTGACTGCTGCCCCCATCTTGATGCTTCTGGAAGAAGGCATAGGGGATGTAGTTTACTACGATGCTTCAGGGACCAGACTATGGTGTGTCCTGATTCAGTAGTGAGTAGTGATCGCATATGGTTCTCGGTAGTTGAGACATCATTAACAGAACTATTCTACCCATGACCTGGAGTTAGAAGTAGTGGTCTTTGCCTTGAAGATGTGGTGACACTATCTGATGGGCGAACATTTCACCGTGTACTCTGATCACAAGAGTCTCAGTAATATCTTCTCTCAGAAGGACCTGAACCTGAGACAACGTCAACGACATAAGTTTATCCAGGACAAAGAATTTCAGATAGTCTATACTTCTGGGAAGGGGAACGTTGTTTCTAATGCGCTCAGTAGGAAGACTGGTATACAACCAATATGAGAGGCGACCGAGCAGTTGGCTGGCTTGCAGATATCATTTTTGGATAGAGATGGAGAATCCTATCTACATTCTCTTACAGTCACTCCTCAACTTCTTCAGTGAGTCAGGGAGGCGCAATGTGGAGACGCTGAATGTGAGATGCGACGTGCTCAGATATCCATAGAGGAGGCACCTGAAGGATTTTCTGAAGGTGTGAAGCACATCATACTATTGAGAGGAAGTACTATGGTACCAGTTTCACTTCAGGATGAAGTGTTGAAGGAGTTCCACACATCCCCTTTAGCATTACATCTAGGAGTGGTGAAGATGTACTAGGACCTCAGATGATAGCATTGGTGCCCAGGTATGAAGAAGGAGGTAGTAGAGTTTTTCTCACGATGCCTCACATATCAGCAAGTAAAGGCGGAGCACCAGGTACCACCAGGCTTGGTACAACCCTTAGAGGTCCCAAAGTAAAAATGGGAGGGATATACATGGACTTCGTGACGTGTCTTCCACGTACATCCAGGAGTCACAACTCGACTTGTGTGATTGTTGACCGACTCACCATGTTGGCCCACTTCCGACCAATCAGAGACTAGGGCTCCATAGAGAGCTTGGGACGCCTCAACATACAAGATATTACGCGTTTACATGGAGTACCCTCTTCTATTGTCTTTGAATGTGACACACACTTTATATCCCGGCTATGGAAGGGGTTGTAGGAAGAATTCGGGACACAGCTTCATCTGAGCACCGCCTTCCATCCTTAAATAGAGGGCCAGACCGAGTGGACCATCCAGACCCTCGAGGACATGCTCCATTCTTGTGTCCTCAAATTTTTTCATAGCTGGGAGGACCACATACCGTTGGTAGAGTTTTCCTACAACAACAGCTATCACTCTACCATCAGTATGGCACCTTTCCAGGCGTTGTATGGTCGACCCTACCGATCGCCACTGTGCTGGACAGACCCAGGGGAGTCAGCAGAAGTGGGACTAGAGATTGTGCGAGCTACCACCGAGAAGGTACAGATCATCCAAAAGTGGATTAAGACTACACAGAGTATGCATAAGTCATATGCAGATTGGAGAAGGAGACCTCTGTTGTTCGAGGATGGCTACCACGTCTTTCTACGGGTCTCACCTCGACGAGGTTTGCTGAGATTTGGCCAAGGTGGGAAGTTGTCTCCACATTTCATCTGATCATTCCAGGTCCTTATCAGAGTAGGTGAGGTGTCTTACCACTTATCTCATCCACCTCAGTTACACCGGGTGCATGATATCTTCAACATATCTCAGCTGAGGAGATACATGCACGACCTATCTCACATCATTGACCATGGAGAGCTGGACATCGATGATGGGACGACTTTCAACAAGTTTACAGTGGAGATTGAGGATTGATAGGATCAGGTCTTACATGGATGGTTGATACCTCTGGTGTGAATTCACTGGTAGCACGAGAACCTCCCGGAGATCACATCGGAGCGGGAGGCTCAGATGCATGCTCAGTACCCCCTTTTGTTCCCTTAGTTTGAGTTGTAGCATATGGGGACATAAAGCCCTGAGGTGGGGAGAATATATAGACCTAGAAATTACGTGAATTTTTTTCATGAATTCATGAGATTTTTACGAGTCCGCGAAAATTTACGTCCCCTTATTCAGAGGCCCGTTGTGCCTGGATTCAATTTCTGATATTTTGTTCGGGTACGTTCAGTAAATGTACGATAGGGATTTTATAACATTTGAATCGGTTCTCATAATTGAAATCTGAGGGCACCGTTAAACTCCCAGCGTCAGTGATTTCTTAGTGAGACCTTCATGGGAGTTGTGTTCTAACCAGAATGGAAGTTAGATTTTTGGGGGTTTTTAAATTAAATTGAATAAAAATTAACTGTTAACTTTATTTTTATTTTGGTGGTTGAAACCTCCAAGGGAAGGTTGGAGGTGGGGGCCACCACACCCTAACATCCAATGGGAGGTAATGGTGGTGGGGCCCACCCAAGCATAACCTCCCTTGGAAGGATATTATTAAGGTGGGTCCCACATGTGCATTAAACTCCATTAACCCCTTGGAACCCCAATTAAGTGGGGAGCCTCTTCACATTCCCCTCATTAAAGTGGCAACTCAATCACTTAATTAATTGGAACATTTTCAATTCTTTTGAATTCATGTCAATAATAAAATAATAGACAAAGCTATTATTTTATTTTGGGTTGGCATCTCTCTTTTGGTGGAACCTTGGAGAAACTTGGGAGAACTTCATTCTCCCCATGAAGAACACGATGAATGTCTCTTCCGCCACCGAAGAAAGACGAACACCATCTTCTTCCTTCTTCAACCGGGGCATGAAAGAGATGGGTCACCACCCATGATGAATGCCGACGAAGTTATCTCAACTTGTATTCTCTGAACTCTTCCTCCTCTAAAATTAACGAAATGACGCCGCCTTCCCGTGACTCCGTCAATGATCACAGAACTCGAGGTAAAGGGATTTGAATTTTTTTTACTCTTTCTACGTCGTTGATTTAATGGTTTGAAAACCAAATTATATCACCATAATGAGGAGGGATCGGACCACAAAAACACGTCCCGAACCCCCCCCCCCCTTTTGTTTTTGTTGTTTGATGAAGACGGAGCCGGTGCGTGAAGGAACCGGTGGTGCTGGGCCGTCAGGTCGCCACTTGGGCGCACTACTGCAGTGCCGCGTAGAGAACTGAGCAGTGGCCAGGTTGGTCGCGGCGGAGCCAGAGGGATGCGGTGTAGTCGCACCGTGCTGGAAGAAGGGGCCTGATCCATGAAGGACACGTAAGTCGCATGCTGGGCGTGGCAACGTCATGCCACGCAGAAGTGTTGGAGGCCACGACCAGGCCAGGCCGCGGCAGAGGTGACCCGGTGCCGTCGCGCCACACGGAGAAGGGAAAATGCGACCATAGGCCGCGAAAAACAAAAGAGGGTGGCCGACTAATCTGGAAATCAGTGCGCGCTACATGCGGGACCCCTTTGGTCCCGCGGGTCACCGAACCGGTGACTAGCGCGGGTTCTTTCGGATGCGAGGGGGCACCCCCCCCCCCCCACGACGTGGCCAGCTGGGCCACGCATGCTAGCCAGTCAGGAAGGGATGTCCCCTCAGGCCAGGCTGACAACTTGGTCCTTACCATCCCCTTGGGTCCGGCCGCCCACTTCAGCCGGGTTGGTCCGACTGGGTCAAACCGGACCTGGACCCGCTATGGCCTATTTACACCTTTTCGCGCATAACGTGTGTTATGAGTGTCCTATCGACGAACCGTATGCGGAGATAGAAATCCTAGAGCAGGATGGTTATTTTGGAATACCCCACAGGTGGATTTGGAATAGTTGGGGTATCATCATGTTGTTTTGAACCTAAAATCAAACCGGACTGCTGGAACAAAAATTCCAATAACTAACAGATCAGGCGTATGATCGACAAGCCATCTTTGGCAATGAGATCCTTATGACAAGGCGGACGCTAGATATACTTCATTGTGGTACATAGTGACAGTTGATGTATCGACACATTGATTGATTAGCGGACCCTCCTGGAATCAAGCATACCTAAGAGAAACTCTATTGCTAGCTGTGCACTGTTTATTGTTCCTGGATCATGTTTTGGTCTGACAGTTCTGATGACTGTTCCAAGATCATGTGTTGGTCTGATAGTTCTAACCTTTGTACCTGGATCATGTGTTGGTCCGAAAGAATAGATAGACCTGGATCATGTTTTGGTTCGACAGTTCTAACTACTGCACCTGGATCATGTGTTGGTCCGACAGTCTTGACTTCTGTTATTGCATCTTGTGTTGGTCCGACATAATAGCTGGTCCTGGATCATGTGTTGGTCCGACATCTTTGATGAATCAGTGGATATATCTGATCATATTTACCTCTCTACAAAAGTTGTATATTTGTGTGAGATGAGTCAGTAACTCTTGTGTTTACTCATGATTGAGATGGGTCATTTGATAATCCTAGGTATATGTATGGGCATATACCTAAGTGGGATATTCGGTTGATATCATGCTTTGTGGTTTATCCTAGTTAGATTGTGGTGAGACCTAGAGGTTCTTGGGGAATTTACTGAGTATCTTTATACCCACCCCTACACGGGCTATGCCCACACCCTGTTGTGTTGGATGTAGACGGTGGACAACGCTGACCGAGGCAGAGTGTGTGAGGACTGGACGGTACCCGGAGGTGGACCCCACGACGAGTCGGTACCAGGAGGAGAAAGACAGACATGGATCACTAGGGAGGCTATCTGTACCTACCTTTCAGGTAGGATCCATAGTGGGTGATCCAATAGCTGCTTGTCAACTTCCAGCTGTTTGTCCTTTTCAGTTGTACTAGTTTTCAGTTTTCCTTGTACTTTACTGTTGGGCTTGTATTTCCTTCCCCCATTTTTACTTTCCTGCACTTATTTTGTGTTCAATATTACTTAGTGTTTTTCTTCTAGTGGTGTACTACGTTGTGTGTGTTATAGTTTATAAAGGCAGTGCCTTCCCAATTTTAGGGATTTACGCCTTTGGCACTAGTCGCCATCCCCTAGCCTCTGGAAGGCGGACTTGGGGTAGTCATGGAATGGGCCCTGAGGACGAGTCATGAAAAACAATGTTTGATAAGAAGTATGATCATATACTTTGTGTCATGGACTAAATTATGAGGAAATATATCTACATAATTATCTGAAAAAAGTATTACTTTTCCCATGACTTTATCATTGACATATTTGTTTTTTTATTAGTTATTAATTATTTACATCTTTCATAATAACTCCCGAAAATAATTTTTTGGTGTACAAATTGTCCAAAATGGTATTAATTATATATTTGAAAACGTACATTTATGGAATTCCATTTTTCTTTTTTCCACTCATTACACCATACACCATTACAAACTCCCTTTTTTATACACAAAATCTATATAAATAAGGGTCATGTATAGCTATACCTTGTATCATTCTTTTGGACCACCTTACTAAATAGGGAAACATTTATCATTTTTTAGGAAGGATGTCCATTATATGAAAAATTTATAATGAATGTAACTAGTGTATCTGAATGTATAGAAGGACTTCATGTAGGGTTGTTTATATAGATTTTTTAAATGCAACTATTGAATTCCATTTTCAATTGTTTCAAAAATATTTAAAACTCATTAGGGAATTCGTATATCGATATATCACATTATAATTCATGATTCATTAATTATTATATATGGGAATCTAATTTCAAGAAAATATTTAATGTTATAAATTAAATAACAAAATTTAGAGTTTATATGCACTAATATCTTGAGTGATGTGGTTTTATATTTTTGTATTAATCCAATGACATGTTTTTCTGACTAGTTTTATTAAATATTTTTTTAATTTTAATTACTAGGGGAACTTTATTTACTATGTTGAGCTAAACATATCTAAAAATACATATAATTAAGAAAATATTATATTTGAAACATCCATGTTGTTGTTTTTTATAAAATAAATATGATCATCCATTATGTATATTTCCCCTATGTTATATTTTAAATATAAAAAATAGACAAAATATTGGAAAATTGAGTGAATTATTATGTTTAAAATGATTAAAATAATGGGTTTTTGTCTTCATCTATAAAAATTATAGATTCTTAGGTTGATATTGAGGATAAGGAGTATAAATAAATATGTTTTTTAATATATTTTATAAATAAATTATAATTCATGTATTCTTAAATAATTCGTAATACTACATATATTTTTTTATTTTTTGAAAACCTCTAGAACCCTTATATATTGTTTGAAACATCATTGGGTCATTTAAGGGACAAAGAAGACACAATAAGGGAGATGTTAAACATGAAGGGAATTCATGATTATGTGGTACTTTCTAATGAAATAAAGACAAGTCACTAAGCACTACCACCTCCTAGGGGTGTGGATTCTTTGTATATAATTTATATGTATGGATTGTAACCTGTAAAACTAAAAATTGTAGTTTAGATATGGTAACAACCAATTTTAATATACAAGGAAAGAATGTGATTCTTAATAAAATAAATCATTTATTCACTATTTATTAATATAATTTTAGTAAAAACAATTGAAAAATATATGATAATGACATGAAAACTAATCACATTTCAAAAAATGAAAACATTGATAAAAATAGTGGAAATAGATCAATTTTATAGGATGTGTTATTAAAGAATTATAATATCATTTTATAATAAAATAGAAATAACTACTAACACAATAATTAATGAAAGGAATAAAAAAAGATCTTGATATAAAAAATTATTTCATTCAAACCAATATAAAGACCAATAATTTACATTAGTTGATATAACATAAAATATTAAGAATATTCATTAAAAAATAAAAATTACAAAGAAGTACTGTATACGTATAGTGTCATTAGAAATAGGGAAACATGAACAGCTAGTTAATAAGTCATCTTCATTGTCTCTCACTTATTTTTCCCTAAGTATAACCCTTTTTGACGTATCTCACTTAATACCCATCTTCATGACATAGGGAATGGAATCATATGAAAGGGTGAAATCGTATGCTCAGTAATGGTAAACAAGGGATACATAAATAAAATCACAATCATAATACATAATAACCCAACTTCTGATAGTCTTATAATGTATAAAAAGATCATGATATCATGTATGGGGAACAATTATGAATGTTCCTAAGAATCAATGAACATAATACCAAAAGGAATAACATAGAAAATGAAGTTTTGTGGCCTAACAATAAGCATAAAAATAATTTCATATTAGTTATGGATAATTTACTACACCATCATGGAAGAAAAATTACATTACTGAACCAATTTCACTTCACGTTCCCAACATGTATTACAGATCCAAGGTCATTTCCCGTTACATCCATGTCTATCTCATGAGAAATAAATCATTACCAAATGTATTTTAGGGAGGTATTGGTACAAACCATCTCATAATAAAATCATTCTTAGTTATGCCAAAAAAACATAAATCATTCATCATAGCATAACCTAAGGAATAAAATGGGTTTCTTAATCATCATTCCATCATAATCCATCAAAATCAAATGATTTTAAAAAATAGAATTCCATCATAAACACAATAAATCGATAGTAATAATTGGGAAAGAAACATTAACCTATTTAAATAATGTCATATTAGATTGAAACTAATTTTTTTTAAAACACTCGATATTAATTCATTATAAAATTTGACATTATTATTCCAAAACAATTTCATTTCTCAAAATTCTACACATGTTTAAAAGAAAATAATTTATTTAAAAATAAACTGGAAATCATGTAGATGATGTTTTTTGGAAATAATTTTCTATGAATATTTAAAAATATGTTCATGCCGTATAAGTGGGAATAAAAAATTCGCCTCATACTTTAGCCAAAAAAGTCAAAAAGTACCTTATATCGAATAACATAAACGTAGAGACCTGAAGCTTGACGTACATGGATTTTAAATTACTTTTGCGGAATACTTAATACATAACAAAAACATACACATATGGACTGTAATAGTTTATTGTCTTTGGAAACATGGAACGTAATCTTCTAATCGTGGTGAAAGATCTTCAACATCTCCCATAAAGATCTTTCACTTTTTGTTTCCTTACCTAAAACCTTTCTTTTGATCCTGGGGGAAAATAAAACATAAAAAGGGTGAGCTCAAATGCTCATTAAGGGTAAGCATGGATAAAATAAAACATACCATATACATTTGAACTTAAAAACATGAACATAATGTTTAAACATCAAAATCTTGAGCAACGACATAAAACATGGAAGTACATAAGGAATAGATCATAATGGAACATAAACCATGATAAAATAGAATGGGAATAAAACATGTAACTGTGGAATCCATTAATCACATGTAATGATTTCCATAGTAGCCAAGGCATTGCTTCCAAGACCATCTTAGTGGACAAAGTCCCATTCTGAATCGAGTTCACTCCTCGTTTCAGTCCTGTAACACTGAACCGGATTAACTTACCGTTCCATCCATGTCTATCTCATGAGATATAAAATCTTTACCCAATGCATTGGAGGGAGATATAGGTCCCACCCATCTCATAATAAAATCATTCATACTTGTGCCACAAAATAAACATACATCATTCATAATAACCCAATAAATAAAACGGGTTTCATAAAAATTATCACATCATCACATAATCCATATAAAAGAAATGGATATCATTTAATAATAAGAAAAGAGAAACCAAGTATATCATAGAGACATTATACTGGAAACATACACATATGAAAATAATGTCATCTTAGATAGAAAATGGTTTTGATAAAACACTTGAAATGAATTCTTGAGGAAACTATCCTTTTTTCTTCAAAATCATTTTCTTTTCACAAAATGTCATGCAATTTTAAAAGAAAAGGATTTTGTTGAAAATAGTCATGAAATATTTTGTAGGAAGATTCATGAAAATATGGCTTTATAAAGCTGTAAAAATCTTTTCATGCCGTATAAGTTAAAAAAACATTCTTCTCGTACTTTGGACGGACAAGTCAAAAAGTACCTCGTAAAAGAAAGATTCCATACATACCATGTAGTAAAAGTCAAAAATGGGTAAAAAGGACTTTAAACATACATGAATACACTTCTGTAAAACATGGACATGGATGATAGCAATAACCCCAGTAATTACTTACGAATAAGCAATCTCGGATAAAAATAAGATTTGCAAAATTATCCCTTACCTTAGGTCCGATATGCTTCGTACGTATCCGAACCACCTGTATAATGATTTAAATAATTTCATTGACTTATTATAGAATCATATTCACTGTTATGATATCATATATGGTCCACTTAATACTTTATATTACCCGTTCATTTGTAAATTCCATGTTAAAGAGCGTTTTGGGTAAAATCGTTTCATTTGTCGTCCGTGTTTTGACTTGTAATTATTCATATGATTACTTAGATCATGATTACTTTATTAAATAATATAAAACATGATTTATATATAATATATATTCAGAATATACATATATATAATAGATCGATAAATGGAATGAAATACACCGTTCATGGAGACGGTAGGTCGTACGTACGCATGAACGTTGTTTTCGTTTCCTCATTGAATTGAATGGAATTAATTGGATGAAATAAATATATATATAAACAAATACAGTATCATTATTATGTCATATATTTCATGATTACATATTATATATACTTTATAATCATTTATGAATGGTTAATCATTGAGATGAATCTAATCGCGTCGTGGAGACGGTATTCCGTACGTACGTACGAGCGATGATATCGTTACCATGATTGTGGAATTTTATTGGAGTGTATGTATACTATTATAGAATCAATATCACTTTACAATAATTATATATAGTTATTATTTAAACCATTATACCCATCCAAGTAAGGTGGTGGTGGAAAATAGATTACACCACGGCGTGAAGACGGTATTCTGTACGTACTCACGCGCGGAGATTTTGTTTTCCGTAGGATGGATAGATGATGAAATAGGGTTGTTTCGAACTTATAATAACATATCAGTATATGAGTGATACTGATGTTATTACTTCATAATTAAATAACCTAAGAAGAAGAAGTGGAAGAAGAAATAAAGGTGAAAGAATCGGTAACAGACAGTACCTCTTCTTTGAAGCACCTCTTTGAGACCTCCTCTTAGGGAACTAAATTTGGTCTTTGAAGAAGACCAGGACCTCTAGGATGTTTCTAGGTAAGTGTAGAATAGAATTTTGCAGGGGTT